>CM035341.1:36759697-37359697 GCA_020226455.1 Prunus salicina
TTGAAAGAGTGCGTAATATACATAAATCAATTAATAAAAGAATAGAAAAAGCTTTTATTGTGTCGCTTAAATCATGACATATCATCAATAGCATAAATTTTGGTTTTATTTTTTCATTTGTTTATTCTAAACAAACGTTAGGCCCTATTTGGTAAGCCGGATTGGACTGGTTTTGATAAATTTGGAGTGTTGGATTGGTTTGGCTTGAATTGAGTTGGACTTTAATAAGTTGTTTGGTGCACTAAGTTGGGCTAGACTGCACTAGACTTAAGTCCAAACCATTTTTTGGTACAAATATGGACTGGACTGCATTGGACTTCAAAAAAAGTTATTTTAATGTTTATTAGATTATTTAATATTAAAAATAATTAAATTTGTATAATAAAAAAATATACACAAAATTAAAAATAAGAATTTTAAAAAAAATCACATGAAGATACCATAAAAATGGTCCAAAAATTCACAATTAATAATAAACACGAAAATTCTTTTAAGATAATTATGAGAGAGAAACAAAATTGCAGTAGTCTAGCAAAAAAAAAAAAAAAAAGGTAATTTAAACGGATCTGAAAGACAACATTAAGAAGAAAAAAAGTATGTAACCCATAACTATGAAATCAGATCTTCAATGAAAAGTAAAAATCAATGTTAAAACAAGCATATGCCCAAGGAACGAAAAGAAAGAATTTTTTTTTTTTCAATGAAAAATCAACAAACAATCAAAGGCCCCCAAAAAAAAAACCATAGCACTCGAGCTCTAATCCAGAAAAAAAGCTATGGCAGTCATCTCAATATTTAACAATTAAATTAATAAAATTAAGAGAGAAATTTGAAATCATAGATGAGAGTTGAGAGGAGAGGAGAGAGAAGAGATGATAGAAATCACAGCTCCATAGAAGAAAAAAGATGCACAGAGGAAAGAAATTACGTTCAAAATGGCAGTGTTGATGTCACAGGGAGAATGAAAAGAAGAAAAAAAGCGATGGGAAGAAGAGAAGAGCGAACGCTGCTTCAAGCAGCGAATGGGGGAGGCGGAGGCTTGGAAACCCATGGTTTCTCATGGGCTTATAATACCCCCATTTGCTGGATTGGTATCCCAAGCAAAATATCAGGCCCAATCAGTCCTAGAGTGCATTTAGGCCCACCAAACGACAGATAGGATTTTAGTCCATTTTAATTGAAAAAGTCTCATTTGCTGGATTGGTATCCCAAGCAAAATATCAGGCCCAATCAGTCCTAGAGTGCATTTAGGCCCACCAAACGACAGATAGGATTTTAGTCCATTTTAATTGAAAAAGTCTAGTCCAGTCCGGCAAACAAGGCCTTAGGGTGCTGTTATCTCTCTCTCCCCTCCCCATCTCGTCGATCCTCTCTCCCAATTTATATCCCAGCAATCCTTACTTCTCAACATTAGTTCAAATCCTAAAAATTCAAATTTGTATCTGAAATTCATGGATGCTTTTTCCACTTGAAATTTGATTCAACAATTTCGCAATTGAATTCGTGCGCGAGCCAAGAACTCGAAGAAATACGAAGGAGAGCTCAAAGGGCTCAGACTGGAGTCCCAAGTCAGGTCGCATGTCGTCAACTCAAACCTGGAGGAATGATGAAGAAGAGATAAGCTTCAGCATATCTCTATGTTGAATCCGTTGAAGTTGTATAAAACATAGGAAATTCAATTTAGGATGTGGGTATTTTTTGATGCCTTAGCAGACATGGTTTTCTAAAATTTTATTGATAATTTTTCACTTGGAATCTGATTTAGATATTTTCAACTTTATTTGGGTTTTGAACTAGTATTGAAGGGAAGTGGGAATTGGGAGATACTAACAAGAAAGAATCGAGGAGAGGGAGGAGACAAGAAAGGAGGAGATATAACGTCAACACTAACGTCAGTTAAGAACAATAAAAAATAAAAAGAAGTGAACTTTATGCTATAGATGACATGTCATGTTTTAAACAATTGGATTATTATAAGAGATTTTCTATTTAAATCCCGCATTTCTCTTTATTCACTAATTATTAAGCTGTAAGTTTTATTATTATGTAAAAAAGACAAAAAAGGTCATCCAACTTAATAATTAACCCTAGTACATCTATACACATACTCCACCACTCTTCATATTAAGTTTTAAAAACCTCATTCCAACTTCCTGTTTACAAACTCTCTCTCTCTCTCTCTCTCTCTCTCTCTCTCTCAACAATACCCAAGTGTTAGAATTCCAATTACAGTTCTTGGATAGAGATAAAACTGTTCTCTTTCTCTAGAAAGTATTAAATTTCGGATTTGGGGTTTCATTTGTTTGTGTTTTTTTTGCTGGGAACAAAGAAAATTGTGGGGTTTAAATAGAAAATCTCTTTTAGTTCTTAATTTTTTCAATTTGGGGTGTATTTAATGGTAGTTTGGGAAGATAGTGAGGTTTTCTTAGAAATTGTGAAAATTTAAATTAAAAGTTGGAGTGAACTTAGAACATGGGGTGAACTAAGAGAAGTGTGGGGTTTAAATAGAAAATTTCTTATTATAATGGCCTAAATGAAGTGAAATGTGAAAAATGCATGAATTCTAAATATAAAGGCTCGGAATCCTTAAGAACCCCCTTGAACGAGTGTGACTTTGAGTAACAAAGATTAGGGCCAAAATTAGACTGGAACATTAGACCCGGCCCAAAAGTTTTGTGTTGATCTGTAATTTCCTTACGCGGACCGAAAACCAAAGGGACAGACTTTGGGGCAGATTAAAATCTGTAAACTTGTTGGACTATTTTAATAATAAATAATTGTTATTGAAATTTGTTAAAAAAATAAAAGCCAGGCCCGGGGCCGGAAGATCGTGAAAGGATACTAGGACGACGTCGTCTCCTTGTTCAATAGGGAAAAGAAAAGAATCAATAAAAACGCGGAAACACAAAAGAGGAACCAAAAGGTGACGATCAAACACAAAACCTTCAACAAGACGATCGAATCGAGCCGACTGGTTGATTGATCAGAAACACTGCGGTGACCGAGTAGTTCAACAAAGCGAAGATGGTATGCCAGCATCCTCTCTCTCTCTCCAATAATTCCATTAATCTTGTTCGTACTATGCTATTATGGTATTAGGGTTTTGGTATCGATTAGACGCGTTTTCTTGGGAATTTTCTCTGAATTTGTTAATTTATTATTGAACTTAAATTTTGATGTAAGAAGAGGTGCCTAAACTTTGAATTTTCACATTCCATTGATCCAATTCTTTGAGTGTCCGGATTTTAATGGTGCACAAATTTGTTTCTACCTTTGGTTGTGGTTGTTTGAGAACCTAGCAGCGGATATCATTATTCACACTGTAAAATTAATCGACAAAGTTGCCTGTCTAAGATTTTAGGTGGCCCGTTGAGCCCAAAAGGATTTCGTGGTCATGTAATTTTGCTTTTTATATGTATAGGAGATAAATTTAACCTATGGGCTCTTCACGAGCGAAAATTGGGGATGTGAGTTTTTTCTTAATTTATGTGATCTCACATATTTCATTTGAAACAGCGGTTAGAACTCCTTGGTCATTGGGCTTGAGATGAATCTTTTGTATCTGTATTTGTAGTTTCGTATAAATATATATATATGTATATAATTTTTTTTTTCTTTCTGCTCATTAATTTGTTCAATCTGCTAAATTTGCTTTACTTGGATTTCTGCAGTCCTCACTTGCAGCTGCTAGGGCAGACAACTTTTATTATCCACCGGAATGGACGCCAAAGAAGGTATACTTGCATTCCACTCTTGTTAGAATATGTCATGATTGGTTGGTATATGGAGTTCTAATGTTGCTTTTTGGTTCAGGGTTCTTTGAACAAGTTCCATGGTCAACATGCTTTGAGGGAGAGAGCAAGGAAATTGGACCAGGGGATTTTGATCATAAGGTAACTAATCAAACTCATATGCGTTAGGTGTTTGATAGATGTTCCAAATGTATCTCAAGAAGCATGTTTTGTTAATGGAAAGTTTTAATGCGATCAAGTGACTTCCTTGCTCCAACAAATGCTGTTTGCTAACTTATGTACTTCCAGTTTGAAGTTGAGGAGTACAGAAGAATTCTGATATGTTGATTATCTTCCATTCAGGTTTGAGATGCCTTACCATATATGGTGTGGTGGGTGCAATTCTATGATTGCGAAGGGTGTTCGTTTTAATGCAGAAAAAAAGCAAGTCGGAAATTACTATTCTACAAAGGTATATTTTTCAAATATTACTGATTCTACTGACTTTTCTGCTCGGAATTAAATTGGCTATTTATTAGTTTTGCTACCCTTGATTAAAAAAAAATCCATGTGTTCATTTTTTAACACGTATAATGTTGGTTTTTACTTCTTTCTTAACTGGTTTAAGTTAATACATTTATTAACAATCAAGGTCTTCTTTCCTCCAGATATGGAGCTTTACCATGAAGTCAGCCTGCTGCAAACATGAGATTGTTATTCAGACAGATCCGCAGAATTGCCAGTATGTGATTATTAGTGGGGCCACTCAAAAGGTTGAGGAATATGACATTGTGGATGCAGAAACTGTTGCACTTCCTGGAGATGAAGGTTGGTTTTGAAGTAGATGCAAATAGAATCTTTTTCCTTTTATAACTTTTATAATGCCTTACTGAAATATATTGTTCTCTAATTAAATTAACTTAAACTCAATCAAATAAGGAAGAAAAAACAAGATAATGAACAGAGTCCTTTGACTGCATGTACAAGGAAAACGCTCAATTGTTCTTCATATATGTGGAAACACTATGATGTTTTTTCCTCTTAGTCCTCCCTCCTACCTCCTCCTAACAAAAGTCAATTCTTTGTTCTCCAGAAAGAGGAAAGCTCGCGGATCCATTTTATCGTCTTGAACACCAAGAAGAGGATTTGCAAAAGAAGAAAGAAGCTGAGCCAGTATTAGTGCGCCTACAGCGATTTTCTGATGAAAGGCATTTAGATGACTATGCCCTCAACAAGACCCTCAGAGCAAAACTTAGAGTATGTCACTGGTTTTATTTAGCTCTCCCTTAATGTTTTTCTTCTCACACAGTAGTTTATTTCTATTGAAAAAGAAAAAAGTAAAGTAAAATTGTTTAGTTTTCATTTCTTCTTTATCGTTTGTATAACAGAGAGATGATAAATGAATACATGGAGAGATAATTAGTATTTTTTACCCTGCCTACCCATATTTCTTTTAAAGTATTTAGATATGATGAAAGTTGACTATTGGGGATCAGAATATAAGATTTTTACAAGAAAAGAACTCACCTCAGTAATTTTTTTGTTCTTACATCTCTTTCTGTCTCTTAGTAGAGAATGAGCCAAACTTGAGTGTTCAATTTGGCATTACATAAAGGGTTTACTCACTATTTATTATCGTTTTATTTCAGTCTCAAAAGAAAAGAGTTGCTGAAGAAGAGGCTGCTTCAAGGAAGATGGGTCTTGGTATACGACTGCTTCCAGTGGCAGAGGAGGATGTTACTGCGGCATCACGTGTGAAGTTCGCTTCCAGGTTTGACAAAAGCAGGAAGGATAAGCGAGCTTTGATCAATGCTGCTTCAATTTTTCCTGGGTCGTCTGGGACTTCTGTATCCAGTAAGAGTTTGGAACTACAATCTAAGAGAAGGAAAATAAGAGCTGCTGCTGCATCTAACTTACTTACAGGGGGATTCAAGCCATCATCATGGTCTCAGAATGCAGTTTCCTGGCAGCAACACAACGGAACGTTAGTGACGGTGAAACGCTCCTAGTTGTGCAACACCCAATGTGAAATGAAATGGCTGTTTTTCAAGACACTAGGGAACTTCAGGTTCACATGAAGCTCATGAAATCACACTTTCTCGTGTAGTTGGCTTATAGATCCGCCAGTTGTAATTTGTTTTTGTTTTTCATGTTACATATCACCTTCTTTAGTTTTCCTCTCCTACCCTGTGCAGGGGATCTGGTGTGTATTTGGAGTTGTATAAAATCATGTTTCAAGTAATGAAATGAAACGGCTGCTATAAGATGCCAGTAGCTTTTTATCCCATGCAGCTTCAATATGTTAATGATGTCAACCTTTGTCCTCGGGGTTTTCGCTTGATTTTAAGAAACACATCATAGTCCGGTCCATTTAAGAATCAACTGGGTTTCATTTCGTTCAACAATTACAAAACCTTTAAATCATCATCAGGGTTGATGAAGGTTGACGGATGAATGAATGAAATGTGGAAAGTGACGGATTTATCTCCTACAGCCTACAGGTAAAATAACTTTTAATCAAATCAAGCATATGGAAAAGATTATCCAAACACTGTTTGAGCACTGGCCAGGGATTGAGTACCATCTTTTAGGTTCCTAATCAGGCTTTCTTTTTATCATAATATTATTTAATCTTGATTACTTCTGAAAATTCGTTCCATTAAACCAGCTTATCTTTCCTGGGAAAAAAAATTTTATTTAAAAAACCAGAGTTTTATTTTTATTTTTTAAAAGATCTTTCCGGGCAATAACATACTAAACTTACACATAGTACGCGGATACTAGGACTCGAATCAAAAACCTTTCCTGAAAGCGATTGCTCCAAACCTAGTGAGTCCTTAGCAAAATCAGCTTATCTTTTGATGAGTTGTTCGAAACTAATCGTTTCTGTCAAAGCTTAACCCAAAAGCTCCACTAAATAAAGTTATCTGTTTTTTTGTTAAGTGTTTAGTGTCAGAGTCTGCAAAAGTGCGCAGCAATGTTCATAATCATAGCTAGGCCTGTTTACTTTTTGCATGCATGAGACACAAAGTCCTCCAACGGAGCCAGGCCTGCTATCGTCGTTATATATACAAGAAGATGGCTCCATTTGAAAATTGATCATCAACGAGCTCTTCAATTATAAATTAAATACATTGTGATTGATTTGTGAGGTTACACTTAAAATCAGTTGCAGTTCAGAAATCGTTGTAAAAAGGCAAATGACTTTATTCGTGAGCTTCGCTTACATGAAGAAATTTGTACTGACTATAACATCCTCTCAGTCTCAAGCCTCAAGAAAAAGCAATTATGTCTGTAAGTAAAGCGACTGAACACAGAAACCACAATCATGATATGGTTGGTGGGTGCAGTACAACTGTTACAGAAATATAGGCTTAAATTCTGGCCGGCCTCTCACTGTTCACACCAACTCAACCTCAGTCCTCCCTCCGAGAGATATATATATATATTTACAAAAACAAGTATGCAGCAGAGAGAAAGACAAATACCAAATACCATATATAATTAATTGTATATAACTGTCACTGTTCGTAGCAGGTACGCCAAAGATCTTGTGCCCCTGTTTCTTAGAGTAAATTAGATATTGTGCCCTGTTGTTGGGTTCCCTAGAGCTAGAGCTAGACTCTCTTCGTTGAATTAATTTCTCTTTTTGGCAGGATGTTCTGTATTTGGGTGGACTCCTTCGTCGTTTTAATTAATAACAAACAGTGTGAGAAAAAGTCAGGAAGTAGTAAGATCGTTCGTTCATCATCATCGTCAGCCAGCAAAGTGTGTGGCTCCTACTTTGGTCCGTACAGCCTAGATGGGCCTAAGCTTCACCAAACACTTCCATAAGATCACGCAAGTGATGGGTAGCAAGCAAATCCAATCCAATATAACAAACACACCTTCTACTGAAAAAGAGAGATATGGCCGAAACACCAAAACGTACGTACACAAAAAGAGAGACAGGAGTTGCAGCTCTCTCTGTAACCAAGCACAAAGCCATCTTTTCGGGTTGCCCTTTCTCTCTCTCTCTGCTTTCTGCTCTCTCTCCCATACACACACAAACACAAAGCCACAGAGATATATTTGTCTTTCTTTGGTGGGTTTAAGACTTTTTAAGTGTACAGCTTACAGAAGTTGTGCAGCTATATAATATGTACAACTTATGAACAGTCCCTTTCACTGGGGCTATTTTTTGTTTTCTTCATGTGGGGTTATGCTTATGGCTTTTGCTTTTCGTTGGGAGACGGAGGAACTGCCTGGTCTGCTTTGGAGGCAAAGAGATCACTGCAAGTGTTGTAGGTGAGTTCTAGAACCTAATCATCCTGTCTTTTGATGATTATGTTAATGCTTCAGCTCCTTCTCTTACACTAATTCGAACTCTTTTGTCTTTATCTTAACTCTTTTGCTTAATCACTGGATTATCTCTGTCTATCACTTCTATTTTTCTTTTTCTTCTTTTCCAAAGTGCTTGTGTTACATATATTGCTCTGTATCAATCAATGATTCTTGAATGAGGTATATTCTCTGAAGAGGTCCTTGATAATATTAGCCAAGAGCCCGACCAAGATTAACATAACGGCGGTAATTATATATGGTGTTTATATATATATGTTGGTTAATCTCATATGATTACAACAAAGGCCATGCTAATTATATATGATGATACCATTTGTTTCAGCATACCGATAGTTTAATGGATCCTTCCCACTTAATAATGGTATTGGAAGTTTGAGTTAAATAAGATAAAAATATCTCTAAACCCTAATATATTCATATATTAAGACTATTTGGGGTTGTTCTCTATTGAAATAATGGGACAATACCGATAGTATCAAGACATATCATATCAAGGTGAGAATTTGCTACTTCGTTTTAGATATATTTGAGAGCATCTCCATTTCAAGATTCCATGCACTCTGTTCTATTTTTTGTGTTTTTCTGGATGAGTGTTGGTTCGCCGTATTTCTTTCTTCAGCAGTGAAAATGCAGTGGTTGCGGCTACAGTAACAGTTGCCTCCATTACTCTCTGTCTCTCTCCGTCTCTCTCTCTTGCGTGTCCTCCTCCATTTGTCATTGATTACTGTTGTTTTTGGATCTGAAATTAATGCAATTACTCCCAATATGAAAAAGTAGTCATTGCGGCTGCTGGGTTTTAATTGAATTGAATTCAATGAAAAGGTAGTCAAAACCAGTGCCAAAGAAACATGGTAATGTAATATTTATGTAGTCCACAGCATAACTAAAATTTCTTTATTGGTTAGTTGCCGTTTCTTTTTTGGGTTTTATGTTCCCCTTATCTCATAAAAAAAAATTCTTTATTGGGTGCTGTTTTGTACTTGATCCTTATTTTTTATAATTCGTTTTCTTTTTCAGAAAAGTTTTTGGTCCAAGTGGTTTGCCTTTCTAACTTGGGCTAGGCTGGAGCAAGGGGCCTGGTAACACTCTCCCTCGTATATTGCAGACAGGTTTATTTCCCATAAACTGCACACACACACACACACACACACATATATATATATATATATATATACATGAATATATATATTGGTAGTTAAATAATTGTATATGAATGACGTTTTGCATGTGTAACTTCTGTGCTGTTTTGATATCAACGCTGATCCCATCAACATATAGCCAAAAAATTAGGAAAACGAACATTTTATAATTATTCTCCACAACATCTTGCTGCAACTTTTGAGGATAGAGTTCTGAGAATGATCACGATCTGCAATGATGTTCTGTTTAGTTGTACAATGTTATATGTGCCTACTTGTTTTATCTTTCTGTTTACATCAGCAACAAGGACCTTTATGCTAAAAAATATGATTATATAACAAGAAGACAACAGAAACCACAAAGAAAACTAACAAAAAATGGCCATAGAATCTCAAAACACTTTCCACCTTTTGCAGCTTGCAAGTTAATTCACCAAGTATACATATCATCAGGATTCTAATGATGCTATCTAACCACAGAATCCAGGTTCCAGGACTAGTTTAGGTTAAGATTGCAACATGTGCTTATGAGATCGATTTAAAGGTTTTGCAGGATACATATAGGCGATATTAGATCGATTAAAAGATTTCGCTTTTTGACAGTTGAAATTAGATCGTCTCAAGAGAATTGAGCTTAAATGGTTTCTCTATCAACTATTTTTGCACGTATATATATTACTGGCCAGAATTTATAGGAAACAACAATTATCTCAGGTTGAATGCAAAAACAGACAACAATACACGTGCATATGATGATTTTGTGCAAATTAATATGAATAACAATATTCCACCGTTTTAAACATTGTTAAAGCAGAAACATTAGCTAGAGAATATAGCCGAAATGCTGCATCTGTTCTGTAATAGATACCCGAAATGTGCCCATCAAGGACTACGTATGTGATTCATAATAACATGAACATCTATGCAGACTTCTTGACGGATTGATGGTAAGGTACAGTTTCTTTCACCTCATTCTGTAATTAATACCAACTAATTAAGAAATTATATATTGTAGGAGAGGAATGCACACGACAGCAGTTTGAACTGCGCAAGAATAGGTAAGATGCACAAAATAAGTAAAGTTATATTGTGAAAGCTTGAAACACACAAACAATGAAAACATATCTGTAGCCGTTCAACTTAACCTGGGCTACTTAATCAAGAGGATCAAGGAAGTTTTTAGCATAAACAGGAGAGTACCTAGCGGATATGTTTTTTTTCTTGTTTCCTTACTAATATATATATATATATAATATATATTCCTTTATTTAAAAGGTAAAAACAATATAAAGATCTAAACCACCATCTTGAAATTTGCAGCGTGTATAGACCAAAAGTTATAGTAAAATAGGGGAGCAGACCAAAGGGAAATGGGAATTTAGTATTTTTTCTTCAAAGTAATTGCATCCTTGTTGAAAAAACTAGAACAGATGAATGATATATATATATGTATATATATAGCACACAACTTCTTGTAGAGATTCCATTCAAACTATCTAGCTGATTAGTATTTTATATTACTGATGTTATTGCAATCTTGTTGAGAAAAATGGAACCTACTAGAATATATGAATGAGGCGTTCAGCCTACCTGGAATACTGACAGAACGTTTGTATTGCCGTGTAAGATCGATCACGGTATGGTGTCCAATATCCAAGCAGAGAGATCATTCCTCAACCTGTAATACGCAATTCTTCTATTCTGAGAAGCTTTTGGTTTTGGATATGACTGTATCCATGGTTTGGCTTTATTGCATATATAGGAGATCAGAAAGACCTGAAAGGAATAGAATGATATGCTGCTTGTTATTTGCAGCAGAACTCTTGCTAGCTACTCAAACCTGCAAAACATCAATATTTGAAGGTGGCATATATGTAGATTGTACTTAATTAGCTGGTAAATACAAATATAAACATGAAGTTAAGATATTGTTTTTAATAACTGGAATTCTTGAGAATACACATTATATGGAGAATTTATGCAATTGTCAATTGATGACATGATAGCACCTGACATTGCACAATTTTTATAAATAGACATCCTCAAATTAAATTTGCTAAGAAATTGGAATAAAAGTTCAACAAACACTCCTGCAAACATATTACTCACTCATGCGCCCGTGATATCAAAGAAAATTATCCACACTTTCATACAAACACCGTATTGTGAGGAATTGGAGGAGGTGCAATAAACTAAGATTGGTCTTTCAATTCATTAATTTCCAAGGAAATGGGACTTCAAAACAATACTTGAATTGGTCCCAAAATTTGAAGAAGTAGTGGGATTTTGGTCTTCAGCAATCAAGGTTGTGACGAAGATTGAACTAGGGTTTTGTTCTTGCATGCTTGATGAGGTGGACATGAAAACTGAACTAGGCTTTTGTTCTAGGGGGTATGAGGTAGGAGGAGCAGTAGCCATAGTTGATGAGTTACTAGGGTTTGGATCTACTTGCAGTAACCTGTAATGTTCTTGGAATTGTTGATTTGGCCCCAATTCCCAGGAAAACTTGGAAAATCATAATCCTCGGAATTTGCTCCACTGGGAATTGTTGTGCTGCCCACAACCTTCTCATCATGATGATTGATGCTCATCACCATGGAATTCATCATCATTCCAGGTTCAAACAATTGATCATTAGGACAATTAGAAGACCATAAGTAGTGACCGCCTGAGAATTGATCATTATTAGGGTTTTGTGGTACTTGATCATGATCAGGGCTTTGTTTTCTTAAATTCTGATATTGATCCAAACCTGATCTGGTCCTCATCATCTTCTCCCTTGTTCTCTCCCTTGCCCTTGCTCTTGCCTCGACCCTCGATTCTCTCGCAACCACACATAACTTCCTGTTCTTTTTATCTCTTTCCAATGTCCCAATCGAGTGTGCGTCGCCATTTGCAGTCTCCTGAATCTTGGATGCAACTTCGCTATTCTCAGAAGTGGACGAATTCATCTTTGCAGTGATTGTGCTGGTAGAAGTAGCGTTGGCATTGGTGCTACAGCTGTAAGCTGCCAGGGGTGAGATGTTGAGGTGCTGCTTGAGTTCCTTGATGGAAGACTTGGACTTTGTGAAAAGCCACTCGATGGTTTTGCTGGCTTTATCAAACCCCAGCATGTCTTGAAGATCAAAGAACTTGCGGGCAATTTGAAGACAGCCTCATTCTGCGGTCTCTTGGGCCTTGAGCTGTGTAGATCTTGCTGTGCCTGTCTTTATTCCCGCTTGATCTCTTTCGAGGAGCCTTCGCGTTCTTGCTTTCTCCATTTGATGTATTGCTCTTCTTCTTTGAAGAGCACCCTTTCGAAGTTGCAGCTGGGGCAGTCCGACCCTCGTCAACACGATCCAGTACTTTTTTGTTTGAATTGGAAGCCACAACGCTGATTTCAGTAGTATCATGAACTTGAACATGATGAGAAGTAGCACTGTTCATATTGGGACTGGAGCTTCCAACCAAGAGCTGCTGCTGAGATAGCAAGTAGCTCAAAAGCAGCCCGTCGTGTTCAAGAAAATTATTAGGTGCCTGCTGCTGATGATCTCCAGGGTAGTGTGAATAGTACTGACGAATATGATGGTCATCATGTGATATTGAGTTAGGGTTTTCATGACCATGTTGATCAATGATATTTGTAGAGGACTTTTCGAGCAGCTGCGGCTGCTGGTTGGTATCACATGGAAAAGGCAGCTGGTAATTACTAGCGCTGCTGCTAGAAGGAAACATGGTCATATAATAATGGATCTTTAATTAGCTCTCTCTCTCTTCTCTCTTTCAACCCTTAGATTTTGGATGAGGGAAAGTCTCTTCAACGGGTACTGTTTTGAACCGCCGGAACGCAACACCAACAGTAAAGAGAAATTAAGAGAGGCCGGGGGTGACTGTTCTGCTACAATATATGTAGATATGGATATATATGCAATTAAGCTAGAAAGAGAGCTTTAAAGAGAAAGGGGAGGCAACTACTGCCAAGCTATAAAGAAAAAAACATAAAGTGCACAACCTGATGACGGTGATGGCGGTCTTGACTCCTTGTTGGTGGTGTGTAGAGCTAAAAGAAGATCAGGAAACTGGTATTTGGTTCACTATTCATGTTCATGACCTTAAATAATCTTTTAAGAGAAAAGGCAAGTGCAATCAACAGTGGTGACGAGAAAGAGAGATAGAAAGGAAGAAAGTGAGTGGATACAAGAAATATGGAAAGAGGGACGAGCTCAGGGTTGCAGAGAGGAAGGGTACTTAGGTAAAGCTAAAGCTAAAGCTATGGCTAAGCTGATGAGCTATAGAAGAGATAGCTGTGCAACTGATGATATCTCTCTCTTCGAGTCTTAATTTGAACATATCACGTGGGTGGGTGCAGGGGTGGGAGCTCGAAAGCGACCTAACCTAGCCATTCTTTTTCAGTGTGTGTGGACTGTGCGTGTGTATGAGAAAGAAAAGAAATAAAGAGAGAGAGAGAGAGAGAGAGAGAGAGAGAGGGTTCTGAAAAACTTATTCATAGCTCTATGAGAATTTTGTGAGGGCTAAAACTGACCACCTTCATGAATATAGGTACCCTAGAAAGAGAGAGAGGGAAAAAAGAGAGAAGGGGAAGGACAATTATGTAATGAATGTAACAGTCTAACACAGAGAGAGGCTACATTTGTACAATATTTTAGAGCCAGCTGCTTTTAATTACCACCATAGAAGGCAAAGCTTTGCTTTGACTGGTTTACCAAATGTCCCTTTCGTTCTCTGACTCGCTTCAACAATGTCTATCTTTTTTCACTATTTCATAAATTTATCAAGAAAAAAAAAAGAACTACTGATAATCTCTAAAATCGTCATAAGGTTAATCAAAAAGTATTTGGAAACTCTCTATGTTGTTATATCTCTATCTTGTCAATTTTATTCCATTCCATCAAACAGTTCTCTGATAATGTCAAAATTTTGAGGGCCACATGCAAGTTGCAACTAAGCATTTCCGTTGATTTTTTGTATATATATACGATAGAAGGTTGGATAACAACCAGTGCTTGGTGCTCGTTTGATATTGCTTGTTTAGATTTAAAATCATTATCTTTAAATAAAAAAAATCATTATCTTTAAAAAAATTTGACTACACAACTCATTTGGTAAAGTATGAGAAATCTGTTTTTTTTATGAGAAATCGCTGCCAGCCACAACCATTTGGAGAATCAGCTGAGAGGCTGCTTTTTGCAACCGGTGGTGTTTAATGAAATTTTCTAAAATGACAACAGTATCCTTATCAATTTAAACAAATTACATAAATTATCCTTCATATTCTTTCTCACATGCGTGCACGATTTACCTCTCCCCGCAAGCTCTTTGTCAGAATTTCAAGGAGAAAACTATCCAATTTGATTACTTACTAAATTTTCTCAAACCCTCGAATAATAATTTGGTAAAGAGATTCTGTTTAAACTCCTACATTTTCCATTTGCAAAACAGATTGCCCACAAAAACAAAAACAGACGGCCCACAACAAATTGAAATATGATTCGGATGATGAGAAAAGCAATGGATGTTTTGTTTTTTCTTTGTCAAAGAAGAAAGATTCTTAAAAGTGACCATAGGTGGGACTCAACTGTTTTTGGCAAACTCAGAAAAAGCTCTGTATAGCAGAGGAACCTGGAAGAAGAATGATATGTCATCTGGAAGAATAACAACGCTGAGGATTGTTCAGCCCAGTCTCGATCCAAAGAATTTGAGGCATTTTTTGTTCTTATATATATATTATAGGAGGGAGGAAGGAAGATCAGAGACGTTGCCAATGAATACATTTGAGAAACAGAAGCTTAAAGACATTTGAGGTTGGACAATAGATAATAGAAGCTTCAAGAATATTTGAGGTGGCAAACATGCAGCGCACAAGTTCACAACTTGTTATTTGTTTACCTTTATTATTTTATAGTTGAAATATTTTTGGGGTGTGTAATTTTTTGGTACAAGCTTGCATAAATGAAAGTGAAAATCTTTTCTTTACCAAATAGTTAAATAAAAATTTATTTTCAGTATAATGTCTATTTTAGTCATTATACATAACTACAACGCTTTTATATTATAATTTACCAAATATTTAGAAAATTGATTTTGTACCCACATCATTTTTAGCATATAGTATACCAAACGCTCAACTGTTTTCATTCACAATTGATTTCTATCACAACAAATTTGAAAGTGATTATTTTCACAGCACAGCAATGCCAAACTGGTCCTTAGTATTGTGGTAACTTTCTTATCAATGACATTTTAAGGGCATGTTTGATAGCAATTTTAATTTTAGTTTTTAGTTTTAATTTTTTTTATGCTAGAGTATAGAAGAAAATGAGAGTGAGAATGAGAGTGATGATGAGATTGAGAGAGAAGATGGAAGGGATGAGTTACAAAAGGGAAAACAAAAACTCGAAGTGAAAACAATTTCAAATAGATTTTAGTTTTTAGTTTTCACTTTTATTACTCCTTCCTCCAATCATCCCCTCTCAATCCCATCTTCACTCTCATTCTCACTTCCATTCTCTCTCTTGTTCCTTTATACTCTAGCACAAAAAATAAAAACTAAAATTGAAATGGTTATCAAACGGGCCCATGAATATAAAAACAAACACACCCTTATTTAGAAATTTCGTTTTTTGAATTGTTGGGTGTTATTTTTAAGTAGCTCATCCTATCATTTCTAGATAGTTTTTAATTATAAAAAATGGAGAGTGAGGGTTATTATTATCAAGTGGCTTTTATTTGTAACAAGAAACATTTGGTTTTGTATGGATTTTTTCGTTCCAACAACTGCAAATGAGTCTGGGCTACTGTAAAAAGTAAACGGATTAAGTTGCATATGTGCCTGATTTCAAGAATCATACCCCAAGAGTGCTTCGAAAAGTTCGTGGAGTCTTAGGAATCACTTTGGTTCCCTTCACCAACAAGACAAACAATTGTTACAGATTAATTTATGGCTTGGCCTGAGGAACTTGTGGCATGGGAGTTTAGCAGTAGAGAGAGAGAGAGAGAGAGAGAGAGAGAGAGAGAGAGAACTTGGATTTCTTATGGGAAATAGAGGTTCAGAACAAGCAGAGAGTGAAATTTGGGAAGAATTGATGAGGGAAGAAAGGGAAAGTTGTGGATAAATGGATGGGTGGCTTGAGTAGGTTTTCTAGTAGCTTGACGATTGCTTGGTCATGCTCTAGATTGATGTTTCATTAGGTAGGAGGTGCCTGCTTTTATAGGCGCTGGAAGCCCCTTTTGGTTCAGGAACCCTAGCTGACTTTCCCCAAATTTTGCCAAGTCTTCTCCTCTATTTCCCCTCACTTCCTTCGATTCAATCTTTTTTTTTTTTTGGAAAATTCCTTAATCCAAGCACATTGAGGCAAAGCATTTTGGGGCTCAAAGGTTTTCCTGCAACTAACTTCTTCCATCCTGGGTGAGGTGCCTCTTGCTTTTCCTCCTGGTTTTCCTACCAAAGCTTGCAGAGGAAAGAATGGGTAAGGGTGCTAGTCTAAAAGGAGTCTTAGTTCCAGTAGCCCATGCATATGGTTTCAACGATGGCTTGGTTTTGATTTGGTTTTATTAGTATGCTAGGATATTTTCTAAGGTGTTTGGCTATTTTTTCTCTCTTATGCTTACCCATGTATTTGGACTCAAGAAATGGGCTTGAGTTTGGTGCTCTTAAGCAGCTCAAAACTTCCATTTCTTAGACCATTAGTGGTCTTCACGAACACTCATAACCATCCATACCACAACCAGCTCAGCAAGCCCCAAGCATTTGCTTGGCTTAGGCCCACTTAAGCTTCTAGTGTGGCTCAGTACCAAAATGAAGGTTTTCTTTGCTAAATGTTGCGTTTCGTGTGGTATGTTTGTGCTTGGGCTCTGCAATATTGTAACGGACTATGGCCGGGTCAAGCCGTGCTTGACAGGACAATGAGCGCAAGTTCTTGGAACCAATACATTTTACTAGCTCGTTGCGACCTCTCTGCGTGGGGGGTGTTCCCTCATCACCCTTCTCAAAAGTTGACATATGTCTATTGGTTTAACTACAGTTAATTATTTATTTTTTATTTGTTTGATGACATTATTATGAGAGAAAAATAAGGCTTTAATAAGATTTTCCCTGATTTACCCTTATTTTAGTCTAGCAAACTTTCCACTTTTCTGATTAATTTAATTTAAAAAATAAATCAAAACAATAGAAAGTGAAAAGGGAGGGAGAGAGCATACATTCTTATCCCATTATAAATTTAAAAAAAAAAAAAAAAAAAGAGAAAAAAAAAAACAATAGTCCCTTAAATTGAGAATTTATAATTCCTTGATTATCCTTAAATTGGGTGCTCTTATTTGAAGACTTAACAGCTCCAAGAGTGCACTGCTCAACAATTGCAGGCTTTCCTCCCTTTGTTCAAGCGAAAGATAGGTAACATATGTGCTACTACTTTTTTTTGTTTTTTTTTGTTTTGAGTATTTTGTATCAAAGCCAAAAATTCGACTATAACAACTCATCATGCTTTTATACATGCTTACCAGAAGTTTTTCATTTTGTCTTCTCTTTTCTTGTTCGATCAGCTTTTGTTTTTATTTATTTATAGATAAAGCGATGGTTTATTAAAGAGCCCTACTATGAATAAAAAAAGCGATGGTTTATTAAAGAGCCCATAGTAGGGCTGTGCCTTATTAGCTTCTTTTTTCTTTTCTTTTCTAGCTAGACAACATGTATGATCTTTTGTTGTTTTGGGGGGTAGGGGGTGGTTGTGTTGGTGTTTGACACAAAACCATTCCAAGCTTGGGACCAGACTGGGCCAATTTATGGTTTCGTTTTTTTTTTTGGTTTTTTTTTTGTGTGAAGTGGTGTTATTTATTTATTTATTTCCAGAAGTGTTCAAGAGTCTTCTTCTTTTTCAAATTTTTTAGTTGTCAAAGTTTATTTTTTGAGTAATGATGGTCCTGCACCATATGTGTCAAAATTTTTGTTCGCTTGCTTTGTAATTAATCAAGAAAAGTGGAAAGTTTGCAGAGTTAGAATAAGGATAAATAAGGGAAAACGTTATTAAAGAATTGTTTCTCTCTCATAATAATGTAATCAAACAAACAAAAAATAAAGAGTTAATTATAGTTAAACTCGAGACATATGGCAACATTTGAGAATAGTAATAAAAGTACATTTTGAGTTAAAGTGGTACGTAAAAATGCTCCATTTTCAATGAGGGTGTGAAGGTGCTTAGGTGCACACGTGAAACTGCTTCCCAAAAGCTGAACACAGATGATGCACAGCACAGCCTAAAGAGAATTGAGTGCTTGCTGTTTACAAATTACACGTATGCATGCATGCTTTATAAGTCCTCATGCTCCAAGTAGGGTGATATATAATCATTGTTGCTTGCTGCGAGCCGATGTGTTACACAAGAATATGTAAAACACTAACACCCGAAACACATCTAAATTTCAAAAATAATAAAATAAAATAAATGGCCAAAAATAATTTGTTCGTTCTTGTGTTTTGTTACATTTTAGAGAGACGAATCAACGATCTACTACTAGTAATACTGATATTATTCACAATTTAACCACCTAGCAACACGACTCATCTTCTTGGATCATCTAGCACCAATTATTGGGCTTCCTAGCTAAGATCAATTAACTATCGTGCTCAAGACAATTGGGCTGCACACTGTCAAGAGCCAGGGCTCAAACATTGGGACTTCAAATAAACTTTGGAGAGGTATTCGGTAATGGCAGTGGCCCGTTACTACAAGGAGAGGCTGAAGGGGTGGGCTGTGGTTGGGAAAGCTAGGGTGGGTATATTAGGAATTTCATTATAGTGGGATGAGCCCAAATTTCAACAGTATATTATATATAACAATTAGAGAAAATTAAAACTAATTAATTAATTAATAGAATCTGAGTTTGTGACATTATAGAAATTAACTTGGGTATATATTAATTAATTAATATAGGACAAAGATCTGAGTCTCTCTCTCTCTCTCTCTCTCAGATGAAGATGATGATCCTCTTGAGCTGAGCATGAGAGCATGAGAGCATGAGAGCATGCGCATGTGATGTGCCACCGTCTTAAGCTTTGTGACCAAATCCACGACCACGAGACTAGTGTACGAATCTATATAAATGAAAGCCAATCGTAATCTGAGAGAGTAGCTTAGGCTAGCGATAGACAGCAAAGTCGTAATCCAGCGTAAAACGGTGACCAACTACTGACAACAATGCATAAAACACGTACATTTAATGGATAGAGGGAGCAGCAGATCCTTCTGTTTACGTACGATTTTTTTGTATATTTTACAGCTTTGTCTGAGATCCAACTGGCAAACTTTGAAATCTATTCCCAGCTCCATGCTTTTCTTTGGCTTGTGCTTTTCCTCAACAAAATTAATTAAAACTTCAACCACCTTCCATCAATCAACCATAGTCCATAGCCATGCATCTATCTATGGATTTTGTTTTGTCCATCCACTCACATGCTCTCTCATCTGCTGCCATGCTCAAATTTATTTACCCCGAAAGCATCTTTATGAAAATCGGAATTCGAACTTGAATACAAAGTGGCAATTAACTGCACATCAAACTTCATTTCGATGAATTTCAAATCTTGTAGCACTTAAATTTATCACTAAAGCCCAAATGACTCGTTCATGGCGTTACACCCATATCCGAGCCTTGATTCCGCTAGGCTTCTGATTGGCCCAAAATCTAAGGTTCGTCCATCTAATCTAGTCCATTGAACTCAAAATCTGAAACCCACTATTATTATTATTTTTTAAATTTAAAAAATTTCTGATTTCTCTCATGTTAAATTAGTATCTGTGATTTGTTCCGAAAGCTCCATCTTTGTCCAAATAAACTTCCAGTTGATGCATTATTAGCTAGAAATCAGGCAAGACCAAACCAAGAGCTTCTTCTTCTATGCTTAACCCAAAAATTAGTGCTTAAGTACAGAAATACGTTTTACAGTATACACACAGACCGTACGGCCTTTTCAGAAGCCCACTACGCCTCACTCCCTGTCTTCACTCTCATTGACTACTCATTTCCTCTCCTTTCCCTCTTTCTCTCTCTGCGCCCACAGCAATGGTGTCACTATTGTCTTTCTTCTTCGTCTTCTTCACCTTCACGAACCCCTGCAACTCCCAACAACCCACCACCACCAAAGATTACCTCCAGCTCCCACTTCTCCACAAGAAGCCCTTCTCTTCGCCCTCACAAGCCCTCTCCCACGACACCCACCGCCTCTCCCTCCTCCACGCTCGCCGCCACGACATCAAATCCCCCGTCGTTTCTGGCGCATCCACCGGCTCCGGCCAGTACTTCGTCGATCTCCGCCTCGGCACCCCACCCCAGAGCCTCCTTCTCGTTGCAGATACGGGCAGTGATCTGGTATGGCTCACCTGCTCCGCCTGCACCAACTGCTCCAATCGCGACCCCGGTTCGGCTTTCCTCGCCCGCCACTCCTCCACATTCTCCCCCTACCACTGCTACGACTCCGCCTGCACACTCGTCCCCCATCCCGACCCGAGTCCCTGCAACCGCACCCGCCTCCACAGCCCGTGTCGTTACGAGTACACCTACTCCGACGGATCCCTAACGGCCGGGTTCTTCTCCAGAGAAACGACGACGTTGAAAACCAGCTCCGGGAGAGAAACCCAGCTTCCAAACTTATCGTTCGGGTGCGGGTTTCGGGTCTCGGGTCCGAGTGTCACCGGTCCGAGCTTCAATGGGGCACACGGAGTTATGGGCCTGGGACGTGGGCCCATCTCGTTCGCGTCTCAACTGGGCCGCCGGTTCGGGAACAAGTTCTCGTACTGTCTCATGGACTACACCCTATCCCCGCCTCCGACGAGCTACCTGAGAATCGGCGGAGGCTTCCCGCACGACGTCGTTTCGAAAATTCGCTTTACCCCCTTGCTAGTGAACCCTCTCTCCCCCACATTTTACTATATTGGGATCAAGAGTGCATCCGTCAACGGCGTTAAATTACCTATTCACCCCTCCGTCTGGTCCCTCGACCAGTCCGGTAATGGCGGCACCGTCATCGACTCGGGAACCACGCTAACCTTTTTGCCCAAGCCGGCTTACCGCCTCATCCTGGCGGCGTTTAAGCGGAGCTTGAGACACCTTGCGAAGCCAGCCGAGCCGACTCGGGGCTTCGATCTTTGCATCAACGTGTCGGGCGTGGCGAGGCCGATTCTACCCAGGCTGAGTTTCAGACTCGTCGGGAACGCGTTGTTCGCTCCGCCGCCAAGTAGCTACTTCATAGACACGGCGGAGCAGGTCAAGTGCTTGGCGATCCAGCCCGTGGATTCCGGGTCGGGTTTTGGGGTGATAGGGAATCTGATGCAACAAGGATTCCTGTTCGAGTTTGACAGGGACAAGTCGCGGCTCGGTTTTTCACGTCATGGCTGTGCGCGACCGTGACAACGAAACGAGTCCGAGGCATGACTCGGGGCTGAGTCCAAACTCATTTTGTTTTCCTCTTCTTTTTATTTTTTTCCACTTTGATTTTAATAATTAATTGTTTCTACGTATAGAGTGAAATTATTTTTGGACATCGTGTTGTGCTGTGTGTGGGGTGGGGATTTGGTTGTTTTTGTTTTTCCTTTTTTAATTGGTTTTCCTCAACTCCAAGTGCCGCCGTACTTATTTATTTTCATTTCGAAATTTACTTAACAATAAAGTATTAGATTAGTTGGTTAGGATTGCAAATTCGTCTTCTCGTATTGAAGTTCAAATTAAATTAAATTATAATGATTCATAGATTATAATGGTGGGGGCATTGTAGTCATTAGAGGTATGGGATTAAGAAATAATGAATTTGGGTCATGTAAAGTAGTGTACATGAGAGTCCAATGACATTGTGAATTAGGTGATTATAGCAGACACAAGTTGTCACTTTAATCTTGTGGTCGTTACTAATAAAACCCGTGGGTGGGACACTTGCAGATTTTAGTTGAGGTGCAAATCGGATTGCACGGATTGGCTATCAAATTATTTTTGGATTAAAAAAATTAAAAAAATAAAGGTAGATGGAGAAAATTACATGGCTGTGATTGTGTTGTCCGGATCCGAGCCGTCCGAGTTTGATGATGTTGTGAAATTGGAATTGAAGGTGCTTTGTGGAGCAATATTCTCCTGTCACGTCAATGTTAATTGACCATACCGTCCATTTACAACTAGTTTGCGCTGTTCGCCTGGTCGAGGTGGTCCTTTCGGGACAATGATATCATCTTCTTTTTCTTTTTTTTCTTTTTTTTGTCCTGTAATTTTCTGAGTGAATGACGACAATGCTCCTTTCTCAGGGCTGTTTTTTTCATTAATAATGAGAATATTCGATTTTGGTAAAAAAAATTAGGCTACCATTTGCACACAAAATATTACTAAATTACAAAAAATATTAACATTTGTTAAATATCACCTACTTTACCCCATGAATAACACTTAAAAAATACAAACAACTGAATGTGCATTGGCAATTTGGCATTGCAATTTGCAGAGAGAGATGACTTTATTTTCATTCAACAAGTAATAATATAGAGATTGACTAAGAAGTTGAAGAGCATGAGACATATATATTATTCATAAATAATTGTCGAAGTAAAAATGCGACAATAATAAAAAAAGAGCAGGATAGAGAGAGAGGAGAGAGAGAGGAGAGGAGAGAGAGAGAGAGAGAGAGAGAGAGAGGAGAGAGAGAGAGAGAGAGAGAGAGAGAGTGAGAGAGAGAGAGAGAGAGAGAGAGCATAACATAACATAACATGCGTATGATGTGAGGGAAATTACTGATGATCCTATCCTAGCTATCTTCCACAGCTGGCTAGCTGCCATGACTGCTCTCTAAACTTCAGCTGGGCCTCCTTTGCATTATTTCTGTTTCTGTTTCTGTCGCGGAGATGAACATTAATAAATCATGCATATATTTATACACACACATATATGGACACAACACAACACAAACCTTATCTCTCTCTCTCTCTCTCTCTCTTCTCTCTCTCTCTCTTCTCTCTCTCTCTCTCTCTCTTCATCATCAGTCTATGGCAGCAGCAACTTCTCTCTCTCTCTCTCTACATATATACAAATCATCATAATTGTCAGCTGTTGTATTGTGATCATGAACACGAGCATGGCATATACAAATAAAAAAACACAATTAACATTCTTATTTATTACTAAGGAAATATTAGGAACACTTCTTAATGTTATTAGTATAAATAATAATGGTCTGCTTATAATCCTTTTTGCTTATGAATTCGACCATCTTGTGGTTGTGGGTGGTGGGCAAAGAAATGTATATCAATGTTTGGTAGGATAATGCACAAGCAATCATTCGTTTGCCACACACCAACAAACATTCCAAGAGACTAAACCTGGCTTTACTATTATGTCTCTGGCTCTTGCATTATCCGATGCTTCCAAAATTTCGCAGACTCGGCGTCCGTACCCATTCCATTATCAACAATTTGATGGAGCCTACAAATTGTGAATGCCTCCCGTTGTTTTCCAAATTTTATCAGGAACCCCACTTTGTTGGGTTGGGTCCAATATTCAATGATTCATACACCCACCCTTCATTTGCCGAGCTCCAAGTGCATCTACTTTGGGCCAACGCACACTTCTTATAGCCTGTGATTAGACTAGGGCCTTTATCCCATTTCTTCATTAACATCTGATTCATAAAGCCCACAAAACCCATTTGTTTTGTTGTTTGAGAAATAATGCAATTAATGCAGGTAAAACTGAAAAATACACTAAGTTGTAAGGGGTTTGTAAGGTGTATGAAAAAGACTTGAGTTTTTTTATTTTATAGAAGAGATACTGGAAGAGTGGGAAATCAAACTTAAAACTTCAGGTGCGTCGCACATGAGTAAATTATCATAACCACTTGAGTTATAAGTTTCTTGTGACTAAAAGGTTTTGCTTACATTTTTCTTTCATGTATAATATACAGCATCAACTCCTCCTAGTTGGTTTGATACGATTTCATGGAAATATCTTTTAGTAGAAGAAAAAGAAATGTAGGCTATTGCTAGATGAGGTTCATTTTTATGATCAACTAAAAATACTTTAAAAGCACCTTTGCTTTCCCATCCCAAAAATTAGATAGGGAGACCCTGTTTAAGATAAAAGTCATTAGGCCAAAGCCCCCCTAGTAATCTGGCAGGTACATATGTTGCACTTTCTAAAGACTCTGCCATTTTCAGATCCTCTCTCTCTCTCTCTCTCTCTCTCTCTCTCTCTCTCTCTCTCTCTCTCTCTCTCTCTCTCTCTCTCTCTCCCCCTGTGGTTTACAATATATATAGGAGTTACTTCACTTTCGGCTGGAGAAAAATGAAATTTCTGGTATAGTTGACAAAGACGTATGAACTGGTGGAGGGTATGATTGGAAGCGGAAGAGCTGTCCCACCATGGGGACACATCCCTTTGGAAAATTGGGTGTTCTTGTCCTACAAATCAAAGGATCAACTATCTCCAACTCAATATTCTTGTTCATCCATGACTTGGACAGCTACTCATGTATAGGGGTAGAAAAACACTATACTATACCCAGTCAAGCACCATGGACTGCTTTATTGGGAATTTGAAGTTTTGTGGAATTTGGCTCAAAGCAGTGATTTTGTATGGCCCCACTCACAGATCCTATTGATCATCACATTTAGCCAACAATATGACCGTCCATTCATGTTGGCTTCCTTTTGGTTAGTTTAGGACCCTGAGATTAAAATGTTGATTGCTTAACTTAATGACCTGCATTAATGCTAATAAATGGAACAACATCAACCATTAGATTATTTTTTTAACAGTTAATTAAGTTTAAGATGATGCCCTCGCTCGTATGAAATATTAGGTATGTTATAACTTGCAGGTTGCAGCTGGTGAATCTTAATTTGTTTGCTTCTCTGTCAAAAAAAGCAGTACCCAAATTGATAGGTAGGTAGGTTTCAACGTTTGGTTGGAGTTCAAGTGTAGGCTTTTGGAGAGAAATTTTTTGATAATGACTTAATGGGAATATATTACGTATGTAAGAAAAGTTTCTGCATTTTATTTTATATAAACACAGACAGACAGACAGACACAACGGAAAGGATCCTATTACTTTATCTAATAAGTGACAAAAGGATAGTTTTATTTAAACGAGTGCCTAATCTCTTCTCTGTTTTATAACAGGGCAAACTCAGAGGGTGCTTAATATATTTGCAGAGAAGCTTAAAGTTGTGGACTTCGTTACTGCTGGTCTTTGCAACTTGCAAGCACACTAAGCTTGCCAAAAGCCCTTTTTTTATAATTAATAACCACTTCAACTTAAACAATTGCTCCTCCGTACGATCTTACATATGTATCCTACTATTTATTTGATATTAATTCGGGGAAAAAAGAAATCTGGAAATTGAAAATAAAGATGGGATGGTTTTTGTTTTGGGTACGTGACTGGTACAAGGACTGATTTGGATTCATCATAAATATTTTATTGAGTGACAGGTACAGAGCACTAGGGTTTGCAAGTGGGTAGCTAGAAATCTCTAGAAAGATAGGAAGCAGCTGAATGAGTGAATAATGGGAAAACAAAAAAATATGTAGGCCAAGTACTAAGCATCAATTATGGAAGTGGAACCTGCCTTTGTTAACTTCAAATTCGGCAGTTCCAACTTCCACCACACTGAAAGATTTCGTGCTTTGTTGTAATTTGTGCGTTAAGTACGATTAAAAATGTATTAGCAAGCTGCATACGTGATTTAGGTCAACTGGTCAAGCCAGTAAATTCGCTCCCTTGCACCTAAGTTTAAATAAACTCTTTCGCTAGCTCCCCTAGTGTTTAAGTAATTTCTGACCCCTTTCGGGATGGCATTGTTTTGTTTCTGCAAATAAACCAGTAACGGTCACAATTCACAAAGAGCATATAAATTGGACATATGATCTTCTGTGATGTTGGAGGTATGTCAGTCAAGCTCTTTTGTAATTTAATTTTAGTACTACAACAAGATGTATATAGTAGTATAGGAGAGTATGGTTGGCCCACTAAGAATTAAAGTTTGCTTGTGAAGGTAACTTAAGGCTTTTCCACAAGAGATCCATCATGCGTGTACTTAACCCCTGGTTTTCATGATTGCAGACGAATGTAGGTTTTTTTTTCTTTTCTTTTTTCTTGCTTGTGCTAAAATCTAAATATTTCATTCATAATTAATATCCACGAGATCCAACATGTAACATAATTTGGTTTTTGTGTTTATAAGTTTAGATTATTTGTTTTGGTAATGACTGAAGACATGCATGAATGGTGGATAAGAAAAAAACCAGAAAAAGCATATGAAAGTGAAAAATGTGAAGGAGAATTCAAAGAGCACTCATCATTAGTAGAAGGCAGCAGACAACAGGTACTGGTAAGTTGCAAGGTTTCTCTCTCACGATGTATGTATGCCAGGAAATGCAGAGGAAGAGGCATATATAAGTTAAGCAAGCACCAATAAGCAGCAATAGTGCTCTCAAAGGGAACAAGCGTCATGACAGGGTGGGATTGATGTCATCATAAACCCCACATAGAAAAGAAAGCCCTTCTCGTGCGTTATGTTAGTGGTGCTGCAGCTATCATCAAATGTTTGAATCAGCATGCTGTAATATATACATATATATTTATATATAAGTTTATAATAAAATATATAATATAAGCTACAAAAAGATAGAAAGATATATAAAAAGAAAAAATTGGGACCAAACCAGCCATGCGTGTGACCAGTGACCACAAAGTGATATTTCTCTTCAAAGATAACCCTCTCCTCTCCCTTCCCATAGTCTCCAAGCCCTAGCTAGAATTTGAATACATATATATTATTATATAAAAAATAAAAGTAGACTGAACATGTATATAAAATGTTCCAGGCTAGTGCAGAAGAAAATATATTAGCAGTGCCTTGTGACTGACCCAATATGGTAAAGAGAAGACTGCCGTACAAAAATGTAGGGAGAAGAGGTGCTCTAGAGTCTAGACTAGAGGAGACATTGGGAATGAACTTGTTACTTGATGGGTTTTAATCAAACATTATAAAGTTTTTTAAAAAATTAAAAAATCTATTTACTAATTTAGCTCAAAGATAAAGCCACTTTCACTGAAAATATACATATCAAATTAGTTTTTTCAGACCAAAATAAAAACATAAAAAAATATCAAATTAGTTCAAAGGGATTAAGACAAAAAAGAAAAAAAATTATATATTGTGTTGGAAAGGGGAACAACTAAAAGGCAACTAGCGTTAATGATTTTTGGTTACCCATGCTAGCTGCTTCTATAATAAACATAGGGAATGCACGATATAATACTGTAATGGGGGATGTAGGTAACTGTGTGATTACCTAGAAGGCCTTGACAGTGTGAGTAGCTTTAAGGCATGATATTATATTTATATATATATATATTCCTGCATCTTGTTTTTACCATAAAGACATCATAAGTAAAAAGAAGATGGAAACCTCTTTAGGCCCAACCAGTAACCAATAGGGGCAGGGGAAGTAGAGCTCCTGGTGCAAGATTAGGAGAACAATATTTGGCAAAAGGGAGGAGAAGCTATAAGCTTGGAATACCGTGCCAGTTGCCACACAACACAACAACAACAAAAGTGTTTGGAAACATCAAATTATTCCCTTTGGTGTTGTTTTGGCCTTTCAAGTTTTAATGGGAAATCTTACCAACTACCAAATTATATACGCTTTTTGATATTTTTCCCAATCTTTCATCATTTTGTCCTCGTTGGAATGTGACAAAGAAATAAATTACAACAATTTTAATCAATGACATGTAATGGGTTATGAGTGAGTATGCATGAAGATGCCTCTCCTCCTCCCTCCTCTCAAACTTCCCATGAATAATACAATTGTACAATGTGCAAAATCCTAAGGGAGCGGTAAGAAGCACAAGAAATATACAATCGTACACCAATTGGTATTTGTAGAGAGACATGAGACTGAAACAAAGGTATAATATTAATAACTTAGGAGGAGGAAGAGGCTACGCTAGAGCGAGAGAGATGGATGATGATGATGAAATGGGAGAAGGAAGTAGGGGGGTGGAGTGTGTTCCAAGACACAATGATTACAAAGTCTTGGGGAAGCAGAAAGGGTTGGCATGGAAATAGCCAACAGTATGGAAGAACGTGGGGACTTGACCGAGGTATATAGGAAAGGAAAGGAAAGGAAAGGGCCTAATCAGAAAAGATGAAAAATGATTTAAATAATTATATGTATATATAAATAAATTGAAAATAAGGAAAACAAAAAGGAAAGCCTTTTATCATGATGATACTCTCAGCCTTTTTGGTCTTTGGTCGGTCGACAATCTGTGTGTTGTGTGTTCACTCTGTTTAATTGTGCTGCTTCTCCCTTGTGTTGTGTTTCCCATCCCTATACCTCCTTCCACTCAATCCACTCTCTCTCTCTCTCTCTCTCTCTCTCTCCCCCAAGCTACTACTGCACTCACACAGTGTAATTATTTGCTTTCAACCAATCACAAAATACTATTTTCTTTTACATGGGGGATTACATTTTTGGTATTAATTGAATTTAATATGTGAATATAAATGAAAAATATATAAAATAAACGAGTGAATTGAATTGAATGAAAAAAAAAAAAGAAGGGATCCATCCCCACCCTGAAAGATACAGGAATGGAATGGATAGAGAATGCCGTAAGAAGAAAGGAAAAGAGACTAGCAGTACTCAACAGACGTCTATATATTTAGAGTGGTGGAAAGGGTGCAGAGAGTCACAGACAGAGACCACATCACGGTTATAGAGAGAGAGAGAGAGAGAGAGAGAGAGAGAGCGCAAAAAAAAACAAAGGAAGCAAAAAGATACCAACAAAGCACAAAGGAAAAGGAAAGCTCAGTTGAAACCAAGGATAAAAAGGGTCATCACCCCCACAAACACAAAGCCCACAAAGGCGTGGCAGATCAAAAAACCTACCCCAAGTGATAGAGATAGAGAGACAGAGAGAGCGAAGCACCAAAACCAAAGAGAGAGAGAGAGAGAGAGAGAACTGATAATCAGAAATACCAAAACCCTCCATCATTAAATCAACCAAAGGTTTTTGTCTTACATATATATTTGATTTTCTCCCAATGTTTCTTCCTTGATTCCCTTCCATCCATTTCTCTTCAATTTCTTAGCTTCAATTAAAGCCCTATACTTTTGAGAAACTAATTGTTTAGAGCCCTAGCTAGACATACACAACCACTATATATATAACATAAGAAGTGAAGATGATGTGTGGGAAGAAAGAAGATCAAGGGGAGTGTTCTCAGTCTGTCCAAAACCTACAAGCCTTCCAAGAACACTTGTTTCTCCAACAACAACATCAGATGCAACAACAACAACAACATCAGATGCAACAACAACAACATCATCAACAACAAGGTTTGATTTTCCCTCATGATCATCAAGCCCCGCCTCCAATCTTGCAGCCTTGGACTCTCCCTCCGATCCACTCCTTCAACCCATCAGCCCACGACCAGTTTCTTCTCCCAACTCCTCCTCCTCCAATTCCATCGTCATCATCCTATGCTAGTTTCTTCAACCGAAGAGCTCCTCTCCAGTTCACATATGACGGTTCAGCATCTGAACACCATCACCATCTCAGAATCTTATCCGAGACACTTGGACCCATGGTTC
Source organism: Prunus salicina (assembly GCA_020226455.1). NCBI lineage: Eukaryota > Viridiplantae > Streptophyta > Magnoliopsida > Rosales > Rosaceae > Prunus > Prunus salicina. The sequence continues at coordinate 36,789,546 of CM035341.1, forward strand.
AACCCGGTTCCGCCCCGTTTGGGCTTCAAGCCGAGTTGGGTAAGTTGACCGCCCAAGAAATCATGGACGCCAAGGCTCTCGCAGCTTCTAAGAGTCATAGCGAGGCGGAGCGGAGACGGAGAGAGAGAATCAATAACCATCTCGCCAAGTTGCGCAGCTTATTGCCCAGCACCACCAAAGTAAGTTTATGCTAAAAATAATTATCATATTTATATATCACTGAAAAGAAAAAACAAAATACTCATATACATGTGTGATATTCATGCGTGTACAACATGTTGTATTTTATATAGGGTGTGACATTATCCCTTTTTTATTTATTTGTTTTATCATGATCGGCTATACACAGCTTTTCCAATCTAAGATCTTTGTGGATCTTCCTAAGATTCTAATTCGTCCCTCCAGGATTATGCATGCCTTCGATCAAGAGTCTCAAGACCTAGCTACCATTCATTAGAAATGAGCTACATTCCCTTTATGAATTAGCTTTTTCCATCTTTTTGTTGTTTCTCTTGGTTTCTTCATTCTGAGTCGTGTGGTAGTTCCGAGGTGAGAAGTAGAAAAAGAAAAAAGAAAAAAAGGGAAGAAAAGGGGAGGGAGGGGAGGGGGAATAAGAGTAATGTCGCTGGGTTGATATGATAAAGAGGAACCATGGCGCAGTTAAAAAGCTTCCCATGGAAATTTCTTGCCGGATATATCACATATATCACCCATCAGTCAAACCATGTTCCAGAAACTTAAAGCCAGACAAACTAGCACCCTTGTCAGTCAAAATATGCACCCATCCCATGCCGTTCCTTCAAAAACCACGCCATTCATTAAAATACATTAATTAAGTAGCCAACTTTCTTAATCTTTTTTTTTTTTTGGTTTCAAGTGCATGTAAATGCAGTATCAATCAGACATCAAATGTCGAACAAATATCAACCTAATACTTTTCTTTTGTTTCTGGTGATATATAGACAGACAAAGCTTCCTTACTAGCAGAAGTAATACAACATGTGAAAGAGCTGAAACGGCAGACTTCTTTGATCGCGGAGACAAGTCCGGTGCCGACCGAAATGGACGAGCTAATAGTCGACGATGCGTCGGACGAGGACGGGAAGTTCGTGATAAAAGCCTCGCTGTGCTGCGAAGACCGTTCAGATCTCTTGCCCGACCTCATCAAGACACTGAAGGCCTTGCGCTTGAGAACACTGAAAGCTGAGATCACAACGCTGGGGGGACGTGTGAAGAACGTGCTGTTCATCACCGGGGAAGAAGACTCGAGCAGCAGCGGAGGGGAGCAAGAGCAGCAGCATCAAATGCCACATCAGCATCAGCAGCAGCAATATTGTATCAGTTCGATTGAAGAAGCGCTTAAGGCTGTGATGGAGAAGACAGGTGGGGAACATGAGCAGTCTTCTTCAGGGAGTGTTAAGAGGCAAAGGACTAATAACATCAATATCCTTAACTGAAACACAGACAGGTCTCTTTAACCAGCTATTATTATCAAGGCCAGTTAATTAATCTTCTTCTTCTTCTTGTTTTTTCTCTTTTTGTTTTTATTTTCTTAGTGGGGTTTTGGGTTTTCTTTTCTTTTCTTGGTTGGCGTGTTTGGTGTGGTGTATTTCCGTGAGTGAACAAATGGGTAATGATGGTGTGGTTTGTGTACTACCTGCATTGCTCCAAACAAATAGATGAGAGAGAGAGAGAGAGAGAGAGAGAGAGAGAGAAGATGAGCTTGGTTTGTTATTTAGGAAGGGAAAAAACAGTGAAGGATCTTTTTCGTGGGGAGAGAAACCTTATATAAAATCCAAAGATAGAAACCAAAATGCATGATGGAGTGTTGCTGTTTTGATTTGATCCGGTTTGAACTCAAAGTTGCAGTGGTGTTTTTGTTTTTTTCCACTAGTTTTGTTGTTCACTCTCTATCTAATCAGAGAATTGATCAGACTAGTTATAGTGTACTGGTGGAACTATGTAGTGACGACGTAGTTTTGTCATATGGTACGTAATTAATGTCGTCCCCACAACATATTGGCCACCACTCACTCAGACTCGGAGCAGGTACCACTCTCTTCCTACAATTCGTACGTGCAGAGTTTTTTTTCTGGTGAAAAAGAAAACCCCTCAAAACCCTAACGAGCGAGCGAGCGGGGCATGCATGTTTCAGTTTCATCAGAGCTACCTGTATGTACATATTCTACTACATAAATATATGCTTTTTGTATTTCAGCCTTCGTTGCCTCTCTCGTCCTCTTTGTTTTTGTCATTTTTTGGAGTTTTACATATGTGCTTGGTAATTGGTACGTATATATACTACATATGATGCAATGTAATGTCTGTAAGAACCTGCATTGCATATAGAAAATATCTTCTTGCTCTTCTTTTTTTTCTTTCTTTTATTCATTTTATGCTGCAATGTAATTATTATTTTTAATGAATTTATACTTGAAAATACATAGAAAAAGAAAAAGAAAATCAAGGGTTAACGATGCATTACCCGACAGTTACTGCAGTGGTGTTGGTTAAAGGAGATGCAAAATTTGCAGGTCGAAAAGCTGTAATTAGATATGCACCTAATATGTATCTATATATATATATATATATAGATATGTAGTTCATGCAAAAAGAAAATGTGAATGGTCCATATATAATTTTCTACTATCTTTGTGTGAGGAGCTTAAAAAGAAAAACCAAGAGCAAGAGGAGCTTAAAAAGGAAATTAATTCACGTTTATCATATATGCCCATTCTTTGTGTGAATATGTGCATCTGCATGATTCTTTTACTCGGTTATGTGAAGCGTCATTTGGGTTTCCATTAATTTGATGTTCCCGTGACATAAAATAAATACACTTTTCACGTTAGTTGGGTTTCCATGAATTGTTTTACTCGGAAAAAGCAGCATTCGAAGCAGTGACTGGGACAATTTGACTGTGCCAATACAAACTGTTATGACAACGTCATTGCATGCAATGTTATTAGTTCGATAGCACCCAAAAATAATGACGACTTTCTGAATCCTTTTGTTCATACAAACCATATTCACGAATGAACAAATCCAGCACAAAACTTTTGGGTACACTCGCAATTCGCAATTCGCAATTTGCCAAAATCTTTCACAACCTTACAAAGACGCAAGTTTAGATTCATTTGAATTTTAAGTGAGAAAATACTTAAATGAAAATAATAAATAAATAAAGGACGTTAGAAGGCTTGGCTTTGCGCTCATGCTGGGCTGGGCTGGGCTGGGCTGCTTAAAGCGCTTGACCTTCGGGTCAACCTCATCCAATATTTTATTCGACTGGTGAAAACACGCTGACGTGTTTATTGACGAGTATGTGACGGAAGCAAAATTCTAAACTTGGCAATGGCCAGTCTGCAATCTGCTACAAACCTTTTTGTTTCCTTCACCAAATCCAACCAGAGATAATAAAAAATCCAATTACAATTAATAGGCATGTTTATTTAAAATGTAGTTTTTTTTCCTTTTGCCTTCTTTTGTATTTTAATTCGAATCTCATTTTACTTAATTGCAAATACGACCCCAACCCCCCTTTTCTTTTCTTCGACAAATGCATATGCTCTTAGAAAATAAAACCACATATTTTTTATTTTATTTTAGCTTTTCATCATATTCCCCCCCTATACCTATAGTATTTGTAATTTCTTACAATATGATTTTTTTTTTGAAAATACATATGAGTTATCTGTATATATAACAGAGAATAGTAAGGGATTCAAAATACCATTAAATACCCTTGGTTAATGCAAATATTAAGAATTGAAATTATTAATTAAATTATGATAATATGGTAAATTCACACTTTTTAATTAAAATAAATTAAAAATTAAAAGAAAAATCAGATAATAAAACATATTTTTATGGAACACAATTACCTATTTTTATAGAACACAATAACCTTTTTTTTTAAAATTTAAAAAATCCCCCATAAATACAGAAGCACATACGGAGAGACTAATATATAATAATAATATGTTTGCTAATTGGTCCAAAAACAGCCCAACGTTGTCTCTTCCGAGTTCGTATAGTGGGGTGTGTGAGGAAGCTTCCTCGTAGGCCCAATCCTTAAGAATAGCAGACTATCAAACATGAAACCCAAATTTCGTGAGATGGAATGGATCACGGAAATGAATGTTTCAATTTTTAATATATTTTTAAACTGTCTAACAGATAAATGAGTTATTTAACTATGTAGGTGAAGCTGGGTCGTATGGTAGAATTCTATATAAGGCTCTTAAATGAGGCTCTATCTTTTAATCGTTTTCAAATTGGTTAGTCATTTGATTAAATTGGCTAGTTTGATCCAACAATTAAAAAATAGAGCCTCATAAGGCCCTCACTGCAGAATGACTCGGGTGGTATATGTTCTTCGACAACCCCATCCTTCTATTGTTTCTTATGTTTTTGACCTTGTTGGGTAATTTTTGTGTTTTGTTGGGCTTTGTTCCCTTAAAAAAAAAAATGTTATTGACACTTCAAAAATATTATTTTGCATTCCACTTTGTTGTAGAAAAAAAAATATATTTAAAAAGTACATGATGATATTTTTTTTATAAACGTTAATAACAATTTCCTTTTTTTTTTCTCATGCAGATATTCATTTCTGGTGTGAAAGGGATTGAAGTTTGTTAAGGAAAAAACCTAATCTTTTTTGGTCATTATCTCTTAAATATATTCAACACCATTTGTCCATTTCAGGGGGTGGATATATATATTATAATATATATATCCATTGAGGGATCCCTCAAATAATTATTTGAGGGACACCCCTTATAGGCCTCACTCCGAATTGTATTTCACTAATCTAAATCTATTTTGTAGATATTCATTCAAAGATCTTCTCTAAAAAAAAATCACTTGAATCCGATATCATTTGACCACTCAATTGAGTTATTGAAATTTTAGTACTTTCTTGAAACACCGTGTTCATTGATTTTGTAAGACACAATTGGATGTCGAAACGGTTTCCGATTGGTCTAATTTTTTGTAAGGATGATCTATGAATAAAGACCTAAAAAATAGATTGTTTGGATTATTGGGAAAAAAATTGTAGGGTACCCTAAAAGGCGTCCCTCAAATAAAATTATTTGAGAAATTCCTCAATAGAATGGGATTATATATATATATATATATATCAAGTACTAGCCTAAAAAAAAGGTATAAATACTCTGAGAAGTGTGTAGATTTTACATACCATATATGTATTGACCAATGAATGACCTTCCTACAAGTCTCATAGTCATAGACGCAAATGAATCTGATACATTCTTTCATTTAACTATTCTTGTTCAACGACAACAAAAATAAAGTTGTGTTCTTAAAAGAAAAAGAAAAAGAAAACTGGATTTGACCACTCAATTATCAATTGATTCGGACACGATAAACAAATGGTTAAAGTAGATGCTGCGATCAAAATGCTAATGCACCAATCAAATGAACCGCAGCTGCCTGCCATCTGCACTTCCAATACCACCTCACTCTCAGATCTTATCCGCTTTAAACCATCAACCCAAAAACTCATAAATATCCAATTACAGATATGTAATGTATTGCTTTATAAGCACTTTACGTCACTAAACCTTAATTTCTAGTCTCCTCAATGCTATTAATTGAAGAACATAGAGGTGACAGAGTTATTCTCGTATGTTAGACTGTTATGAGACTCACACGCATCAACGACTGAAAATTACTCATGAGAGTCGTATATGATTTTGTGAAGCATTACTTGTAGAATAGGTGTATCGTTTTTTCCCCTTTAATCCACGCGGACAATTTCAGCCCATCCTTCCGTGGTCTCATTACACACAAATACGAGGGTAGTTTCGTCCACAATAGTTGTCTGTCGTAAGCAAACGACTTGGGCCGCTTGGCTCTTAGCGTGAAAGTGAAGTGAAGGAGGAAATGAAAAACAAAACCAAAAACGCTTATACCTTGTACACACCAGACCACCTCGAAGAAGAAGTCTCCTTTTGTGTCTTTTTCTCTCAAAAGTTTAAAACCTTCGACAGCTTCTGTTTCTTCTTCCTCTTCGCTCCTCGCTCTCTCTACTGTTTGTTTCCGCACAGTCCCTGTAAATCCCTTCTCTGTAGATAGAAGAGATAGAGAAAGAGAGGCTCAATTTTTGCGCACAAATACTTTCTGGAAATGTTGGTTCCGCGGAGAGTGATGACGTGGAGGTCGGTGGCCAAGTCTCTGCAACCTCTTCTTGCCCATGCCTCGCTTTTCACATTCACGATTTTCCTCGTCCTTAAACTCCACCATGCCGTGCGTTACCATTGGTGGTTCGTAATTTTCTTTTCCCTCTGCTTTTTCCTTTTTTTGTGTTGTTTTTGTTTGGTTGCCGAGAAACTGAAAGAAAATAAAGGGAAAAAAAATGGAATTTTCATAAGCATTTAATTCCGTGAGGGAGAGTGTTACATACTGTAGTTTCTCTTCTTGTACTGCATTGTTCTGGGAAACTAAAGGTGCCTATTTTGCGAGTCTATGAAGTTTTTACCTTTGTGGGTTCAAATTTCTGTATTTCTAGGTGTCTTATGGAGTTAATTGCTGAGAATCACACTCAATTTCGAGTAAAATATTTCTTTTGTGTTCTGATTGGCAATTTTTTTTTTTTTTTTGGTTGGTCAAAGAACTCTAATTTCATTCAACTTGAAAAAAGAGAAAGCAATGCTTACAAGAGAAACAAACAAAAGAAGGGAGGAGTGGAAAACTAAACCAAAACTCAGTTCTGATTGGCAATTTAATATTTATTGTATTGGATATGCATTTTCAGTGATCATGGAGGGTTGCTGCTTCATTGAGCATAAAGTGGAGATCTTTGATTTTTATGTTTTTAGTTAGGTTTTCTTATGCTTACTGTTTCAAATTCTTACATGCACTATATGATTTTGGTTTGGAGGTTTCATGACTCAATGAAGCCATTTTTGCAAGATAATTCAAACTGACCAATGCACTACCAAACCTTTAAAAACAGAGTTGAAAACATACCTGTTCACCATTAACTTACCAAGGTCTAAGCCATTCATTTATTCATGGTTGTAGCTGAGCAGTGAAGATTGTAGAAAGAACCATTTAAGGTCATCTCATGCAAGAAACCTGCCTGATAGTTTAGGTTTTGTAGCTGTAATTGTATTGAGGGTTCCAAACATCTTTGGTGAAGCACAACTTTCCTTAAAAAGAAAAAAGAAACCCAATGCTTCCGAATGATTCCTCTGATTTGTCTACTACATCAACTGATGTTCTCGATATTGGTTTAATGTATAATGTTTTGTTGTCTTAAAACCGCAGGATCATATTTTCCCCTATGTGGCTTTTCCATGCAGTTGTAGCACGAGGCAGATTTTCGTTACCTGCTCCAAAGCTGCCTAATGATCGCAACGTATGAGATACTATTTCCAATTTTTTTTTCTTTTTTGGATTTTTCATGTTTCCCACGTATCTGTGTTGTAATGTTTTTGTGGATGATCCTATTTACAAAACAGTAAATATTTCTTTCTTATGGACAGTGGGCACCTTTTCATGCTGTCATGGCGACACCGTTGCTTGTCGCATTTGAACTAATGCTTTGTATCTATCTTGAGAGCAGATATGGTATAGAGGCAACATACTAAATGACAATCATCATTAAAACCATGTTTCTTTTCTTTAAACATTTACACATTTTGGTATGTTGATAAATGGATTATCAGATGTGTCACTGATTCCTATTTTTTGTGAACAGTTGTAAGCTTGAAGATTGTCTTTGCACCTTTGGTAGCGTTGGAACTTGCAATTCTATTTGATAATATCAGGTGTCTATATTTGCTTCAATAAGTTTTATTTTTCAGGTTACCCCCCCTCCCGATACTACTTTTTGACTAATCATTGGTTTCAACCCTGTAATAGTAATTGGACCTGCTTTATGACAATCTGGAGCAGAGTCCCAATAAAATCCATTGAGACATCCAGATCGTAGATTAATGAATTATCGTAAAACTTCACCAAAATTTTATTCTATGACTTCTGATTCTATTGCCAAATCTTAACCTTCACTTGATCTGAAAATTCGCGTTACTTAAGTTGTTCTATAAGGCTATGTATCTTGTATTTTACAATGTAATGTTTTGGTTGAGTAAATTGTACTTCAGCTTAAGTAATTAATGTTTCTGTTGTATAGGATGTGTAAGGCTCTAATGCCTAGCGATGATGAGCATGTGAGTGATGATGTCATATGGGAAACGCTTCCTGTAAGTTTGCCACTATTTTATTATAGAAGGATTGAGTTGGAATAGGTATTTCTTATTGTTATTAGGCTTAAATGAATTCAATTCTTGATTATGAATTGAAATGTTTGCTTCATCTATTTGTTCTGGTCACCTAGTTGTTTGTGACTAAGAGGATTGCGGTTATTTTACAAGTAACTTCTGTTTATATTGTAAGCTGGAAAAAATCTAAACATGAAATTATGTGGCATGCTGAAAAGTGATAATTAAATCTGTTTTTGAGAAAGAAAGAAATATTAATGGCAGTTAAGATCTTTTCGTCCTCTAATAATATGTGTGATGGGTAATTAAAGTAGCATTGCGTGTACACGTAGTGAATTTAAAGATGGTAATTGTTGTGTGATATTTTCCTTGCCTATGTAGTAATTATGGAAAAAAAAAAATATGGCTATAAACTCCTTTATACTTTCTATGCTAAATTACCAATCTTTGGTTTCCAGCACTTCTGGATCTCTATATCCATGGTCTTCCTTACTGCTGCCACAATATTTACTCTTCTAAAGATAAATGGTAAGTTTTGGTTCTCTAGTTTTGTACTTGTATTTAATGGCACGTATTGCAATGATATGCATTCATCTCTTACAATATTTCCTGGCCTGATTAACTTTATTCAACGTGCAGGTGATATTTCTGTTTTAGGCTGGTGGGACTTGTTTATTAACTTTGGGTACTGTTACATTTGTGTTTACAATGATGTTTGACTATTAATGTTTAGTATTCTTTGTCTTCACCTCCTGAAGTAGCTTCTATATATCCTTTTACAGAATTGCAGAGTGTTTTGCCTTTCTTGTTTGCACGAAGTGGTATAATCCAGCTATTCACAGACATGCTCACATTCAAGAACCATGTTCGCCTTCAATGACTATAAGATACCTTGACTGGAATAGCGGCTTAGTAGTTTCTTCAGATGAAGATCAAGACGAGAGTGCAGTATGCAGCCTGCAGGATATTGGTGGACATATTATGAAAATTCCTCTAATCTGTTTCCAGATCCTACTCTTTATGCACTTAGAGGTGTGTTCAATGTTTAAAAGATCTATCTGTTGATAGTTTTGGAGTGTTGTCAACAGGTCATCATCTTAAGTACATTTACCATTTCAGGGAAGACCGTCTGTTGCTAGGCATATCTCAATTCCTGTTCTTTTCACTCCTCTTCTTTTACTGCAAGGAGCCGGTGTTTTATTTGCTGCATATAGATTAACAGAGAAAATTCTTCTTTTAGTACATAATGGAGTTTTTTCTGGAAGATACTTGGACATAACATCAAAAGTTCGTGAGTATTTTGGGTTCTTTCGCCATGGTTCAAGGTAAGGACTTATTTTTAGAAATAGAGATTTCAAATGATATTTAGAGATCTCTACTCAACACAAACTTTAAAGAAAATTCAAGTTACTATGTAGTCATTGTTGGTTAAATCTTCCTGTTGGCAGGTTTTTGGGTTGGTGGTCGATTGACGAAGGAAGTCGAGAGGAACAGGCTAGACTGTATTGTGCAGGGGCTTCAGGGTCTGTGATTCCCTTACTCTTCATAACTGCATTCATTTTCTGCAATATTTAGGCAATCTTCTTCCACGCCTCCTGCTTTCTTATTGAAACAATATTAAAGAGTCCTTGTATTCTCTCAATTAGAAGTTCTAAGTACCTCAAAATGTTGTATAGATGCTGCACTATGGTGCGTTCTCATGTGGTGAATATAAATGCTTGATTTGCAATTCATGTAATACATTGCACACTTTATAACTGGAAATACAAATATTTTAAGCTTTATGTTGCAATTCCCCGAATTTCTACAATGTTCGTTAATGCATGAATATGCTTTCGTACATGTTTTCTGAAATAGAAACATTGTTGGGATGTGTTGCAACTTGCCTGCATGGCTTTCTAGTAGGTGCTGTTGCATAGATAGATATATGTTAAATTGCATGAAAATAGATGTATCTTGCAAAGTAATACGAAGTTATAATTGTCAATCCTTGCTCTGATCCTTCTTTCAGGTATGACACTTTTTCACCTGATATAGTGAAGAAGTTGCCTAGATCGGACCTTGTTCAGGAGGTGAACACTATTTCTGATTCTCTTGGGTTATGGTTGCCTCTTAATTGAACCGGTTGTCTTGGTTTCAGCATTGTTTTACCATCTAATTGATATTTGAGACATGTAATATCAGCTTATAATATTTCTGTTTTCCTATCTCAGATTTGGAAACTGCAAGCTGCACTCAGTGAGCAAACAGAAATCACGAAATTTAGCCAGCAGGAGTATGAAAGACTTCAGAATGTAATTGTTCAAATGACCTGTTCTTTTCCACATAATGAGTATACGAATATTTTCCTGTTGATTTCATAAATTTCGTTCCTAACAACTCAAGTCAACCACATCAAACAATTGGGTTAGCTACATGAGTCCTGTGATAGAGTCGTGAACATAAATTCTTTTCCCCACTTCTCCAGTCATGAGCCAGTCTCCATTGCATCTTGAATAATCTTGTTCCTACCTTTAGTGGTTCTTTTTATAACCTATTGATATAGCTTTCAAGAATCATTATACTCAAGAAGCTCAAGAGTGAAATGTCATTTAACTAAAAACCAGTGAGTTCTGCTGGTGGAGTAGAGAATTTATGAGTACAAGGTCTGCACAGACCTGTAGTTCCAGTAGTAAGATGAATCCTGTCCAATCCCTGGCAATAACAAGTAGAATCACTCATCAGTTCTGATTGTTTCTTGTAGAGAAGGTGACATCTCTCTAACTACAGAACAGGTCAATATACCTCAAAAAGTTCTTTTGTTCGTTAATTTGGTTATTCTCCTTGGGTATTTGTTACTGTTCTTGACACAAGAGTATTCAAAAATTTTATTTTCCTGTATATCTCAACTTTACTTGCATAACAATTGCTTAGATAAAGCAAGTTAATATTTTCAAACTGAAGACTCTCAGTATGGAATGGAGTATTCTAGAAGAAATCAATTGAATATTATCCATAGTTTGTGCCACTATTCTTGTTCCAGTGTAAGGATCTAGTTTGGGGCTTACCTGTTTCAATTGAATCCAACAGGAAAAGATTTTATGTCGAGTATGCTTCGAGGAGCAGATTAATATAGTCCTCCTTCCATGCAGGCATCATGTTCTTTGCAGGTACCTTCATATACCTTTCACACCTAACTTGTTTTCACCATTTCATCGTAACAATTTACAGTGATTTTATTTGTCTTAATCTTAATTCTAAATGAATTTCAGCACTTGCTGTGCGAAGTGTAAAAAGTGCCCCATATGCCGCGTCTCCATTGAACATCGACTGCCCATATATCATGTGTAAAGCAAGAAGACCAGCAGTTCCAGAACTCTAAAGTTGCTTGTGATTTTAGGTTGTGTATCAAGCAGTTGGAAGCTGGAAAAATTTGTTTTCTTTGTTCATGTCATTATCTTGTAGCATCGTGCCAAAGAATTGTATATACACCCTCTTTGAGCAATTCAACCCAAGGTCTTAAATATCGAGGGTTTCAGAAATATTGGTGGTTCAAAAACATGGAAATATCGATGGAAATATCAGAAAAAAATCGATATCGATAAAAATTGGATAAAAACCTCGGAAATTGTGATAAATACATGGAAATTTTTAATGAAACTTTAGAAGAAGTTTATTTAGTCAATCATCTATTATTTTGACACAAAAAAATTAGAAGGAAATGCATTGCATGGTAGGTTTAAGTGAGTTTTTTTTTTTTTGGATCAAATAGAAACTTCATTAGATAAACTTCAACGTTACAATCAAATACATCAACAAGACATCTAAAATACCAATCCCAAGAGGACAACAAATTAACTTGCTAAAAGCAAAACTAATGCGGACAAAAGTCGCACTAAAATTAATAGCCCACATCACCACAATTAGATATAAGTCCAAACAAAGCCCAGAAATCCAACATAACCAAAATCCTAAATCAACCCATGAGTCTAAACAAACCCTATCACCACCACCTGAAGAAGCGCCGTTGCGGCCACACCCATCACCGCATCCGTAATGGATCTAGGGAAAATAAGATTTCCAGTGATTTACCTGCGCATAAGAGCGAACAAATAAACGAAAACAATAACTTTGCCAAAGAACAATTGGGTGATTTGCAGCAACCTCCGTCAAAGATTATGTAAAATCAAATTTAAAGAACATGAGCGGCGTTAGGGAACGGATTTTGGAAGTAGGATTTAATTGAGAACATAGACTAAAAGGAGTGATGAGGAACTTCAATCTAACCATGGCTTAGAAGAAACCACCACAAGAGGCTTTTTATTCAAATCACCCCAGTGGACTTATTCATTAACCTAAAAGAAAAAGACAAGAAGAGAATAGGGGGAGGAGGGCAGTGACGCTTCTCCCTCCTCCCCCCTCTATGGAATTTTCCTTTAGGACTCACAGAGGGAGAGAGCGGCTAGGGTTTGGAAAAAGTTGACTAACTCTACACCCTTCCATTTAAATTGATTATATTGCGAGCTGACAAACTTCGTGGCTTAGAAAATCTAGAGTAATTAATAAAAGAGAATTAAACACCTCTTAGTAATTTATTTATTAATTTTTAGTATAATATTTTGCACTTTATAAATTGCATGGTAAAATACATGAGTAACCTTATTTCATTGGACATGGTACACATTCTTATATTTATTATTTATAAATTAAAAAAAAAATTAAAGATGTAAACCAACTTGATTTGTCATAAAAATTAGGCATTTTACCATGCTTAAAAAATAATAGTGAAGATTGAAAATTAACTAAGAACATAAATAAATTTATCTAAGGAAGAATTAAATAGGAAATAAAGAAAATGATTATAGAGATTTAAGTAATTAAGCAACAATTTGAAGAGGAATTTAATAATGTAAGTACTTATAATGAATAATAAAATAATCAATAACATTAAATGGATTAAATAGGAAAGAAATAAATTATATTAAGTAATTAAGTAACTGAGCAACAATATAAAACAATAAGTAATTATGTTAATTTATATTTTGAGAAAATAGCTCGCAACGGTTATAAATATGAGATTCCATAGGTAATTGTTGAGGCCCAAAAAAGTTACGGGAAGCCCAAAGACATTCAAAGCCCAATATAACATATAATGTTGATCATGCATTAATTCAAGCTATATTTTGGGAATTAATTTATTAAATAAATATATAAATAGTGTACATGCCATGCCAAATCAATAATACATTTTTCTTATACCAATCACCTACCAAGCTCACATGAACCTAAGTCATGTGGTTTACGGGGTTTGCATGAGGGATTGTGGTGTGGAAGGTTACGGAGGTCCACAAGACCCACAAAAGCTCTTGGATAATTGAGACTTTGGGCTAGCTACTTGGGAGCACCAAAGTCCAAGCTCATTACTTAGAGTTCTTCAATGTGGGTGAGCAAATGAGATATTTTTCAAGCACTTCCTTTTATCCATAGGAAATAGTCATTTTCCAAATGCCTAGCTTTACCCGTTGGAAACAAGCCTTTTTCAGCACTCCCTATTACCCGCTGGAAACAAGCTGTTTCTAGTGCTTCCTTTTACCCATAGGAAATAATCAGTTTATGGTACCTAGCTTCACTTGCCTGAAAATAGCATGTCATAGTGCTTCCTTTTAGCCACTGGAAATAGGCTGGTTCCTGGACCTCCATTTACCTATTGGAAATAAAGGAAAACCCCCACATTCTATAAATTGGGAGGCATTTCTCAACCAAAATCAACCCATCTTGGTTGTTGCAAGCTTCTCAATAACCATGAGAACTCACATTTCTTTAGCTGCTGCAAGCATTCCACCAGCTTCTAATTTTTCTTCAGTCAACACTCCTTCACTCAGCTGCTGCAAGCATCCCAGCAATCATCAACCCCCCATAAAGCATCACCTAGCTCCAAGCTTTTCCTTCCTTCCAAGTTTTAAACACCATAGCCTTCAAACCTCAAGTTTTTCCTTCCATCCTCCTTCTCTTGAAACTCTTAAATCCCCATAGCCATAGCCACACACAACAAATTATCAACACCAAACTCAAACATATCCAACACCAAGCCAAGCACATGCATTCTCATTTGCTAAACTTGTGGGTCTTTAGCTCCCACACTCCCAGCTCTCATGCCAAGCTCATATAATCTCATATCAACATTAGCAAGTCATCTTCAACTCTTCGTCAAGCTGCCGGAAACATCAACACAAAACACGCAGCCGTTGGAAGAAAAACAAAGTACTCCCCCGAGACTTGCTTCTCCCTCGGGATACTTTGGGCCTAGTTCTCGCTAACTCAGACAAAGGGGCAACGAAGTCTTTATTCATCACTCTATGGCGATCCAAGAATCAACAAAGCTCGGATGAGCCTTCAGACGAAAAAGACCCCAATAGTAATAATCACAAAGTGATGACTAGTGTGGTGGTTAAATGGCTATAGATCTTGGAAGGATGAGGGGTTTGAACCCTATGCTTCCACCCGGCAAGGGCTGTTACTATTCACATGAATAATGTTAGCCCTTACAAAGGCTTCGTGCGTTTCCTTCCATTGCCATGGATTAGACCCTCTAGGAGTCACCACGTGACTTAGAGCCGTTGGGTAAAGTTGTGATGATGCTAGTTTTATTTTTATTTTTTAAATGTTGATGCGTGTAATAATAGGAATTGTAATAATAGCACCATTATATGAAGAAAATGAGATAACATTATCATGTCGGTAAATTTTGTTTCGTATAAGCTAAAATGGTGGTTTTTTTTTACGCCACATTGCATGCTCTAAATCTATTCAATTTTTTTATATATATAGAATTGTGGGTTTGAATATAGGTAAAGATTAGTTATTTAATAAGATATAATTAATGTTTGTGGCGTCAGCAATGACGTAAGGCCATCTCCAGTAAGAAACCAATTATATATATATTTTTTTTAAACAAAACGAATTAAATTTTTTTTAAAGGTTATTAAGAATAAAAATAAAAACCTAACGGCTAGCTGACGTCATCAATGATGTCAATGCGCCTTTAATATTGGCTGTTGGATTTACAGTTGTACGTGATATTTTCTTCTCTTGGAAAGCACATCCGCTAGGCCCATAAATTTTGTTGACCTAGGCCAAAGCTGGGCTACATTTGGCCTAGTTGGAGGGCTAAAGGGCCAAATGTGGCCTTCCAAATGTGGCAAATTTTTTTTTCCCCATGGCTAGAGATGGATTTTGCATTATTTTAAGGCTATATTTGGCCTATGGCCCATGGCTGGAGATGGCCTAAGCTACCCCAAGGTAGCAGCTCGAGTCATTTCTCCCTGTAGGCTTGCTTGGGTTGGTGGGCTCCAGACCTTGCCCGTGCTTGTTGTTGTGTGCTGGGCAAGGCTGCCCTCTCCTGCCCGGACTGAGTCCTTGCGGTGGAAGTGCCCTTATAGTCACCGACTACATTGGAGTTGGTTGATGTTTTCTTATCCATATCGTATGTTTACAATCTGTCAACTCAAGAACGAGAAATTGACCATTTGGAAAGTCAAAAATTTTGGTTATCAAGATTTTTTTTTGTTGGTGTTTGTGGCTGCAAATTGAACAATGCTTCTTTTGGAGATTCTGCAATAAATATTTAAGTTAGGGATTGGTTATATACTTTTAATCTTAACCGTTTGATTGCATTTAAGAGACTATTAATATAATTAATGAATACAATCCAACAGTCAAGATTAAAAGTATGTAGGGAAATGGTAGTAACCTTCTCATTTGGACCTTCTCTCTTTTCCTAATGACATGTGACACTTCTCTCTCACTCAAAACAATTTTTTTTATTTAAAAAAAAATTAAATTAAATTTCCATATATGCCCTTGACAGAAACTAAAATGTCAAAAATCCTTTGAGTTTTCACAGCCCGATCCCAAGCCACTCCACCCAACCACGACACACCCAATCACATTTGTGCGATAAGAAAAAAAAATCCAAGATTTTTGTCTCTCTAACCTCTACATACCCTTTGCTTCCCAAATCATGAAAGTTCAAACACTTTTTTATTTATTTTAATAATAAACAAAACCAAATAAAAATAGAAAATGGTGGTTTGGTGGTGAGATTTGAGAAATAAAATAAAAAATTGTTCGAATACAAACAACAGAGAAAGCGAAGGAGGTGGGAAGGTGGGGGACTGTTGGGTAAGGATAAGGGAGATGTTGTTTGGTGGTAATGAGGGGGAGAGGAGTGGGTTTCTTTCATATGCTTGTTTGGGTTCTGGTCATGGGTCATTGCTGGGTATTAGTGGGGAGGTAGAGGAAGGACAGAGAGAGGATTAACAGTGAGATGGAGAGAGAAAATATTTATTAAATTGAAGAAATTAGGGAAGTCAATATATTTAAATTAAATATTTCATTTAATAAGGGTAAATTTGGAAAACAAAAACTAACTTATTTGATTATTAATGACATTATTTTAAGTGTAAATAAAGTGACACATGTCATGACAAAAAGGGAGAATGTGCAAAAGAGAAGGTTTCTAGCATTCCCGAAAGTATGTAACCAATTATTAACATAAAATACTTATTGAAGAATTTATATTGCTTCTTTACCCATGTTGCATTTCATTATTCTTCCTATCTCTCTCATGCTTTATAAGTGACATAAAAAGAGAAACAAGAAAAATGAGGCCCCGCAATGAAGTAGGTAATTTTTGTTTTTTGTTATTTTGTTTCCTTCATGTTTTCACTTTTGGTAGTCGTTAGTGAAGAAAATAACAGTGGTAGTACAAATTGAAAAAATGCCATAGGCAATTTCTTCCTTCCCTTCTTATTATTGGAGTAAAATAAAGATGATAGTACAGACAAAGATTGGTAACTTGCAGTGAAAAGCATGGTTGAACTTGAAGATCATACATGAGGGAATATATCACTCTCTACATACTACTACATTGAATTATCAAATAATCATAACAAACTGGATACTTTAATTTTGCAGACGAAATCCAGTTTCCTTGTCTAGAAACCAAACAATCAAATTAACATGGTAACCTCAATGCTAATTTAACATATTCACTCCCAAATTGTTGGACAATTTTTTGTGGGGTGAGGGAGGGGGAGAAGAAATAAGACCAACCTTAAAAAAAATAATAGTAGATGAATATGTCTTGGTTGTCAGAGAGTCTGATGGGTAGATCAAGCACAAGTGGCAGTGACAGCCCTGGGTTCAACAACTGCAGTAGTTTTGGTGGAAACTTTGTTTTTCTCTAGCTCTAGCTTTTCTTCCAATTTGAGAAGAAAGTCATTAAAGCACTCATCCAAGGTCCGGAAAGATTCTCCTGGGTAGAGGGTCCCAATCTCCACATCGTGAGGGCCCTCCACGGGGAAATTGACCTGGCAACCTTTGATAAAGATATCGTGAGTGAATGAGGCCACTATACTTTCCGGTATGCGGTTCTCTGCAACAACAACAACAAAAAATAACGTTGTTAATGTCATAAAACAAGAAAAAATATAAAGTTTTGATCACAACCCAAATTCAGAAATGACCTGCAGCAATGTTTAGTAGGTCATCTTCAGTGATGGTAACTCTGGGAAGGGTGCGGCCAATTTTCTTCTCCCACAGAGATGCCAGACCATTCATGTCGGATATATTGGCAGGGGGTCGAAAATGAACATTTTTGTTGATGGTTCGGATGTCGTCCACCGTTTTCATTGTGAACTTTCCAATATCAGTGCCGTCTATAAAGTAGGCTGGGTATAAATAAATAAAATAATAAATCAGGTCAGTTGGTTAAGACAATGTGTACATACGAATTTATATTTTTTAACGGTGCTTTACAATAATTTAGACTAGTAATTAAATGTCAAGAAATATATGTTGTAAAGATTACACCTGAAAGAATTAGATGTGTTAAATATTATGTGTAAGCGTGACCCAAGTTTGGATGGGATGGCCCATTGGACGCTAAGTCTTGATTTTGGGAGAAATTTTAATATGTTTCGGATACATCATATGGTGTATCATCCGATACACATAAAATATTTGAAATTATTCTATAACTTACTACATTACTTTTTATGATATGTAATTAACTGCATTAAAAATATTCCACATGTCCTATGGTATGTGATTTACCTAGAACATCCAAAAATTATTCTAATTTTGGGGAAGGAGTTCCGAACACGTGGACATGTTTTAAAAGTGAAACTTTTTATAAAAATCAACAAAAAGTTAACAGTTTCCGTCTTATGAATGTAGCAAAAATCTATAAGATGCGGACACTATAAAATTTGTTGATGTGGACAAAATAAAGAAACATTTCTTCGTTGTAACATATGGTGCAAGTTTAGGCTTTGTTGGACCACGCAATACTAATGATGTTCGACCCATCATATAAATTTAAAGGTTTTTTAGGTTTTAGACATAAAAAAATTTTCACTTTTGGAAAAAGCCAAAGCTTTTTCAAAAAAGACAGAAAAACCGCTCAACTTTTAAATCAAAGACATGCAAATGTATTGGATTCCTTAGGAAATCTAAAAATAAATAAGGGCATTTTTGTCCATTTTGGCTTGTTTTAAAATTTTTCTCTCTTCTTTTGCTGTTTCCTAAATGTCCCTAAATTTAATATCACTCTAATTTTTTTTTTGTTTTAAAAAGCATTATAAATTAGTGTTAGTGTCAACCACGATAATAATTTCTTATGCATATAAACAAGTATTTAACTAGTATTGTATTGATTGATTAACGGTTGGTTTGGGAGTAATTTTAATTATGCCAATAATCACTTCTCCATATAATCACTTTAGGTGATTTTAAGTAAGAGAAGTGCACCCCATAATCACTTAAAATTACTTAAAGTGATTTATATGGAGAAACACCTCTCATCTGTCCTAATAACAAAATTAAAACACAAGTTTAAAATGGTTTAGTTTGTTGGAATATTGTACATGGAATTTTTTATTTTTTATTTTTATCGCTGGGACTTTTTCTTTTTTTATGTTAACTTTTCTTATTTTCAGTTATCAAAACCTTAATTTAGAGTGATGTAGAATATGAAAGAGAAAGAATAAAAATGAACAAAAAGTATTAAAAAGTATTTAAAAATAAAAAGGAGTGTAAGTGGGCATGAGTGAAACTAAAAACAATTTTTAAAGAATATTACCAAAAGTGCCACGTGTGCTTGATCTATCCATCAGAATATTAACAAACGATTTTTCGTTAGCTTTTTTTTTTTTTTTTTTTTTTCGAAGAATAATTAACGATTTTTCGTTAGCTAACTTTTGCTTTAAGCCCTGTATTTTTGGCTAAGATTTGGATTATAATAATAACCCATAATGGGTAATCTCCAAACCCTTCAAATAACCCGTGTTTGGGGATTAAAAGGGACTTCTTCGATATTATTTATTAGTCAAAACATGATAAAGCTTATGAATCTGTGCAGCAGAAAAAGTGGATCCACCCAACAAAAGAAACCCAATAATATGTGTATCATACCTTTAACGCTGCCATCACCGTAGATTTGGAACTGATCCAACGGTGGAAGAACCTCAGAAGGATGCTTGTTGTCGAAGTAGGGCCAAGAAGCAATGGAATTGCAGCAAATGTAGGTGTAGGGCACCCCAGATTTCTCAACAAACCGCCTGACCTGGCGCTTCTCCAAGTACATGGTGAGCCCTGGTTCCACCGGATCAGCCCTGTCCACATCGTGCCCAAACTCCGACGGCAAAAACCTCTGCAACACAAATTGTGTTGCATTACTATGAGAAAATGAAATTCACATTGACATATTTTGTTACATTCATTTTTAAGGTTTTATTATCTATGTATATACCTTAATTGTGCCAACAGCTTGAATGGCCTCAACCAGGGTGATCTGGTCCAATATTGTTGCACCACCCACGGCTGATATTACCACCTCAATCTCATGCTCTCTTAGCAGTTTCTCCATCAGTGCCTTATCAGAAATCTCCCTGAAAATACTCAAAAAAATTACAAACACATGTTACAAAATCAACAAGAAAAATTCGACCCCAGAAAGCAAAAACAGAGAAAAACAGAGACTCCTATATTTATTCACAGACATACATGTATGATTATAGCGCCTCTGTCTTTGAGGCCTTTGATGATGTCAGCCTTAGATGGGTCAAGAGGGCCTGGCCGGACCAGAACATAGGTGGGTTGGCCAGCATCAAGGCTAGCTTCAGCCACAAACCTCCCGATGAAACCAGCAGCACCAACAATGAAGATTCTGCCATTCTTGGCTGCAGAAACACAAGTTGACACGGTCATGACTGGCGGCTGGCTGCTCCTATAGCCCTTGACCCTTTTGTTATTTGTTTTCAAATTTTAAGTCTTTTTCCCAAGTAACTTGAAATGGAGGGCCTTTGATTGATATTTGGCTTATTAAAGCCTGGCACGATTTGGGTGTACAAGTGTGTGAAATATGGGATTCTATATATAGAGGATGCTTATCCTACCATATATTTTCGTGTAGGGGTGATTCGAATTTGTTTTTATTGAACCTATAAGGGATGAAGGCATGGCTGGCCCTAATTTATATTTCAGCTACCCTTCAATATACAAATTTTGGTGGTGTATTTCTCTGATCATGATCGAGTGTTTTGAAGTGTAGCTAACTGCTCTGTTTCCATGCGTTGACTGATAGCTTAGCTATATAAAACTGACTCTGTTTCTTGATCTTTTTAAGTTAGGCACTGTCACAGTTGGATTCCAAAAAATTTGTTTTTTTGTCCTCTGTCAAATCTTGGATCATTATATTCCAAGTCCAAATTCAATGGAGATTTGACATCAAGAAACCTTTATATTATTGGTATTATTATCACAGTCCAAAAATGAGTTCCTCTGTCGACCATGTTCATGTAACATGTTTTGCATTATAGAAAGACTAAAGAGGGGAAGTTTGAACAGTTCAAGAAAGATGCTTAAAATTAATTGATAAACCGTAAACCCCACACTTACAATAATTGCAAATTCCCCATACCTTCATATACAAGCAGAACATTTACTGCTAATTACGCACGTTGCAACAGCTTGATCCGGAAGATAGAGCCTTGACTATCAAGTGACTTCACTAATTCAACAAAAATTGTTTAAACATCACGTTGATCCATGCAACTTAAAAAATTGATTAATGACAACGTGGGCAACAACGATCCTCTAAGTCGATCCTAAATTTCTGTTTCTATTCTTTTTATTTTACAATCCACAAGGGCCACGAGTTAGAGGGCACTACCAAATCATCAATAAACTAAAATTATGAAATACGAAAACTAAAACGAAGAAGCCATTTTTCTTCAGTGCTTTGTTTGAGACCCCACAACCACAATGGAACCAAAATGGAAGTTGGCAGCTAGCTCCTCAGCTCATCTACAAGTCTGCCAGGGCTTTGGGTTTGCGTTGAATGAGTGTAAAGTTTTGAGTTTTTTGTGATTTTACATTTGCACTTCCAATTTGAGTGCCAGATTATCAACAATTGTTTTCCTTTCTTCAAACATGTGTACTACTCTAGGGACCTGTTTAGAAACAACAGATCTCACTATCCAAACAGAGCAGGGTCCGAGGAGCTTGCATTACATTTTAATTTCGTCCAGGAAATCTTTTTTTCTTTTTTTGGGGTCAACTTCGAGGAATCTTATTTACAGATTTAATTTACTATAATCAATAGAAAAATAGCTGAAACAACATAAGTTTCCACTGACCCCAAAAAAAAAGAGTAATTTTTTTCCCCTGGGAACTAGTGAAAAAAAACTCTGATTGGTTTACACGACCCCTAATTTAAATAAATATAGTAAATTGAGCTTAGACTCATAAAATTCATTTAAAATCACCTACAACCCTTTCCTTTAGTTTTCTATTTAAAATACCCAATTTTTTCAAATAATACCCAATGACTAGGATCCAACTAAGCAAGTTACCTAATATAACTTAAAATCTGATTTATTGTTTTTTTTCGGATTCCAAAACTACCCCTATTTATAAGTTAATGTGTTATGAGGGGTGTAACTAATGACCCGTTGAATTTGGAAATATCTCCAAATAGTTGTAATGGATGTATGAACTAATTTAGAAACTTATTTGAAATTAAATATTAAATTCCACATTAAAGTATTAGTAATCTATTTTGGAATTAATGGTGTTTTCCTTCTATGAATTACGACTAGTAATCTATTTAAAGTATTAGTAATTTAAATTCAATATTAAATTTAGGAATTAATGTTGTTTTCTTTTTAATTATAGTTTTATGAATAATAATGTACATTCTAATTATGTTGAAAAATAATTTGATAATCTATTTATTATTTTGTTTTTAAAACTTTTTTTTTAATGAACCTATTTTTTCTCCAAATATTGTACCTATTTTTTTTCTTTATTACTTGTTTTATGAAAAATAATTTGATCATATTTTTATTGTTTGTTTTATGAAAACAATTTTTTTTTTAAATGAGCCTATTTTTTCTCTCAAAATAATGTACCTATTTTTTTTTCTCTAATAATGTACCTAGTAAAACAATTTACCTATTATAATGAACCTTTTTTTTCTCTAATAATGTGCCTTTTTTTCTTCTTCTAAATAATGTACCTATTTTATCTCTCAAAATAATGTACCTATTTTATCTCTCAAAATAATGTACCTATTTTATCTCTCAAAATAATGTACCTATTTTTCTCTCAAAATAATGTACCTAGTATAATGAACCTATTTTTTTTCTCTAATAATGTATACCTAGTAAAACAATTTACCTAGTATAATGAACTTATTTTTTTCTCCTAAATAATGTACCTATTTTTAATTTATAAAAAAAATGTGCATAAATTTCAATTATACAACATACCTATTTTCTATAAATTATTGTGTACCTATTTTTAATTTATGAAAAATGTACGAAAAATTCAATTACAAAGTAATTGGCCTATTTTTGTTAATTTTTTTTGGTAAATATATACCTATATTTTTATACATATATATATTTATATTTATATTTTTCATATGTACATTATTGGATATGTAATTTACATATATATATATATTTTGCAATTTTAAGAGGCCATATGTTAGAGGGAATGGCAACCAAAAGAAATGGGGTGATTGATATGCTATTAATAGGGAGTTTCAATCACAATTATGGTAATTAATGAAATGTTTGGAATAAATTATAAATAAAATATGAAGTCTGATGGCAAGGATGTAAAAACATAGGAATATTACGACTTCTTATATCTTACTTGTCATTTAAGTTTGAAATTGGGTTTTACACATAGATTTATAGAATGATGGGTATATGTCTAGGAAATAGAAATTATAGGGACCTATATTAGACAAGCCTAATTTAAATACGCACACAACTCAAAACTAGTACTGCACAAAGCACACACCTTTGTCACGTCTCAGCTCTTCTTTTCTTTTTTTCATAATGATTAAATGGTTAATTAGTCATCATTATAGTGTAAACAAATTAAACGTCATTTAATTATTAATGGTTTGAAGCTTCCAAGTTTCAACAACCAAGGGCATGCAGATGCAGTCATATGATCATCAGCACCTACACATCTTCACGCACGGGTGCGTCAGAGTTACAGTTGAACCTTGTTAGGTATGAAGTTATAACTATCATGCTTATTTTTCTTTGGAAGACCAACAGGACAAGAAAACGGTTAGACACTTGGGTGGCATTTATATTACATGAAAATTCAACCTTGTTAGGTTTTCAAGTTCAGGTTTTTTTATCAGCAAAAGGTATGGAGAAGGAGCTCACCAATTAACATGGTGAATTGACCAAACAAGCGACGAGAAGCCAAAGAATGGATTTTATTTAACTGATTAACTGTAGATTTATTTGTCCAATGAAAACAATATGCAAGCACCAATCCACATTATGATCTATACATGCTTATCCTTTGTTTTAACCGAGAGAATCTTAGGTGTAATCATGTGGCAAATATAATTGTATACAAACGGAACCGGTGATAGGGCAACATATATATATATATATATATCTTCTCCATATGCAGACACATGCATGGCGTATGTCCTGATCTAACACAAATGCTTATTAGTATTCATGATCCTGTCGGGATCTTACAAGCTTCATAGGGATGAGTGCAGACCACACTTTGAATTAGCTGTTCGTATTTGGCTTGTTGAATTGGTGCATTGACACTAGAAATTTTAAGTTCATGAATGAATAGAACCCCCGACCCCATGCATGATAAATTACAGAGCAACTTGAAATTTTAAATGTCACTTGCTCTACCTAATTAGTAGAAAAACACTTATTCTACTTGTTCTAGTGTAAGGGGTTAGGAAATAAAAATGGATAAAGAAAACGAAAGAGAGCAGAAGAACAAGAGCAAGAACAAGAAAGGCAGCAGGTCTACAGTCTGCAGAAGATCTGATGAGCTGGGAATCTGGATATGTAGGGAGAGGTGGGACAGATAGAAATTGCTAGAATATTAACACAGCAGGTAGCATTTGGTGAAACTGATTATCAAAATGATTAAGCAGCTGATTAAATATATTCGAAACGGGAAACTTGTCCAATTAGTATGGAAAGATAAATCTCCATGAGCAGCATGAAGAGATTTATATTAATAGAAATTTCAATTGTGCTCAACCAATCAGCATACAAATCCAAATCCTACTCCACTATCTTTATCCGAATAAATATTTTAATTACTCGAATAATCAGCATTGGAATCTGATATGTGAAACTGGAATCTTGATAATTAAGTTTAGACCCCCCAAGTCGTGTTGTTTACATATAAGAACTAAATTATTAGAACCTACTACTACCGCTAGATACACGTGAAAATAGTTTATTGTTGTAAAAAAGTTATGGTTGAGGTATGATGAAGAAAAAAGTGCTTGCGTTTTAGGAAGAGCAGGTGTGATTAACAATCCTAAGACAATACTAATTAAAAGCCGACACTCACTTACTAATTAAAATGTTTATGGTGAGGGTTAAAATAAACTGACATGACAAGACATGATGCACCACCAATCTAAATTTTTTGAAGGCTTATTTATTGTAGTGCCTCCTGGAACTTTGGTCAAATCTCACTTGCCCCTTGAAAGTTAAAATGACCCACTTTGCATCCTTGACCAAGATTTGGTGTCCCACGTTGCCCCCTGCTATCAACTCCATCTAAAAGTCAGTTAAGTTTAATGACGTGACAATGGTATATTTGTAATTTCTTACAAATTGATCATTTACCACCAATATGAGTGGACGATATGGCACTCCACTATGAACAAAATGTTAATAACAAATCTTTTACATTTAAATACTTTTAAAAGAATAGAAATGAATTAAACAACACAATAAAATAACATAAAATTGAAAGAGAGAGAAAAAAAAAAAGGGCAAACCCTAAACCCACCTAAAAGCATGTGCAGCGCAAGGGGCCTCCTCGAGCAATAGGCAGAGTCGGTCCAGGGTTTTCTAAGGCCCTGGGCAAATTTTGAAAGTGTGCCCCTTTAGACAAATTAAACACTAAAATTACACTTTTTATCAAAATTAAACACTGCTCAGATGCATTTGGTAAATTTTCAAATGAAGAATTGGTCTTTTTAACAAAATATTTATTCAAAGATCCTCTTACACTTGGATTTTTTTTTCTTCTTTTCCTTTTTTGTCTTTTAAGATTTCTATGGCCACAAAGTGCTTCCAATGGGTTTCAAACACCCGTCATTAAGGCACCAGGTAGCTCGCCAATTGAATATGGCAGTTTGATTTTTATAATAAACACAAAACAATAACAAATAACTAATTAACAAATAACAATAAAACTTAGATTTTGAGCATCTTTTCTTTAACTTGAAACTTCCAATTGTAAAGAACAAGAATATTTGCCAAGTTTTTTGTTGAATCAAATAATAAAGAAAAAAGAAGTTAATAAAGATGTATATAATGTATTATAAAATTTATACATCTATATCTATCTACAAAAAAGGAAGAACCTTGAAAGATCTGATAAATAAAAAAAACCTTGAAAGGAAGGCACTTGTCTGGTCTTGTGGAGGATTGTTTTCTAACTCAGTGTTGGAGAAGAAGAGAATCACAAAAAATAAAAATAAAAATTTGTTTGCATTTGAGAGCCTTTTTGCTTTTTGATTAAAAAAGAAGAAGAAGAAGGCGTGTTGGTTTATCTTTGTGTTAATTTCCCAATGTTTTGTTTTTCTTTTATTATATTATATAATATATAATATATATTTGACTTTGTTTTCCAAATAAGGAAGTTTCCTTGAGAATATCAAAAAGTGATTTGTGACATGCCACCACACCATATCAGGAACAGCTCCTTCTTTTTTTTTTTTTTTTTTCTTTTAATATACACATATATGGGCTATAAAAAAAAAAATTTGTGTGCCCCTCTCAACTTTGGGCCTCGGGCTGTAGCCCTGGTCACCCTGGGCCAGGGTCGCCTATGGCAACAAGCCCCACGGGAGACTAAAATCCTCTCTAGCACAACAAAACCAACCCAGGCAAGCCCACGGGCAATTCTTGACTGGGCTCAAGCCTGAAGGCCCTGATGTCAGCGTGACGTCGCCGCTGACTGAACCCAACGAGAAAACGCCACGTGGCTCTTCCCTGACGTTGCGATTGATTTTTTTTTCTAGAAATTTGACAGCCTTGATTTTTTTGGCTAAAAAAATTTGAAAAAAATACCAAAAAATTCTGGATTTTTCCCCCATAAATATCTAAAAATTTTATTCACTTTCCATACCAAATCTTCATACAAAATCTTCTCCTTCCAATATTTTTTACTTTCCACTCACATTTTTCTATTACTTTCCATTTGTATCCAAAAACAAATGGGCTCTTCTATCAAAGCCGGAGGCGCGTGGACAACTCAGGAAGATATTGTGTTGTGTGAGTGTTGGGTGAAAGTTAGACATTGCCCTGTCACGGGCAATGAGATGAAGTTATCTCATATGTGGAGAAAATTTCATAGAGAATTTTGTGAAAGATCAGGTTCGCCTAAGATCGAAATGGCATTGGCTAGTAGATGAAAAATTATGAATAAAGAGTTATGGAAATGGAGAGATGCCTTGGCAAAAGCAAGAGACAACATTCGAAGTGGTCAAAATCTTTCCGATGAGGTAAAATATTTATAATTGTCATTTTATTCAATTTAATGTAACTTTTTTTTTCTTGTATTTCCAATTTGTTTATATTTTCTTCCATAATCAATTTATTTCTTGCATTTTCAATTTGTTTATATTTTCTTGCATTTCCAATTATTTATTTTTAATAGATCCTATAAGCACAAATGTGGTTCGGTGCCACGAGGCAAGGCAAAAAAAAATTTCCTGAGTCACTAATGTTGGGAAGTTGTGAAGAATTGTTCGAGATTCAAAATTATTTCCACTGGTCCGCCGGTTGTGTTGAATGAGACGCCGCTCCACGATTCGCCGGCAACCGATTCACCATTGGACTCCCCAATAGATTAAGACTCACCACTCCCATGTGTGCTGAGACCTATTGGGAGAAAGGCGGCAAAGGCCAAAAGAGGGAGCACTTCGAACAATGAATGTGCACAATTTTTGGAGCAAATAGCTAAGAACGGTGCACTGAGAATTAAGACAGACTTGAAAGGAGAAGAAGTGGACAATGCACGACATGAAGCATTTGCAATTCAAATGCAGTAGGCACAAGAACAAGACATGAAGGACAGAGAGATGAAATTCATGGCCATGGATACGAGCAATATGTCTCCTGAAACAAAGTCCTATTGGAAGCTAAAACGAAGGGATGTGATGAGAAGAAAACTTTTCCATGACTACGGACCTAGCAATACGGATTGGATAAATGATCAAAACCATTAGGTTGTATTGAAAGATTTGCCATATGTATTAATTTGTTGTATTGTTTTCCTTTTATTCAATAAAGAAAGCATTAAATAATATGACTATTTTTTAAAAACATTTGCACATCAAAACAAAGTTTAATTAAAAACAAACCTTAATTTATTGCAAACAGCACACAAAACAAAGCATAATCAAAAGCATAATTCAAACCAAAGAATAATTCCAAACACACCACACACAAAATAAAACATAATTAAAAACAAAGCATAATTCCAAACAAAGCATTAATCTTGACTTCATCCACTGTGATTGCCTTTTATCTCCCACAAATGCTCGATCAAGTCAACTTGACGTCTCTCATGAACATATGAAGATTGCATTTCCTGATAACTATCAATCATGGGGTTGTTGTATCGACCATCCCAAATTAACGGTTCGTGCTCCATTGGTTGTCCATTTGGTCTCATCAGCCTTTCATAAATTCTTGTCAACACCGTGTTCATGGGATTGGGTTCGAACACCTCTGGAGCATCATAATCATACTCATCCTCCACAATCATGTTATGGAGGATTATGTAAGTCATCATAATGCTCCACAGCACCTCCTCATCAAGCATCCGAGCAACACCCCTAATAATTGCCCAACGAGCTTGCAATATACTGAAACACCTTTCCACGTCTTTCCTATAACCTTCTTGAAAGGCAGAAAAGCTTTTTTCCCTCTCGAATTGGGGATTCAGAATTATTTTCACGAATGTCGTCCAACTAGGATAAATTCCGTCGGCAAGGTAGTACGCACCCGAGTAGACGATATTGTTGATTCGGTATGTGATCTGTGGGGAATGACCTCGCAATACATGCTTGAACACCGGGGATTAACCAAGTACATTGAGGTCATTCTGAGATTCGGCAACTCCGAAGAAGGCATGTCAAACCCAAGTGTCGA
The DNA here is from genome assembly GCA_020226455.1 of Prunus salicina. NCBI lineage: Eukaryota > Viridiplantae > Streptophyta > Magnoliopsida > Rosales > Rosaceae > Prunus > Prunus salicina. Next base: position 36,818,533 of record CM035341.1, read on the forward strand.
ATGAAGCTACGACCTCTAGAATTATACTTTTTTGGCCCTTTCGATTCCCATAATCTCCTTGCCAAGCAGTTGGGCAATTCTTCTACTGCTAGTGCATGCAATCGATGCTTCCAATCATTTCTAGGAAACCTCGAGCCTCAGCCTTTTGTACAAGCCTTCGGAGGTCCCTTGCCGTAGGTTTGCGAAGGCACTCCCTTTTGTATAGATTTTCTATTGCATCACAGAATCTCACCAAGCACTCTAGGATAGTTGATTTTCTGATCCGCGCAATCTCATCCACCTGCTCTGCAGATGCCTCATAAGCAAGCATCCGCAAAGCAGTTGTAAGTTTTTGCTCCGAAAGAAGACCCAAAACCCCAACATCATCACCCAAAACCCCAACAGGATCATACTTCTGAAAGAAGTACGTGTCGTAATTACAAATATCATGCATGATTTTTCGAACAAATGAGGCTGCATTATATATTTCTCTCGAAAATAAGAAACATGATATAATGAATTTGGGATAAAGTAACCTTCTGAGAGATTCTTACCTGAGACTGCCTATGTCTGTCCACATTCAGGCCACAACGACGGTGGTGTTGCCTTGATTCATTGAGCATACACACCGCTACAACCATTTCTTCCTTCTCTTCATTGGCCTCATGATCTTCTTCAGCACATATGCACCTGATTTCTTCCTCTTCTCGCTCTTGCCTCTCCAACACCCTCCTCAAGTTAAACATTGAGAGAAGAATGTGTTTTGTAAAATTTAAGAAATGAAAGAATAGAAAATATATGGTGTGAGAGGTATGAGTTGAGGGTGTAGTTTTACAAAGGGATTTAGAAGATAGAGATGACACGTGGCGCAATTTTAGAGGGTGAAAATTTTATCTAACATGGGACACGTGGTGCAATTTTAGAAGGTGAAAATATTATCTGAAATCTAAGATTATAATTTTTTTATAAATAAATATCCGAAAATCTTATCTGAAATAAGACACGTGGCAACCGAGAATCTCATCCAAAAATCTTATCTGAAATTTGATGGACATGTGGCAACCGAAAATCTTATTCGAAAATTTTATCCGAAAATGTTATCTGAAATTTTAAGTGAGAATTTTATAATAAATAGTGACATGTGGCAACCAAAAATATTATCTGAAAAGCTTATCAAAATTAATGGTTAAGTATAAAAAATATAAAATAAAGTAAAATGAATAGTGTTTTCCCTTGCCGGTTGCGGTGAAACAAAAAAAAAGGTAAGGCTGACACTATTCATGTGAATAGTATCAAACATTGCCTTGCCTTTGTCTTGCCCTTACCTTTTGGGGTGGAGGTGCTTTAAATAACTGCAACCAGAGAGTAAAATCTTTGAGACATTGCCCCCACTCTCCCCAATCACCTCCATACCCACCCACCTAAATAACTGCGGCCATATAATACGTGAAATCTTTGATTTTGTTGAAAGCAACTTATGTTCTTTTGTAATTTCCATCCAAATGGTAATGCATATTGATCGTGACATTGAAATAACCTTGGCCGCGACTGTGTTTTTTCCGAGATTTTTTTGGCGAGCTTCCGACGATGGATGGTGAAGCTTCATACCCGCATAAGGCACCACCCACCCATACCCACGACCTAACCCCGAAGCTCCCCTACCCTCTATCTCTCTCTCTCTCTAGCAAACCCAGCCCCCCAAGACCCAAATCCTCTCTGTATATGTTTCTCTTTACCTTTGTGTGCGTGTCTCCCTCTTTCTAGCACACCCAGCCCCCCACGACCCAAACCTTCTCCATATATGTTTTTCTTTCCCTCTATCTCTCCCTTGCGTAGTGGCTCGTGGAGTAGGGAGCCAGATCTGCTTGCAGTAGTGCGCGGGCTAGGTGGAAGATCTAGGTTGGCTAAGTGGAGATCGGATGGGTTTTCTGGAGAGATAAAGTGGTGATGTGGGTTGGGAGTGGTGGTGGTAGTGCTGTGGAGAAGATGACTCTTGTTTTTGTTTTTATCTTTTTAAAAATTTTATTTCCAATAATTTTGTTTTTCTGTATATGTTTCTCTTTACCTATGTGTGTGTGTTTCTCTCTCTCTAGCACACTCAGCCCCCCCACGACCCAAACCTTCTCCATATATGTTTCTCTTTCCCTCTGTCTCTCCCTTGCGTAGTGGCCTGCGAAGTATGGAGCCAGATTTGCTCGCGGTGGTGCGCGGGCTAGGTGGAAGATCTAGGTTGGCTAAGTGGAGATCTGGGATGAGTTTTCTGGAGAGATAAAGTGATGATGTGGGCTGGAAGTGGCGGTGGTAGTGCTGTGGAAAAGATGACTCTTGTTTTTGTTTTTGTTTTTATCTTTTTAAAAAATTTATTTCCAATAATTTTGTTTTTCTATATTTTCATTCATATTTTTTTTGTTGGGATTGTATTTATTTTTAGTTGTAGGAGATCTGGCCAGATCATATGGGATGGTGGGTTGGTGCAAGATTGTATTTTAATTATTTTTAGAAATTAAGAATTAAAATATACTAAGAATATCTTATCATGTTTTTGGTTTATGTGAGGTGGCTTTCACTTTGCCATATCATCTACTTAAATTGATGTGTTCAAAATTACAAATATATCCATACCACGTCATCAAACTTAACGGACTTTTGGATGAAGTTGACGGAGGGGGGCAACGTGAGAAACCAAACCTTGGTCAAGAGTGCAAAGTGGGTCATTTTAACTTTCCCGGGGGGGGGGGGGGGGGGGGGGGGGGGGGGGGGGGGGGGGGGGGGGGGGGGGGGGGGGGGGGGGGGGGGGGGGGGGGAGTGGGAGAAGAGATTTGATCAAAATTTCAAGGGGCACTACAGTAAATAAGTCTTTTTTGAATAAACTGGTAGATCTGATGAATCAATTAGGATTTAGGTGCAAATTCATAATACTACCAACTAGGGGTGGGTTCGGTTTGGTTTGGTTCGGTTATGAGGTCAAACCGTACGCCGAACCGTGAATCTCGGTTTGGAGAAAATCCAAACCGTGCGCCGAACCAATGAGGTGGGAAACCGATCATCTCGGTTAACCGGTTACCTCGGTTTGGTTTGGTTTGGTTTGGTGCAAAACCCACTTGAAAATATGTAGACTCTAAAATTCATTCAAACTCTAAAATTCATTCAAATTTAAACATTCATTCAAAACCTACTTGAAATTCATTTACCATTCACATCACAACATATTCAAATTCATTCATTCAATCAATCCTTTGAATTCAAACTCAAACATTCATTCAAAACCTACTTGAAATTCATTCACCATTCACATTACAACATATTCAAATTCATTCATTCATTCAATCCTTTCAAACTAAAACATATGCATCATTCAACATTCACATCCATCCAAAGTTTCAAAGTAAACTATATGCATCATTCACCATTCACATGTATTATAATTATTTAATTACATATAATTTAACATATTCGGTTTGGTTCGGTTAACCGATGGTTTTTAAAATTAGGAACCGAGCGCCGAACCATGACCACCGGTTTGGTTTGGTTCATAAACCGTTGACCAAAAAGAGAAGGAAAAAACCAAACCAAACCGGACCGATCGGTTTGGTTCGGCCAGTTTGGCCGATTTTCGGTCCCATATGCCCAGCTCTACTACCAACAAAGTGGGTGTTAAGAACTCGTAATCAAGAAGCCCGATAAGGCCCCGTTTGGGATTGCTTTTTTTGAGCAAAAACCTGCTTCACTTTAAAGTTAAGCAGTTTAAGGTGTTTGGTAAAAATAAAATATCCCGATTATTTTAAAATCAGTGGCCTTTTGACAGCATTTTTTAAAAGCAGGTTCTGGGTTGCTTTTCAAAGCTGCTTTCAAAAGAAATAAAGATGAACTTTTAATGAATTTTTTTAATATTCCCAAAATACCATCATTCATTTTAAAAAATGACACCACCTCCACTTCCACATCCAACTCCACCACTTGCACCACCACATTCACTACCTCCACCACAACCACCACCTCCTCCACCACCTTCACCACCTCCACCTCCACCACCACCACCTCCTCCTCCAAAACCTCCACATCCACTACCACCTCCACAACCAACACCACCCCATCACTACAACTACCACCACATGATTAGTACATAACACTTTTAACATCATATATATATTTTAGTCATTATTCACAATTACACAATAATTTTATATTAAAATTTACCAAACGGTTTTGACACTGCTTTTTGTACTAACAGCACTTTAAAAATATTGTTTACCAAACATGAAGCTACTTTACTTTACAGCTAATTATTTTTAAAGCACAGCAGAAGCAACTTTTTTTAAAAGTGACAGCAATCTCAAACTGGGCCTAATTCAATTTTAGGCAAAATACAACGTCTCTTTCTCAGCCTAAAAATTTTGGTCGAATTTTGCTATCGCATCAGGGTAAAAGCAGAAGCGAAATAACTACTTGAAATTTATCCCCAAAAATTCACAGATTGCTTCTCTAAAAAAATTCACATCCTAATTCCCTTATGAGTGGGACGAAATTGAATAAGAACTCAGTGTTCTCCTTTTCTTTTCATGTTAAGAAACCTAACCCCTAGACTCATGTTATAAAGCACATCAACCAATGGGGCAACTATCAAATAAAAGGGCCTGCTTGAATGGCTCGTTCCTTTGCTTGATATATGGGCTTGATATATAGTATGTCCACCGATAACACAGGATAGAGAAGCGCCTGCTTGAAATTTAGGTCCAAGATTTGCACCTGGTGTTTGCTCAAAGTGCCTCTCTAGACGGATAGCTCAAAAATGTAGCCGTGACCTTTGACTTTTTTTCTTGGGGGTGCTTCTCTCGAAATCTCTTCAGGCTTCTAACAATTCATAATGCCTCCTTAAGATTGAAGGTCCTAGTTATGTCCCTAGCCTTGTCATACTCGTTCAAGTCAACCAACATTTTCTTCAATCTACGGGCAAGTCCACTAGTTTCACTTTGAGTCACACCTAGCGAATGCTTCTTCTCCAGAGTCCTTCCCAGAGAGAGCACATAATCCACCAGCGATTGCAACTTACTGCTGCACAATGTAAGGAAAATGAGTAGAGAGCATTGAACATGCAGTTAAAGGCATTATATAGTAAACAAATATCAGTTTACATAACTCATCTAGTGGTTGGAATGTAAAACTTAAGGTAAAAACAAAAAACCTACAGAAAAGGGAACTGACAGGGAAGGGTGGGGAGAGGGGGAAAAGGGGGGAGGGTTTTACGATGCAACAACATTTTAAGCCAGACATACTAACAAAATACAATTAGAATTGACAGTTCTAAGGCTTCTAAATAAAGAAGTTTGCTATGTTATAAAGGGAATGTAGAGTTGGTCTATGATAAATGTGATGTTCAACTCAACTAGTGTTACAATTTTCGTTAACCTCTGCAATACCCTGGATCCAAATGTAGGGACGACCTTCAACAAGGTGAGGGGAGGAGGAGAATGGAAGGAAAGGAGAAGGCTACATCTGTTACCAATTTCAAGCACCAGATTAACTGGGGTTAAACTTAAAACATCACATCCTTAAAATCATTAGTTGAAGTCAAGCATGCATAACAGACATGGGACACAGAAGTAACTATTTCAGAGCCAGATCATCATCCTTAACATTCACACAGCTAATATTAGTAAGCAAACTCATGCAAGGAAGTTTACTGTGTTAGTTGAAAGTGCAACAGGGGATATTTTGAATGGCAGGAAATTCAATATTATTAAAACACTATTGTCATTAGCAATACCTACCGGTCCCCTGTGACATTTGAGCCTGCCCACACCCCAGATAGAGAAGCAACAATCCTTTCAGTTCTTGTAATTGCATCATGAACATTTGCAGCAATGCTTCGAACATGAGGTAGAACTTTGCCACATAAGAGCTCCTCAATAGCAAGCTTCTCTAGAACTGGAAAAGCGAGGATTTCTTTCCACAAGCAGATGTTTTTCATCAAACGAACAGACAAACCGAATCGATATGCTGCAATCCGTGCCGCATTTGGCACTGCTGTCAATACAAGTGGGCTCCATGTTGGGACCTATAAATTGGAAATTATGAAAGAAAGAAAAAAGAAACAATATCAACTCAGTTACAATCTAGAGTTGACAGGTAGATAATTAAAACATAAGTTAGATGGCATTAATACTTCTATTGCATAAAACATAAATACACTACTTGCATAAATTAAAAACATAATGCAAAAATATGTCAATAGCCACATATCAGTCCATATGTCTGCTTAAATGTCTTAAAACTTAGTTTGATAATCCAAAAGTTATACCATAAGATTAGTGACAGCATCAGCCAGACGCGTACGAATAGCAACCAACAAATCTGCAAGAGCCTCACTAGAAGGTGGAACATAATCTGTTACCACACTTGTGGCAGCAACTGCATTCTTTGTCTCTCGTGTACTGAGAATGTCCCAGCAGTGAACAACTTGGTGATGCAAAATGGGTAATGCAACCTTTTCCACCAGATCAGGGACAAGGTTAGCATCAGCATCATCTGGTGCAAAATCACCTCCATCCTCCGGTAAATTATAGTCCGCTAACAATGAATGCCTGAACGGGGAAAAGAACTTATTAGAAAGATGGAACAAAGCAGCAGCACTACATCAGTGTGTGCTTCAGTGTTCTTTTATAAAAGATGTAATATGGCTAATGCCTCAACCAAGCAACCAAGCAGGCTACACCCAACAAGAGAAGCAAGTCTGTCTAGAAGGTGTGAAATATTTTGCACTTCAAATTTATGAACAAGTACCAGCTCATATTTAGAAAATCTGTTTTTTCACGGAGAGGATCCCACTTCACAAGCTCCAGCCTTACATATGGAGAAAATATAGCAGGAGCACTTAATGACATGTAAGCATCACGGTAGCTGGACGCATAGTCCCTCTTCCATTCTTCAAACCTTTCTTTGACCAATGAAAGTTTGGAATATTCCTCGGCTGCATCACTGAAAACTTGAGCAGCAGTCTCGAGTACTAACTGGCGGTGTTTGTGGTATGCATTACTCTCACTGTCACTCTCATCGGTGCTTGATTCCCCTTCTATTGTTTGATGCGTACTGTCCACTTCCATGGATGACAGTCTCTTAGATTCGTACCTTCTTTTCCTGTGTTGATGAGCCTCGGACCTCCCTTTCATATCCCTACGTTTCTGAAGGTTCATATCTCTACCAAATTCATCTAATTTCACTGGTAGATTTGTTTGTTCCCTCTCAGCAGTAGTTGCAGCTTGTGCTGCACTTTTAGCAGCTGCAATTATTTCAGCACTGCTACCTTCTTTACTGAAGATAGACATTGCTGCTTTTACAGCTGCTTCTACTTCCATCATTTCATCATCATCCGCACTTCTTTCAAAGTAGCAGATGCACGTTGTTCATGAATTTTCTGCATTTCCTCTTCAAGCTCTTCTATCAAAGGAGCTTTAACCTGAAAATGAAGAATTACAGCAAAAGAAGATTAGTTCTGGACAAATGATGTCCATACTGGGATTAAAATTGAAAACAAAAGAAGAAACATAAGTAGTTTTTAAACTGAAAGTAAAATGGCACTACCAATTCAAAGAAGAAACATAAACAATATAAACTCCCCATGTATATCATACACCACCAATTTCCATTCTTCTTGTCTGTTTAAAAATCATAATCACCTTTCCTATGAACTTATACATATGTGTAAATGGGAAGGAAGAGAGGGGAGGGGGGGAATGATAATTCATGTTGTTATTTTGCAAATAGCATACCTGCAAAAAGTTACATAAGACAGAAACAAAGTCACGAAGCTTTTGCGTGAACTTATACTTCTCATCAGCAGCAGACAGAGACTTCTCGAGAGCAGTAATATTCAATAGTGAGGAAGACAAATTTTCATCAGTCTTAGTTAGTGACAACATGGTTCTGCCATGACTTTCCTGAGAGTTCATAAAAATAAAAAGGAGCAAATCATATGAATCAGAAAACATATTCTCAGTGGACAGTCATACATATGCATATGCTATAAACGCCCCCCAGAATGTGGATATATCAAGCAGAAATGAGTTTCCGACACTGGCAGAGTCTTTTGTTTCCAAAAGTATGGTTTGCATATTCAGCTATGTATTCTACGGTATACCGTTGTTCTTAATGTCAAATCCCAAAAAAGCTGTTGGAAAGTGACAAATCTTTATTCTACACATAGCTTAAAAACATAACTAGTGAGCAGAAATTGACGTCGAGAGTAGAAGCCAATATTTCTTTCCATTATTAATTCCCATGAGACCTTGAAATGTCACTAACATAAAAAATTTCAATCTTAAAAAAAAAAATTCATTTTTGACAAGAAGAGCAGCATTTCATACCTTAAGCTTCATCACATTTTCCTCCAAAGCTTTCTTAGCAATCTCAGCTTGCGCCTTTATCGACATCACATTAGAACCTTGTGATGCTCCAATGACCCCTCCTATACTTGGCCCAACAGGCACGCTCTGTACTGAACTATACCCCGCCATTGCAGAGTAAGTAGCCTTCTGTTGGGGCACACTCTGAACCACAGGAGCACTAGTGCTGACCACGCCTATATTAGAACCATCATCCATCCTTTTTCCCAACCCTTTCCTGAACTGCTCTTCTTCCCAAATCTTCTCTTCCTCGTCCTCATCCTCATCACGGTCGATGCTTTCTTGCCTCAATACAGTATCCGCTGCCCTATCATCAACATCCTCAAACACACCCTTTTTAGAACCCTCCATATTATCCCCAAACATCGCGATTCGACCTCGAAACTCGGGCTCCTCATCGCTCAACCCTTCAGCAGCGCCATGATTACTCCCTGAATCCAATGAAATAAAATCCGGGGCCGCCGCCCACGATTTTCTGAGCCGTTCCCTCTCCGCCCGAATAGCATTTATGGTGGCTTGATCAGGAAACAACCCAGATGAGCCCTTTGCCTTGTCAATTCCCATCGAGGCCAATCGGGCCTCGGCGTCGTCCTTGTCCCTCCTAAACAAACTAGCCCTTTCCTTCTCTTGCTCTTCATCGTTGTCAGAGTCTAACTCCCGGGCTTCTCTCAACGTATCGGAGATTGTGCCGGTGGGTTTGACAAGGCCCTTTAAAACAATGGTGGGTTCGGAGGAGGGTCGAGAGCTGGCTAGGGTTCGCGTGTTCTTCTGGAGCTCACGAAGCGCTTCTTTGGTGTAGGTTCCAGCTTGGGGTTGGACATTGGAGGGCAGAGAAGTCGACACAGAAGAAGTATGAGCGAGACGGTCTTTGAGAGCTGTCATCTTGTGGGCTGAAGAGGGCTTGCCGAGACGAGAAGAGGGCTTATCGGGTTTGGAAGATGAGGAGCGAGATGGGGCTGCCGCGCTTTCTTCGTCGTCGACGAAGCTGAGGAGCTTTGGAGCTTGATTGTGTGGCTTCTTGGGCTTGGAGGAGGAGGAAGAAGAGGGTTTTGATGAGGATTTGACGGTGGGTATCGTCGCAGGGGTTCCGGTGTCGTTTGGGTCGTCGTTTTTGTCGTCATCGTCGTCGGCACGGCGGCGGAAGTTTCTGGCTCTGCTGCTCATGGTGGTGATTGGGGATTTCGCAGTATTCGAACGGAGAAGAGAGTGGGAAAGCGACGAAGGGGAATTTGGGATTAATTGGGAACAGAAATCGCCGATTCGCTACTTACTTTTAGTATTCACTACTTCCTACCCAAATCTAGTCTAGTCATTTTAGCGGACCCTAAAAAATATATTTTTTGCTTCTTTTTTTCCTTTTTTCCAAAAATAAAATATGAGTACTTGTGGTATTCCTTTCGTATGAATTTTTTGGGTTTCGATGACAAAATAAATTAGAAATTTTGACAAAGAAGGTAAAGTTTTTATTTTATTTTTAATACTAGCCCCTTGTGGGCATGTGTCAATTGATTTTATTTTATTTTTAGAATTAAGAAAAGATAACATGGGTAGTTATGTTCCATAAAAGTAGGCTCTATTATTTGATTTTGTTTTTAATTTTAATTTTTTTTTCATATGAAAAAATATAAATTTACTATATTATCCTCATTTAATTAATAATTTCAATTATTAATGTTTGAATTAACCAAAGACATTTTTTGGTATTTTGAATGTTTCACCATTCTCTGCCTTTTGCTTTGTATTATATATATATATATATTATATATTTATGATAAATTAAAAAACAGATAGTGTTACATCAAACTTAATTTTGTAATATTTATTCAGTTATACAATATTTATATAAACAATCAACGATTATTTTTATAAAAATAAAATAAAATAATTCATTTCAACACATATTCACACAAAAACTGCAAATAAAAATAAAAACTGCAACAAAAATACAATATAGATATCAAATATGTTATTAAAACAAAAACAACTACAAAAACAAATAATAATTTTATTGAAGCAAAATGAAGGAACCAAGATAAAAGTACTAAAATGGAAACTACGATGTAGAAATGGAAACCGCAATGTAGAAGCGGAAACTGCAATGCATAAACAGAACCTGCAATACAAAAATGGAAACTACAATGCTGAGTTTGGGCAAAAATGCTCAGCTCTAGAGTTAAACAAAACAAAACTATATATATTTTTTATTCAATACATATTGGTAAAATACTCTGTTTCTGGCAATGTAGTTTCCAAAAGTCAAATTTTGAGTTCTCTTGCTCTTGGTGTTGCGTCGATTCAGCTGCACCAAAATAGATTCAGCTGCATCCTCAACTTGTGATACTCGGAAGTGCACGAGCCGTTGGTAGTTTAGCGTATGTAAGTGCGAGGTCGATCCCACGAGGATTGATGATAGATTGATTTAATTCAATTCCCTGTACAAAACAGAAATGAAAAAAAGAAAGAAAATAAATCAAACAAAAAAGAAAGAAAAGAATTAACTCAAGCGAATAAGTTCCAAAGTTCAATTTAGATTAACGGATTGATTCTAGCTAAAGTATGATTAAGCCATGGTGTCTGGTCCTAACCTTGTGTTCCTAATTCCCTAACTTGATCATTTGTTGTCTAACCTAAATTAAGCATTAGGAACCCATTAAGAATAAAAGAACATTTTAAACAACCAAGTATGTATCTAATCCCTGTTGTCGAATGTCCATACATACTCTTCCTATTCATAGTTCAATTCGAATTAAAGCATGGTGTCTACTCTTAATTCAAACCAAGTGTTGAGGCCCAAAAAATCCACGCTTCGGCCCAAATAAATTCTCAACCCAATGTAATACCTTACCGAAAAGAAACCCGATTTGGGCATGCAAAAGTTCGTCATATGCGCTTGTACACATGTCACGCCAAGCAAATAAACAACATGCCATGCTACAAGCTTAAGTGGGCCCAAGCCACGCAAAATGCCTGGGGCTTGCTTGAGTGGGTTGTGGTATGGATGGTAATAAATTGTCATGAGGCCCATTGATGAGCCGAGAAATGGAGGTTTCGGGTTGCTTGGGAGCCTCGGAACCCAAGCCCATTTCTTAGGCTCAAACACGTGGGTGAGCACAAAGAGAAAATATTCCAACCAAAATAGCCTATTGACTCAACCAAAAGCCCAACACCTCAAGCCAAATCTTGGTGAAGTTGGCCCATTTATTTGATAAGCCAATCTATTGTTCTAGAAGGCCCACATAAATAAAATAAAAAACCTGCAAAACCATCAGCTCTTTGCTGGAAAACAGAAGCCACGAAGGAGCATGGAAGACCACGCTGGTTGCTGGGAAGGAAGGAACAAGCTTTCAACCAAGAAACACCCAGCGAACCATGGGATATTAGAGCGCATATCATCCTTCGAACCAGCATGCACGCCCATTCTCTTTCCCTCATCAGACCTGGCCATAAAAAAAGGAAGGAGATAGCTGAAAATGGGAATTCTGAGGCAGCTGCGGGAAATGGCTTTGAGCACCCAAAATCCCTAATTTTATGCAAATGGGCAGAGGAAATTTCACCAAAATAGGATGATTGAAAAGATGAGGGGAGAAAGGAAGGGAAACACTTGGCCAAATTGGATAAAAATCATTAGGGTTTCTTGGAAAATGTCAGCTTCCATCGTCTATTAAAGGGGCCTCTTCCACCCAACAAGCATCAACACACATCTAGAGAGCAAGCTTCATCTCTCACCATGAAATCTCTGCAATTTCGTGCCATATTCCTCCATCTCCTCCCACTTTCCATTCTGCCATGCCATTCCAGAGTCTGACATAGCTTTTGTCAGGTTGCTGGAAACTTACCCAAACCACCAAATACTTCACCATCAACCACAATAGAGAGCAAGCTTCCTCTCTTACTCCCAAAACCCATCAATTTCGTGCTCAGCCCATGCTTTTCCCTTGGTTTTCCCTCTTGGCAAGTTGTTCTGATACTTGACAGAGTCTCTGTCAAGCTACCGGAAAAACACTCAAGCCACATTTTTCTCTCTTTTTCATCATGCTCAACCAAACCTCTCTGCAAAATCTTTTCTCTCCAAGCTTAATATCCCTTTTTCCCCCAGGAACACTTGATTTTCTCTTCGGTGCTAAACTCATGACAATTTTGCTCCCATGCCACAAGCTTCTCATGCAAAGCCAATGATTTATCTGTAAGCAGCTGTTGGTTTCATTGGTGAAGAAGACCAAGGTGTTTCCTAAGGCTCAACTACCCTTTCGAAACACCCTTGGGGCTTGATCTTCGAACTTAGGCTCAAGGGGCAATTTCTTCCATTTTGCTCTTTACGGTAGCCCAGGCCCGTAGTAGCTGCCGAAACGAAAAAGCCCCTACACCAAGATAGCTAACATGCAAGCCTTAATGGTGATCAATCATTCAAACTAGCATATTAACTTATAAGCATAATGAATAAGAACAAAAATCATAATTGAAACTTGGAAACTACTCAAACCTGAATATTAAAGAAAAGAATTTACATTACAATGGAAAATTAAGAACTTAGAAAAACTCAAAGAAACATTTAGCAAAAGAATTTTATTACAACAATTGAGAACTAGAAAGGAAAACTAAGATAATTTGAGGGAGAGAAGGGAGGGGAGCTCTAGAGAAGTGTTTGAGAGCTCCCCCCCTTGGGTGTGTTTACAAGCTTGGGAAACCTCACTATTTATAGGCCTAAGGAAGTTGAAAATCTAAATTAAATATTGTTTTCCACTCACTTCATCAACTTCACCTAACACACCATTACATTTGAAAACAATTTTTCTTTCTTTAAACTTAATGTTGCAGCTCCCACTTCAATTATAAGACTTGAATATGCTTCACCTAACCTTCCCACAAGATAGTGCACTTCACCAACAATTCCCACTAGATAGTGCATTTCATCATGCATATGTCATGCATGACAATGCATTGCACTCTTTTTTTGGGTTCGTTTTGGGCTTGTTAATACATTCATAAAATTCTGGAAAAATATGGATCTTCAAGCCCTTTGTCTTATCTTTCCAAGCATATGCAGCCCAACTCAAGGAAAAATTGGGAAGACCTTCAAATGTCATTTGTGGCCCAGTAACGCAGATGCTGCCGAATTTTGACATTGATCTACTAAATCATGTATAACTTCCTTTAGAAGACTCAGAATCATGAACCGTAAAATGCTACGGAAACTAGACTTCCGTATTTTTCCAATGATGTATGGCTCATTATCTGGTTCTTCTTGAGCAAGTATAGGTTAATCCGTGAAATTGAATGATCTGCAGACACTGTTTTGAGCTAATTTGTCTTCAAAATGCATGTAATGAGTCTCAACCTTATTACACTGAAACATACACAAACTTTATTAAAAGTACAAGTTTAACTCAAAAACATAACCAAATCATAAGTTAGAAGTGTATAAAAAGATATGTAATTATGCACCGATCACTTGGGTAATTCTACTCTTCTTTTGCCCTCTCAATTCCTCATTTGGGTAGCCTCTACTCTTCAAATTGGTGAGGTTGAAGGCCAAGGAAAGAGCAAAAATCTAATTGTAATTAAATGAAAATTGCAATACAGTTTCCTAAACTACAATGTAGTTTGTGCAAAACTACAATGCAGAACCTAGAACTTGGCTCGTAAAAACCATATAAAACTAAGAAGCCTTCAAACGACGAATCTCTATCATCTATAAGTCCTGAGCAACTGCAAGAAAGAAAAATGAGCATAAGATTAGAACCTGGGTAAAAGAGTTTTTGCTAGAAACTCAACAAAATCAAAAGAAGCAATGCACAATAAGATTATGTCATAAACAACAAGCATCTCTATCCTAAGAACTGCAATACAATCTCAAGTTTCCAGGACGAAATTGAAAATCCAAGCCTCTGCTCTTCAAATTTGTGAGGTTGAAGGCCAAGAAAATAGCAAAAATTCAATTGCAATTAAATGAAAACTGCAATGTAGTTTGTGCAAAACTACAATGCAAAACCTGTACAATGTAGTTTTGCAATACCATTTCCAAATCAAGTCAAATGCATAGTAAGTGAGCTTTATAATAAGAAGTTGTAGCTAAATTAAATCATTGCATGACATACGTGAATACATATATTTGATCACAAACTCTCACACACCAAAGAATCCTAAGATTAAAGTAGTCCTTTCACTTTAGAATTTTGAAAATTATATTAAATTTTGGGACATGATGTTACAAGATACATGAATTCGATGGTCCAACAAGTATCTATGATTACAATTCATATTAGATAATTTTCTATTATTCCCTTATGAAAAGAAATGTTGTAGCAATAGGAAGCAGCTCCATAAACTAAGAAACAAGTCAATAGTTACCTACATATTGATCGGTGCATAATTACATATCTTTTTGTACCCTTCTAACTTATGATTTGGTTATGTTTTTGAGTTAAACTTGTGCTTTTAATAAAGTTTGTGTATGTTTCAGTGTAATAAGGATGAGACTCATTACATGCATTTTGAAGACAAGTTAGCTCAAAACAGTGTCTGCAGATCAGTCACATTCACGGATTAACCTGTACTTGCTCAAGAAGAATCAGATAATGAGCCATACATCATTAGAAAGATACGGAAGTCTAGTTTCCGTAGCATTTTACGGTTCATGATTTGGAGTCTTCTAGAGGAAGTTATCCACGATTTAGCAGCTCAATGTCAAAATTCGGCAGCATCTGCGTTACTGGGCCAAAAATGACATTTAAAGGTCTTTCCTATTTTTCCTTGAGTTGGGCTGCATATGCTTGGAAAGATAAGACAAAGGGCTTGAAGATCCATATTTTTCCAGAATTGTTTGGAGTGAATAATAAGCCTAAAATCGGCCCACAAGCTGACTATGTCATGCATGACTATCTAGTGGGATTTGTTGGTGAAGTGCACTAGCCAAAAGAATGAGTTTCTAATTACAATGGGATTTGTTGGTGAAATGCACTAGCCAAAAGAATGAGTTTCTAATTACAAGTGCTATTGGCATAAACCATATTCAATTCAAATATTCCCCTTCCATTCTCCCTATAAATAGCACTCCAATTCTAAACACAAATCATTCACAATTCTTCTCATTCACTTCATCCTTCCACAAACACTCCATTCATCCCCAAAACACCAAAATAGCTCCAACAAGCCTCCATTCCAATTCCCTACGAATTTCCTCTTTCTTTTCCATCACCACTCACCCAAACTCATCCCAAATCACCTCTTTAGTTGCCATACTCTAGATGTGAGGAAGCTTTTGGAGCAGCATTAGACGTGGAGAAGCACTTGGAGAAGCCTGGGACACCACAAACAACTTTAGAAATGGGTTTTTCTACTCTTGTTGCATTCATTATGTTTTCTCATTTCTGTTTAAATTTCATTTCCATTATGAGTAGCTAAATTCATAACTAGGGCTTCGATGTAACCTAACATGAATATTCTGGGTTTATAAGTTGAAGTTTTGAGTTTCAAATTTGATTCATGATTCATGTTCTTATTCATTATGCTTATCAGTTAATATGCTTGATAATTGAACACCATTAGAACTTGTTTATTAGCTATCTTAGTTTGAATCAAGAGTAGACACCATGCTTTGATTCGAATTGAACTATGAATAAGAAAAGTATGTATGGACATTCGACAACAGGGATTAGATACATGCTTGGTTGTTTAAATTGTTCTTCTATGCTTAATGGGTTCCTAATGCTTAATTTAGGTTAGACAACAAATGATCAAGTTAGGGAATTAGGAACACAAGGTTAAGACCAGACACCATGGCCTAATCATACTTTAGCTAGAATCAATCTTTGAATCCGAATTAAACTTGTCACTTGACGCCTTATAACCCAGAATTGAATTTTTATGGTGAATCGAATGCCCTAGTTTCCCAATCTATTTTCCAACCTACAAAAATACTCTTTGTTACATTTGCTCACTTTGCTTTTGTTTGAAACTTCGTTTTGCCTCATTTGTTCAACAATTACAATCACTCTTACTTTAAATTCTGTTTTAGACTTAACCTCCTACTTTCTTGAATTTGGTAATCTAAGTACATAACTAATTTTAACTTCTCAGTCCTTGTAGGTACGACCTCGTACTTGTCTTGCTATACTACTAATTGGCCCGTACAATTGCGAGTTAACGTTTTTAACGAACACATATTATAAGAGTACAGACTAATAGTGTAGATATATACTCCAAATAGTATTCCCTTTAGAAGGAGAGGACTAGATGGAGTTTGTAGGACAACAAAGATCTTGTTGTACAGTTAAAGAAAGAAGTTTTGCCTTCTTTGACTGGTCCAATACTAGAAATATGGGTAGCATGGGTACTTATATAAAGTTCATAGATTCACTACACTTGTAACGTATACTCGTGTTAATACCTTAATGACTCCATCATTTCATAACATACATAATTAATTGTTATAATAAAATATCATGGAAAACCATAACTATATAGTTAATAGTTTCTCGAATAGATGAATTCCATCAGTAATTGGGAAAATAATAAACAAAACTTCAATATCAGAAATGAGGAAACATGCAAACAGAACCGAGAGGGAGAAAGGAGGAAAGGATACCTGGAAGCTGTAATGCTTTCTTTGAACTCCACGTAATTTCTAGGGGCACCAGTGAAAACCTCTGCAACATGGAACGGCTAGCTCAAGAAACATTGAATTTTACAGGCACATGCGACTGTCAACTTATCATCTTCACTAAACTCATCCATCCCCATAATAGCAATAATATCACTAACAAAAAAGCACCTCCAAACTCAAATCTTATCACAAAAGTCAAAATGAGAACAAAATCTACATCAAATACTTCAAAATCAACTTCTCAAACCAAAACATAACTACAAAATTGAAATAAGAATCTAATCTAGAAAACACATACCTCACTAGATGAAAAACAGAGCTTCACGTGAGAAGGAAGATGAGAGAGAGGATGTCGTCGTTGATGGAGCAAATAAGGAAGAAGAGAGCGGGTGTTGTCGTCGTTGATTGAGCGAAGAAGGAAGAGGAGAAAGAGAGGGCATCGTTAGGGCGTTGTCGTTGATGAAGTGAATAAGTAAGAGGAGAGATGGGCGGGCTGAGATTTGGTTTTAAACAAAAAGGTAAAATTGTATTTTACTTTTATAATTTAGACAGATCCAATGAATCTATGCCTTCTCTTAAGGCATATCCAAAACAAAATTTATTTCATAAGTATTAAAACCAAAATAGAAATACTCTATGTCTCAAATCCTAATTAGTAAATATTGTAATGTTTAATACCTAATTTTTAACATACTTTCGATCAACAGCGGTTATTGAATGAAGTTAAAGCCAAGTCGCCATTTTCCCCTCTTCGCGACCTCTTCTTATTACAATTATTGAAACTAGGAAATTAATATAATATAATATATTTGTTTGAAGAAAAGAACACGCGGTTTCAATATTCAAAAATCAAATTTTAAAAAGAAACATTTTATTAGTTTTTGCTTTTTTCATAAAATACGAGGTAAATGGGAATAACAAAGTCGAGTTAAATATAAATACCTGAAGTCTTATTCGAGTCAATCTGTCGGTCAGTCGAAGTAGACGAAGCGCAGAGAGAGAGAGAGAAGCAAGTCGGCGGCCTTTGAAGCTCTGAACTCTGAGTTGGGCTTGTTCATCGTCATCGCTCACCTATGGCTGGGTATGCGCCTCTCTCTGTTGCTATTTTAGTTTGGGCCTGTTTTGGATGACTTTGGAGTTTTTAGCTTTCTATTTTTTGTTTTAAAATTGTGTGTATATTTATTGATGCTTCTTTCAGATTTATCATGGATTTTTCTGAGTTTTTGATTGAATTTGTTATAGTTTATGTGTTCATCGGATCAATGTACCATGAAAAACAGTTATCGACTTAGGACATGTAGTATCTTGTCAGTGGACTGAACAGTGGCAATCAATCTGTAAGCTTTAAATGACAGTGGATTATCAATTGACAAATCTCCATCATCTTTCTTTGGCTGAGTGGTTTCAATCTGTAAGCTTTAAATGACAGTGGATTATCAATTGACAAATGACAATGCTTAAGCTCTGACAAGTATAAACTACTTTCGTTCAGTTGAGAGCCATGCTGAATGTTTAGCAATGATTATTGTTCTGCTGTCATTGTTGAGTGCTGAGCTATACTCTTAGATCCATAATCTCTTTTTTTTCTTTTTCGTTTTTTGTGGGTATGTGTGTATATTTCTTGTATTAATCGTTACGCCCTCAGAGGGTTTTTATTCTGTTTCAAATTGTACCCTTAATTATATTTAGGTGGCAAGGTGGAGAGAGGGATTCATAATAATGTGTAATACATTTATTTTCCAAGAGATGGAAGAGGCCGTGTGCACCTGAGCTAACATAAACAACCTCTAAATAGTATGAGCTTTGCTGTGTTCTCATCGAGTCAGAGGTCACCTGTATTCACAGTTTGCAATGACACACCTCTGTGTGTGTTCTGATAATTTGGGCACTTTTAATACATTGGTGGCGTATTATGATTGATTCATCTTTCATATGTTGTTTCTTCTCAATCGTCTTTGTCCTATGCTGGTTATGCCATCATGTATATTTTCAATGTACTCCCAGTTTAATTAGAATATCTGGTTTTAATTAAGATGGGTTCAGAGTTTACAGTATTTTTCTGATCCATATGTTGGAGCAGCTGATTTTTTCAAGTGTAATCAGTTGTGTGATCTATGCAGACCATCATGGTTGGTGGACAAAAATAGAATCGCCACAAAAATCAAGAGTGCATCTGGAACCTGTGATCCTGAAAGAATTAAATGGCAAAGCAACCCAACTAGAGCTTGTCCAAATTGCCAATATACGATTGACAATAGTGATGTAAGATTCTTGTTTTTGTTTTTTCATCCAGATATTACACTTTTAACGTTCATCAATGAAAACCCATCAGTTAGAGAAGCTCTTCTTCGAAAACATTTCCAACAATTAGTTAATGAAAGTTTGTTTCTTTTTCTTGGATCTTCTTTTTTAACAAAAGTCGTTTGCAATTTCTCTTTCCAGGTTGCTCAAGAGTGGCCGGGTTTACCCAAGGGTGTAAAATTTGATCCAACTGATCAAGAGATTATATGGCACTTAATTGCAAAATCTGGTGCTGAGGATTTGAAACCCCATCCTTTTATTGATGAGTTTATCATAACTGTTGATGATGATGAAGGAATTTGTTGTTCCCATCCTCACAAACTACCAAGTAAGTGGCTAACATTTATTTTTTGCTTTAATGCTGGTCCTTAATGTTTTATTAATTGATTCGAAAAATTAAATTTTAGGTGTTAAGCAAGATGGAAGTGCATCCCACTTCTTTCACAGAGCAATTAAGGCTTACAATACTGGAACCCGAAAGCGCCGAAAAATACATGATGGTGATGGTGATGTTCGCTGGCACAAGACTGGAAGGACTAAACCAGTGATGTTGGATGGGGTTCAAAGAGGATGTAAGAAGATTATGGTTCTCTACATGAGCACGGTCAGAGGAGGCAAACCAAAGAAAACCAATTGGGTTATGCATCAATATCACCTGGGAACTGAGGAGGATGAGAAGGATGGGGAGTATGTTATATCTAAAATATATTACCAGCAGCAGCAAGTCAAGCAAGCTGATAAAACTGATGAAGATCTTCCTGAAAATTTTGATCTGGTTATCACAAATGTAGATCCAGTCACTCCCAAGTCGGTGACTCCTGAACCTCCGCGCACTGAACGAAAGCTTGCTGATTTTGATTTGGGACAAGATACTCCTGCTACTTCCAGAGATCCCTTTCCTCAGGTATAGTTTGTTTTCTATATTTGATTTTTAGTTTACTTCCAGTTTTCTGCTAACGGCGCGTCAAGACATATTTATTGTTTGTGTCCAACATACTCAAATTGAAGTGTTAAATATTATACTTTCTGCATTCACATTCTTGCCCTAATGGATACTCTCTCCATTAATAGAAAAGGGATGTTGGATGCTGTAATTGGTAGTGGCATGTTTCTAAGATATAAGCAAGCTGCCTAAGATTTTTATGATTTAATGTAAATGATCGAAAGAGATACTGATATGGGCTTATTTTTGTGGCTTCTGTATTCAACTGAAGCATCCGGAGATGGACCAAGCTGAAGATGAAGTTCATCCTGAGATGGACCATGCTGAAGATGAAGTTCATCCTGAATTTGAAAAGCCTGACCATTATGATCAACACAATGTAGAAAATGAAGCCGATGAAGTAATAAATAACACTGAAAACAATGCTCAGGAAGATCCAAAATGGTGGGACAGCGAGTCACAGAATCTTCTGGATTCGCAACAACTTGTGGAAGGGCTGTCTCTGTGTGATGATCTTCTTCAGAGTCAATCTCCAATTAGGGCTGGACATGAAAATGGTGAACCAGCACAGGTCAAACCCCGTCTTGCTGATTATGCTAAGCTAGGACCAGAGAATTTAAATAGGGATCTAGAGGAGTGCCAAAATATTGTCTTTGATCCTCCAAATAATATGTTAGAAGATACACCTCCAGATTTCCGACTTAGCCAGCTCGTAAGTCACCTTCTCTGCCATTTAATTTTGCTTCTTATTCTTTTAGTCAATTTTTTCTCTTTGCATTTTCTTATGGCAATGCATTTCTTCATTCGGTTTTGTAGGAATTCGGGTCACAGGAAAGTTTCCTTTCTTGGGGTGTCAAGTTGGCTGACTGAATATAGTTTGGACTTTCTAGTGTTGAGTATGGTTACATGGTGGTTAATATTTTGTAGCTACATTTTGATTTAATTTTGCCTGTCAAATCATCTACAGGTTCTGAGATCTAACCTTTTGCCAAACAGCTTGAATTGTGATATCTGGTGTGAAAAGACTCTTTGTAACTGTAATTCACCGATATTTTGGGTTTGAGCATTGATCAAACTTCCACTTCTGCTCTCTTTAAGCTTCAAGCTGAAATGCAGTTGTTTTATCGGGTTTGCTTTGTATCTTTGGATTGGAAACATTGACATCCGAATATATAAACCTATTAATTCTCTTATTCACCAGGCTTAATTTTAGTTGCTGCTTCCAGCAAAGTGCTTGTGTAGTGAATTGCATTTTAAGATGTGAGCAGGACATTTTACTTATGTTGAACATCTAAAATGGAAATTCTAATGGATTTTGAAATACAGAAAAAGCGCAAGAAAAAAAAAACTAAAAGTACATAAACGTGTGGACCAGCAAATTATTGGAAACTTTATGCCAAGGAAAGCACTAGTGAATTGCTGACATGTAATAAAATGAGAAGAACAGCTTGGACCAATAAGACATTGATCAACCTAGAGGGCTTTATAGAACAAGCAAGTTGGCTTTGAAAATGGCTTGAGAGACCACTGGACCTAGCCTGCTGAATTAATCACTTTTGAGGTTCCAAGTGCTTGTTGATGAGCAGGCATGATCTTGCTGGGTGGGGAAGGCAGATTAAGACCTAGCCTGCTTATGAATTAATCACTTTTGAGGTTCCAAGTGCTTGTTGATGAGCAGGCATGATCTTGATTGGTGGGGAAGGCAGATTAAGACCTAGCCTAGCAAGCACCCTTTGCTGGTGGCCTGGTAAGCATGCTGTAGGGTAAGTACCCTTGTTGGAAAGTAGGGCACCCACCCTTGTTGTATTAGCAAGACCTACCTAAAGCTTTTCTTCTTAACACAATATGCACTTGGAAACGTCCCTTTTGCGTTGCAAAAGCGTCCGGTGCCGCCGGTCCTTGGTCTTCTCTTTTGATGCCTTGATGCGGCTAAAGAGTAGACACAGAGGGCCACAGCACCCTGGTAATTTTTTTTTTTTTGGCTCCAACTGAAGAAATGCCACTAAAAAATTCTTGAATTACTTTGAAGCTAAATTAGTTTATGATTCAATCTTAATTAATCACTAGTTTGAATAAGACATTAAGAATATGTTGCTAATGATTGTAATTACCTGACCTCAGCTGCTAACAATGTGTATACATGCTATGCAGTTAGGGTTCTTAGAGATGAGATTCAGCAACCCGGTTGGCACCCGGCACAACATAATCTTCTATCCTATATCGTATTTTATATCATATAGAGTTAATAGGCCACCTTCTTAATATTGGGGACACACCAGGACCCATCTTTCTCCAATAATCCCAAAGAATGTAAGTAAACTCTAAGTCAACATGATTAATTAAATGATAACTATGCCAAGACACTAAACTTTCTCCCTTCCATAATCCACCCACATCCTAACAAGGAATTGAGTGTAATCACCGATCAATCGTGATTAGTTATCATCATTAGCATTTCAGTGACACCCACCAGTATTAAAGTGTCATTGATGAGCTTGAGACCTGAAATTGAGTTACGTACTCACACGGTATTAATGCTAATATCATCCTAAATAATTTGTTTATAATCCTACAAAGAAAACAGCAAAAGGGTATTGGAGAATCTTCTTCATCTTCATGATTGATGATGAAGCTGCATACTTATCCATATTCAATGTTGATGTGGATGGGTAATTGGATATAATGCATATCATCCATGTTACACTTGCGCTTCTTACGATGCTTAACATTTTCATTATTGGAGAACAGGGATGTGCCAAGTGTGGACCACACGTGGGCCGCATGTTAGATTAGAATAGAATCGGTTGTGTGGTGGGGTTGAAGATTGGGGAGGCGCACGTGGGCATGATAAGGCTGCTTTGACCCAATTGCTTTCTGTCGGCGACCTCTGGGCTTTTTTTTATTATAGCCGAAATAGCCCAAAAGAGAAGAGAGAGCCTAAAATACTGTGGAAAAGCTATAATGAGGAGTTTAGAGTGAGGAGCTTATTTGAGGAGTCCAATCTTACTATTAACAAATATGAGAAAATCAATGGACTTAAACATTTTAAGTGGTTTGATGGTTGATGGTGCTATTAAACCCCTCAAATAAGCTTCTCACTCTAAACTCCTCATTGTAGAACGGAGAAATTTTTTCGTATTCCTGTTTAGTTGGCCTGTTTCCTTATTTATCTTCTCATGTCATTTGTTAAAGAGGATACAAATAAGAAGAAAGAGACAATTAAACAGGATTAAGGAAGTATTTCTCAAACTTACAGAAAGAAGAGAGGAAAACGGGGAGAGAGGTGGCACTATCCTATGTGGCCGACAACAGAATATAAGATTGCATATTCGGCTCCTGTGCATCTGACATTCTGACCCACAAAACAAGAGGAAGAAAATAAATAACGACAACAAAATAGAGATGTTTTCGGTTTTTACAAAGATAATAGATCGTATGCCACGTGTCCAGTTACCATTGTGCAACTACGTGTCAACGTATTATGCGAGTGCGTAGAGTATTATGGTGCTCCGGAGAGTAGATGGGGTTTACTTATGACTCCAACAAAAGTAGAAGCTGCTGGCCTTTTTTCCTTTTAACCCTTCCCTACTTCTTCCTCTAAAAGGAAAGAAGAGACAAAAGGGAATACTATTGGGGTAGGCCCATCACTACAGTATACGTGGCACACGTGAACATGAGTTGGGATCCAATAATTCAAGTGGCCCACAAAGAAAGGGGGAGCTTTGAGTTTGGGTTTTGACCCAAACGTGAAAAGCTGTTTTCACAAGGCCATGTTTGGGCGCTCACTTAGTTGAAGACAAAGCTTAGGTGGAATTATTTTGAGGATATGCTGGTGGTGCTGGTGCTGTTGGGGTTGAAGACAAGAAGATCACAATCAAAGCTTATAATGTTATGGTGATTGGTGTTGATGGGCCCAACTGCAATTGCTTGTTTAAGTTTAATTAAACCTGATCTCAGGTACAATTTTGTCATCAACCGACTAAATCAAGTAGTAATTATGAATGCATCTATCATCTTATGTTCTCTGCACTTTTTGGACATGCAATCCAAAAAAGCACAAATTATGTGGAGGATTGAAGTGAACAGTCTGAATGAACCCTACAATTTCCAAATCCAATCCTCACTTGAAATTTAAATGATTAATATGAGAATGCTTATGGTCCATTTCCTTTAACAACACTGTGAGAAGATGTTTAAGCTGATCAGCACCAATTTGATCTGTTCATAATTCTTCTTTTGAATCAACAGATTGAGAAAACCCTCTCAAAAGGAAGAAAACTTGGGATGGGCATGCATGTGAATCTTCAATTTTAACAAACAAAAGTTCATTATAGGCTAAGCCCAAGAGGGTTTGCCCAAGAGGACTTTCATTATAGGAAGTGAAAAGCTTAGGCTTTAGTTGCTTTGACCTTCTGAGGTAAAGCAGAGGCTTTAGGGAGATGATGATTGAAGTAACTTTATACCCCCCCTCTTTTTTGAATCTTCGTAGTTGCAAGTTTGGAACTTTCTTCCAAATTTAAGGCCAGAATCACATGAATGTTGATCATTGAAGCTCAATCATATAAACATAACAAACTCAAGCTTGTAATATACAGAGAGGATGAGGAACACCAACAACTCTAGCTTGCAATATAAATATCAAACTTTATATTATGCTATCCGATGTACATATCTAGCCCCGCAAGGCCAACCCATACAAAATTTTGTTTCAACTTCCTGATAGAAGAACGTTGCTGCTATTTACACTCAACCAAGAAGATCAAGATAGAAAAAAAGTGGGGAAATTAAGAAGAAGAAAAAGGGAACCAAAATCTTCTTGCCCATCATGCCATGGACTATTGGGACTTTTAAAACTTTAGCTAGGACTTGAATTAATCATGCCAGCAAAGGAGCATGACCACACACCTCCTTATGATGTAAAGCCTTGCTCTTTGCTCTCTGAGGACCCCTCCAAGTCCTTTGCTTGAAGAAAGCCTTCTCTTGCTGCCTGCCATGGTGGAATTGCTCACAATCTTCATATCTTTACAATCTGTTTTGTTTTTCTCTTTGACTGGTGCTGAGTTTTTGCAAGTCAAATGAGGGTTTTTGAGGGAATGTGCTTGTGTGAATTGGTTTCAAAGTGCAAAGGCCAAAGGGGGGTTCAGCTTCTTATAGAAAGAGGAGGGGGGGTGTGGTCCAATTGCCCCCACGATCAGATTGGTCTGAAAAAAGAGCCAAGGATGGGGCATGAAAGGGCGTGAAGTGCCCCCAAACTCACCAGACAACACCCCAAATGGAGCCCACAACCCACTTTGGAATCCATACCTCAAGCAACACATAAGAAAATGATAAAACAATCCAAACAAAACAAGGACCCCTCTCTCCCACTCCCCATCACATGTAATATTGCTATGCCTACATAGGTCTAATTCGGACTATTACATCATATTTTATTTTATTTTACTCTTTTTTTATTTGGGTAAATATATCAATATGTTTGTGTAGGCATTACCCACCAGCATAATGGGTCGGCCACTAGCAACCACAAGGTAGCAAGTTTGTTTTTTTGGGAGTTTATGAGCTGAGCCTTCAAATTTTCTAAATGATAAGGTCATAATTCTGCAGCAAACACCAAAATTTCCCCTCTTTTCTAGTGCTTTTCCTTGTTGTTTTTCTTTTTAACTTTTTTGTTGGATCCACCTAAACAGGCAATAGGATTAGGATAGGAGGTGGGAAGAAGTTGAATCCTACATAAGAATGCATATTAACTAACTTTAATCAGCATGATTTAAGACTCTAATGACTTCAGCTTATCATCATATAGACTAGACGGGGACTATAAATAAATAGCAGAACCATATCTGTAGGGACAAGACAACGGCTTTGATTGCAATGTTAGGCTTTCCCTGTACCATGCTCCGGCAATTATTGCATATTTTAGGTGACCAGTGAGCACACAAGAAATGCAGATGATGAGAGTTCATTGTCATTTTTGGCTGGTTTCTATCAAAGATGATGTCATTGAACTTTCACCGTGTGGGTTTCTTAAAACATGGACATTTTTTTCTCCTTGGCTTGTTCTTTCAGAATAAAGGCCAGAAGTTGAATTTGCTGATTCATCTCACGATGCTATATATATGTTATTTGCAGAGTAGGCAACAGGGCATGCAGATGAGAGAGTAAGATTTGCAGAGCTTGCACTTTAAACAGAGACTGAAATATTTGGTGGGCAATGTGACAGACAAAGTTGTCTGTGTGCGCTAAATGAGACACTAGGAATATATGGAAAGGGCAACTAAAAAATATATTATGATGATGAAGCCATTTGCATTTTGCAGTGGATCAAAAGGCCCAAGATTTCCCAAGCAAAGCGAAGCAATTATATAAGACCTGAAAACCCAAGTGATTGATTAATTTATAGGTACCTTATGCTTCACCAGAAGCAAAGCAAACCAACCCACTTGCTCTGTCTCGTGCTCCTCCCATTTTTTTCTCAGGAGGGCAACTTCCAATAACAAAAATTTCCATTTTTTATTCTTTCTCTGAGCAATTTTAAGCTGTCAATATCTAATCAGGCAAATCATAGATTACACCCAGATTAGAGCTTGAAATTGGTGCTAATTAGTCTTAATCTCTGAGTCTGAGAGCACTATATTCAAAGCGTCTCATGTTATGTTTGTTGTTCCAAATGCACTTGAACCAAAAAAAAATAATCTGGCTTGGTTGTACTGAACAAGAAGGCCAGACAGAGTTGCACGTGAAGTTATCGTGATTTACAATGTCATTGCCTGTAACATAATATTAAACCTTATCTTATCTCTAAAGCCCTGAATTACATTGTTCTTGATGCTTCTATTAAAAGCAACTTCAGATTCAATTCAATTCAATTCCTTCCTTCTGCAACATGTTGTGCTGTGCTTCCTTCCACAGCATTTCCTCTGCAATTTCAAATTCAAATTCAAAATGGCAATCAACTAAAAGCTTAGCTAGCATCAACCATGAACATGTGAAAAAACATCTGTGGATTGTACGGACTTGAGTGGCAACTACAGTTGTATTCTTACATGCATATCGGATTTTGGCAGGCTTTTCTTTAAAGGAAGCTTTGATTTGAATAATTTTAAGCCACGTTCTTGAATTAATGTGCGTCAATTACAGCTTTTAATTGCCGTACACTTCAATTTCCTAGTGAATTATTGTGTTCGTGCTCCTTGACCACATAGCCAGCATGGTCATTTGCATGGCTGGTTCCTGGTTAAGATAATCATATAATTACGTAGTGTAGCAACTTTTGACGAAATGAAAATGAAAAATCTGAGGAAGAAGCCCAACTCGGCCAACTGGGTTTTGGTCAACTGGTTTTGCTGTCGGTGGAAGGGTGAGATTGCTTGCTTAAATGACCAACTCCAAATCACACTAGAGGCGGACCCGTCGATCCATCCCAAAGTCCAACTACGAGCACTAGGTTTGCCAAGTCCATTTGCTAGAAATAAAATGACAACAATTTAGGGTAAAAATTGGGAATAAGTTACTAATTAATGTTTAAAACTTGATCCTATATTCAAGTTAAAGGAAGGCAATGACAGAGAAAGAAGGTAAAAAGGCAAGAACACGAGCAGAATAATCATGTTGCCTAGTTCAAGTGCATCACAGGCTCACACAGCCTTGATATCGAAAGACTCGGAATATTTTTATTCTTTTGGTCAAGTAGGACTGAGAATGGTTGCTTGCAGTTGCAGTTCATGGAGGACCGTGTCATAAGATTTATAATCCATATTCTAGGTCCTTGCACGTGTGCTCAAAATATATGGATTTTTTTTTGGGAGGAGCCAGTATTCGAGGTTTGTTTCTATTAGATTCCAGCTACTTGCTGTCATGTTTAAACATAATTCTATATCACCAAGTTGGTCAGTTGAGACTGCTACACAACATTTACAAAAGGAGGGAAAAAAAAGTATGTCTTCACGAACTTCAATCCTCTCTGGGAATCCACCTGCTCCACCAGAGACTCTTCCTTCGTCGGTTAAGCTCATCCATGCTCTCATTCAATGTTCTTACAATCTTCCTCTGGAGCCAAAGAGCTGAAGCAAGAGCATTTCTTCTTGAAGCCCTTGCCTTCTTCTTATTAGGCTCCATTTCCTGCACAGTATAGAAATAAAGATCACTGTGCATACAAATCCTGAAAAGAATACGGTTTACTGATTTCTGAACTTAGTTCAGGTACAAACTCTGAGGTCTTGGAGCTGAGCTTCTGTGAAGCCACCGTCCTGCTGGGTTCCGGATCTTGCCATTAGCCGAATAATCCATTTGGCAGCCTCCCCATAATCTTGTTGTGTATATCGAAACAGTTGCAGCCTCATATTCTGCATCAAGGACAGAGCCAACAGGCCTTCCTTGTCAAAGTAAGGATATGCTAAAGCCGTTTTTGCACTGATTCTTTGTCTTGCTTTGTATCGAACCATTGATGTCAAGAGTTCCCATCCAATTCCACCATCCAAATCCAACAGCTCAAAACCTCTTCGTAGTTCGGCGCTAGCACGAGGCTCAGCGCTTTTCCTCCATGCAACCAAGTCATAATCACACCTTTTTAGTTGACGTTGAATTGTATTAGGCTGTTGTCACTCCGTAATCCTGGGAATGCCTACAGGAAGAAGACTAGCAGTATGAACCCTTCAAACCCCCCATATTTATAAACATGAAACTGAACGTGTGTGATAATGAGAAGTTGAATGAATATCAGTCAATTAGTTAGTATAACAACTATAGCTACCTAGCAATTTTTGTCACTCACCATTTGTAGGAATATGAGCCCGGCACTGTAGATATCAAATCTATCAGGCAAATTCATCTGTTTAAGACCATATAATCAAAAACCATTAAAGCAGTTAGCTGCCTGAGAAAGTAAGCTAGCAATAATCAAAACCAAATTCAGAGTTAATATTCCACCTGCCATAGAACTGGGGAAAGTGCTGTTGCCACTGGAGCAGAGGGAGCGGATGGCGTTTGTGTGCTCATGATGTATTGCTCTGGTGCAGCATATCTGAAAAGGGAAGGATCCAAAGACATCATGAATGCCTTCTGATAAG
The DNA here is from genome assembly GCA_020226455.1 of Prunus salicina. Lineage (NCBI taxonomy): Eukaryota > Viridiplantae > Streptophyta > Magnoliopsida > Rosales > Rosaceae > Prunus > Prunus salicina. The sequence goes on from CM035341.1 coordinate 36,847,822, forward strand.
AGAACACTACATCAATTTGAGTGAGATGCTATAAGAAAACTGAACCTAGGTATTACTAAAAATATGTAAATCAGAAGGACACACTTTTAAGACTGATGATTCAGCTAGCATTCATTCAGAAATCAAATATCATATATTCGATTAACATACAAGTCTCATGTATTACAAACTTCCCAAACTGCACGCTTTTTGCTGAAACTTTTTAAAAATATTTTTTGCCCTGGCCTCCATCTGGATAATTTTTGGCAAATCAAATTAAACTGTGGGTGTTTCTGTTTTATCAGTACTTAGGATCATTTCAAGGTGCATTAGCCTGACGAAACTGATACTATTTTAAGGTATTTCTCGGGACGACATTAACTATATTAGTGCTGAAAATTTAGTTCTTTCGTCCATAGATGTAAAGTAGAAACTGAAACTCATCATTCATTGTCCTCTTCAGTAGGTTTACCTTGGATCCAAAAGAAACTCCTTTGGAATATAGTTGATGCCAACTCGCAAATCTGCTGCAGCTCCAAGATCAATGATCTTGAATGTTCGAGAGCCTGCTCATTGTTAAAATAGCAATAGGAAATGTTTAAACTCTGAGAATAATTGAACTTTTCCAGTTCCTCCATTGACTCGAATACAGCATGCCATTAAGTATTATTACCTTCGGAGAAAATAACATTCTGTGGTTTTATATCCCTATGTACAATCCCTGTTGAGTGAAGACCATCTAACGCAAATAAAGTTGTCTCATAATTGTTTGAATGATCCTATTTTCCCTTTCCAAACCCTTTGGCAAGTCCTGGACCTTTCCAAGAATCATGGTTTCTACCTGAATTTTATGTGACCATCAGTGAAGTTAACAGTTGTAGAATGGAATTAAACCAAAATTTACTGTAAAAATACGAAGCAACATGTAACCAGCAATTAACATGCCAAGTCCCATTATCATTAATTTTTCCAAAATTTTCCTTTTGAATCAAATATCAGTTTAAACATAGATGATGGATGAGAACCATGGAAGCTTGTAGCATACTGTTGGTAAAGAATATCTAAATTTTGGTCATAATTAATAACTAGACTGAAAATAGTGGTGCAATCCAGTTTCAACTGAATAATCAAATAACTATTTCTCGAACTTTGCCTGCTAGGATGTTAATTATGACAAAGAAATCATCAGTTTCACACCAAAAATGGTTAATTCTGTCAATTTATAGGGCAACCAAAAAGGCTGATGAGAGAAAGTACCAACATTATAGGGAAAGTCTTTACTTTGCATCAAATCATACAGTGTGGCTTCCCTTCAAACTGCCATATAAGCCAATATTCAGCTCCTTTCTTTGAAGAAGTCTGCAACAAGATTCATGGTATTAATTCTTATAATGGGGATAGAACTAGAATGTACAATGGAATGAGCTATCAAAGAATTCTTTTTCAATCTTTAGAGATAGTGATACCCTTAAAATCATATGGTACTAGTAGGCATTATAGAGTAACACCTCGAGAAAGCCGTACTTAAAAGCAGCACAACTATTTGCACACGCCCTTCGCACACGTTCATTCATCCAAATCTCCACAGCACCATATTCAGTGGCCTTCTTCAACACAAAGTCACCTTCTTTCTAGTGACAACCAAAAAACATAACATATTAGCGTACCATATTCTCATACTCTTCTTTTCTTTTCTTTCTTCCAATGAGAGAAGACACTGCCCATTTGACAATACAAGTGAGCTCCTTATCGAAACCCAGACTTTTGACACAAATCAAAATTGAAGTAATGACTGCAAAGGCAAATTAAGCGATACTTGTTGAAATCATATAACTCAATTTTTGAACTCAATCCATTTGATATGTTCAAAATTTAATTCATTCACAAGACCAAGTAAAATAACAAATTTATGTAAAGAAATTCAATTAAGTACTTGATACCTTGGAAGAAGACTTCTTATTAGCCAATGAACCTTTGTAAACCACTCCAAAAGCTCCTTCACCCAACTTTTTCCCCAAAACAAAATCATCCTGTCGCGCAAAACCAAACACAAAACAAACTTGAGATTCCCAAATAAAATCCAAAATCAGACCAAAAATCAGCCAAAAATCAACCTTCCTGTAAGTGGGTCTAAAAAGCCTCTCAATAAAAGCAAGCACAAACATGTCAAAGAACCCAGGAGCCACACCAGGAGTGGCCCATAGATAAGATAGGGCACTCAGAGCCAAAATAGCACCAGGGGCTGTGAGTGTTAAGCCATTAGACTTTGGAAGAGTGCTTCTGTATATGATATCACCGCACTCCATGACTGTACACGGAAGCCCCACTCCCACGCCCAAAAAGAGGTCCTGAACCGCATGGATCAACTCGCCGCCGCCAGAGGCGAAAACCAGCAACGTTTTCGGGTTGGAGACAGTTATTGATCTTGAACTGGGATGTGGTTCGAAACTGGGTTTATTAATTCTAAGCTTCTTTCCCAGAAATGGTGATGTGGGTTTTGATTTGTGAGGGTGGAGCTTGGCCACTCCTATACTAACTCCCCCGGCTGCAACAGTAGCAGCCATAGCTGTACAGAGAGAGAGAGAGAGAGAGAGAGAGAGAGAGAGAGAGAGAGAGAGAGGCTTTCAGAACTTGTATGGGTGAAAATCCAGATACCTATAGTCGCTCGCTGGCTTACTTCAAAAATGTCTTTCAATCTGAGATTCTATCTCTTTCGAAGGTGTTTTCTTTTTTCTCTTATTTCCTAGTGACCGTTATTTTGTGGAGGGAAATGGCTCAATGGGATTGATGGCTAATAATTCACCAAAAAATGAGAGATTGACACGTCAACACATGCACAGAGTTGGAGTGGGACATTCATGCTGCACAAATCGTCTGTTTGAAAGAAGGAGTTGTAGATATTTTGACGTGCATCGTGTATGGAAAAATACGAAAGACAAGACTAATTGGGCTTGGGGAAAGTAGCAAAACCCATGTTTGAACTGTCTTTTGCTATGCAACCCAGTAAGGCACGACTTGAACTTGCCCACCACAGAAAAAGTCTGGCTCATTTCATTTGCCTGCTCAGAGTCAGAAGCCCATGAACAAAAAATGAAAAGGGAAGAAGAAGAAAAACGCCCGAAGAAAAACGCCCGCAACATATTGTTTTCTTGTGCTGGGCTTTCCTTTTCTGTTATATTATTATTAATTTGCATCTAAGATTCATGTGTCTGCGGTCAGTTGTTGACGGTGGTTGTTGTCCTTGTAGCCTTTTAAACAATGGGCTTGGTTGGAGCGAGGGAGGTGAGTGCATTTATCATTCACTCCAGCTGTCGGCGGCTCAATTTTTACTGCACTGTACTGCACCATGGTTGGTTGCTGCCATTATGCCATCGCAGCGAGAAATATTTAGTTGTATTTTGTTTTTGTTTTTTTATCAATAATGTTATATCACTTATATAAGCGTTATTGATTGGGAATATCAAAATAGTGATATTCATGTTTCATAGAAGCCTGTATTTATAGCAGCTTCCTCAACCTCAAATTATTTTATATAATAATTTATTTTCTTTATTCAAAAATCGAATCATTGCTTTTCACTGTTTTCAGGTCCGAGGCATCACAACATCCCATTCAAAACTAGAAACTCATGAATGATATATGCCTTCCATACACAGGAGTTGTTTGCTTATTTTTATAATAAGTCCTCTTCATCACAAGTATGTATCACCCAATTTTAATTTGCAAAACCAAACATTATTCTAACAAATTCCTAACAACCCCCGTATTTAGAGCAGTTCCAGCGATCCAACTGAGCCTCGGGCTGGGTTACTTTTGGCGACTTTTTGGACTCCAGCGGTGCGCCTTCACTTCGGGCTGGCTGCGGGTCCCACGAACTCGGGCTGGCCCGAAGGCCAGTTCAGCCCCAGGTCCAACTCGAGGGTTGTGACGTCATCGCTACAGTACCTCCGCTATAGTGCCGCTACAGTATCCCCTGATTTGATTTTTTTTCTGTTGCCACGTGGCGTCGTCTGGGCTCTCTGATCTGATTTTTTTTCCTCCAATCCAACGGCAGCCAATTTTTTTGCAAAAAAATTCGGAATTTTTTTTTTTAAATACCCAAAAATTAATGAATTTTTTCCTATAAATACCAGCCTTTTTTTTAAAAATTTATCTGAAATTTGAAATTGAAAATTTTATCCGATTATGAGATACGAATAATATTGACACGTAGGAACCCGAAAAATCTTATCCGAAAATATTATCCAAATTAATTATTGAGGTAAAAAAATTTGTGAAAAAGACAAAAAAATGAATAGTAACAGCCCTTAGCCATGGCAATGGGTGGAAACACAAAATACTATTTGCAAGGGCAGCCACTATTCATATAAATAGTAACTGCCCTAAGTCCCCCCTGGCCATGACTAAGGGGGAATGAGTGGAATTGCTCTTACAGTAAAAGAAACAGGGGGGGGGGGGGGGGGGGGGGGGAGGTTGTGAAGAGACTTTTTCTTTTTCTTTTTCAATGATTGTACTCCAAAAGTGAAAAGCAGTAAACACCTTTGATACATTCCACTTCCACTACCTACAATATCTATTTTTAGTCTTTTACACATACAAAAGAACGAAAAAAATTAAAAAGAATGCGCATCTTTCATTTCCGAATCTTCACCAAATACCCACCCATTGGGCCATTCCACTTCACCTACTCTAATTACCAGACCATACTTGGCCTTCGTAGATATCTCAAATTCTTACCACGCACCGACAATTTATCACCTTCCTCATCAAAATCCATTCCTTTTTCTTCAACACGTGTCCACTAAAACTACCCCCGCCATTTCCAGTAAAATTCCCCTTTAACCGCTGTAAATCCCAATGCCTTAAACCAGCCCACACAAAAAGGACATTCATATTGTCGGATTTATCCCCACCGCCCCCGTCGCGTGCCAGCTGAGCAGAGATCGTCGGACATAGCGCAAGCCTCCGTGAATCACGATGCGGCTTCAGCTATCAGAGAACAACGACGAATGACGGTACAGATCATAAGGGGCCCACAAGCTATCCAACGGACACGGCCGCTTCGAGTCCAGTCTCAACCACGGCTTCCCCTTCCCGCTCCAATGCAGCAGGCTCACGGGCCCAGGGTGGAGGTCCCTACACAGCCCCTCCAGGTTGTCACCGCCAAGCCCGTGCTGGTTCCACCTGTGCTCCACTCCCTCCACGTCACCTGCGAAAACCAACAGAAACGGAGGCAGCGACCCCAGCTCGTATATACGACACCGTTTCTGCACCCTCATCCAGTGCTCCAGCTTCTCCGTGTACTTTCCCTCCCTCCATTTCCACAGATCGATCACCATCACCCCCGTGTTGAAATAGCACGCCCTCCGACCCTTAAACGACGCCGCGAATGCCGCGTTTGACCAGAATTTCGGGGTAAAGTAGTTGGTGAAGTTGGCGTGGCAATACTCCGGCGCGCCGAGCACGCGCCTCCCGAGGTTTATGTTCCACAGCTTCGCCACGTCGTCGACGACGATCAAATCGGAGTCGAAGTAGATGATGCGGCGGACCCCCGACGGTAAAAGATCGGCGAGGTAGATTCGCGCGTAGTTCAGGGGCTGGTCGAGGGCGCGCCGTACGGAGTAGGAGATCTTGCCTTTCACCAGGTTGGAGTCGAAGTGATAGAGGTGGAAGGTGAGGTAGGGGAAGGTGGAGGTGATGATGTGGCGGAGGAGGTCGGAGGGTCGGCGATTGTGGTGCGAGGCGGCGATGAAATGGAAGACGATGTTCTCGGGGCACGTGGAGTGCTGGAGGACGGAGAAGACGCCGGCGATGGAGCCGCGGAGGTAGGTGGTGTCCAAGGTCATGGCGATGTGGATGATGGAGGGATTGTAGTGGGAGTGCTGGTCCAGTGAGGACCACGCGGTCCGGGGACATCCTCGTCCATTCCGAAATGCAGGTGCTTCTCGAAACTTTGGGAGCTCGACGGCGGCGGATGTCGCCGGAAATTTTACGGTCACGGTGAGGACGAGGACGATGAGGAGGAAATAGAGGCGACCATTGTCCGGTGGCATGGTCTGGTGGTGTAGGGAATTTGAGGGAGAAGGGGAATTAGATATTAGACTATGTAGTGTGGCTTGGAGGGGAGAGAAGGGATGTTTTAGCGAGAGGGTAATTTTGGTATTTTGTGGGGCCCTGGAAATGGAGTCTGAGAGAGGAGAGAGATGATACTTTGATTGATTTTGCATTCATTTCTTTCCGGAGAATAGAATGAGGAGAGAGGGAGGGAGTGGCGCAAAGGCAAAAGCCAGGCTGGAAAGACGCGTCGTGTTGTTAGTTGTGTTGGGGACAAAGGTGTGGCCATCTTGTGGTGGATGGTTAGCTTTCACGGTAGGCATCAAATGGGCCGTACGATGGGAGGCGTACGGTGGACGTCATGTCGTCTCGTTCAAATGAATTACTGGGATGGGTTAATATAGGATTAGAGTAATAAGACGCTGCAGCGGCGTTGTTTAAGAGTTGAAGTTAGGGAATGAATGTACAAAGCAAATCCCAATACATTACACACGTGAATGCATCTGTATCTATTTTATGGGGAGGTATGGATGGATGGTAAAATGTAATTTAATGCTTTTGGATGTCGACATTAGATTAGGGATGGAAATAAAGGCTAAAGAAGCTTCCGTAATTCAGTGATTAAGGCAGACACTAGCTACAAATGCACTCTACTGCTACTATTCTACTTGAATTTGATTTCGACCGTTGCATAATTTTGAGAAATGGGAAAGCCATCAAGCCATGCATTGCATTATAAATTGAAGACCGTATGGAGTTGACAGTTTGGCCGGTAGATTAGGACAGTGAGTTAATCTCTTGTAATGAATTTCTCTTCTCGTATATTAAATTAATTTAAGACTATTTCTGGATATATAAAAAATTAAAAGAGGGACCAAATAGATAGAAGCAACTCTAGACTAGCTTTGCCATCTTGATCTGGATGATATACAGCTGGCGAAGAGCGATTAAGAGGGTTCTGTGTTGTGTTGCTCCAACTGCCACTTGGAATAAGATCCATTATTCCATTCCGCCTAGAATGCATATCATCGGTGGTTTCGCTTACGTTTGATTAATTGTGTAAATTATCTTCCCCCCCCCCCCCCTCCCCCACCTCAGCCCTGTTGTATTCTACATCATACAAAACAAATATTAGAATTTCGTAGAGCATTCATCTCATTCTCAAACCCTCAACCACGACGGACATTGGCAATAACTATCTACCTCGTAAATTAGTGATCCATTTTTTGTCGCGTCACATCATTTGCCATATGAATGTGATGAATCTCATTTGCCCCAATCCAGATTTATTATGCCATATGTAGCATTTTTGTTACCACACAAATTCGCATGTTAGGCAACACATTTGTAACTAAATTCGCTATTCTTTATTAGGGCATGGATTAATTACAATTCGTTTGATTGTGCTCTTTATAAATTAATGAAAAAATATCATGAAAATGTCACGATCATATATACATATACAACCTCACCATGGTTCTGTTTGTATATTTGTGTTACATGAAATTTTGATTTCTAAAAGTCATTCATGATTGGTGCCGCTAGAAAGCCTTGGCTATAACATACATAACAAGTCGATGTTAAAGGTACTATCATGATGTCATTTTAAGCAGAGTCATGTTTAATTAAATAATGTTAATGGGACGTGATTTAACATGTTAAATGGGGACAGTTGTTTTTTTAAGAAATGCTTTTATATTTGTGGTATTTGTTTTGTATCTTAAATTCTTAATTGACATGTCCTGTTGTATTATTGTGCCACTTATAACACAATCCGAAAGGCAAGAATTTGATAGTTTCATTTGATACCACGGAACGGATTTGAGGAGAAATTATTTCCCATATTTTATCTTATGGAATGGAAAATAGAGATTCTTTTATCATGTTTAGTAATCCTGTGAAAGTAACCGATAAATACCACTTTATTTCATTTTACATGTTTGGTTTGTGTAGGAATGTAAAACAAAGTTTGTTTAAAATTTTCATTTATAACCATATGAAATCAAATGAAAAAAGAATGCATTTAATTCTAAATTGTTAATAGGGACAATATGATTATGAAAAATGTATATTTAATGTTGGCTCATTTTCCTAAACTTTCCCATGATAAGGAAAACAAAATCCATGGAAGGAGAAAGACTTCACTTTCCTCTCCTTACTTTCCCATATACAAGGCAACGATTTCTCACACTTTGACTTACTAAATATAAAAAAACAATTAATTTTCTGTTCCCAAATCTTCTTTTCTATGAACCAAACGAACCTAGTAATCATAACTCATCTCAAAATCAAATACGCAACCGACCCACCCACACTACCCAAAGTCAGACTGACAGCCCACTCAGTTTTAAACCAGCCCACTTAGTTTGGTTTGGTGGGATATACAAAGTAGCCCACAAAAGCACAACACATAAAGAGTCATTGCATATAGCTAAAGGTATGAACAATACGAGACAATTTGAGAGCGGAATTGTCACGGAAAAGATGGAACTCATGGAATGCTGGAGGCAATCCTCACTTTTCAAAAATTCCCTCACAAAATATATATATATTTTAGATACAAACGATAATTTACTTTAATATACTTTAAATTACATGAAGGAAGATTTGAATTCGGATGCAGACTAAGGAACACATCCGCTCTAATCAATTTAACTAAGTCCATATTTGCTATTCATGCCAAAAATCATATGAATAAAAAGTTATTTGAAAATCTATAATATGCAAAAGAAAATACACTTCATGATATAACACTAAATGAGAATGTGGGATAGTTAAATGACCAAACAATGTCCGATTTATCCGATTTTTTGTATAAATAATCTTAAACAAGAGGCAAGTCGATGACATAACAGTGATTTGTCTCTATATTTGCGCACGATAGAATTATTTCCTAACAGCTAGTAGATATGTTTTTAATTGCAGAAAACAACAAACCATAGGTCACGGATACACAGAGAGTTCAACACAACTCCAAGCATGCATAAATACAAGGCAACAACAGCAACAACTAGCAAACAAGGCACAAGTAATTATTTTAAATGACACGGTGGATTAGTTTAGAAGAGACAGGCCTGTTAATCAATGGAATAATTAAGCATATTAATATCAGTTGAGTGTGTAGCAGGAGAAGAGCTGAGGGCGGCGGTTGGGTTGGGTGACTGTCTTCATATCTCATTCACTGTCCGAATTTATTTATACCCTTCAAATCAAAATTAATAATTATAATTCGTAATTAATTTCGTTTTAATTAATAAATATAATGAATTTATTTGTCCCATTTTTAATTGCCATTGCAAGTTGCAAGGGAAATTTCGTCTAGTAGGAGGAACGCGCGAAAAAACAGAAAGAGAAAAAGTAAAAAGGCTTGTATAAATGTTGTGTTGGCTTGCATGGCTGCCAGCCTAAGAAAAAGAAAGCCACTGTACATCTTAATGGAAGATGCAGACGCAGTGAAATGTATATTGGGGCTTTCAACAATCGTCTGGTTTGTGTCGGGTCCCACGCACCTCATTCCATCGGTTTCAGTGCAAGACTGAACCCGGATGAGGAGAGAGAGAGAGCCATGGGCCATGGCCATCCTCCTCCTCCTGCTTCTACACTCTGCAATTTCCGAATTCTCGGTTGCCGGCTTCCCAAGTTGGGATCATCATCATCCTCCACTACTCTCTCACGTGAGGCCTGCTGTGCTCTACTTAAAGTAGACACATGTACCATTTGACAAGGTCCTTTCCTTTTCATTTCGTTTGATTTATCTAATATTTCCACACCACACCCAACCCAACCCTTTCCCATTTATGGACAGGACAGCCACTAAGCCCTGCTTCCTCAGCATCACCAGCGAGGCCATTTTAAGTCTCTTCACCCAAAATTACAAACAAATCTTCTTTAATTAATTAAAAATATCTTATATGTTTAAAGTAAGTGGTAAGTTTGGTTGCATAAGTCTCAATCCCTGATTTAACTCCCCCAATCAGTACTATTTATTTAATTAATTAATTCGTTAATTACCGAACCACCACGACTACTACTGAAATTAGTCGACTCACTCCACCCCAAGTCCAAGTCTGGACCAGCATTCACTTTCCTTGTATTCTATTATTCCTTCGTCTTCCCCGCTAATCTCGCCTTCCAATCTCCGCCTTTTCTTTCATCACTGTCAATCAGTCATGTCCTAAACACTCATCCCACTCCCTCCAAAAAACAGAAAAAAGAAAAAAAGAAAAAAAGAAAAGAAAAGAATGAGCCCCGTCTTCTTCCTCCTCTCCCTCTCTCTCTTCATCTCCTCCTCCTCCTCCTCCTCTGCCTCACCTTATCCCTACGGTAACAACCTCCACCCTCCTCACTCCACAACCATTACGCGCATTCTTTCTTTCTCTATCTCTCACCAACTACTTTAACCAACTCTCTAACTGTCACTAACTCTACTTCTTCTTTCTTTCACAGGAGGACTCTCCTACCACATAGACTGCGGTGGCCCCACCGACTCCGTCGACCCATTCAACACCGCGTGGCTCTCCGACCGCTTCTTCACCGGCGGCGCCACCTCCGTCGTCTCCGAGCCCCTCCAGTTCCACCACCCCCAGGAGAAGACCCTCCGCTACTTCCCCCTCTCCGCCGGCAAGAAGAATTGCTACATCATCCCCAATTTGCCTTCCGGCCGCTACTACATCCGCACCTTCACCGTCTACGACAACTACGACGGCAAGTCCCACTCCCCCTCCTTCGACGTCTCCGTCGAGGGCACTGTGGTCTTTTCCTGGCGCTCCCCTTGGCCCGAGGACCTCGCCCGCACCGGCGCCTACTCCGATCTCTTCGCATTCGTCTCCGACTCCGAGGCCGATGTCTGCTTCTACAGCATTGCCACCGACCCTCCCGTCATCGGATCTCTCCAGCTCATCCGGGTTGACCCCGCCTCCTACAACGCCGTTTCCATCGGCCAAAACTACATTCTCGTCAACTACGGCCGCTTCACCTGCGGCTCCGATCAGTTCGGCCCCGGCTTCAGCAACGACACCGATCTCTTCGGCCGCTCATGGCAAAACGATAAGGACGTCCGATCCACCGACGACGATTCCACGGTCCGATCACTGTCCACAAGAAACACCATTGCCAACACGGACCAGAGCCCTAACTATTTCCCCATGAAATTGTACCAGACGGCGACGTTGGTCGACGGCAAAGGAGTGCTGGTGTACGAATTGCAGGTGGACGCGAAGCTCGATTACTTGTTGTGGTTCCATTTCGCAGAGATCGATTCGAGCGTGACCAAGTCGGGGCAGAGAGTGTTCGATATACTCATCAATGGCAAGAATGTGAATCGAATTGATATATTCAAGGAGGTCGGGGCCTTCGCGGCTTATTCATGGAGTTACACTGTCAAGAATTTGAGCAGCACGGTGCTAAAGGTGAAGCTTCAGAGTGTGGCGGGTGCGGCGTTGATCAGTGGGCTTGAGAACTACGCTCTGGTTCCGGCTGATGTTGCGACGGTTCCAGAACAAGGTATAATTAATCCCAATTTATTATTTAATTGTTTGATTAATGATGAAAGCCTTGAAGGATTATGATTGGTTTGCAGTGGTTGCTATGAGAGCATTGAAGGATTCACTTCGCATTCCTGATAGAATGGGGTGGAATGGTGATCCTTGTGCTCCTACGAATTGGGATGCTTGGGAGGGAGTTACATGCCATCTCAATAAGAATGAAACTGCCCTCGTCATATCTCGAATGTAAGAAATATATTCTCTTAATCTTTGTTTTCTTTTCAATTTCAAACCTTAACCTGCAGATGCAAATCACTGGCCAATGCATTACACATTCAAGTAATTATATCACGTGTTTCAGTGATCTTGGAAGTCAAGGCTTGAAAGGGTTTATCAGTGATCAGATTAGTCTCTTGTCAAACTTGGCAAGCCTGTAAGTATCAACTGCAAAACTACTTTTTGGTGGATATCCTTTATAGCTTCAGCTTATACTGTTTTTGTTTTTTTAATATAAATATACAGGAACTTAAGCTCTAATTCTTTGGGGGGCACATTACCATCTGGTCTAGGCCAAAAATCTCTCAACAAGCTGTAAGTCCCACTCATTTTGCTGCCATGTCAGTAGAAATACTTACTAATCTTTGTTGTGAAAGATAAATTCTATTTTGATGTTCTTGTGTAACTGAAAACTGTTCCTTAAGGGAACATCTCCTGGCTGAGCATCTATTTTGATTCAGTTGAGCATAATCTTACTTTTATTGTTTTCTTATATCCCTGCCCTGTGTGACTTGAAACTGTATTTCATTGTTCGTATGCATTATTTTTCTATTTTACAATTCAAGAGGTAACATGGATTGTTTTTCTTCTGCTTCACTGATGAAACAACCGAGCAGTTTGGAATCCTTTCTTCAAAAGCATTTTTCTTGGCCCGTTTCTTACTGTTCTTCTAAATAACATTTATCTGTCATCAATTCACTTAGGAGTTGCATCTGTTTGAAGATTATAATATTTGTTTTGGTTGTCATATCAGTTTCGATGTGTATATTTATTATTAGCCTTCTTCATGGTAGCTTCAGTGTGATAAACAAACCTGTGAAATCTTCTGCTGAACTCTTTTCTGGAAAAGTTCCTCCTTTTCCTTTCTCACAAAAACTCTGTTATATTTAAGTTTTGCAAAGTGATAGCACGCCTGTTAATTTCCTATGTTAACATTTTCTGATGTTTGCTTTTATTTTTCTAGTCGTTTATGTGCTTCCAAGTTATTATTTATTTTTAGTACACTGCTATTTTGTAGGGATTTGTCAGACAATCAATTTTCCGGGTCTATACCACAGAGTTTAGCCACTTCAGATCTCCAGCTTGTGTAAGTAGTTTCCTTGTATATTTGTGTCCATCATTTGGTGATAATGGAGCTTTGTTCCATTGTGCTTTTCTCAATCAATAGGCATTCTTCTACTGAAATGTTACCAACACTCAAGCCAAGTATGTTAAATACATGTTGTTGAGTAAAACACACTACACTCCACACAGTAAGTTCTTGTTAATCTGCGAGGGACAAATGCATTAGTTTGGAAAGGTCTCAATACTTTCTTACTAGTCTTGTCTATTGTGGATGTTTTATAGGAATTTTTACTTAAGCTAATAATTTATCATTCATATATAAAGTAGGTAATTTCCATTAACTAACCATGTGAAAGAAGCATTGTCTGGATTAGCCCAACGCTTTCCATGTGTTTATTTCTATATTGTTAATGCACATTCTCTGTTCTCAGGCTGATGAATAATAACTTATTGGAAGGCCAAGTACCAGAGGAGTTGTATTCGATTGGTGTGCATGGTGGATCTATTGAGTATGTCGTAATTTAATTTTATATTATTAGTTTCTCCTTTTGACATATGATTTCAAATTTTGATGAAGCTGTAAGTTCTCTCTATACTTGTATGTATGCTTGTCGGTTTGGTAAGGTTTAAAATGTAATATGTATGTATATATTGTTTTACCAGCAAAGTTATATGAAACCTGCTGTATTACTTTGAAAAAGACACTGAATATGTCCAAATTTTGCTATTGGTATTAAAACATTTTTGGTTCCTGTGGCTGTACTTCAAAACATGGGCTATAGCCTGGCCTTTCTATTTTATTTTGTTGGCCATTGGGTTGGCTGGCCTTTGGGGTTCAGATTTGTAATCTATTAGGAGATGAACCCAAGACCTCTTTCTTGAAAGAGGGATGATGAGTTGTGTTACAAACCTTGTCTAGGAGTTACATCAGTTCGCAAGAACCTATTAATGTTTATCACATGCGTTGCATTTACTTTCCTTGTTTTTGTTGGTTAAGATTAATCTTGAATGTAGCTTTTTGTTGTATGTTTAACCAATGAGCTGCTGTGTTTCCTTGACAGTCTCTACGGTAACAAAGGTTTATGTGGGGTACCATCTTTGCCTGATTGCCCTCTATTTTGGGAAAATGGTGGCTTATCTAAGAAGGGTAAAATTGCAATAGCCGTATCATGTGTTTTTGGTTTCTGTCTGCTGCTGTTGGTGTTATACATAATCTGCATCCGAAGGCGTAGGAATGATTATGACTTTGGCCTACCTCAAGACTTAATGTGTGAGTATGAAATAAGTTCAATCTTATTTAGATTTTGTTATTTAGTTGCGTTCTTAAACTATTTTAGCATTTGGTTTCCTTGTAACAGCCAGAAATACTTTTCGATTCATGTGGGAATTCTTAGGCATTATTGGCTAATCAGATAGTTGGATATAATGCTTTTATTTTTTGAAATTCTTCTACTGACAGGTTCTTTCTTTTGTTTTTTTAAATTAATGGCTTTTCTTCCAGCACTTGCTGCTAAGAGAAACAGATATCAGAGACAGAAGTCCTTGATGCTTCTTGAAATGGAGAGCCAACATGCCAAGGCATTAACACCTTTTACTCCCCAGTAATGAAGTGTTTTCTCGAAGAAGAAAGTAGCAAACTTAACACTCACTTACCAAGAAGACATACAATGAGGAACTTGATTGTGTTTTGTACAAAGTTCTCGATTATGATGTGGACAGCAGCACCCCTGCTTCTGAGTCGGCTTCGTGGTTTTTGCATTTTGGAACAATTGTTCAGGCATGAAGTCTTCCTGAAGCCAGTCCACAGAATACGATGGATCAAAATTTTTGACTGACGAAAGAAATGCATAAGGCCCCAGCCATCTTATACCAAAGTCTCAGCATTTTGTTGGATATATTGATGTAAATTTATAGTTAGAGTGCATGAAATGGAACTCACAATTCTACCAACTGGTCGCTGTTTCATTGTTACTGATTTCTGGTCTAATTCCCCTCCCACACTAAATCTACATGCACCGACTGATCTTTAGCCAGATTAGTATTTGCCTGCAGAAATGTGTAATTTTTGTAGTGGATTTTCATAACGCTAATTTAAGCAACTGGCAGGCTTGCGTCTTTCTGATGAATAATTGAGGTAAACACCTGAAAATATAGGCTTGTTCTTTCACTAAGATACGCTTTTCTACCGTTTGTTACTATCAGCATCAGCTGCGGTTGTGAACTGAGTTTCAACCTTGATATGCAATTAGCAGTCTTATGGTGGATTTTCCTCTAGTACAGTTCCAATCCAATTATCCATGAGAGGAAAAGGTTTTCATAAGTGCCTAATAATGAGAAAGTAAGAGCTCAACTATTTTTGTTTATTAGGGGAATAAAATTATCTTTTTATAAAATATTGTTGCTTAACGTGATAGAATTTTCACCTTTCAAGTTTGGTAGAAAAAGTTATAAATAAAAAAAATTAATCATTATAATAATTTATAAAATTGATAAAATAAGCATCCAGTCTTGCAATATGATATGATGGGAGGTGGGTTTTCAACCCCAAAATATTATGTAAAGCAATAATTTTATATGTAACAACAAGTCACATGTTATCGTAGATAATAATATATATTTTTAATTAACAAACAATTTACAAAGCAGCAGGTAATGGAATTCTTAACCTGATGACCTCCCAAAGTGTGAGATCAGATTAGCTGCCATTTTGACAAAGATATTGCAAAAGTCATCATTTCATCACTAGAAACCACAAATTAAAACTTGCAAATTGCAAATTAGGCAGCCCGTTTGGAAGAGAGAGAGAGAGAGAGAGAGAGAGAGAGAGACCCGGCCGCTGTAAAACAAGGACCACATGACCCGATCTCATCTCTCTCTACAGCTAGCTCATTCTTCATGTCACGCTCCAAATTTGAATGGATATTTATTTAGACTTGATTTAGAATAGCAGCAAAACCAGCAACCAAAACCAACACAAATTATATATATCTTCTCATCCAGAGACCTATAGTGTTTGAATAAAGGAATCTCTCATGCTTTCACACATGACTTGTTGCAAATTGTCAAAAATTAAAGTTAATTAATTGAGCTTATCACGATTATCAACTCGCTGTGATGGGATTAATTGCTATTAAACAATTCCTTAAGCATTGCATGCAGTCCTTAAATTATGCTTATCAACAATAATCCACGTTGCCCTGTCTCTTTCAGTTTGAGCAGACTTAGAGTCATGGGTCTTTGCTTCTTGGACTGCTTCTCTGCTTGTTCAAAAGAATATGCATCATCATGTCATGTCTTCAAATAATCTTAATTTCCAATTATTAATTACTACAACTATTCAAATACCATTAAGACCAAATGACTTTGATTATGGTTAATCGCGCCACGATCAGTTTGATGATTAAGCAAACACTGATCACTTGATATCTGATTAGACCAATTCAATTCATCAGAACGAAGTGAGAAAACCCAAGTTTCTCTATCAAGCAACACTAACCATGTGTTAATTACCTGCAGTTCACTTATCTTTAATTAGTAGGGTTTGCAATTTGCAGCCTACGACTTTGTCAACAAGCGGACTTGGGAGAGAGAGAGAGAGAGAGAGAGAGAGAGAGAGAGAGAGAGAGATCAAGTGGCCCAACTTGGTCAGGTCAGGTTTGATTGAAAACAAATGATCAAATGGGATGGTGGTGGTGGTGGTGGTGGCATCAACCTAACAAAATGTATGGTTTACAAATTCCCAAGAATAAGTATTAAAGTAGAGAAGAAGAGAGCTGCGTTGAGCTTTTGACTTTGGAAACCATCAAGACAAACAAATTCATCAAATGAAACCCCCAAGTTTGAGTTGACTCTTCTTTTAATATAAGGTTTGGCGACGACTTTCAGACGTACAACTTAAATTAAAGACTTGAATTGGTTTTCTGTTTTGCATTATTATTTTCTTTATTCTTGTTTTAGAGTGTGATATTTCCACGTCCAGCCACCCTTCTGGATCAGACTCAGATATTCTCTTTTGACTGTGAATTAATAAATTTATTAATTATTAATTCCCAATTAGAATGAATGAAAGAAAGAAAGAAAGAAAGAAAAAATATATTTAAAATTCCATGATATTTTAAGATGAGTTTTACTCCACTGGTTAACCCCATTAGCCTCTCCACTTAACACCTGATTAGACCGATTCACTTCACCACATACCTTAACATCCAATTCAAAACAGTAATTAGTGTGTCCCTTAATGTACGCTACACCAGTAATCCACGAAATTAAGAAAATAGTTTGGCAGACGACTTGTTGACTTGCTTGCTTGACCTCGTTCTTTGTGTATTCCAGTGGTGTATTATAATTTTTTGGCAAGTGTGTGTTTATAAATTATAAAAATAAAAATATTGGCAGGTAGTGGTGGTGGCATGGCATGGCATGGAGGGGTGATGACGTTGCATTGAGTGAGAAAGATAAATGCTTATCTGCAACAGAAGAAAACAAGACAATCGCAATCGCTTTCTATTTGTTTTGTTCCCATATATTTTGGCAAATGGGAATTGGTAGCCAACCACAAACCCCAACCCAAGTGGCAAAGCTTAATTTGACTATGAGCCTTAACTTCATGCGTGCCATGTCGGCAACATAAATAACCTCACATTAGTCCATTACTAATAATATACTGGGACCCACTTGCATTTGGGGAAAGCTTTGCCTCCTCCTCACTATTATTATCTAGATCTAAACCATTTTAAGCATGTCATTAGTTGCTGATTGTTAACCTAAGAAAATATGTTCTTCATTTTTCCTTTTCCTCTTGCAATACAACGGGTTTAGTCGGAATATGATAAGTAAGTCACGCACATAATACACGTTAACGATTGATGATTAATTCACGCATAATTTTACTTTTTAAACTTGGATGTGAAATATAAAGAATCCATCACATCAAAAATAAAAACTATATAAGATTAAACAAGCCGACATTGAAATGCAAATGATTCTGTGATTGAGAGAATTTGAGAGCAGACAATCATTAAAGCATGAAGAAGGAAAGAAAAAAATGCTAAAAAGCCCAAAATATCATTCAAATTCAGTTGATCAAGTCAAAATCAGTGAGACCCAATTGCTTCAATTTGTGGGTCAAAAGACTTGAAACAGTGAAGGTGCATCTAGAAGCGAATAATATTCTCAGTTATTATTATTTTCTACAGTGTTTAATACACTATCTCTCTAGGTCTGGCTAGCTAGCAATATGACTGGTGTGAACTGTGGGTATCGAACACTGCCAAAGAAGACTTTGTGAGGCACGGCCTCTCAGCCAATGGGATGAGTTATGTGGCACACAGGGGACAGTGGGGCCCAAACCAAGGGACCAATGGTGGCATTGCATTTGCTTTTGTTCGAGTCAACACATGCAACTTCTAGTTACATATGATATGACCCTACTTCTTTACAGCCTAGTTGTCTCACCTAATGTAACGCTCATTATTGGTCCTCGCTTGCAACAATGTGGCTGCCTACTTGCCTATTATCATTTTCGTTTCGTTTACTTCAACACAAATTTATATAGAATCTTCTACACTCAAAAGACATATATAATCTTTGACCAACTTCAATTTTTTTCTCACTAGGGTTTAGCTGGACTTATACGTTGATTTCCTGCATTGTTTTGTTTAATCTCTCTCTTCGGGTTTGATGCTAATTAACCTCACTCTTAGTTAGCCTCAACCTAAAAGTTGAATTTTAATTACCCTAAGATATGTTTATAAAAGATAGATGACTAATTAACTGAGTCGGGAATTACGTTTAGTCGTGTTCGTTAAGTAACATATAATTCTCGCATATGGTTTTGAAAAACATATTCTCAAGTTTACTATTTTAGTTAAACTTTTCAATGGATTAATACCTGACTAAATTAATTGAGATAGCATTTTACAGTTTATTACGCAGTCCCAGTCCAAGTAGGGTTAGAGTGGTGATATACGATCACGTGGTTTTTGACCCGAAATGGGTGGGTCGTTGTCCACGTCGGTAGAGGATCGGGCAACGGTCAATGGGATCTCATGTATCAGCTCGGTTTTCTTATTTCCTTTTTCTCTATTTGTAATTAATTAATTTTAATTGGCCCCTGTTATATTATTATATTCTTTGTATTTGTTGGTGGAGGTGTTGCTGGCGTGTGAACAGACAACAGATGGAAAGAAACAAGTTGGACGAATAAGAACAAACAAACAAATGGCGAAGCAAATATAATGCGTGTCTTGACGTGGCGGAAAAATTCCACCCCAAGAACATTAATATTTGAAATATCATTTTCCCCATGTTTGTCCCATAACCATTTCATTTTTTCTTTTTCTTTTTCTTTTTTCTTTTTCTTTTTCTTATTGAAGAAAATATTTACTTCCGCGTTTCTTCGCACAACTGGTGCAAAATTGCCAAAAATAATAGGGGGATTTCACCTGTATTTTTTGGGGACCAGTGGTCCAGCTCCACCTTGCATCCGGCAACTGGCAAGCCTCGTTAATAATTTCACTCTTAAAACACCTCCCTTGATGAGTTTTGCATTATTTTGTATGGTCATTGTGTTAATTAAGGAAACTAATCCACATTAGTGACTGAAAATATATATTTAATATATTCTTTCGTGCAGTTGGTCTAGGACATTGAACAAATTATCTTCTGCATATCATATTTAAATTAAATTAATTTAGAATATTGATTGCATTATTGTAACTTGTTGTTGCCTTAAATGTCCTATATATCTCTATTTGATATTACTTGAAGTGTATGATGAATCTTTCCATGACTGAAAAGAAAAGCTGATGACACAATACAAATCCTTTTTATCCTCTTCCAACCATCAAAACCAAATATGACCAAATTTCCTCAGCATGCCGACTTTTTTCCATTATAAAACGCACAAGATGAGATCATTAGATTCATCACCACCTGAAAAACCATAAAGCTGTGTGAAAATTAAAATAAAAGTCAAGCTTCTTCTAAGTGTTATATAAGCTTATCTTTGTCATTATTAATTCGATGTTAGTTCCTATTGGCCGTTTCAAAGTTCCCTTCAATTTTATTCTTCAAGCATTCAAATCAAAAATATTCCCGTATATTGTATTTTCTTCACAATAAAGTAGAGACGTGAAATGTGTTGGCATAGTGATCCTCAATCATCAACGATTGAAAAATTGCCCTAGAGAGGAGGCTTCGAAACAGCGGACGCTAAAGTTAATTATGTAAATCTCTACAGATAATCATAATTTTTTATCTTAATTTTTTTAATAATATAAACTAAGAAACAGATAAACGCATGCTTTTGCTTTGGAATCATGAATATATGCACTAACCAGATTGGGATTGTGTGACATGTGAAATAAGGTTCCTCGTCACCAGACCACTATATATAGGTATTTCCATTAAATAAACGTTTATGTGGGTAACTTGCGATAAGGGCGCATGCCACGTAGTTGATAGGAAAGTGTTTATTCTTTTAAACAGCTTTTAATTTGTTTATTGAGAAAACAGGTGGAAAAGGTTAAGTACCTGACAATGTTTTTTGATGGATTAATTGAGGAAAAAAAATATTAATCCAACGTTTATCCAGAGGTGAAAAGGATAGGCTTAGGCATTGGCAAGGTGAGGAGGCTACCCACTATCTTATTAAGAGATAGATGATGATTAAAGAGAGGAATTTGCAGAGATTAATATATTATATATATATATTTACAACATTTGGGTTATCAGATTAGGTTTTGAATGAGGATGATTCAGACCAGTGAGGAGAGAGCTTGGTTGGTGGGATCAAAAAAGTATTCCAAGAAGATAATTACTTTAACTTAAAATCTTCTAATTATGGGGCAAAAAAATCACAATGGTGAAGATATGTTATGCACATTTTTCACTATTTGTTCATTTTGTGTCGGCCTTTGGATATATATATATTTTGATGCATATGTTTATTTCTTGGATTTGAAAGGAACTGACGTGACATACACAACCAATCAATGTGGCAATCTTGGTAATGAGGGATGACCTAATCGCTTAGCAAATTGATGGAAAATGCAAAACCAACATGCTGGCGTCTACATAAGCAAATAAATACATGACCACTTCACTTGTACGTTGCAATAATATTTGGCCCTACCATACCAATGTAATTTAAAAATGAAAAGACTAGTATAATCAATCATTTACTCAGAAATCTTCATCCTACTTCGTGCGAAGAAATATTAATTGTCAATGTTTATGCATATTGTGATTACTATTGTTATTTTGGTATATTTAAATTACACAAGTGTATATTATGTGGTACAAGCAAGTTTATTGGAGATGATGCACCTCAGACACACCATATTTATTTATGTTCATATTTTGTTTGTTGCGTTCCACTTGTAAGGAGTGGCGATAACGAAGACTCGGGTTCCGTATACAGTATACAATAATACCGTACGTCGCTGTTTTCTGAAAATCAAAGTTAGAAAATAGGGACCAAACTGAATTATATTAAAGAAAAAGAAAAAAAAAGAGAGGTTAATTACACGTAAATCCATCGTATTATTAGAATTAAAAAAAATTAGGAAAGGAATCTGATAAGAAGCAGCAGGACCCACGTAAGAAAACCGAAACCACAATTCACAGAGGCAAAGCCCAAAAAAGGGGCTGACCCACCGTCTTCAGCGCTCGGTTTGAAGATCAACTTGCATGTGGGCCTTAGAAGAACGAGGACTCGTCCGTACACAAAACCCATTTTAAAAAATAATATTAGAAAATATATATATATATGTATCTGGATTCAATTGAAATCAAATCCTCAACACCCTCACCGTCACTTTAATTTGGCACAAATTAAAAAACACGTAGTTGTTGGGCCACTGAATATTTGGACAACGAGTTCAGCGCCGTCCGATTAGGCTGTCTCTGATCCCATTCCAAATCATAGGGTCCACATTAAAAGGAGTAAGATTGGTATCACAGGCAGGCACAGGTGTGTTTGCATGAACGGAGGGTAGCATAGCCACTTGGAGAGTGGAGGGAGAAATGTCAATGTTGTTGGAAATATGGAATTGGAAGGAAGGGGAAGGAAGGAAGTATATAATGTTTATTTGTGTTTTTGTGGGGATGGGGGATACTAAGGTAAGGTTGAACCTAGTAATAAGACAAACCATGAAAGTAGGGGAAGGACGAATAAAATCAAGCCAGTGGTAGGACTTATTAGGGGTGGCACAGAGAGAGATGGAATTTCTTGTTGGATGAGCGTAGCCTTGGCTTTGGCTTTGTATACTATTCACACAGATAGAGAGAGAGAGAGAGAGAGAGAGAGAGAGAGAGTTGATTCCTATCCAAAAAATCCCAATCCCACAAGGGCTCATTAACTTTAGCCCCACAACCCATCCTAGTGGAATGGAATGGATGGAGCTACAACTAGTAACATTACATCTCCTTGTCTCAATGTTTATCTAATTCTAATTCTAATTCTAATTATAATTATAATTGGAGCAATAAAAGCAACACACCTTCTTAATCCCAACAAATATCCAAACATTCTACCACTCTCCAACTTTTTGTGATATTGCTAATTATGCACAATCATTTTAGATTATCACATTTCAGATAAGATTCATTTATATATTAAATAAATGAAGATGATGGATGGTAATAGAAGGGGAGGCCATGCTGGAAGGGTGAGCAGAGAGACACAGAGAGAGAGAGAGAGAGAGAGAGAGAGAGAGAGAGAGGCATAGCAAAAGCTTTATTCAGGGGGGATGAACTTAATTACTAAACAAGGTCCATGCTCATGTGAACCTCATCAATTGTTTCCCCCTCCCCTCCCCTGGGCCCCACCTCACATACACTGCCCACAACCCGCACATCCATATATTATCTTATCACCCCTATTCCTATTAGACTTGTGCAACCATACTCAACGGGGTATAATCTAGTAAAAAAAGACATTGATTTACAAGCTACAAGTTTTTTTTTGAATTTTCATAGCTATTTAATTGTAATTGCTTATCGAATAGTGCATATACTAAAAAACAAATACCTATAGCTATATAGATACAACACAGAGACAGATGCATTACATGGACCCCCACTTCATATTTGTTTTATTTTTCTCATTTATTAGTTCCCACCCAGTTGCCAATTGTTTCTCATTTCTCTATCTCTCTTTTCTCTTATAGCGTTGAAATGAAAATGAAGATAAAAAAAGGATGTAGACATGAACCTTCCTCCCTCTTTACCATCCCAATCTCTTTGGCTTTGGGTTGACCCACCATACCCACATGTATGATGTACCCATATCTCTTCTTTAAATTTAATATGTATAATTATACACACAGACTCCATACAGTAAACATACAACATAAGTAAATCCCAACCCACCCTCCCCCTTCCTTCACTTCACCCCCTATATATATATATACTCAACCTTGACACAATCCCAATTCATCACACCTCTCCTCTCTTGGACTTGCATCATTCATACATCAAAAGCACCTTCTTATCTCCCTCTTGCTTTCTCCTTCTTTAAACACACACAATTAAATTGGGCAACAAAAACAATGGATGGCATAAGCTTAAGCAGCACAGGAGAAAGCACAACCAGCGACTCCATATCCATTTCACCCAACAATCATCTTCTTCCTACTACTATCGATATGTCCCCAATTGCAAAGTCATCACCCCACGCCGACAGCCTCTGCCGCCTCGGCAGCGGAGCCAGCAGCGTCATTCTCGACTCCGAAATCAGCAGCGGCGGCGTCGGCGGCGGCATCGAAGCTGAGTCCCGCAAGCTCCCCTCCTCCAAATACAAGGGCGTCGTCCCCCAGCCCAACGGCCGCTGGGGCGCCCAGATTTACGAGAAGCACCAGCGCGTCTGGCTCGGCACCTTCAACGAGGAGGACGAGGCCGCCAAGGCTTACGACGTCGCCGCCCAGCGCTTCCGCGGCCGCGACGCCGTCACCAACTTCAAGCCCTCCCCCACCGGCACCGGCACCGACGAGGACGAAAGCGACGACGTCGAGGCCGCCTTCCTCAATACTCATTCCAAGTCCGAAATCGTCGACATGTTGAGGAAGCACACTTACAATGACGAGCTGGAGCAGAGCAAGCGCAACAACTACGGCTTCCTCGACGCGAACGGGAAGCGGGCCAGGGCCCACGGACCACTGGGCCCGTTCGGGTCCGACCGGGTCCCGAAGGCGCGTGAGCAGCTTTTCGAGAAAGCGGTGACCCCGAGCGATGTCGGGAAGTTGAACCGTCTCGTGATCCCAAAGCAGCACGCTGAAAAGCACTTTCCTTTACAAAGCGGAAACAACTTCAACAACCACACTACCACTAGCACGAGTGGCGGTTCTGCTTGCAAAGGCGTGCTTTTGAATTTTGAGGACGTCGGGGGAAAAGTGTGGAGGTTCAGGTACTCGTACTGGAACAGCAGTCAAAGTTACGTGTTGACCAAAGGGTGGAGCCGGTTCGTGAAGGAGAAGAACCTGAAAGCCGGTGACATTGTGAGCTTCCAGAGGTCGACGGGACAGGACAAGCAGCTTTACATTGATTGGAAGCCCAGGATGAATGTGAATAATAATAATAACAGTGGTGTTGGGTCGAACCCGGTTCCGGTTCAGCCTGTTCAGATGGTTCGGCTATTTGGGGTCAACATTTTCAAAATACCTGGGAGCGGGGGTGGGGCTGTTGTGGACGCTGCGACTGCTGCTGCTATTGGTGGAGGTTCTTGCAATAATAATATAAATAATGTTGGGAAAAGAATGAGAGAGATGGAGTTGTTGGAATTAGAGTTTAGCAAGAAGCCAAGGATCATTGGAGCTTTGTAACCATTTTTCTTTCTTTCTGTTTTTACTTCCTTTTGCCTTTTTTGTGAAGTTGCAAAAAAAAGAAAGAAAAAAATTTGTAAATTAGTTGGCAAAAAGAAAAACAAATGCTTAAGCTGAAGAAAGCAAAGCTTTGAAATTAATTTTAAAGAGAATTGGTTTCGATCTCAAAGGATAAGTGTCAATTTGTGATATTCTTGTTAGCTAGGTAGTAGTACTAGTGGCTGCTTTCGTGGCTTAATAGTACTGGTTGTTTTTGCTTTCCCAAAATACATCTCTCCGCGCTGATTTGTTGAGCTCTTTCCAATAGCAAAATAGCAGTAGGCGTGTTGTTGGCTTCATTTTGTCCAATAAGAATGAGCCTTCATTTTACGTGTTCTTACATTATAATAGTGCACAAGTGGAATTAATTATTAATTAAAGATATATAATGGAGATAATTAGTTACTCAAACAGAGAGGATTAAAAAGTATAATTAATCTATGAGTCGTTGGTAATTGATGGTGCAGTGGATCTAAAGTTGAGATCTTTTTAATAGATCTTGACTTGTAACATTACAGCATTATAGCCTAGCTGTAATGTAATATCCTAGAATAGATATTTTCTTTTGTTTTCGCATCGGCTATTTTGCATATAATTTGGATATGTATTGGCACAACAATCTCCCGCAAATATCTCCATTAATTAAGAATTAAGATGGTGTGGGGTGTTTATACTTGAGATCTCTAATTTACAAGTCAATACTCTTTTTTACTGAACTACTACACCTTGTTGGCACAATTATCTATTTATAAATTATATAGAGCTACGGCGTTTCCTGGAACTTGCTTTAATTAGTAAATGAATTAAAACATGTGATCTTTCATAATCTTAATTAGTGAAAAATGAGTAAAAGCACACATTTTCTTGGCTTAGGCTTAGCAAGTGAATATATTATTAGTTCTTGCAATTATATGTATAATGATAATATAATCAAGTAGTTAGTTGCTATATATATATAATTTTTGAAGTGTTAATATATGCTTATATCTAGATACAAAGTACTCTGCATCATGCATGCATGCATGCATGCCTGCCTCATGGCGATAAGAAAATATCAACGCTGCTGCTGCTGCTGCTGCTGTCATTATTAAACGTAAGGAAATATGATCACATGCACACTTCGAACGCATCTATATTTAGTCAAATTTTGCATCCTCAAAGGAGATGCTAAGATGCCTATTATCGCATCCGTCTTTAGAATCCCACAAGATTATTGACTTTTTATAACTAATATTTGACGAATTCAAAGCATAAGAATCTTGTATTTATACGGAAAATATGAAATATTGACAATTAATTGTACTTTCTTTCTAATCAAGTATTGCTTTGCTTTGCGGCTGATTGCCTTTGGTTAATGTTCTGTATATTTCGTCGCAACTTCTAGTTTTAGATAGATGTGATGTGAATTTGATTAGTGAAGGAATATAAATAATATAAGATATTGAAATGCTTGTAATAAGTTATTAAACATAGGTTTGTTCGAATCGCAATGTGTTATCGAATCAAGTGATATTTTCATGCTAGATATGTGACATGTTGCGCATGAGATGGATGCAATTCATGTCTATCTAGCTTAAGAAATTGATGTTTCAAATGTAATCCATTATACCTAATAGGGACAATTTAAAGCAGCTGTTATACCATCTCATGATTGATTTTTAGTGGATGTTTTTGTCAAACTCTCGGTTGAAACAAGCTAACTAAAATAGTGAATATTAGTAGGATCATATCGCCATAATATGCATCTTCATTTCTGAAATCATTTTGGTTTTGTATTACTTAGGGTTCATTTCTAGAAAATTGTTGGACACTAACGTTGTGGCTCAGAAAAGCCCAAACATCTTGTAAATTCGAACCACATTGAAACGACGTCGTACGGATGATGCTCAGAAAAGAAGAAAACTCCTTTTACATTAAGCCCAACCCAACCTTGCTTGCTAAGCCCGTATTTCTCATTCAAAATCAAAGCAAACCCAAAACGCCTCCTAATAATTCCATTATCCACTCTCTCTTCCTCCTTGGTCACTCTGTGTCTCTGTGTAGAGAGACGAGACTGGAGTGAAAGAGAAAATGGCAGTCGCTGGTCTGCAACTCTCGGCTCCCTCAGCACATGGCCAAGGCCAAGTCTTATTAAGTTCAGTAAAGTCATCTCTCTTCTCGGGGGCCCCACTCCGCTTCTCACTCCCCACCTCTGGTACCTACCAAGCTCTGTAGCAAATGAAATTTATTTTTATTTCGCAATCATTTGGTTCAGCTATGCGTTTAATTCGCCATTATATGCTTTTCATGTTCTGCGTCTTCAGGAAGAGAACCATTTTCTCGGAAGCAGCTCGTTGTCTTTGCTCGGAGACTTTCGGGCTTGGAGGAAGCCATGAGAATTAAAAGGTACAGTCCGCTCACCTCCTGTTCCTTCAAACCAAGTCTTACAATTAGTTGAAACCTCGGATTTATCAAATTAATCTTTTATTTCCTTCTTCTGCTGTTTCAGTGTTGCTGTTGAGCACTCTATTTGGTGTCACAAATGTGATAATTTGAGTTCCTATATAAAATAATGCTGTTTGAATTAGACTGTCGAATTTTGAATAGAGTTTGGAATTTAAACAACAACAAAAAGTAGAAATATGACAATAATTTGATATATACATGGAGAAAGATACACGAACATCACTTAAATTCAGTCATTGAAGTTGATAATTGATATTAAGAATACATCATTCAATGACCTTACTTGGCTTAGCTGGTGGATTATTTAATAATATGTAGAGAACGTGAGAGTCAGCAGCTTACACCAAAGGTTAAAAGAAGGCCGCCATTGAGGCGTGGAAGGGTATCGCCAGAACTTCCTGTTCCAGATCACATTCCAAGGCCTCCTTATGTTGGTTCATCTGAATTGCCAGAAATTGCCAGTGAACATCAAATTCCTGGCTCTCAAGGCATTGCTGACATGAGAGCTGCATGTGAGCTTGCTGCTCGCGTCTTAGACTCTGCAGGAAAGTTGGTTAGGGTAAGCTTGCTACCGGAATTTTGGTTTGAAGTTTCAAATTTTTTTAAAAGCTATTTGAAGATTCAGCTTTTTGTTTCTTATGAAAAAGAATAAGCGAATGTACCTTTATTCTTCAATGTCATATCTTACTTCTACTATTCAACTTATGTTTTCCTACCATTGGCACTTTAATCTTAAAGATCAGGGATTTTTGGTATTCCATTAACATCCTTTTACATCCTTCCAGCCATCAGTAACAACTAATGAAATTGACAAAGCAGTGCACCAGATGATTATTGATGCTGGTGCTTATCCCTCCCCTCTTGGCTATGGGGGATTTCCAAAGAGTGTTTGTACATCTGTTAATGAGTGCATGTGCCATGGAATACCTGATTCTCGACAGTTACAGGTTTGGAATGCTACATTGTACATTGCTCATTGCACAATATTCATGTCATATCCATACTAACGATAATCTTTTTTTGCAGAGTGGAGACATTATAAACATAGACGTGACAGTCTACCTAAATGTATGTTCCTGATTTTATGATTTATGACTTCTTGTTTTAGCTCATTTGTGTGCTTCCCTATGCTCCCAGAAAATGTTTTTTTATCGTTAGTTTAATTGTTTGTAACCTAAATTTCCAATTATTTATCTACGTCAATTCATTCAATACGCCAGTTCTGCATTTACAAATACTAGTTGTCTACCAGCTATTGGTAGTCTAACGTGTGCAGTCATTAAAAATGGTTTTTGTTCATTACCGTTATTAGATAATAAAAGGTATGATGCAATGGGTTGGATATTTTTGTTCACTGACTTCTTGTACCATTTCCTATTATCTGATAATGAATGGTATAATTCTTTATATCCCATGTTGTCTGTGATAGGGATATCATGGAGATACATCAAAGACATTTCTTTGTGGGGATGTCAGTGATGCAATCAAACAACTAGTGAAGGTAAAATTTTCAGATTGATAGCATTGCATCTTGTGGTTCAGAAATTTTTTGGACATGCAAAAAGCATACTTTTATCATTCATGTACATCAAGGTTTCATATCTATTTTGAAATGTACTATATCTATTCCTTATTAAGCTTTGATTCTGTTACGGATCTCCAATATATGCATTACCTTCATCTATATATATATCATTGCTAATTGTTTTACTTTGGTGGCAGGTAACTGAAGAGTGCTTGGAAAGGGGCATAGCAGTTTGCAAGGATGGTGCTAGCTTCAAGAAAATTGGAAAGCGAATTAGGTTTGCTTCGCCTCCTTGTGATATGTTGGATAAGAACAGATTGTAGACATATTTTAGATTTGAAAGATGATACAATAAACATGTGTATTGCATATGGTGTTTCACACTACGTAACTAAAATGCACAACAGGTGATGTAAAAAAATGTTTTCTCTTGTTGTTAAGATTTTATTTGGATCATTTTCAGCGAACATGCTGAAAAATATGGTTATGGCGTGGTGGAGCGATTTGTTGGGCATGGTGTGGGGACTGTATTTCATTCTGAACCATTAATATTACATCACCGTAAGTGACTAGTTGAAATTCTACTTTTGCATACTTTATTGCTATCTTCGCCTCAGGAAAGAATGAACTGCTTACAAATGGTTAGGTGAAGAAAACTACAGTAAGTTTGGATTCACCATGTCAAAGCATTTGTATGCCATTGGATACATCCTGATAGGAAAGATTCATGCTATTAACTGAACAGTATCAGTGACTGGTGTGATAATAGTGGCTACTAATTGAGAATATTATTCCTAATGAGGTAAACCATAAAGGTATACTTATGCTTGAATCTGGACCGGGAATATTCTATCATTTCTTAAAGAAAGAATACCATTCTGATTGACCTATCAACTGCTCACATAGAAAAATTGCAATGACCTGCCGCCCAAGCATTCAAGAAAGTTGAATTTTCTCCTTTTATGAAAAACCTTGGGTTCTTTCTGCTTTTCCTTTGGTTGCGGTGGGGAGGTTGCGTTGCATCTCATACTTAATATTTGCTTTCATTTGGCTGTTGATCAGGCGTGACTAATCCTTATAAATGTTAATTTTTTAACAGGCAATGACCAGTCTGGTTGCATGGTTGAAGGTCAGACATTTACCATTGGTGAGTGCATTAGTAGTACTACCAGGAAGTTCCTTATTTAGATTTGAAAGTTTTGATGGTTAAAACATGCGTAGATTTTACTGAAGGCGACATAGTATGGCTAGGATGATGAATGTCTCGTACCCAAAAATAATTACAAAAAAATAGAAGAGAAATACAAAGAGTAAAAATTAAAATTGAAAGCCCTCTATTACTGCTGCTGAAGTAGGGAAGGGTTAGAAGCCGATGATCTATTTGGTCTAGATGCATGTATTCATCCTCGAAGATGGGGAATTTAAGATCTTAAGTTTGAGCATGTGACAGTGGATTTCTGACTCTATAATCTTCATGACACAAATTTATTTCTCTTGGACTGCAGAACCCATCCTTACTATGGGAAGTATCGAGTGTAAAACATGGCCGGACAATTGGACAACACTAACCGCTGATGGTAGCCCTGCTGCACAGTTTGAGCATACCATTCTGATCACTAGAACTGGTGCTGAAATTTTAACAATATGTTAACATGGTATTGCTCCTTTTCTTTGATGTGAGTTCTTTATATCTAAGTCTCTACATTTTTTTTAAGAATTGTATTTAGTAAAATTGATCAAAGCTTGGAAAGTCTCATCAAAAGAGTAGTTAGCATTTTCTTATTGTGTGTCATGAAATCAAATAAAGTTTCTAGTGAACTTCTGTTCACGTAGCATTTTCTTCAGCTATTGAGACACGAGAAGGTTTGAGCCACTTTCTCAACAATTCCAAGTGATTTGGTAAATGCCCTTTTTTCCTTGAACATATTATTCAATGCAGGTAAAATTTCTCCTCCGGCTGCTGGAAGAAAAGAACAAACCAGAAAAATTGTGCCAGGATTTTGAAACTTCAGCACAAAATCACCGACCATTTTGTCGTACACTAGCATTCCTGCTGACAATCCAAGTCTCTGTCTCTCTGGCGGTGCAGCTCCAACCTTCAACACGTGTGGCAGCAACTGATACTTAGGGGCATTATAGTAGTTTACATGTTTTCAGAACGGGTGAATTTTCCCACCTGAGTCATCCAGCCAGTCAAACCTTCGAAAGTTTGAAGCGCAACTTCCTGTCATGCTCATGTCTGTTTGCCCAGTCGAAAATTGAATCACAAAATGACGCTACTGCAATTCTTGAATATGCACCTCATCATTCCAAGCCATAACATTTTTTGGGTTTAGCTTCAAAAGTGCTTAACATTGAGATTTTCATTGTAAATAATCGTTGTTCCCTACAAACCACCC
Source organism: Prunus salicina (assembly GCA_020226455.1). Taxonomy (NCBI): domain Eukaryota; kingdom Viridiplantae; phylum Streptophyta; class Magnoliopsida; order Rosales; family Rosaceae; genus Prunus; species Prunus salicina. The sequence continues at coordinate 36,878,909 of CM035341.1, forward strand.
GACATTTTACTTCGAAAAATCTGCTTTTTGAAAGTCGGGAGATTTTTTTAATTTTTTTATGGTGAAAAAGTCGGAATTTTAAGTAGACTCATAAATTAGCTTTTTGGGAGACGTGATTGTAAATGGATTGCAACAAAATCTATTTTTCCTTTATGATGATCAAGAATCCATGTGAGAAACGCCTTCTAAATAACAACCAAGCATCCTTTGAACATACAAAATCTATCTTTCCTCCGAATAGGTCTCAACATGCCGACCACTTTGCAACGTTGTCCACACCATTCCACTTTTCACACAAGCGGAGAACCCACGTGTTCAAAAAGCAATATTCTAAAAAGCAATTCATAAAATTCGTATTATATAATTCCCACTATCTCCGCTTCATATCATATATCTCCCACTACTTTACCATTTACTTTCCATCTTCCCCTTCCTTCAACCTCTGAGATTCCTTCTGCCATGGCGTCTGCAAACTCTCTCAAGGCAATCTCTTCCCTGTATATTTCCAACTCAATCAGGTCTCCTCCACCTTCCCAAGCTCAAAGACTGTTGGGTTTCAATCTCTCGCATTCCTTCCCAACCCTAAAATCCACACCAACCCTCCAAGGCTTCCCAAACTCCAAGAACTTCACGAGCACAGCTTTCTTCTCCCAGAAAAAGAAGGAGCCAGCTGATTCTTCAAGACCCGGTAAGTACTTTTTTGTTGTTGTTGCAATAAGCTCAATTAACATGTTCTTTTTATTTCTTTGTTAAAAAGGTTTTAATTTCCTTTTCCATTTTCAGCAAAAGTTCAAGAACTGCATGTGTATGAGATCAACGAGAGAGACAGAGGCAGCCCAGCATACCTAAGACTCAGCAAAAAAGAAGTCAACTCACTCGGTGACCTTGTTCCATTCAGCAACAAGATCTACTCTGGGGACTTGGAGAAAAGGTTGGGCGTAACAGCAGGCTTATGTGTTCTGATCCAAAACGTACCAGAGAAGAAAGGAGACAGGTACGAGGCGATCTACAGCTTCTACTTCGGAGACTATGGGCACATATCAGTTCAGGGAGCCTATTTGACTTATGAGGACACTTATTTGGCCGTGACCGGTGGATCTGGGATCTTTGAGGGAGTGTACGGACAGGTCAAGCTGAAGCAGATTGTGTTTCCCATCAAGTTGTTTTACACGTTTTATTTGAAGGGCATTTCTGATTTGCCTGTGGAGCTTACCGGCGGGACACCGGTGGTTCCGACGCCGACTATTGAGCCATCTCCGGCTGCCAAGGCCACCGAGCCCAACGCCACCATCCCGAACTTCACCAACTGATCATCTTATGGTGGAAGTGGAACTTTACCCAAAAAAAAAAAAAAGCAAAAAGTTGGTGTGGACTTTCTGGTGTATGTCGTGGCACCAACCTCTTGTTTTTTTTGTTCTTTTTTAAAGTGTTTTGCTATTGTAGTTGTGTATTAAAATCTTATATTCGCACTCTACTTTATTGAGAATCATGGACGGATTTAGGCAGGGCTATGGAAAATTTGGAAATCATCTGTTAATGTTTTGTTGTTGAAAATTGAAATGAACCAACTAATTGGACTAGTAATGGAATAATGGATGCTTATCTGTCCTGCAATTACTTGAATCGTGCTCTGCATTTTTTTTCCTTTTTCAAAGAAGGGTATGGGGAAATTCACACACCCGATATCATGGAGGCTTGAACTCGTGATCACTTGGGAGCACTGAGCATACTATAAGTCTGGGCCAATCCAACTACCACCATTGGTTGGTTTGGAAACCTAGAACGCTGATCTATTGACAGTCGTCAATAATCAAGAATTCAACGATTAAGAGATAGGATCTCACATAAGAGTAGTATATAAGGCTCTTACTATAGAATGCCATACGTGCCTTGGATTGCCTGGGCCAGATATCAGGGTTGGGCTTATGAATTGCTACCCAGATCCACGAAAAATGAACCACGCAAATGGGTCAGCCCAGTCCATTTAAAACTTACGAGCCGATTGATTCATAAGCTATAAATTTGGGTTTGCCTAATGGGCCTCTTGCAAAACCGAAGAAACAAAAAACGAAGTAAAAAATAAAAATACAGACAAGGGGGAAAACAGAGGGTCTCACACTCACAGTAGCACTTTTCAGTCAGTAGGGTCCTTGAAAACGATTCGTCGTGTCTTGAAAACCATTGTCCTCTTTTGCCTGTTTTGTTTTGTACACTGGACTCTTGAAAACCATCAAGACGACTAGTGAGTACATAAGTACGTAGGATTATTATGTCCAGTCCCAGTGACTTTGGCAGATAAACATATATAATTCAGCCACAAAAAGAAAAAGAAAAAGAAAAAAAAGAATGAGTTCATAGCTTGAATAGGATTTGATTGTATCAATATCTGCTTCTTCAAATTCATGTTCACAAGGAATCACATGCGCAACTAATTTAAGACCCAGGTATTTAGTCATTTGTAATGATATCAGAAGCAAGAGCAAGCTAGCAAGCAAGCCTCCTCCTACTATCAACATTCACTTTTTTTGTACTTGTCCAGATCATCAGTCCAATCCCTATTTATTTCCTCCAAAGTACAAAATGAAAGCAGTCTTTTTAGATTCGATTTACAACCCAGATGCTGCTGTTATGGTAAAAACAACTGTAACCAGCTGAGAAATTGACCTACGTAGGGAAAGAGACAAGTTTTTTTAAATTTTACTTTTAACTTTTTGACAATATAAAAAGATGAATTTGAATTAAATTATATAATAATAATAGTAATAATACCTATATATATAACCACCATAATAGCAATATTGCCTCTGATACAAGTTGTTTGCGAATAGTAGTATCATGAATATGATGGAGGCCTCGTTTTCGAAGATCGATGTTTGCAGACACAAAACAGACATGAAAACGTCTAAGAAGAATTTAATAAGATTGCATGCAAACAATATTATTAAAAGCAACAACAAGCAAAGCACCTCATTGGCTCACACAGCAAGGAACTGATTGAGATTTTAAGTTTAAAGCTGCATCAGTTGCCTCGGATCTTTAACTCAGAGTTCTGCCCTAATCTTATTTAATTACAAAACATTTAAGGTTCCAGACACGACCAACCAAGCCCCTGAATTTATGTAATGATCAGACACACAGATGCATGCTAAAATGATCTCCCCTCACATGCATGCTTGCATGGCTGATGGCAGCACAAATATTATACATAAAAGCAAAAAAAAAAATGGAAGAGATCAAAAAATGACAATAAAACCAAAGGAAAAAGATGATAATTATGAGAGATGATAGTGGTCATTTTGCAGAAGATTGATAGATAGATAGATAGGGTTAAAGGGCAAATCTCACAGGAGTCTGAAAATGTTTCGTAGTATCAGTTTGTAGTTGTTCTGAAAAGGAAAAAGGCAAACCCTTTGGTGAAACCCCAAATGCAGTAACTCTCAGTGGTCCCTCTTTACCCCCACTGACATTACATGGACTCATTGATCAAAGTGTTTGTGATTTTTATTTTTATTGTTTGGGTAAAAAAAAAGTTTTTGTATTTTTTAGTATTTACGATGCTTTTAGCTCTCCAAGTCCAAGCTCAGCTCAATATACTCAATAGCTTTGGCAAATGTAAAGCTATCAACAGTAGAATCTGTGACTTTACTGTATCCATGTCTGCACTTTTATCTGCCCTCCTCTGTTTCTATCCTCACCGAATTTACTTGACCACCTTCACTCTCTCTCTCTCTCTCTCTAGTTTTTTCTTAGAATTATGAATATTAAAAAAGCATCAGAAAAGGTACGTACTTTAATTAAAGAATTGAACTGCCACTTCCAACATTAAATGCATAGAACTTTGGCTTTTCATTGTACTGTTTGTCTTCATCTTCTCACTCCCTCACTCTCTCACTGTCTCTCACACACACATAAGAGAGAAGAGACAGAGACAGAATCTCATCGCTACTAACTAAATCTAATTAATTAATTACAGCTAGCTAGCTAGCTAGTTAGCTAAAAATCGAACTCCAAGTGTACTTACTAATTAATTACCCTTAAACAAATAAAGCAGAGTTATTTAATCATCATCCTCATCTTCATCATCCAGATGATCTTCTTCTTCAGGCTCAGTACACAACTCAACACCATAGGGTGCGTGGCCATCCCCAAATGCACGAACATGGTCTTTGAGCGACCTCTTGTGCTTGAAATCAGACCCACAAATGCAAAACCAGAGCTTGCCGCAGTTCTTCTCGTGAGTCCTCCAATCTCCTCTCACCGCAAATGGCTTCCCACATTTGCGGCACCCAAATGGCTTTGACCCATGTTTTCTTTTGTAATGTGTCTGCAGTGTCCTGAAGTCTTTGAGTGGCCTTGACCTTGGGTGCTCTATGTTGTTCTTGCACCCCTCTGCGCAGCAGTAGCATGGAAGTCTCAGCACTGATGAAGCTGGCTTTGTCCCTCTTAAGGATTCTGGCCCCTTCCTATATTGTGATCCATGCCCCCACATATGCATCTGCAAAAATTAACAGTAAACGCAGCTTTAAAAAAAAACATACATTAGGGCAAATGCTATTCCACTCCTACTTTAATTTGTGATTTTCGAGTGTAGGAGACCATTTGGGAGTGGGGATTTGGAAAGAGAAGAAAGAAAGAAAGAACATTATTTGGTAATTAGCTCTAGCAAATGCAAGGAATGCTTAGGCCATACAGAAAATAAAATGCTAAAAGTAGATAAAAGCAGCATTAGCAATTAATTACTATGTATTCAGCAGTGGTATTGATTGTGATGAGGAGTACCTGCATGTTGTTGTATCTGTTGAATGTTTTGCTGCAGACAGGGCAGGAGAACTGGGTGGGGCCAACAAGGATTTGTGCAGGGGAGGGAATCCAGTACTGGCCTTCTATAGGAGCACCAATGTGGTTGTGGTTAGGGTTTCCAATTGATGAATTAATTGTACTACCACTACTTGGTGGTCCAATATGAAGAGCTACTGTGACAGCACCATCCTCAAGATGATCAGTATTAGGGTTTTGATCTTGATGATGATGGTGATGATGAGGAGGAGGTTGGGTTGAGGAAGAAGACTGGTGATAGATGAGGTGGTACTGTTTGGGGACACCCTGTCCAGGAGGACCAAGAGAAAGAAAAATGGACTCTTCATCTTGATCTTCATCAGCTTCTAAGAAAGAAGTAGCACTGGTACCCACATCAGTGGTAGTAGTAGTAGTGGAGGGAGTTTGCATGGTGATTTTGATGAAGCGTTTGTTTATATGGGAAAGAGAGAAAGAGGGCAAGAGAGAGAGAGAGGGGGGGAAAGGGAAGTGGGATTTTGGGCTTCTGGTGGAGAAGAAAAGTGGGGACGAGAGAGAAAGGGAAAGGGAAAGGCAATAAATATACATAAACAAATGTTGTTTATGTTCGTGTTTTGGGTATTTGGTTTTTTGTGTGTTGTGGGTTCTTATGGTAGCTATGATAAATTATGATCATATCAGATTATAAATGTGGTTTGTCAATGTGATCGGCATTGCGTTTGAGAGAGAGAGAGAGAGAGAGAGAGAGAGAGAGAGAGAGAGAGAGAGAGAGAGTTTTTATATAGAAAAAAGGTTCTAGAGAGAGAGAGAGCTAGAGTTTGTGGCAAGTTGCACGTGGATTGGATAGGCGTAGGAGCACAGGAGGAAATTGGTAAATAGACAGATGTTTGGGTTTTTGGCGTGTTTGGGAATGGAGGAGACAAAAACCAGAAAAGAAGGAGGAGGAGGAGGAGGAGGAGGAGGAGGTCTAGGGGTAGTGGGGGCAAACGGCAAGGCAATGCAATGCATAGAGAATAGCTAGCGTGCTCTACAATAACACCACACTAAACTCCGTACTTTTTCTCCCTCAATTTGCTCCAAACCCTTGCTCGTTTCCCGAGACCCTAGCTTAGATATCATATACCTCTCCCTGCTCATCTCTCATTTATTTATTCAGATACATCTTCTGCCCTTATTTACTCTCTCTATGTCTCTGTCTTTGTCTCTGTCTCTCTCCAAATCCAAAAGTTGAGAGAGAGAGAGAGAAGAGAGAGAGAGAGAGAGAGAGAGAGAGAGAGAAAATATATTGATCACATACAATATTACAGTAGTGTATGGTAGACATGGAGAACCGTAGAGTGGAAGGCGTGAGCTTTTCTCCCCCAACACTTTTGTTATAAAAGAGATGGTGATGGTGATAGCTAGCTAAGCCATGGTGCCAAATAATGTTGCTGCATGGAAACCCGAAAGGGACACATTACCAATTTCCCCACACACGGTCTCACTCACCTCCTCCTCCTAGTTACTAATTACTATACCATGGGGACAAAATAAACAAAACAAAAAAAGAAGTAAAAATTTCAAAATGAAATGCACAAATCTGTCACAAGGGCAAGCCAAGCCAGAAACCGCACTGCACTGCAGTGTGAGAAAGTAAAGCGACCTCCAGCTGCTAAAGCAACATTCATCCAACTTATACTACTGTTTGTGTTTTATATTCTTCTTCTTGTGCTGGAATATTGTTTTTAGAATCTCAGACAAAATCCATGCACAAGCAAAGTGCCACCAATTGTTCAAAATATCCCAATAACTGATGCCAAATAAATAAATCATTTACCAACTTTAAAAAAGACTATATAAATTACAAAAATATTAGGTGTTTCTGTACCATATACGAACAAGATTTTGACAGAATAATAAATGGGCCAACCTGACCGATTGGTGCAGTGCAAAAGTTTGACTGGATACGGCCCAAAACAGAAACTTAGATGGATGGTAATTCAAACCATCCCATCAATGTCCAGAGACTTCATTGAAATACAAGGAAAAACAAAAACCAAACACCACCAGATAGTAAAAACAGTTCCATCCATGTGCTTCTTCCCGAAGCTAATAACCCATTGAAAGGACTAGCGAAAGGACTGGTTAAAAAAAGTACTAGGTTTGGCCTGGTCCCTAGCTCAACTTTTAGTTGCTTATCGGGATTAAGAAACATACACTGCATGATCATCACTAATCACATGACAAAAGCGCGCTCGAAAACATGCATGCATCCATGGCTTTGCAGAGAAAGAGAAGGGTAATTTGCTAAGCATAGGAGCCTAGCTATATATATAGATCACTATTTATAAGGTGCAACTTTTGAACAATGAGCTTTGTTTTGGTGATTAATTGTACGTCTCTGAGACAAAGTCTAGTGCCCGCATGTGGGTTGGGTTCTATACGAACAGAAATTCCCTGTGCAATTTTAATCTTGCTCTTTTGCCTTTTTCTTCACTAAAAAACTTGTACAAAACGGATTTTGACTAGCTATTAGGCCTATAATCTCAGCCTCTCATTCAGTACACTTACATAGAAAGTTTAGAAACCCAACAAAGAATCAAAAGAATTAGAAATAATACCTCTCCTATTTTCATGCTATTGATTGACATTATATATGCAGGCAGGCAAGGTACTTATATCGTGCTAGCTGACCTTATTTGGAGTAATTTTTCACGCGATGTAATTAATAACATTACGCTACAACATGTGAATTGATATTTAATACCACATGACGGGGTCATTCCGATTAATTTGATCGCAATTAATCATAACACAACAAATTAAATTGGGTAAAAGAAATACCTCCCACCAAGATGTAGTGTATATATATATATATCATATATGTAGTGGTGGGATGTACTCTTACTTACTATTGTTGTTGAATGACATGAGCTGAGGAAGTGTAAAGACAAACTGTTGGTCACGCATGGCTTTGCCTTGCAAAATATGTGTATGTGAGACTCGAACGTAGGAAAGACAAAGTAAAAATTTCCAAATCTTCGTCTTGTCTGAAAAAAGAAACTGGGAAAAGCCAACAGTGCCAACCTCATCAGACTTCATAGCCGCCCCCATTGATTTGTCACACCAACTCCCTCCTTCCCTTCCTCTAATTAACTACTGTTCATGTGACAGTCCCAGCTCCTTCACTCAGAAAGACTAATTTCTAGTCAACATTTCATTGTCGACTCCACACCACAGCACAAGGATCTCTATGTTACTGTTTAAGCAATATTTTCTGACCTTTTTTTTTATAATTATTTTTCTGAAGAGTGAAAACAAATTAAATTCAATAGAAACTTTCAAAGAAGCAAGCAAGAGAAGATGCTATGTTACTTGGGGCTGAGAGAGAGATTCTTCTTGTACTCCCAAAAAGTAAAAAGGATCTTTTATAATTTGGGCAGCTTCTTTTTGGGCTCCATTTAAAAGTTTGCTGTAGAGTTGGAGCCTACAAAAGATGGTCCAATATTCATGAACACTAAATTTAAGAAAAACGTTTATTTTCTGATTTGATGTCCGGAGGGGTTGGGGGGAGTGTAAATTGCCATATCATTCACATTGATCACATGGTCATAAGATTATGCGTCACCTTCTCGAGCCTGACACAATTAGGTTTTTTTTATACTTTGTTTTTCTCGGGTGTTATCGATGAACTTTTGAGAAGCAATTTGCTTGCTCAACATTACATTGATTTTATTTTGTTGAAAGACTGGACATGGAGTGATCTTCTTTCAATTCTCAGGTAGTAAAACATCTTCAGACCATAAAAAAAAAAAAATTTAAATTAAATACTAAAGCAACACATTGGTCATTTTAAATACCAAAGTAACTTTATTTATTTTTTAATTATTGATACAAATCATATTCTATTTTAATCTAATTTAAATTATAATGAAGGGGGATCCGAAATCGAGTGCAGAGTAGGTTTCACATCCACTCAAACCAACTTATCTAATAAGCTAAAGTCTGCCAAACTTTCTTTTATTTTAGTTCCAAACTAAATTAATGGGCTGAATCCAAATACTCCCCAGCCCGGCTATTACCTGGGCCATGGATCAACCCGAAACGCGCCAAACATTCTAAGCCCTTATTCACCTACGCCCACCTCCAGGAAATCGCTGCACCGTCCTGAATCCGGGGATACTTGATCTTAGCCAAAAGGACTCGATTCCCTTGTATAGAAAATGACAGGTGTCAAAATCCTACGGGTACTGGGAAGCACGCACCGATGACAGAGCGTGGTGGAAGCAATGATTGAACATAGCGTAAACAGAGGGCAGTGTGGATTAGGATGAGCGGCAGTTGGCCCTCAGAGGGCGCGAAAAGGCACATTTAATCACGCCTAATGCTACGCGTCGTGGCCACGAGTGTGCACGCACACACCCACGCACGAGAAGATTGAACCTTGAAGATTCCGTTTGCTCTCGGAAAACCCCGAGAATATTCGGAGGGGGGAGAGAGAGAGAGAGAGAAACAATAGACTTGAAATAACTATGACCAAGAATTAATCAGATAAACAGAAAAATAAAATATAAAAATAGACAAAGGGTGGGAACAGAAAAAGAAATAAATTGGCAAGAGGCTGAGCCCTCTGGAGGGAGGGAGCAATCGGTCTTTGATCTTATCCGATAAAAATTAGAACATTTAAAAATAAAAAATAAAAAATAAAAGATAAAAGTAGGTGCGGGAGGTGGTGACGTCAGCTCCAGCCCATAGATAGGCAGAGAAAAGCGAATCACAATTCATACCATCGAATATTCAACCCCAACTTGTAAAAAAAACTAATTTGGAAATAAAAACCCAATCACAGATTCGCTTTTGTACGCGACGCCACGACCCGACGTCTCTCTCTCTCTCTCTCTCTCTGAACACAAAAAGCACTCTTAAAATTCCATATTTTCTTTTCCAATTTAATATCTCTAGAAACTTGTTTTTGTTGGTTTCTTTCTTTTTAAATAATTTGGTTTTGGTCTGCAAGATTATTCCGGTTTCGGATTCTACTTGGATCGCATATGCGTCCTTGACAAGCCCCATTCGTTACCCAATCCCCCTTGTTCGGTTCTATCCATGCTTTGGACCTCCACCTGCTCCTTCTTATAATCTCTCTCATACATAAATACATTCACACCCGCATTTCTCTAGCTCTGATTTAACCCAAGAAGGAAGATAAAGACACAAGCTTTGAAAAATCCAGGAAGAAAAAAATAAAATAAAAAGTTAGCTATGGAGTCTACAGAGCAAATGCAGGCTTCAAGGTTGGGTTTCCGTGACTATGTCAAGGCCTTAGAGGAAGAGAGGCATAAGATTCAAGTTTTTCAGCGTGAGCTCCCTCTCTGCTTGGAGCTTGTCACTCAAGGTACGGACCCTTTTCAATTTACACCCGAAGTCTTGTCTTATAAGTCCTAAAGTTCATGTCTTGGTTTGAATTTATATGGATTTGTTTTCTTATTTTGTTTTTGGGTTGTTTTTTTTAGCTATTGAGAGGTGTAAGCAACAGCTTTCGGATACAACCACAGACTACATGCATGGACAATCTGAGTGCTCGGAACAAACTTCAAGTGAGGGGCATGTTTTTGAGGAATTCATTCCCTTGAAAAGGACTTCCTCTTCTGATAGTGATGATGATGAGGTGCAAGAGTCTCAGGAGCCCAAGACCAATGACAAGGATAAGACTAATGGTGACAAGAAAAAATCAGACTGGCTTAGATCTGCCCAGCTCTGGAATACAACCCCAGATCCACCCCTTAAAGAGGTATAAAAAAGATTCCACCTTTATCTATTGAAATGAATTGTGATTGCCCTTTTGTTTAGCAGCTCCATTTTATGAGGTAAAAGAGTGGGAAAGTATTGATTTTGGGGGTGTTGGTCTTGCAGGAATTGCCTAGAAAGGCCTTAGTGATGGAGGTCAAGAGAAATGGGGGGGCTTTTCAGCCTTTCCAAAGGGAGAAAAGCGTTGGAAAGACTAATAGGCCAGTGGCTAAAGTGCCTGCTTCTGCTCCGGCTACTAGTTCAACCACAGACACCGTCAGTGGAGGCAGTGGTGAAAGCCTCAAGAAAGAAGAAAAAGATGGACAGGGTCAGAGGAAACAAAGGCGGAATTGGTCACCGGAGTTGCATCGCCGGTTCTTGCATGCTCTTCAACAGCTCGGTGGTTCACATGGTATGTTGTTGAGTAACCTTTTTAATGTTTTTGAGATTAATTTACTTGGATGGTCAGTGATCATGGGATATGTTATTTATTATGATTGGATGCATATGGGATTAAATTCATTTGGATGTTTGCTTGACTTGTGGGTGTGATTGGTTTTTCTTGCAGCTGCTACACCGAAGCAAATTAGAGAGTTAATGAAGGTTGATGGGCTCACAAACGATGAAGTCAAAAGCCATTTACAGGTTTGTATATGTGATTCATCATCTATCTGTTTTAATAATAATTCGCTTTATTTGAATAAAATTGTACAAGGAGCTAATGCCATGCCACTACTCATACATGACAGAGATTGGAAGCAATGTTTTTATGGAGATCTTTACAATTTTAACGTATATAATAATCGTATTGGTACTGTTAGTTTGTATTTCCTAGGTTTCCTATCAATTCAAGTCATGCTATTTGTCTTGAATTTCAATTCATATTTAACTTTTGGGTGCTTCTCTATGTGCAAGTTACAATGTGATTAAAAGAATATTATAAAACAACCCAGCAACAAAGAGTTGGGAATCTAACAAAAGCATACATTTCTTGAAGAATCAATCAGAAGTTGTGAATTTTTATTAAGCCGTCCTGCAATCAAGCAGAGCCTAATTTCTATCATCTTCTATTGTTTACAGAAATATCGTTTGCACACTCGAAGACCAACTCCAACAATGCACAACAACAACAACAGCAACAGCAACAGCAACACACAAGCACCGCAGTTTTTGGTTGTGGGAGGTATCTGGGTGCCACCCCAGGACTATGCAGCAGTAGCAGCCACAGCTTCAGGGGAGGCTACCAGGGTTGCTGCAGCCAATGGAATATATGCACCTGTGGCTACATCTCCTTCTACTGTCACACCAGTGTCACCACCATCCCTAATGCGAAGACCGCGACCGAAGAGACCTGAGTCCTCTCATTCAGATGAGAGGGTCAGCCACAGCGAAGGCCGTGGTCATTGCAATTCTACCGCTACATCATCCTCCACTCACACCACTGCTTCCCCTGTGTTATAAACTTTTTTAACATGAGAATGATGTAAAAATTTTGTAACCAGCGTTATAGAAAGTCCTTTCTGATTACCACACCAATATTCTGACCTTTTCCGTGTTTGGTTTTTCCCTCCTGTTGTTTATGAGCTATAAGATGTAGAGGTGTGTGCTGGATACGAGGGACAGTGACAGTAGAGTTTTGAAGTTGAATAAATTACATACAGAATTTGGAAGCAGAACAAAAAATATTATGAGGCTCGAGCACGCTAATAATAACATAATGTTTCTTGTTTGTTATATCTATATGTACATATGTATAGCCTGCACATTTTAGTAATCGTCGGCTTGTTAACTGTTGTATGCATTTGATTGAATGCTCTGTTTTGTACTGGCTACGAGGTTGAAATTTGAATGGTAGCTGAGATTGCAAGAACCTAGACAATTTGCAATAAAATATCAAAGTCTAATACGAACATATTAATGGACAGAGAAGCTGCAAATCAAACTGTTTCACGGCATTTACTGTGGTAATTACTAATTGCACCAAGGTTAAGACTTGTACTGTAAATATATATATATTTTTTTTCGCCAAATGACAAAAATATCATTGATAAAAACCAAAAGGCTCGATTATAATAATTACACAGGCAACCAATCACTTAAACGTTAAACTCCAAATTATGTAAATGCTGACTAATTTCCACATCTGAATTTGTCCAACTGGCCGGACAGCCACATAAGGTTTGGTGAAAAGGATGGTCTATTCGTAGCTATAAATTGATGAGGGAGTTATAGAGCTTTGTTGACAAAGAGGGGAATATAGTCTTCTTTACTTAAAAGTCTTGAAAAATAAAAAAATGACAACAAAAGAATCCTGACCCACGAGAAATCTTCCTACCCAAGAAAATAAGCAAATCACAGATGTTGCAGATCTAATCAAATCTTTTCTGTTTGGCTATTGTTGCCTCAAATCATAGAAAATTGGGTTGCGTAGAGGCTACACACAATATGATAATTCCTTGGCCTTTTGCACAAAAGGAGAAAAATATTGGCAAAATTCAGTAGTTTGTTGGATATGTATGCATAAAAAACATGTGCACATACACACATATCATATGTTTCCCAAATAAAGCCACCCCCTCTGAACATCAACTGCTTTAGAAAGTGTGGTTTGAACAGTTTAATGTTAACTTCTATCTGAAGCTGATTAGGTTTTGGTTGGGTAGGCTAGATGGGGATACCTTATCCATAAAACCACACCCCACCCCCCTCTCCCCCTCCCCCCCTTTTAATTTTTTCACTCGCTTACTCTCTTTTTTAGTTTATTTTGTATAATTTATCCCGCGATTACATGTTTCATGGCTTCATTGAATGGCACTATTAAACTATATATAAAACTGTTTGCATATATCATTTACTTTTTCTTGTTCTTTTTAATGACTGTATATTTATCATTTCAAGTGAAGCCAGCCATTACATGTTTCAGAGCCCTTCTTCCAACAGTGAAAGGATAAGGATAAGTTCTAGAATATCATGAAGGGTCGTTCTCTACTTGAGATTTAAGAAGATGAACTCACGCAAATGTCCAAAGCTGACCCTAATTTTCGTCTTATACTTTGTAGTTGTACATACAGATCACCAAAACCTAGGGCCTCAAGCGTAAAAATAAAAATTTATAATCAATTGCGTTACGAATTCCTTACCCGAAATTTTAATTATAAACAATAAAAGGTAGTAATAATCAAGACACGTAAGATAAACCAATGTCTTTTCCCTTCCATTCCCTCCAAGTTTAAACAGAAGTCCGGAAATATATAACTTGAATGACGAAATAATTACTTTGAAGTGTCCACATTCGTAATAAAATATGGAATAATTTGGTCATCTCTCTATCAACTTTTTAGGCTTTTATCTAAACAAATACAAAACAACCAGAGAAAAACAAATGTTATCCAAGAGGGAATATTATTTAGATGCTTGCATGGTGGTGATCCAGGCCATTTTAAAACGTGGCGGCTCTGATAATGCATGGTAGATGGTGCAGTTAAAGTTATAACCAGGCTAGGCCCCATAAATTATTATCATTTTGTGTTTGTGTTTGTGTTGTGTCAACACAAGACACACAGGACAAAGCTGTGTTAGTTGGAGCTAATTTTCTAGCTTATCGCATTGCGAGTCCTCCCATTTTTTTATACAGGAAAACGAAGTGAAAATGTACCACTTCCACGGTCCACATCCGAATATTCCAATGTATTCGGGACAATTAGGCACTAGTTTTTTTTTTTTTATTATTCGGAAATTTGCATATATGTTATCATCTAAAATGTAATATGCTAGTATATTCTCCATGTTCTTAACTTATCTTCTGGGGAAGGAAGGACCAATCCGGAAGGTTTTCTGATCCCCAAGAATCTTACCTTGTCCAAGAATCTACCATATAAATTAAATCAACTTAAACTAAGATTAAGATTAATTAATTACTGAAAAGGGGAGAGCCTAATTGGTTCATGTGGTGTGCGGGCCTCCCAGCTCACATATGCTCAGTATATTATGCAGCTTGAGCTTGATGGTGGGCCAATTTGTAATCGAGTGAAGACACGTCTGGTTTCTGAGTTCTCATCAGACTTTTTCTTCTCCTTCTGGGTGGAGATGATATTTCTATTTTTGTAATCAAAGGTGTCCTTAAATAGAAAATGAATTGAATATGTATTTTAAGCAAAGAAAAGAAACAATGAATCCGTTGAGTTGAGGACATTTTCAAAGTGTTGTAGAAGAAGATGGGGTTGGATTAGGACTAAGTCCAAGGGAAAGACAGATGGATAGAGAGAGAGAGAGAAGAAAGATTCAAGAGAAGCGTCCCTTGAGCGAACCTTAAGGCCAAGTGCCTCTTGCCGTCTATTAAATTCATTAAGTGGAATCGATGCTAAAGTCATTTTTTTGGTTCATTTGGTGACAAAATGTCATCATAATTCTTCTGAGGGGAAGATGTTGAGCATATTCTGTTGATCTTCTTCACGTTGAACTGTTGAATTAGACAAATTAATCCTACATACATTATCAATGCCAAGTTTTGTTTTTTTCTTTTGAACTTGTCATGCTTGACTAGGTTAATTAATGCTGAATGAAACCCATCTTCCTTTCACATTAAAAATGAAAACAAAAAGATTTCATATGTAGTATCTATCTACGTCAACCTCTGTATCTCTCGAATATACATGCGCATTTGATGTTTTTTTTTCTTCACATTTTTGTTGTGGACAAACGATATGACATATATAAATATATTTTACGACCGATCGGATCACACGCAAATAACAAAGTTATGTTTTACAATATAACTAATCACAACTTGAGTAGCAAAATCATCACAAATATTTCTGACCGAAAAAAAAAATCATCACAAATATCATTTTCGAATGATCGCATCCATATGAGTTGCACTTGATATCTCCTTTAACTAAGGTTATCTCCAAGTGATGGCTATATCCTCAAATATAGCCCCAAATCCCTAAAATCCATCTCCAAGAGTGGGCTACATAAAGAGTTACCAAAAAAGGGAGGATTACACAAAGGGCCAATTCTTAAAATGAGGGCCACATGTGGCCCTTTGGCCAGCCCAGGCTAAATAATTGGATGGGGCTCAGCTGACGTGAACTAGCCATTAGGTGATGTTTCTTAAAAAATCTAAAAAATTTCTACTTTTTTTGGGGGTATAAATACCTACCTCATTCTTACATAATTTCTCACAACATCTTCATAATTTTACATATTATACTTCCTCAATTTCATCCTTTTACATAATTTCTCACAATTTCTTCATTCTTTTACAAACTATAATTCATCCTTTTCTATTTAAATTAATTTTTAAGTTGTTTTTATAACAATAAAAAATCT
This sequence comes from Prunus salicina, assembly GCA_020226455.1. Lineage (NCBI taxonomy): Eukaryota > Viridiplantae > Streptophyta > Magnoliopsida > Rosales > Rosaceae > Prunus > Prunus salicina. The sequence continues at coordinate 36,894,800 of CM035341.1, forward strand.
AATCATAAATCTATAGGGCTAATCACGCGCCAACACATGGATGTAAAAAATCCTATCCCAAATTTTTTTTCTCTTTTAAAATGTATTTTAAATAGGATATAAATAGTGGTTTAATTAAATTAACTAATAAATTTACATTATATACTAAAAGCTATTAAAATATTAAATTTAGCTATTTGTTGTTGGAGACGGTTAAAATAGAGTCTGTCACTTTTTTTTATTTATAAAATCATGTTTTAGAGGGTTAATATAGACCTCCAAACTTGAAGATAGAAAACAACTGTGATCAATTAGCATTTGATATTGACTCGAGTAAACTGCAGAATTATAATTATCTTCTCACCCCTCAATATAGTATGTACTAGTACTTCATTCCCGTTCCAATACATATCCTTACATTTCCACCAAAAGTAATTATAATTTGAAGTTGACCCAATTAAATTGTAATTATATTCCAAAGTGAATCTCACAAATTAGGCGGGACGGACAAGTGCCCACTGGGGCAATATTACCCACATAATTTTTAATTTCTAAAATTTCCACACAATTAATTGGCTTCTTTTTTGGGTAGCTATAGCTCTGAAGTCTGAGAAGTCCACATTTATGTGCTGGCTATAGCTGACGTGGTTGGCAGAATTAACACCACGAAGCAACAACATTATTTGCTCTGGCCCCATATACTTAACTGACCTAATTATACGAGATCCCTTTGGATTCTCTGTAGCTATTAACCTTAATTCAGCGAATCTTCTAGTTAGCTAGTCATGCTAGCAAATTAAATTTTCATTATGTCATCATATAGCACACTGAGAGTGATGTCCCTCATCTTGTTTAAGGTTAGAAATAGTCGTTAATACGCGTTTGAGTGTCAATTATTAATGCAAGTGAATTTCATAATACATAAACGGCTCATAATAAGTAACATTTCCCATGATAGAAACAATTATTATTGGCTTTCTTGGGGGTTCCTAGTTCCCAGCTAGATATGTTAGGCAGAGCTAGATAGCATTCTACTAAGTAATTGTTGTTTTGCCGAGATTAATGAAATGATTATGCAGCCCCTAAACCTAAAAGCTTAAACCATAATCGGCCCTCGGATCAATTGGGTTCAGTGGTTAAGTCCTCGTCTTTGTTGACGAATTAATGTTGCTTTTTTAATTTTAAAATAAATAAATAAAAATAAAAAAATAACAAGATATACGTAGGCCATTTTCACGGAATCATTCATTCAGTCTCCTGAAGGACGACGCCAACTCGTCCAAATGCAATGCAATCATATTTGCTGGATTCTATGTGTATTTCCCATTATTCTTTGGTGATAAAAAAGTAAACTAGTTTTATAATTTTATTGGCTCCAGAAATGGAATATTGTTGTGGTTGCAGTCTAATAACACTACCGCTAATATCTCTCATGGATGGAACCGGCCAGGTTCATTGAGGTTGTCAAAGTTGTTTTTATTTTATTATAATAATAAATAAATAAAGAGAAAAGCGACCATGCTTCCTAGAAAAATACAAAAATGTAAACATTTATAGGAATTTCAGTCCAAATAAAACACCATTTATAGAACTGTAAAAATTCATGGAAACAGGATCTGACAAACTAAGAGCTTTCAAGTACCTTATTTAGTTACTAATTAAATTGAGACTATACTTACCCGAGTCATTCTATAGTTAGGGCCTTGTCTAATGTCCTTAAATGAGATCATATCTCTTAACCGTATGATAAACTAACCAATTTGATCAATCATGATCTCTTGGACTACAGGGGTCCAAGAGATTTGTGGTCACTCATTGTTGGATGTAAATTCAACGGTTCACTCACTCTTGCACTCCTTTTAAGAAACTTTTTTGAATCATTGGATTAATATCCAACGATAGTTGACCATAATTTCTTGGACTCCTGTGGTCCAAGAGATCGGGACTGCCAATTTGATCCAACAACTAACTAATTTAATCAAACGATTAAGAGACTTAACCGCATCACTTGCACTCATTCTATGAATTACAAATGTTTTGCGCTTCTAACTGTACCCACAGTGGACTTTCTTTTTCTTTAAAAAATATGTAGCGAGACCAAGCCCATTGGGCCTTGCCTTTGAATGAACTTCCATTTGGCAAATTACAAATTTGATTTGATAAAGATGTACATATTTTTAAGGAGACACAGTTTCTGTGTATCTGCAAAAACAAATTATGGGAGGTTGGAAAGTGGCGGGATCTCTAGAGGTACACCAGGAGAAGGCTGCAGTACCTGCGCATCTGGTAATTCCTTGGACAAAAGTTCCTGCATTACGTAACCATGTCATCTTAAAGAGTTTATTTTCTTCCAAAGCATAATGACTCAAATATATTTCTCAACAAGGAGTTGAAGAAAACAACCTTGAATGATTCTATTGTTCCTTCAGCCTGAACTAAACTAGCAAGAAGCCCTTTGCTATCCAAGTCTCCGTTTGTCATCGGGACAATGAACCTACAAAATGTGCAACAAAGACATTGAAATACTTACAATAAAACCATCTTTCTTTATATGTCAGTGTCAAGGTAAAAAGAATTTGTACTTGGCATGCAGCAGCTTTGCAAGTTCAACTGCATCTTCTTGTCCAGACACCAAAGTAAATTTAGGCAGAAGCTGCTTTATGACCGGCGTGATGACAATGTCAGCCCTTTCCTTCTCCACTGAACTCTTGTTGTATACACAATGGGGTTCATAGTAAAGAGTAAATTTCCCTTGTGGAGAACTGACAAGATATCTGGTCCACATAGCATACATATATACTTAATATTCGTTCAACTAAAGAGTAAATATTAGATAACAGACTACATCAAAATCAAATCTACATATAGGTAACATTCCTTGGAAATACACTCGACTAAAAGTTGAAGAACATATTATTGAAGGAAGTTGAGGTTCCACCCCAAAACCAATTGGCAATAGGAGGAGTAGCCCAACTCCTTATAAACCCAGGCTAGGTCCCTTAACATTTCAATGTAGGACAAACACTCTCAACAATTATACCACAAAGGAACTGTAACATTCCTTGAAAATGGAATTCACTAGTGTCATACTGGCAATAGATGAATGAAACCTTACCCATTTTCAGGGCGCTGCCAAGGAGGACCAAGAACAGGCCCTGCAGTGGCCTGAACTTTGACTGTAGAACCACTTCTTGCTTCAATTACGGAGCTCTGACCAGGTTCCATATATGTGACCTGAAAAACGAAAAAATTAGAGTGTGAGTATCAAACAGAGAAGAGGCATCTGAATTTATGCTTCTGAGCGCATAATTATTTAATTATCTTGAATGCAAGTATTGCAACTTTCAGAAACCAATTGAGACAATGGTTTAGGTTCAGTTGTTTCAAGAGATGTGATTTTGGCATGGAATTTGTCTACGGTCATGTCCACCATCTTAGCAGTAAACGCAATTACCCAAAAATTGACAGGGAACAGCTGAATAAGAACAGAGGCCCCAGCCTGATTGACATCTCCTACCCAAAAACTATGCTAGCTCTTGAGAAAAAGGCATTGCTTATTGTTAAGTTATGATTTTGGATTTCATTTGATCATACCATATAAGTGTAGTGTCATTATCAGGTTGTTATAGTATAGACCACCAAGCCAATTTTTCTCAGGTCTTAATTTCTTTGATGGTGACTACAAAGAATGAATAGCATATATTAAAATAAAAAACAAAACAGAAACATTCAGGAGCTGCAGCCTGTAAAAGAAAACGCTAGTTTCAGATTGAATATGCTTACATTGCTGAAAAGGGGATCCAACAATGTCTGAGCATTGGGTGTAGCTATTACTCTAAGATTCAGGTACTTTTCAGAGAGCGGCTTTAAAGTCTTCAAATGGCAGTGGTCATCGAGGCTTTGTGTGATTAGTAAACAATCAACTTCTGGAAGATCACTTAGCTGCACTAAAATTGCACACCCAATCAAAACAGGCTTATCAATTCCAGAACAATTGTACTACAAGATAATGGCAACATATGCATAACAACAAGGCAAATTATATATAAAAAGGAAATTGAATTAAGAACTAAAAGACTACCTGGAAATTCTTCAAAAACTTCTTGGCAGCATCATAAAGCCAGGGGATCCCAAAATCCAAATTACCCACCAAGATTGGATCGACCAATATTTTCAACCCACCCACATCCCACAACCAGCTATTCCCCTAAAGCAAAACTTTGTATACATATGTCAGGAAATGCCCAAAACTAATCAAATCTAAGAAAGACCAATAAGAATATGAAAACCCACCTCCAAGTAAGTGAGTTTGAACCCATCAGTGCCGGCGACACTCGACTGAATTGCGCTTTTCTCAGAAACCACAGCAGCAACAACCCTACCAATCCTGCAAATATGTACAGCTGAAGACAGCTCTAAGATTTACAAAACCCTGCATATATGAGAGAGAGAGAGAGAGAGAGAGAGAGAGAGACCTGGACGTTGAAAGCCTCAATTGTTTGGAACTTGCGCGAATGGGAGTGGGGCTAGGAGTCGAGAGAATGGGAGAGGGCGCGACAGGGGATAAGGGTATTCTCGGCGTGCATGGTCTGCACGACCAGAGAAGAGAGCTGCACTGACCCACAGCCATGGCCTTCCCGCGAATTTGGAGAGCGATTGAAGTGCATAATTTATTACTTTATTATTAGTTAAATCATTTTCATTTCCTAAAAATTCAAATGGATTTCATGCTGCCACTTGCCACGGGCTCACCCACAAGAACATTTAATTTTTTATTATAAAAAGAATGATCAATAAATGGTAAATCTTTGAAAATTAATTTAATGTGTGTAATGGTTTTTATTTTATTTTTTGATCTTTTGATTAAAGAAACTGAAATTCCTTTCTTTTGTAGGAGATAACGCAGCACTGCACCAGCAAGTTGCAACTCAATATACACAATTTTGTCGAGCTCATATAGCTAAAGAAAGAAACCAGCAAAAACTTGGATTTTCGCTAATCTAGGAATCTTTGAAACAGAAATGCTTTACAATAAGTGGTTCTTGTACATTCAAATCTTGAAGGCAAGTTGTCTTTCCCATCTTTTGGGTTGATAAGGTATGATACTTGCAATTTTGTTACCTTCAGGTTTTGGCAACTCATCCTCAGATGGGACTTTCTCATGCCAAACAAACTCGTTTTCATGTTCATGCTTCCTGAGTAATTCCGCAAACTTATCAATTTCCTCTTTGAGAACATATTTCCATGACTCTTGGCCTGGCATTTTCTTCTTCTTCACATCAACCAGTGCAACTCGAAGAACTCCGATGGCAGCGCCGAATTGGTTGGCAATCTTCAGGCTTTCGGCAAAGTATTTCTTACTTTTTAACTCATGTAGCGCTTTGCAACATGATATGAATTCCTGTACAAACCAGAAAGAGCAACCAAAATGGGAAAGAAAACTTTCTGATCAGCCCCAAACTGTTCATTCAAGGTGAGGAAGGAATATAAAAATAACACTGTGCAAATGAACGCACACATACCACAATGCGTGAAGAAATATCATTACATTCCCTACTTGCTGTATTTAAAACACCTGCAGCTTCATCAAGCAACTCTGCAACACCATGATGCAACTTTGCCAAAAGACCCACGGTAGTGCCCTTCTCTTCGGCCCTCTTTGTTGTTACCGCCTATTACATTTTCGTAACAACATCAATTATCACAAAGAAGAAGCCTACCGTAAAACTTTTATCATCTCTTTAAAACTCGCCTAGTAAAGAAAAGTAAGTGGATTTATTCATATATCAGTATGGACAGAGCAAACATCTGCAATTCTGTAATGGAAACTCACCTGGGCCTCGGCCAAACAAATGAGGCTCATGACAGTGGACACAGATGAGACAACTTCTGGTGGCCTTTCCGCAGTGAGTGAATATTGTAGAATAGGAAGAACCTTATGAGCAAGATGATGAAAAACACCAGCAGCTTCTCTGAAAAGGGTGGCCGATTGCACTAGGTCTATGACAGCGCAAAGAAACTGATCAGGTAATTACATCCATGGTCACGAAAGAAATAATAATAACAATAATAAAAGATCTCAAAAGTGCAAATGAAGGTAAGCTAGCATCTTCTACCTGCAGGAAGAACTTCTAATGCCCTCTCCTGAAGGATTGCACCATAAAGGAAAAGGGTCATACCAATCTCAAACTGCAAGCTATTGATTTGAAAATATTTTGGACCTTTAAAGTTAAAGAAAGAAGATGAACTAAGAGCACTAGTCCATTGCATCTTAAGTTCTGAATTCCATCGAACTATCTGGCCGAAGTCGCTGATCATGCCAACATGGAAAATCAAATTCTCCAGCAATGGAAGATACATTTCTAGGTTGTGAAGAACCTGAGACATTGAAAAGAATACTAGAATAAGCAAAACATCAAATGCTGTCAGAGACTGGATTACATAGTCGTACTAGATGCAAACGGAAAGAATCAATTTGTACCAAAATAAATACGCAAGTTCTCCATGTAACATTATCTCACAACCTAAAACACATGAAGATTAAAGGACGGCATTAAACTAACATAAGATTATTAAAAACAAAGACCTGAGTTCAACAAATGTTTCATCCAAACATATATTAAAGTACCTACAAACAAACAGAGTTCGCCATTAGAACAGGGTAGTGCCAGTATTACTAAACAATAAAGCCTTTTACGTATATTCAAAGGGTGACATTAATATGCATGAAAATGAAAGATGCAAAATAAATCTCATATGCCTGGCAAGAAATAATAAGTGGGTCTCCCAATACCAAATGCCATACTGACAAATTACCTGTTGAGAACGAGAAGTTAACCCTCCAGACATTTCTCTTGCAAGGGCCGTAGTAATGGAGCTGCTCTCATTAATAGACTCCTCAATCATTCTACGCTTAGAGCTCAATTCTTTCAGTTGCTCAAGTGTTGTGGAATCACGAGCAGCATAAGCCTCTTCAAACACAATCTGTCCCCATTGACAACAAATCACTTGGGAAATTATTACCACACAAAAAACAAGTAACACTGCCGAATAATTTATTGGACATATATCCACTTCTATGTATTCATCCCCAAAACCTGCCAAAATCTTTCCTCCAAAAGAGTAGACCAAAATTTCATTCAATGGGGTTGACAATGTCACATTATTAAATTTATATTTTTTGTTGTCCTCCTATTGTGGTTCCTAAACATGATTTTCCACCCAACAAAATTCAAGAAAACCCAACTGGATCTATGCACGTTCACCATTACCGCAATCTCAATGCTGATTACAAGCAAGCAACATGGCGTGACAAAATTGGAAATTTGATCAACTGGGTGTATAATAAGCTCAGTATGAAAAATCCGAAAAAAAAACAAAATTCAAGACCAAAAAAGCTTAATAGCACCATAGACTCTCCAAAAATAACTCAAAACACATTTACCACCAAAATATAAACTCAAGAATATGAGAGGCACCGAGAAATACCTTCTTAGTCTTCAACTTTGCCGGGTCTCGAAAATGAAGCATCATCGTTGCCAATTAAACAAAGCCCAGACAATATCTGGGTTTTACGAGAAGTTTCTAAAACCTTTACCTTTACAGAGCTCAGATTACTAGTAGAGATCAGCTTTCAGGTTAAGAAGCAGAGAGAAGAGTAAGAAGAGTGTGGTTCGTCCGCGACTTATTTAGCGCGTACCATTTTCCAATGGGTTTTGTTGTTTTGGGTCGTTTTCAGGATCATTGCCTACTGGATTCGTTCGTTTGCTTCTCGGCCAAGATTTCGATTTTTTTATAAGAGGTCATACTCTAATGGGCCCCTGATTCTACATTCTTCAAGCGGATGTGGGCTTCTCCGGCCGACTCTCACAATTTTTTATAGAGATATTTAGTGATATACTCATTTTTAGCACGAATATTATAAATAAACTCTACACCATTGAATTTTTATAAACAAACCCAAAAAATAGCAGCTGGTTTTATTGAATTTAATATTTATTATTAAATTACTTTGATGCCTATCGAGTATTTTGGGTATTTTTATGAGATTTTGGGGTTTAGCTTGTTTTAAGAAATTGATGGCAGTTTTGTAATTTATAAGAAGTTAAAAGTCTCTTTGTTATGTTGTAAATGAGCTTTGAGTGTATTTATAAAGTCCATTTCATATGGGGTATTTTTATAATTTGGGCCCTTATATTGGGTATAATAGTGAATCTTTTTTTTTTTTTTAAATAATGTCAACTAAAATTTATTTTAAAAGGATGGAAGAAAAAAAGAAGTCGGATACAATAAGGGCACTTCCAGCGCTCCTCTTTTGTTGGGGCAGGAGGGGGCCTAGACCCAACAATTGGCTCCAGCGTGCAACAACAAGATCGAGCAGCTGGTGGGCTCCACAAGCCTGGGCAGGCTCAAAGGCAAATCTTGCATGGGTTTGTCGACGTCATCAATAACATCAATAACGGAAAAAATTAGAAAACAAAATCGAAAAGAAAAACCTAAAATTTTAGAATTAAAAATAAAATAAAATAAATACCTAGTCATATTTTTCACTTCTCACACTAAAATTAATGGTTTAAGTATAAAAAATAGAAAATAAATTAAAGTGAATAGTAATTGTCATTGCCTTTTGGGGTGGAAATAAAAAAGGTAAGGGCTGCCACTATTCATGTGAATAGTGACAAACCTTGCCTTACCTTGCCCTTTGGGGTGGAGGTACTCTAAACCCCCCAACTTATAGGGGTCATTACAAACTCATACACACCTTTATTGACTCGTTTGACCATTACATAAACTTTGTGAATCCTTTCATAAAATACCCTCTGTCACTCAATTGTCAGGAACCTCATTAAGTAATGAGCTAGCGCTGTCGACATAGGTATTTTTGATAACGTAGAGCAATTTAAAATTGTTGACAAAAGACTTGAGCATACAAAAGAAAAGGCCTATGAGCCCCAAAATCGTCAAATCTCTAATTTTGATCTCCTCAATTTTTTTTTTCTAATTGATACAAAGATGGAGGTGTCGAAGTGTTGTTGTGGTAAGTGAGCTTAAGAGTTCACTTCCTGGACTAATGCGAACCCTGGGAGACGTTTCTTTGGATGTGCGAAGTACGGGGTAAGAGATATGAGTTTTGTGTTTTTGAATTTCTCTTTTTTGTTGTTGTGAATTTGGGTTAGAAAGTGATTGGCTTGATGTAATGTACATAGAGGACAAGGGTGCAACTTCTTTCAGTGGATTGATCCCCGAATGTGTGAAAGGTCTAGGATTGTTATTCCTGGGTTGCTGAGAAAGGTAAAAAAGCATGAGGAGTTGCAAAGAAAAGTGGTGACAAGAGGGAACGTTATATAGGTAGTGTTACTGGGTTCATGGGTTACAATTTTGGTGCTTTTGTTGGTGTTGTTTTGTGGGGGCTCGAGAAAGCATGTACCTAACAAAAATGTTAGGCTAGAATTAGAATTTTAGTTTTTGTCTTAGTCATTGTTTGGCAAAAGGTTTTTGTATGATAACATTGTAATGAAATGTAAGTTATGTCATGTCTGTAATGAAGTTGTAAACCTTTACATTTTGAAATGAGAGAAATAGAGTTGAAAATGTAGGTGTGAAATGAAGTTGAAATGCAAACCTTACATTTTGAAATGAAGTTGTAAGCCTTTACATTTAGTAAACTATTTTAAAAAAAAAACAGGTGTGAAAATGCAAGTGTCAAAATACATAAGTTCCAATATGAAAGTGTATAACTTCCCATATGTAAATACAACCAAACTGAAGTGTCAAAATACATAAGTTGGCATCTCAAAATATACCAAATCAGAGTTGAAATCTCAAAATATACCAAATTAGAGTTGAACATAACTTATCCCATATCAAAATGTACCAAATCAGAGTTGAACATAACTCTTCCCATATCAAAATATACCAATTCATAGTTGAACATAACTCTTCCCATCTCAAAATATATCAATTCAAGCACAGTTCAACACAAGCAAAAAAGAAAAAGAAAAAGTAAAGGTGTGGCTTCATTTCACTTGTCCTTGCACAATTGTTTCCTATTTCTTTCCCAAGTTATGGGTTGATTTGTAGCTTCTTGTCCTCACTGCAATTGGTGCCTCTATTGAATTCTTTGATTGTGAGCTTCTTGTCCTCATTGCAATTGGTTCAATTGAATGGTTTGATTCCTGTATACATCAAACAATTGTATACGCATAATTACTATGCTTACCATACAATTGTATACATCAAACAACATACTAGGGTTTAGAGACTTACATTTGGAGGTTCTCCAATTTTTTTCTTACCCCTTGCAACTTTTCTTTTTGTCTTCCTTTTGGAGCCAGATGCTTTTCCAGTTTTCTTATTTTGCTTTGGAGGTAGATGTCTGTGATGAATCCTGCTGTTGTAACCTTATTCTCCACAATGGATGTACCTCATAGTAATGCCCTGTTTTCCAAGCAATTTCTTCCCCCATTTATCAATTTTCTCCTTAGCCTCATTTTTCCTTAGTTTCTTTAGTTTTCCTGGCTGTCTACTGTATGATGGTGACTTAACAGCTTCATGCTTAGACCTGGCCCATAGACTTGGACCATTAATTTGTATAAGGTTGTCATAGGCTCTCAGGTAGGCAGTTCTGCTAACGCAAGAGTTGACATACTCCTAAACTGGTTTACCCCATTTGTAATGTGCTGCAACAATACCATGTGTACATGATATACCACTCAAGTCTCATTCTATGCAAGAACATGTGTGTCTAAGTCCATTACATATTGATCCATTTTCCCACCATCCACTTGATATTTAGAGTCTCTTGACCACATGACAGTGCATTGGCTAGACAAAACCTTTTTGGCTTGTAGTTTGTTAAAAATGTTAGGGCATAATTCATGAGGCCAACTCATCATCTTGCACATTCTGGATGTTATTCTACTCATCAATAGGCATCTTATCATCTCCACCAAAGTTATGTTTGGCTTATCTCTTGTAGGTTTAATTGTGTTATTAAATGACTCACGCAGGTTGTTGATGAGCATATCACATTTCACAGTTGAGTGTAATTTAGACCATTGTTGTGGAAGCTTAGACACTAGTCACTCCCAGGCCCCAACATGAAGAGTCTTTAGATGATTCATGCACCTCCAATATTACTTAACTACATTGGCTCTTGCACAACCCCAGTACATGTCCTTAAGTGCCTTGTCCTTGTACAGTTTTATGTACTTGCTGAATAAATGCCTAGCACAAAAATGATGCTCAACATTAGGTACTACATCTTCAAATGCTCCGGGCAATCCTTTTTTCTTGTCATAAATAAACGACCACTCATGTGAGTTAACAATTCCAATATCAGCAACTAGCAGTTCAAGGAACCAAGTCCCAAGAGTCCCTTGTCTCCATTTCCACCATTGCATAAGCAATGACCTAAGTCTCATTGTTTGCACCTATCTCAATGGCTATCAATAGTTGTCCCCCATAGACTCCCTTCAAGTGACAACCATTTAGCCCAATTATAGGCCTACAACCTTCTTTGAACCCCTTTTTACACCCTTCTAAACAAACATAAAGTCTTTGAAATATTGCATCATTGCCATTGAAATCACACTTTATTTTCATAGTGGTTCACATATTAGTTCTCTTCACTTCTTCACAATAGTCCCACAACCTACTATATTTTGAAGCCATAATCCTTTCTATCAACTGAAGAGCAACTCTTTTGGCTCTATAGCGCTTTATGTGTGAAACACCAACAACCCATTCCTTAGCAGCAACATCTAGAAGTGATTTTGGTGGAATTTGAGGATTGGATTGAACCTTATCAATGAAAGTGTCAGTTATCCATTTGACAGTGGCTTGTTTATTCTTCCAAACCTACTACAATTATGGTTGAGGTTGTAAGTCTTCACAACCAAGGTCTTATCCACATAACTCTTAGCATATACATATATATGTCATGGGCATGAGTCTTTCTTACAGTAAACCTTCAGTTTGTATCTCTCATTCCTTTTAAAAAATATATATCTTTCCCATGTTTCAGGCAAGGTGCTTTAATTGCTTATCTAAACACATGACAATTAGAAAGCATTATGCCCAACTCAAACTGTAGATCATGGTTGTCTGTCTCAGGATTGTATTTTGTGAACCTCTTAGTCGAACCATCTTTTTCCCTATCTGATGCAGCCCACAGCTTAGCATTAATATGGTCACCTTCTTCAATATCTTTTAATGACTCAAAAACACTACCAAAAAAAAAAAAAAACTCATCATGTCTAGTTCTTCCTTGATCAGACCTAGCGGCACCATTCTCAGGCCTATTTCCACCTTTCTCAGGCTCAGGTCCGTCTTGAGGATGACCATTTGCATCTTGATAAGGCCCATATTGTTCAGGCTCATTTGTATATTCTTCAAGCCCATTTGTAGCTTCAGTTATGGCCTCAGTTGCAAATTCATGTGCAACCTGGCCTTGTGTATTTGTAAATGAAATACCACCCATCCAATCATCTCTAACTAAGGTATTTATGTCAATATCATCATTCTCATACATTACATACCCAGTATTTACCAATCTAGAGTCATTAGAAGGATAACCATCATAGGAATCATATGGTTCTGTTACAACTACCCTTCATTTCCCAATTCTTCTCCTCTCCCTTACCAATGGCTCTTTATTTCGAGTCACATTTTCAATCTCAACCCCAGTGTCACAGCCATTCTCGACCTCAGTGTCAACTCCATCTTTGCTTCCACTTGGTATAATTGCCAGGGGATGTTCCTCATATATTTTCTTAATAAGCACTTTACACTTTTTCTTAATTGTAGAACTGGATTGGGATTCTTTACTTTAAGGAAGTCTTCAATGTCATAGTCTAAATGCTCTAGATATATCTCAATCTCCTTAAATTCTGGAACTAATGCACATATATCTACTACATCTTCATCATACTACAGTAATATGAGAGAGTTTGAATGCCATGATAAAGTATAATCCTTCCAAATAAACCAATTCCTGAACCATATAACCTATTTCAACCATAGACAATATGTCCTTATCAATATAATCAAAATAGGCAATATCAACTCAAACATAGAAATTGTCACTAAATTTGCCCATATGATACATGGTTACTGTAAACATATCAGGATCACCTGAAAATACCAAAATGCACATGCAATTAGACAACATATATACAATAGTATTCATTGGAACCATAGAAGTCACTGCATTCACTCTACACAATGGCAAAAACCCTTCTTTCAGTATCAAATGGAACCCAAATCGTAAAACGGAAAAACATAAACTAATGGGAACAACATAAAAAAAATGGCAAAACCAGAAAACAGTCAAACCAAAACCTAAAATGGTAAAATCATAAACGAAAAAAACCAAAAGCAATAGAGCACAACACCGACAAACACAACCCAAAATCAGGCCTCACCATTCAAAACTTACAAATACAACCCACAAATCCAATATCACCGTTCGAAAGTCTCACTTCTCCTCAAGGTTTGTTACACCAAGCCATCACCGACAACAACTCAAACCTTCAAGATTCGATTTCTTTTACCTTTGCGATCCACATGAATTGAAGGCTTTTGGCAATGGAAAGAGGATTTTTTTTTTGTTCTGTACTATGTAAAGGAATCGACGATTTGGGTTTAATTTGGGGATTATGGCTTCATTGTCATGGGGGATGGCAACGTGTGCAGCTTCATTTGTGCTTGAATTCGATGTGGCAACCTCCAACTTTGAGCCGCCATGATGACCATATAAATTGCTCCACGTCGACAACGTCACCTCATCACTTAACGAGGCTCTTGACAGATTGAAAATTGGGGCTTCCTAACCTTGAAAATATAGGGAATATGCGTTTGAATTGTATTTTTCAATACAATCCAATCCGACTTGTTTGGATGAAAATGTATAAAATTTACTTACAACCATATATTTAGATTTCAAATTATCCAATACAATACAAGTTCATTAGAATTCAATCGTAGCTAAGAAAATATAGCAAATTCGCATAAAATTTAATATGTATTAAATTGTGAATTCAATATAATTGAATCCAATCGAATCTGGTGATCCATAAATACATGACATGAGTTGGAAATGAAAACTATTGGAAAATTATGACACGTGAACTTCTTGTAAATTGTCTTTGGTGTGTATAATATTCTCTTATTTTATTAAATTAAAAGGAATTGAAAATGTTCAATAAGTGTAGCTACTACTCAATTCCAAACTCATGGACAATGTTTGACAAGTGCTATAGGTGTAAACATTTTATAGAAAACATAATTGTTAACCTTCTATGAACTTCTTGCTTTATTTGGAGTAATTTTCAGCATCAACCATCTTTTGTTGACCGTTCGGCTCCTGTAGGGGAGCCTCACTCTCTTACGGAGGATCTTATTCATATTAGGATTTCCCTTGTATTTTCGAGGTTCCTTGAAAAAATAAAGCTCAATAATACATTTTGAACTTCTCTTAAGCTTTGTAATTAAGTAGATTATTGCTATGATGTTCTCACTTATAGGGTGTGGTGGTGACATGTTTAAAGGGCCCGAGACCCTATTGGTGAATGGGATGTTGAATCCCCAAAAAAACATAAATTTAACAATTGAAAGAGATTCAATGCACATCATTAAACTTCATTTTTTTTAAAATAAAGTATGATCCATAATAATTACTAATTACTCAATATTTATCTTACATGGTATTCTCAAATAAGGAGAAAAAAAAATTATGATTGATAGCAGTTGATAAAAAAAAAAAAAAAAAGTCTTATACAGTATAATTATTTTAACCATAATATATATTTATATATATATTTTCATACAATTGACATAAGATTTAACTAGTTCCATTGCATGCGCTCCCGCGTTTGCGAGAGACATTTTTTAAAAAATTTAAAATTTATTTTAGAATTAAAAAATAATAATGGGTAGTTGTGTTACATAAAAATAGGATTCATTATCTGATTTTTCTTTTAATTTTAATTTTTTTAAATATGAAAAAGTGTGAATTTACCATATTATTCTCATTTAATTAATAATTTCAAGGGAGATTTTATTGGCACCCCATTATTTCCTCTTTACACCCCATACTAATTTTAAACATGAATAACCTATTTTACTCTTATACATAATTACCGTTAAGGACAAAAAAAAATTAAAATTAAAATTAAAATTGCTCACTACACCCCACATATGTTCTTGTAACCCTAGTTTGATTTTTTTTTCTCAAACCATCATGTTCCTAAACCCTAAACCCTAGATTTATGTGTTTATATTGGTGAAAAAATATCTTGTATTTATTTATTCATGAAGGGTGAGATTGAAGTTAGAGAGGCTTCGAATGAGGTATGAGGCGTTTTGCCGACCACAAATTTAATGCAAGCTATTTTGATCTTACTCCCATTGAATGAACAAAAACAAGGTGACACCCTTACTGAAGGCAGTAATATGAGAACAAAATGTGTAATTGCTTACTAAGTTATCCGAACACAATTATATTGAGTGGCATAGAACATCTGGTGATATTGTAACTGACCTGTTTTGGACACACCCCATTAATATTTAGATTTTGCGTGTATTTCCACATGTACTTATCATGGATTGCACCTATAAGACTAATAGATATCGTTTTCCACTATTGCAAATTGTGGGGGTGACATATACTAATATGACATTCTCTGTTGCGTATGTGTATATGAATGCCGAGAAGGAAGACAATTACACATGGGCATTAACTGCATTGAGGAGTTTGTTGGATGATAATTGTCTTCCTGGTGTTATTGTCACCGATCGAGAGTTAGCACTCATGAATTCTATTACGTCTATATTTCCGAAAGCATGACGTTTATTATGTAGATGACATATTAACAAAGGAGTGTTGGCAAACTACAAGAAGTTATTTGGGACCATCAAACAATGGAAGCAATTTAATGAGGATTGAAATACTTTGGTTGGTTCAGAAACGAGGAGGAATATTGGCGTTGTTTGTGACATATTGAGTCTAAGTTCAGTGAATTTCAAAAAGCTCTTGAATACATACATGACAATGGTTAAATCCATTTAAGGATAGGTTTGTGGCCGCATAGACAGACACTTGTATGCATCTTGGATTGACGACCTCAAATAGGTAAGTATTTTAGTCATCTTTCTGTTGGGCACTTATTCTAGGAGGAATCGTCCGCACTCGACCAAACTGCCTAAGAACCCGCTCAGATGGTAGGGCTCAATAACATCACAACATCTGAGCATCCCTGTGTAGAATGCAACATCTGCAAATGGGTGGTGTTCCCTTTCAAACTTGTAAGGTCCCCATATAACCTGAAATATGATATACAATATAACATGAACTACTGGAATATACATTACTAAACCAAATGTATATATATATATATATATAAAATACAAAACACAACAAAGTTGGATGATATGTAAGAGAAACACACTTGATCAACATTCAAAGCATCAAGCTGCTGTCTTACTTTTGCACGTTTATCAATGTTATGCCATTGTCTCGACGTGTAATCCAACTAAGTACACGAGGCTGGACCTCTTGTTTGTTAGAAATGTTAACTCGCAATTGTACGGGCCAATTAGTAGTATAGCAAGACAAGTACGAGGTCGTACCCACAAGGACTAAGAAGTTAAAATTAGTTATGTACTTAGATTATCAAATTCAAGAAAGTAGGAGGTTAAGTCTAAAACAGAATTTAAAGTAAGATTGATTGTAATTGTTGAACAAATGAGGCAAAACGAAGTTTCAAACAAAAGCAAAGTGAGCAAATGTAACAAAGAGTATTTTTGTAGTTTAGAAAATAGATTGGGAAACTAGGGCATTCGATTCAACCATTAACAATTCAATTCTGGGTTATAAAGGCGTCAATGACAAGTTTAATTCGGATTCAAATATTGATTCTAGCTAAAGTAAGATTAGGTCATGGTGTCTGGTCCTAACCTTGTGTTCCTAATTCCCTAACTTGATCATTGTTGTTCTAACCTAAAATAATCATTAGGAACCCATTAAGCATAGAAGAACAATTTAAAACACCAACATGTATCTAATCCCTGTTGTCGAATGTCCATACATACTTTTCCTTATTCATAGTTCAATTCAATCAAAGCATGATGTCTACTCTTGATTCAAACTAAGATAGCTAATAAACAAGTTCTAATGGTGTTCAATCATCCAAACAAGCATATTAACTGATAAGCATAATGAATAAGAACATGAATCATGAATCAAAACTTGAAACTCGAACTTCAACTTATAAACCCAGAATATTCATGTTAGGTTACATCGAAGCCCTAGTTATGAATTTAGCTACTCAATAAAGAAATGAACTTAACAAGAAATGAGAAAACATAATGAATGCAACAAGAGTAGAAACCTCATTTCTGAAGTTGTTTGTGGTCCAAGGCTTCTCCAAGTGCTTCTCCACGTCTAATGCTGCTCCAAGAGCTTCCTCACCTCACACTCTAAGAGTATGGCAAACTAAAGAGGTGATTTTTGGGATGAGTTTGGGTGAGTGGTGATGAAAAAGAAAGAGGAAATTCGTAGGGAATTGGAATGGAGGCTTGTTGGAGCTATTTTGGTGTTTTGGGGATGAATGGAGTGTTTGTGGAAGGATGAAGTGAATGAGAAGAATTGTGAATGATCTTGTGTTTAGAATTGGAGTGCTATTTATAGGGAGAATGGAAGGGGAATATTTGAATTGAATATGGTTTATGCCAATAGCACTTGTAATTAAAAACTCATCTTTTGGCTAGTGCACTTCACCAACAACTCCCACTAAATAGCACTTGTAATTAGAAACTCATTCTTTTGGCTAGTGCACTTCACCAACAGCTCCCACTAGATAGCACTTGTAATTAGAAACTCATTCTTTTGGCTAGTGCACTTCACCAACAATTCCCACTAGATAGTGCACTTCATCATACATATGTCATGCATGACAATGCATTGCACTCTTCTTTTGGGTTCGTTTTGGGCTTGTTAATACATTCATAAAATTCTGGAAAAATATAGATCTTCAAGCCCTTTGTCTTATCTTTCCAAGCATATGCAGCCCAACTCAAGGAAAAATTGGGAAGACCTTCAAATGTCATTTGTGGACCAGTAACGCAGATGCTGCCGAATTTTGACCTTGAGCTACTAGATCATGTATAACTTCCTCTCGAAGACTCAGAATCATGAACCGTAAAATGGTACGGAAACTAGACTTCTGTATCTTTCCAATGATGTATGACTCATTATCTGGTTCTTCTTGAGCAAGTACAGGTTAATCCGTGAAATTGAATGATCTGCAGACACCGTTTTGGGCTAATTTGTCTCCAAAATGCATTTAATGAGTCTCAAGCTTATTACACTGAAACAAACACAAAACTTATTAAAAGCACAAGTTTAACTAAAAAACATAACCAAATCATAAGTTAGAAGGGTACAAAAAGATATGTAATTATGCACCGATCACCTCTAAATAATCAAGGTCATGATCAGGGACAACAACAACATACATGTGCTCATACACCCATGCCTCCAGCAAAGTCATATACCCAGCAATCTGCTTCACCTTAGACCTCGAAGCTTGGCTTAATTGTCTATACAACCATGCTAAGCACCCAGAACCCCATGAATAACCAACAACACTATCAAGGTTTCTAAGTAGTTTAAGGTACACAATTTGGACTCTCGTGCCAGTCATGTCAACAAAACAAAGTGCAACCTAAGAGATATATCAAATATGCTCTGGCCGAATACATGATGTACTCCTCTAAATCTGTGTTTGAAGCATTGGAGAATCGCACCCGTAACCATGACAAACTCACATACTCATCAATGTATTGGTGCAATTGTTCAGTAACCTTTCATCAGTCACTCATAAGTACTTAACTAACAACTCAAAATTTGTGTCGTTATCATCTTCAAGCGGAGCAACCATTGCACTAGACACAAGAATGCCTAAAATAGATGACACATCATCCAATGTGAAAGGTATTTGTTTCGGGATGCCACCTCTCAACCAATGTAGATACCACAATCTTATCAGCATTCCGATAAGAACACCTAATAAGTTGCTCTAATCCAGACCTCTGAATGTACCATTTGAATATATCATTATTTGGATTACCCCACCAATTCCACTCACGAAGGGTAGATGTCTTCGACATGCACCTAAGGGGCTCACGTTCCTAGTTTAAAAAAAAAATTAAGGTTAATTACCATAAATCAGACTTATATTCTACATTCTATTGTCACAGTGAAGCGACTTACCTAGTTATTCCAAATTGCAACTGCTATGTGAGTTTTAAAACTCGTAAGTAAATATGAATCAATGGGACGTACTTGAGATGGCTCAGTAGGCTCGGCATGTACCTCAATATTACTATCATGAGTAGCAGCTGCGTCCTTTACCTCTGCGTCAACATTACTATCATAAGTAGGAGTTACATCCTCAACCTCTGTATTATTCTTAAAGTGATCTTGGGGAGTCGTTCTTTGTCTCCTCGTTGAGGCCGTGGGACGCTGTCTATTAGGTCGAGATAATGAAGCCTCAGTAGTACCTCTGCGAGTCTTCTTCATATATAAAAACAAACAATATTAAGTACACACTCAGTAACGTATTCGGTAGATGATCACTGAAAAACGAAAACAAATTCGGTGGACTATCACTGAAAAAAGAAAACATATTTGGTGGAGTACCACTGAAAAACGAAAATACATTTAGTAGGTGTCTCCTGAAAAATTGAAACAAATTCGATGGACTACCACCAAAACCAGGTAACGATTTCGGTGGTAACCCACCGAAAGTAAAATTAATTTCAGGTTCAAATTTGTGGACTACCATTGAAGCAATGTAACCATTTCGGTGGTAATCCAACGAAATGAAAATCCAGTTTCGTAAAACCAGGTTCGAACCATACACCCACAAAGTTGAAATCAATATCAGACTTTGGTTTTTCAAAAGTGAAATCAAACCTTGGCTCTTCGAAGGATTTGTGAAAACTTGATAGATTGGTGATGGCTAAGGCGACAGTGGTTTGCGACCGGATGAGGCGTTTGGGGTTAGCTATGGGGTGTGATGGCTCTGTTTTAGAGATGGGTTGTGCGATGGGTTCGAGTTTGCAAAGATGGGTTATGCGATAGGGATTGCAGAGATGGGTTGTGCGATGGCTCTGTTTCAAAGGGAATGGGGTGTGCGGTGGAGGTTGTTGTAAATTTGATGGGGGGTGCGATGTGGTGTGTTTGCAAGAGGAGATAATTTTCGATAGGGTAGGGCTTGATATGGAATGGGGTGGGATTTGATATCAGATGGAGTGTGTCTGAAAGGGAAGAGGGTTTTCGATGGGTGTTGTATGATATGAGATGGGGTTTACACAGTAAGTTAGGGAATGAGGTTCATAAGGGCAATTTAGGAAGAAAAATGAGGTATAGTGAGTAATTTGAAATTTTAAAAAAATTTAGTGGGGTGTAAAAAGATTATGGGGTGTAAAGAGCAAATAATGGGATTCATATAGAATCTCCCTAATTTCAATTATTAATGTTTATATTAATCAAGTGTATTTTCTAATATTTGAATATTTCACTATTCTCTATCTTTTGTAACATTCTCTGCTTTTTGCTTTATATATATATATATATATATATATATATATATATATATTCAAGAAATGAAATTTGATTGGCATAATAGGAAGAAATACAAAAGGAAAGGATTTGTATTTGTTTTGTCCAGCAAAACTTACCGTTTACAGAGGTTTCCACCTTCCAACGAAAAAACCCGATGCGCCCGCCCTCTAATTTTGCGCCACCAGAGGAACCCCCAAAACCAGTCGTAGTTGTAGTAGCGGGGTTTTGGCTCTCGTTTAAATACTGGTGCCTGCTGTCTTCAACCAGACGCTGCGTTTCCTGCACTGATCCCATTTCAAGCTTTCAACTTTCTCACATTGACGGACAACCTGTCGCAAGGCAGTTGAAATTTCTTAGTGTTAGTTAACGGTCGTTTCTGGCCTTAGGATGGCGGAGAAGCAGCTGATCGTCGCCGTTGAAGGCACCGCGGCCATGGGGCCCTACTGGTCAACCGTTATATCTGATTACCTTGATAAGATAATCAGGTAGGAACTTCTCATACTCGGTGTATTCTTTTGTTGATTTTGATTTTGATTTTTAGTGATGTTAGGGTTTTGGTTTGTTTGCTTATCTATTTTTGGTTTGTTTGGTTGCTGATAAGTTGTGGGAAAGAGGGAAGAAATTTTTAACTTTTGCGAATGCCACTCTAACTACAAAATTTTACCTTTTCGTTGATTTTTATTGGAGGAGAAATGTTTATGGCTCTTTTATGTGATGTATTAGTTTGTTTCCGGCTGGGTTTGGTGGCTCGGAATTGAACTTAAATTGCAATTTTACTTTTGTGCTTGAAGACGCTGCATTTGAATCTGATATTGGTTATGTGGAGTAGTTTTTGGGTAACTCGAATCATAGAGTTTTGGTTTAATTTTGAATTCTTTGGCCGGCCATAGAAGTACCTCAGAAAAATGGATCAGTGAACCTCAAAATGTCCAATTTCTAAACCCTTATACTGTTGAAACCATATGCAGCCTTGCTATATTTCTACAATGTACAAGGTTTGATTTCGTACAACTGATGGAAACTGAATTATATATATAATTAACTAGTTAGAAGTTGTCAGCGGTGATGATCTTCAAATGTTGAACTGTTGCTTATTGGCAAGTGGTGGAAAATAAGTCCTATAATATCAAATAGATATTTTCCATATATCATGATGAACTTCCATCCAAATTATGCACAATACAAGAGGTTTAATGAGTTGAGTCTTGGTTATTATAGAAATTTATGCTTTAGGAATATATAGCATACCTATTGGCTATAGCATACTATATATACATACTCTCATATTTCATTTTTTAGGTTTTTACATTGAATAAGTGGTTGCTTACTTTTTGCTTTTGATTCATTTCTGAACTTAATAATATCATGTTTGAGCAAATAAATTCAAACGTTCTGGGTTTCCTCTGGTGGTGAAATAAAGGAGAGAGGATAAATCCTTAGACATCTTGAAGCGGGGTGTTATGCTCTAGTTGATATGATTTTTACAGTTATTATTATTAATTAATAACTATTATAGGTTACATGTGGTCAATGGTGGATAGTTAGTTTGTCTTTTACAGAGTTCCACACAGACGTGTCAATAACTAGAGAAAATAAGTGCATACGTGCTTGTTAGTGAGACTAATCGATATCCCCGAGGTTGCTAGTGTGATCTTTAAAAGAGGATTCCCATTTCTGTCACAGAGAAACAACTGATCATCGCTGTTGAAGGGACTGCAGCCATGGGTCTCTTTTGGGAACTCATTGTTGTAGATTATTTAGAGAAGATTGTGAGGTCTGCTATTTAAGTTCTAACTCATTCTTCTATTTTTCTTCGTTTGTGTTTTGTCATAGCTTTCCCTAGAGGGTTGCATAAATGATGAAATTTTATCATGCCTTGCCGCTTACAGTTTCATTTTCTTGCACATGGAAAACTTATTAAGTTGTCCATGAGAACTCTAAAAGTTAACAAGTGCCCAGCTTTAACGGCTTCAATTACAGTTCATATTAGGAAGATTAACTAGGTTCATTAATTATATTCCTGTGCATAGAGCCATATATGAACTTTCAATGTCATTGCCTTTTCTCATTACATGTTGGATCATTAACTTGAATGGCATTTTATGCATTACCATATCTATATGCCAGTTCTGATTTAGTTTTTTCATGCAGGTGTTTTTGTGGAAACGAGTTGAGTGGGCAGGTATGCGCCTTTTTTCAATAAATTTATTATTGCTATGTTTATGATTCTGCATCTGAAAGGCATTTGTCAAGAACTGCTAATTGTTCATGCAAAGCTATTTTCTGAACATGTGCCCATATAATGTTTGGCATTCCAGATAATGCATTTTAGTGTTGTCCAGTTTCCTTTGCAGGATTCAATTTTTTGTAATGTTGTATTAACTTTTCTCACATTCTGATCATCATGCCTTATTTATTAATTATTTATCAAACCATAGACATCTATCACTTTCAGCTAGCATTATGAATTCCCTCTGTAAGATTTAGTTCTAGCTTGCTAGCCTTTTTCTTATTTACGAGATATTTTGCTTTTGAGATACAGAAGCCCTCTACTTCTACTGTTGAGCTCTCCCTGGTCACCTTCTATACTCATGGATCGTATTGTGGTATGTAGTTTTCATTCGTCTTAATCCTTGTTATCCAATATATGGCCTCTCTTGTTACTTTATTGCTTGGTGATTTTCACATCATACTTAATGGAATGATCCCTTTGCAGTGGTGGGTTCTCAATGGATTTGGGTTAAAGAATAAAATCATACCAATGTAGTTTTTATTTGTGCATAATACTGCCTGGAAGACATCAACTTGTTTGAATTGAGTGCCTTGTCTACTTTTGTGAACTTTATGTTGAAACACAATGAACTACACGACTTCAAAAAGTACATTTTCCAGTTCCCCTTAGAAAATCGAAGTATCACTTATATAAGAGTAACATGCCTGCGATGTTATGAAGCTTCCATTTCATCTAGATAATGTGCAGGAATTTCCATGTCTTTACTGTAACTGGCTTTAGCTCAATATATTTTTATACTTGTACAACCTTTTATGCAGGTTGCCTGGTACAACGGAGTGGCTGGACAAGGGATTTAGATCTATTCTTACAGTGGCTTTCAGCTATACCCTTTTCTGGGGGTGGTTTTAGTGATGCTGCAATTGCGGAAGGGCTTTCTGAAGCTCTAATGGTATGTTGTTTCAGTCAGTCCAAGTATTTTGCTTATCCATACATATAATTGTCTTTTTCTTTTTCTTTTTTAAATAAAAAAAAGTGAGTCAAAATTTATGTCACAATGGCTTCCATCTATACTGGTGACTATTAGTTCTAGGGGAGGGAATGAAAACATGTCTTACTGCTAAGGATTGGTTCTTGACCACAAAGAGCCTACAGTTTGGTTTATGGAAAGAATGTGGAGAAGTGAGTTAGATTAAATTACAAGGTATAACTTACAGCTGCTGTGGATCTACTTCCGATTTTCCACAGATTTTAAGTTAAAAGATCATAAGCCTTTTGGATCATTATTGACTGCAGTTCTTAAGGTTACATTTTAAGCTAAACATTTACTATTCTTCTGCTGTGTAACTCAGATGTTCCCTACTGTTCAAAATGGAAACCAAAATCAACAAAATGTGGATTGTCAGAAGCATTGCATACTTATTGCTGCTAGTAACCCTCACCCCTTGCCCACACCAGTGTATCGACCACAAATGCAAAATTTGGAGCAGAATGAAAGTATTGACGCACAAACAGAAAACCGTCTTTATGATGCTGAGGCTGTTGCTAAATCATTTGCGCAGGTAGTTTTTTGTTTAGTTTAATGGTGGCTGTTCTTTTTTCTCATGAGGTTGAACATCATCAGTACTGATCCCTTACTTTTCCATCCAGTGCTCTGTTTCGCTGTCAGTCATTTGTCCAAAACAGCTACC
Source organism: Prunus salicina (assembly GCA_020226455.1). Taxonomy (NCBI): domain Eukaryota; kingdom Viridiplantae; phylum Streptophyta; class Magnoliopsida; order Rosales; family Rosaceae; genus Prunus; species Prunus salicina. The sequence continues at coordinate 36,919,329 of CM035341.1, forward strand.
TAAACTCAGAGCAATTTATAGTGCGGTATGCAGATAGTTTGACTCTATTTCTTATTTTTTGTTCTTATATATTATACCCTTGACTATTTTTTGTTTTTTGCTAAATCAACATCTTAATGATCCTTTCTTTATTTTCCTTAGTGCTCTATTTGAGCTTTACACCTTTATGCTGCTAAACTCTAAACTTAATTGCTTAGACTATCCTGAAAGAAAATTAGCTTTCTTTGGTTATATGTTTAACTACTGTCTAATTATGTTAATTAACCTGCGAAGAAGAATGTTTGATCTGATACAAAAGAGAGGTGACATAATTATTGCCAGACTGATATTTTATTTCCTATGGTTTAAAATCACTAGAAGTTGGCATGATAGAGACCACTTTTCCAATGCAGGGAAAGCGCAACCCCCGGGTGGCAGACCCACCAATTGATAATGCAAAAAACCCCCAGTTTCTTGTTTTAATCTCAGAGAACTTTATGGAGGCCCGTGCTATTTTAAGTCGTCCTGGAAGCACAAATTTGCCCTCGAATCCGAGTCCTGTGAAAATGGACATAGCTCCTGTTGCTTCAGTTACAGGGCCGCCTCCAACTTCTATGCCATCTGGTTGTTTTTGCAGTCAATATGCTGCTCCCTTTCTAAACGTGTTAGATATTGAATATCATGTATTTTTTTATAGTGCAAAATATCTGGTTTATTTTTTATTTTTAATGAAAGAACTTAATGATTTCTTTCCAAATATACATTTGATTTTATTCTTGCTTTTATCTTTCAGTTGAAATGATCAATGCGTCAATACCAATGTACTTGCAGTTTTTATTTTATTTTTATGTATAAGAGTACTTGGCTCATCATTATGAACACCTCACAGATGAACATAATAAGTGGAAATGTTGCAATTCATGGGATACAAGGCTCTTTCTGGTTTGAATTAATCAATTAAGTTTGTTATGGTTAGGTTGTTCATAATTTTTTCATGGTTAATTCTTGCTTATCCTGCTTTGTTGAAGACTTACCCCCCATTTTTTGGTTTACTTTCCAAATTAGTGAATGGATCTGTTATGAATCGGCAACCAGTTGCTGTTGGAAATGTGCCTCCTGCTACTGTAAAAGTTGTAAGATTTGTTATGCTCCCATTTGAGTTTTATGCTTTGTGCTGCAAGGGTTGTTTTTTTTGTTCTGTTGTGTTGATTTAAATTATGCAAGTTGTCATAGACTTCTGATATAATTTGTTTAGGAGCCAAGTACTGTAAGTTCCATGGTAGCTGGACCTGCGTTTCCACATATTCCATCTGTCCGTCCTCCTTCCCAAGGAGTCCCAAGCTTGCAGACTTCTTCACCATCTTCTGCTTCTCAAGAGATGACCACAAATAATGAGAATGTGCCAGATTTGAAACCTGTAGTGAGTGGTGTGACACATCCCTCACGTCCTGTTGGTAGCATCCTCAACAATATCTCTCAAGCACGCGTGATGAACTCAGCAGCCTTAACTGGAGGAACTTCTATAGGACTCCAAACTATGGGTCAAAATCCTATGGCCATGCATGTATCAAACATGATATCTAGTGGAATGGCATCTTCAGTGGGTGCTGCTCAAAACGTGTTTTCATCTTCAGGGTCTGGCACTCTTACACAGGTTGCACAGAACTCAGGTCTTAGTTCATTTACTTCAGCTAATTCTAATGTGTCTGGAAATAATAACCTTGGGATTTCGCAACCAATGAGTAACCTTCAAGGTGGTGTTAGTATGGGTCAATCTGTACCTGGCATGAGCCAAGGAAATCTCTCGGGACCACAAATGGTTCAAAGTGCAATTGGCATGAACCCTAACATGATGAGTGCCCTTGGTTCATCAGGTTCCTCCTCTGGAACTGGTACCATGATTCCTACTCCAGGAATGCCTCAACAGGTGCAAGCTGGGATACAGTCACTTGGTGCAAACAATAGTTCAGCACCTAATGTACCGTTGTCACAACAGACATCAAGTGCTCTGCAATCTGCACAATCCAAATATGTGAAAGTCTGGGAGGTAGGTCTAGTATTTTTTTTTTGGAAAATATTTGAGTTGGGCTTTTGTGAGATAGAATATCAGGGAAAATTTATAAGAGGGTTGGCTCTTGTTTACTGTGGAATTCTGCAATCAGTTATATTTGAATGATCTAAACACATGCAGGGAAATTTATCTGGGCAGAGACAAGGGCAACCTGTATTTATCACCAGATTAGAGGTTTGTTCTCAGATGCCTCATGGGATCACATGGACTTCTTTTTAATTTTATACTTGTTTTTAGGATTCTACTTTTTCCCCCCTCTAATAAAGTTTGCTCTCTTGTAGGATGTTCATATGCTTTTATGTGCTTTTACTTAAAGTTGTTTTGGGAAAATTACAGATACTCCCCATGTGATCTGACATTTTGTGCTTATGGTTTATTTTGTGACACTCATACTTCTGTGGTTTCTTTCATTGCACATAATCATTAATTTTGAGAAGAAGAAAAATGAAGCATGTGTGTGGCTCTGGCACATGAAAATTTTCAGGATGTTTTCATAAAAATTGGGTTGTGAAAGACCATATGCCCATCCTCTTCTTCATCTTTGATTTCCATCAACTCCACTCTTCACCCAAAACTCCACTGCCAAACTATCAAAACAGAGAAACGCAAACTCCAGATTTCCATAGAATCAAAGCCAATGTGTCTATCATGGATAACCATAGGTTTTCTATGTGTTCCCTTGTGATTGTGCTTTTGAGTGATTTATATTACAAAATTATTATGCATTTGGTGCCAGAGAAGGAGAGAGAGAACAATAATTGCAGAGAACACAAAAAGTGGATATATAGTTTTCTTACGTGTCATTAATGACACATGTTAAATAGAAATTTTAGTAAACCAGAAAGATGCAAGTGTCCTGAAATAAACGACAGAGATGAGCAATGTTTTAGGGCCTAACCAAATGGGGTTTATTTGTAATTTTCCCATTTATCTTTTACAATATTAGCAGTTACTCAATTATTTACTAAAATCCCAAATGCTTCTTTGTCAGGGTTACAGGAGTGCTTCAGCTTCTGAGACGTAAGTTGGGGGAGTGCTCTATTTTCTTTGCCAAATAATATGTCAATGGAATGTAATCAATGGTTTAAAGTTTCTATCTTTAACACAAATTTATTTATTTTTATGAAAAAAGGTCTACTACTATTGGTTAAAATAAAAAGTTAATGAACTGAGTTTGTACTCAACTTGATTTCATGCACCTTTACTGGGCAAATATAGATGATCTGAGAGTGGTTGCTATAAGTTTTGATCAGAACTCTTTAGTTGGGCTGGCCTTGTTGGTTGGTGCTTTACGGCACAATAAAGTGTTATAATTATGGTAAAACATAATGTCATTGGCATATATCTTTTACCTATATTGATCGACCTGTGTTTTCTCACTCCTCAGGCTTGCAGCAAACTGGCCACCGACAATGCAAATAGTCAGGCTCATATCTCAGGACCATATGAATAACAAGTAACTACTGTTTATTGAAAGATTTCCCTCTTGTATTTTATATATTTCTGTGTATATATTGTCCTGTAGTTGGTATACTCCCCAGTCTTCTTGATTTCATCAACATTTATAATTTCAGGCAATATGTTGGAAGGGCAGATTTTCTTGTTTTTCGGGCAATGAATCAGCATGGGTTTCTTGGGCAGTTGCAAGAAAAGAAGCTTGTAAGATGCTTACTCTCTCTCCCTTCCCATATATGTATTTCTTCCTGTAAGTGTAGCCAACATATTCCAATTTGATTTTCTTCACAAAATTTTTGACTTTCATCATTCATGCTGCCCTTCCTTTTTCAAGCCCTTTTTAAGGTTTTTTTGTTTGGGTTTTTAGGGGGTGAGATAGAGTGAACCACATCTATACTTTTTGAATAAGGGGACTTCACTTTTTCTCAAGTCTCGACATTGAAAAATTCTCCTTATTGCTATTCAATTACTTACAGCTTCCACTTTATCCTTTAAGCTTCTCATCCACTTGTCCAATGATCATGCTCTTTCATTTATATTAACCTAATCATCATTATTAGCCCTTGCTTTGTGACATTCTCATATGAACCTAGATAATTATTTAATCAAACTCAATAACCTCCAAATGCTGTGATAAACTATATTCCATTTGTGTTATTTATGCATTTATTTGGGTGAATAATGGTCAGCTTGAAGTGGGGTTAAATTTTGGATTCTGTTCTCATCCTTGTGAGGCTTCAGCATCAAAGCTAGTTGGTGTCTTCTATTTTATTTGACCTTTTATTATAATATTTTTCCTCTGAATGTAAATATGAAATTGAGTTCTTTCTCAAAAAGCTGGTTCCCACTTTTTTTTTCAGTGTGCTGTGATCCAATTGCCCTCTCAGACACTACTGCTCTCTGTTTCTGACAAAGCTTGCCGCTTGATTGGAATGCTTTTTCCTGGGGTGAGATTGCCATTCTTATTACTGCTGATTGTGATTACTTATTATTTATTTATTTTCCAAATAAAGTTTTAATAGCCACCAACTCTGAGCTTGCAAGTCCACAAAACATATGTAAGGTACCTTCAGTATTAAAAGCAACCTGCAAAATGAACCTTGTATTTTGTGAAGATTGTGGGGGATAGATTAAAGAGCTTTGTAGCAGCCTGTACAAGGTGCTTTCAGTTCTGAAGGTTCCCTGCATATCCCTCAACTTTTGTTTTAATTTTTTCCAATTTTGAAATGGAGGCCTGTGGGGGTTCTCCAAAATGAGGTTGTGGCACGGCATTGTAACTTTCTTATAACCTGGTTCTTTTAAAGCTAAGTGTACCATCGGTTCAGGATATGGTTGTGTTTAAGCCACAAGTAGGTGGTCAGCAACAACAGCAGCAACAAATGCAACAGCAGCAACCACAACAGCATCCACAGCTACAGCAGCAGCAGCAGCATCCACAGCTACAACAACAACAACATCCACAGCTTCAGCAGCAGCAGCAGCAGCTGCAACAGCAACAGCATCCTCAGATGCAACAACAGCAGCAGCAGCAGCAGCAGCATCCTCAGATGCAACCACAACAGCAGCAGCATCCTCAGATGCAACCACAGCCGCAGCAGCATCCTCAGATGCAACAACAGCAGCAGCAGCATCCTCAACTGCAACAACAACAGCAGCAGCATCCTCAACTGCAACAACAGCAACAAATTCCACAACTGCAGCAACAACAGCAGCAGCAGCAACTTCCACAGCTGCAACAACAGCAGCAGCTTCCGCAGCTGCAACAGCAGCAGCTCTCACAGCTACAATCACAACAACAGCTTCCACAATTGCAGCAACTGCAGCAACAGCACCAACAACAGCAGTTGGTTGGGACAGGAATGGGTCAAGCTTATGTTCAAGGCCGGTCGCAATTAGTTTCACAGGGACAAGTTCCCTCACAAGGGCCCAATATGCCTGGAGGAGGCTTTATGGGTTAAACAAACAAGAGCTTCGACTTATTACAAATACTTGTAGACTGGCATGTGAAGAACTTAATTATCAGCCTAGTATAACCTCAAATTATCACAGTTTTACTTATGATTTTTAGAGGCCTCTCTTCTTAAATGAGAATTTATACCTTTACACATCTTGACATAGCTCTTTACCAATACCTAATCCTGGTTAAGTGTGCAAGTTTTTATCCCATGAATAAGGCCATACCTTTTGTCTTCTGCAGAAATTTAGTGTGGGTGCGTTATATCTTCCCCAAGCCAAATTTTTGGTGTACTTGTTTGATTTGTAATCGCTATGTACACCCTCACACGCATACACATATCAAGAAAGAAGCAGCTTATTGAACAACGTGTGAACTTCTTGGTTCAACATGAATGAAAGTTGAAACCTAGTTGCATTTCTAATATCATTATCATAATTTTCTCTTATATATGTGTGATGTTGAGTTAGCGTAAGATTAAACAAAACATGATAATTAACCTTTAATTTTGTGGTAATCAGTGGCTAGCAGTCACCTCCGGGCGTGCAAAGTGACTGGGGACACTCAAAAAGAAAAGAATTAGACACCACCAACTACCCATGAAGAAGAGCATCCTTGGTCTTTAATCATTATCCCTCAAACTATGCCCTCTTCTCTTTATAAAGCCGTAATGTTATATAATTGTACTGATTGAATTTAAGGTGGATCCATCCACCCACTAACAAATTTTTATTTTTATTTTCTATCATCGGTTCAATACTCGGAATAGAAATAAAATAATTGTATTAAAGGAACTTTCCATAAAGAAAATTGACAGGGGAGCTTCATGATGCTTGTCAAAATGGGGTCCACCTCAGATTCCTTTGTTTCAAACATTAAAGTGGGTGGAGTAAAATCACAATCCTTAGCTTCAGTAAAACACTACATAATTTTAAGTGGGGGGAGTTAACATATTTTGCCAAGTATGCAAGGGTCTTTACTGCTTTTCCTATATGATTTGCTCATCTGATCAGTCTTGAAAAGCACAAGTCCCAGTGGAAAGCAACAAAAATAAATATACACAAGTGGGGCAAAGCAATGTACATATCCCACATTTCTTTCTTTGTTCCATCCTCAATTTTGGGTCATCAACCGCTATATACATACATGATGACGATCACTCAACTCCCCCATTGAAAGTGTTTCTCCGTCTTCTTTCGAAAAGAAAGAAGAAAAAATGGTTACAACTTCTCCTCCTCCTCCTCCTCCTCCTCCAAAGGTGAGCATCAGTCACCATTCTTTACTCTACTCACACAAAACAGTACTAGACTACTAACCAACTAGCTTTACAATTTTTTTCAATCTTAGCTCTGTTTGATTTTGATTTTGGTTTTATCATTTATGTGTTCCAACCTCTGGCAGGAAGTTGTTTCAGACGACAAATGGAAGGAGGATCAGGACACCACTCGCCGAGCCAAATGGTGGTACTCTACCTTTCACACCGTCACTGCCATGATAGGTGCCGGTGTTCTCAGTCTGCCTTATGCCATGGCCTACTTAGGATGGTACAAAAAATACCTCAAATTACCAAAACCAAAAAGAGACAAGTTGTCCCTGTAGTCGTAGTTACAGACTAAACCACTTTTCTTCCTCCTTTTTTTTTTGGGTTTTGTTTCTTCAGGGGTCCGGGGACAATGGTGTTGGCAATATCATGGTGCATGACCTTGAACACAATGTGGCAGATGATACAACTCCATGAATGTGTCCCGGGGACTCGGTTCGATCGATATATAGACCTGGGTCGACATGCCTTTGGACCAAAACTGGGGCCATGGATTGTGCTTCCACAGCAGCTAATTGTGCAGGTTGGGTGTGACATAGTGTACATGGTTACCGGGGGAAAGTGTCTAAAGAAGTTTGTGGAGATGGCCTGTGCCAACTGCACACCCATCAAGCAATCATACTGGATTGTCATCTTTGGCTCTCTCCATTTCTTTCTTTCTCAGCTTCCTAATTTCAACTCCGTAGCTGGTGTTTCTCTAGCAGCTGCGGTCATGTCACTAAGGTAATTAGTTTCTTAATTCTTTCTCTAAGTTGGTTTTCTGGTTTTGTTTTAGAACAACAATTAGAGCAGTCAGTCAAGTCACCCTTTCTAAAACCCTATTAAATTTGCCTCACTTAACAAGAGAAACCTCAGAAGGCAAGTTAACAAACTTGCTTGATTAATTATAATTTGGTTGATTAATTTGCAGTTATTCAACTATAGCCTGGGCTGGTTGCTTAAGCAAAGGTCGGGTTGAAAATGTAAGCTACGCATACAAGAAAACGAGCCCAGCAGATTACATGTTCAGGGTGTTCAATGCGTTGGGTCAAATCTCGTTTGCCTTTGCAGGGCATGCAGTGGCCCTTGAAATTCAGGCCACAATTCCATCAACTCCCGAGAAGCCTTCGAGGATACCCATGTGGAAAGGTGCTCTCGGAGCCTATTTCATCAATGCCATTTGCTATTTCCCAGTGGCCCTTATTGGTTACTGGGCTTTTGGTCAAGATGTTGATGACAATGTGCTCATGGATCTTAAGAAACCTTCATGGCTCATTGCTGCTGCTAACTTAATGGTCGTCGTCCATGTCATTGGCAGCTACCAGGTCAAACTGCTGACTCACCACTCTGCTCTCAGCACTTAGCAGCTTAATCAAGTAATAATAGGAGAGAGAGTTACCTAATTAAGGTTAAGGATGTAATGTGACTAATTTGAAGAACAAAAAAAACTGTGCAGGTTTATGCTATGCCTGTTTTTGACATGCTGGAGAGGTTGATGGTGAAAAAAGTGAACTTCCCACCAGGAATTGCACTCAGACTAATCACAAGATCAGCTTATGTTGGTGAGATTAATTCCCCATTTTGGCTCTGATTTAAGAGACAGAGTGATTAATTTTGTTATTTGTGGTTGATTAAAACTTTAATATGTTGCAGCATTTACATTATTCGTTGGAGTGACCTTCCCTTTCTTTGGGGACCTGCTTGGTTTCTTTGGTGGATTTGGTTTTGCCCCCACTTCATATTTCGTAAGCCTCTCTCGCTAATAATTCATTTCTTAATCTTTTAATTGTACAACATCTTCCTGAATTGAGCATTTTTCTTTCTTACAGCTTCCTTCTATAATGTGGCTGATCATTAAGAAACCAAAGAGATTCGGCCTCCAATGGCTCGTCAACTGGGTAAGCCAAACATATAAATATATATATATAGAGAGAGAGAGCGCGCTTCAGTTGAGGGATCCTCAAATAAGCTTATTTATTGCATGACACAATATATATATACAGATTAGCTAGTTGGATTAATCTGCATGACAATATATATAATTTGTTTTTTTAGTTAGTGATGAGTTTGTGTTTGAAATTTGCAGGCTTGCATCTTCATTGGAGCGTTCATCATGTTGGCCTCCACAGTTGGTGGTTTCCGGAATATCATCACTGATGCATCCACGTATCGTTTCTACACATAATTAATTAATGAGAGGCGAATGTTTATTGTGTCATTAATTGGACCAAAAGTATGTATTATTATCATGCTGAGGATAGACTACTCTTGTACGGCCTAAAATGTTATGTCACCCTCTTCCTTCACCGATCCTTGAGTCCTTCCTTCCTATCTACCTAGCTGCCAAGCTACCAAGCAATTCGTTCGCTTGTTCATTTACCTGACCAGAAGCTATTTCAAGTCATAATACTTTTTGGTTTTGGAGTAACTTTTAGCGAGAGCTATATGTTAAAGTTTCATGAAAAAATTGAGGCAGCAAAATTCATATACCACATGAAATTGCTCCTTTTATATTACATAGATGCAATTCTTAACGAAACAAACCTCTCTCGCAATATCGCTTGTATTTTTAGTATCGCTTGTATTTTAAATTTGAAGTAAAAAAAACAAACACCAACAACTTCTTTTGTTCTTGAAAGAAGCTTAAAATACCAGAAAAACCACATTCTCATTAAAGCCCAAGGAAAAGGAGGTTGTAATAGGTTGGACCTCAACAGTCATAAGAAGCCCATTTAAAATTTGGTTTAGAAACAAACAAAATCATACTAATCACCTGAATTTATGCAATACGTAGGGAAAAGATTAATACCTGAAATTACCAAACATCATTTTTTTATTTTCGGAAACACATGTGACCTGACTGGTTGCCACTTGGTAGAAATTCCTGTCGTTCACATTCACATTTTTGAATTATAAATAAGATTATTCATTCAAAATACGAAAGGAGAAAAAAGAAAGAAAAAAAAAATCAGCTTTGTTCGTACTTGGTGGCAGGGCTCAAAACGACGTCTCATGTGAATTGTGAAAACCAGCAGTCCACCTCCACCACACCAGACACACCAGTTCGATCGTTTTCTTGTTATTTCAGTTAGAGACCCAAAAGAGAAAATTCCAATAAATAAATAAACCACGCGACACATTTCACAGAAAGACAAAGAAAGAGAGTCATGGAGACTGCGATATGTGGGAGACTACCTCTCTCCCCCAACCACGTCTTCAATCCTAAACCAGGTTTCTCTTTTTTCCATGAATTCATGCCCTCTTTTTAGATTTTGGGTTTGCATCAAAATCTTTAATTTCGTAAGCTGCTGAGTAGATTTGCTATCTCCTTCAATTTCAAAGCTTGATTCTTGTAAATCCTTGTGTTTTTCTTTATTGTTTTCCTATTTTTGGATTGAGCTTGTTGCCCTCTACATCTGTTCTATCAGCTTATGAAATTTTTATCTAACACACTTCTCTCCCTTGGGTACCTTTTATTTTCCGGGTAAAATGGAAGTGTTCCACACTTCTTTTACAGAAAAATGAACTGCCAAGAAAAACCCAAATGATCATGTAGCTATAATTACATATACAATGCATAAGATTAGTTGATGCTGCCAAAGAATTATGTAATTGGTGAGAATTGTATGTGTAAGGGTGCATTTATGTTGTGACGAATCTAAAGTTTTGATTACAAGAAACTTTTTCGCAACAAAATTGAATCAAATTTTCGGTATCTTGAGGAGGTAGGGCAGATTTGGGATTGTCATGTGTAATGCAAGTTAGTTCATTGTGTGCTTGTACATAAACTTGGGCGGGTTTCTTATGTGTTCTGCTTTGGGAGTTGTGGAGTTTCAGTTTTGCTACTGCAAGATCGAGTAATGCAAGTGGCAATTTCTGGATTTCTTGCCATTGCCGCCGGGTGCATGTGATGCCACCCACGTGTTGGTTTCCTTAAAATTGTTTAGAGGATTTTGTGCAATTATGGAGATCTAGCATCTCTAGGGTTAGAGTGCTTTTGCTACAATTTCAGTATATTTTATCTTTTCGAACAAATTGGAGAGCCAGTTCTAAAGATCTGGGTTTTCAAACTCTGTATATTTTATCTGCGGTGCTTATAAAATGCACATGTTGTGGTGGTTCTGTATTATGTTATCTTCATATCTTTTTACATCTCTCTGTTTCTGTTTCGATTGCTAAATTACTTTTTCAATCAAAGATTGGTTAGTATGGATAGTGCATTGCTGTAGTGTTGCTTTATCCTTTAAAATGTAGATGCCAGAATGATTCCGATCGGTGAAATTTTCTTGATAAAATATGTGTAGCAGGAGACAGACACCCTCTTTGTAAAGGACCATGCACCAATCTTGGCATTCCTATGGCTGTATCAGCAACAGGACCTGGTAAAGGAGGAGGGTTGTTGGAAAGGCCACTTATAGAAAAAACAACTCCTGCGCGTGATTCTGAATTTGATTTGAGGTATTGGCTCAATTTTGACCTGCAATTTTCTTATATTGTGTACATGGCAATATGGAGTTATATCTTTACACCGTACAAGTGCCTTGTTTAACACTAAAATGCTGCAAAGAGAGTATACCTGTGTGTATCTTGTTGTGTCAAATGGGAATTAATATTAGATTGTCCAAATTGTTTAGGAAATCAAGGAAAACAGCTCCTCCATACCGCGTAATTTTGCACAACGATAACTACAACAAACGGGAATACGTTGTGCAAGTACTGATGAAGGTTATCCCAGGGATGTCCCTTGATAATGCTGTTAATATTATGCAAGAAGCACACCATAATGGCTTGTCAATAGTGATCATATGCGCTCAGGCTGATGCTGAAGAGCACTGCATGCAACTGAGGCACAATGGGCTTCTGAGTTCAATCGAACCTGCAAGTGGCGGCGGATGTTAGTGACATGCATGGTAGAACCCAATTGCTGTGAAGAATTGCCTCTGAGCTTCAGATGCTGTACATAATCCCAGTGCTCATATTTTTATGAATCTTGGTCATCCTGTGGTCTCATTAAGACAAGAGAGATGGTAGTTCAATAAAAAGTGGCTCAGTTTAAAGTATGAATTTGGACTATTTTCCTGAGTTACAGTGGCCTGCTGCTTACATGGTGCTTTTCTAATTTGGTGCTTTACATGTAATCAACTTGTTTACTTGCTGACCACATTCATGGCACACACTGTCACTGTCTTGAAAAACAACGTGGTAGTATCTTAAGATTAACACGTGATTATGAGCCTAGTTACAAGGGATTTAGACTGAGTTTGGGTGGAAGTGTGGACTCTCAGATTTTTTACACCTGGGCAACCGTAATCTCCTTTAACCATGTTGTTCGGTCTTGATTTATGCGTGCTAGTTTAGTTTGTTGTTGTGGACCATATTATGAGCTCCTGTTCTTCCTATTAGTCCAAATTCGCTGTAAGAATTTAGGGGTTTTCATGTTGGTTCCACTCAAATATATCTGTTCAAATTCATCGTCCCGAGTGGATTGTAGGATTTGAATTTGAATTTAGATTTCAAATCTTGATTCACTTTATTGGATTGTACGAATGCATTTGTATTTGGCGACAGATTCATTGAGATGAGCTACACAGAGAATACTTTGTGGGTGGATCAACTAGGCAAAGCAGATTGCTTTGGATCTTAAAATCGATGTTCTAAATGCATACATCTATACTAGTTTATGTACTCAATTTAATCCTAGTTTTTTGGCCAACACCAAACTAATCCTCATATAAAGTAATCCGAGTGAAAGTATTTATATAATGTAGATATGTCAATGTTAATGTAAAATTTATTGGAGTAGCATGCAAGAGAGTAGAGCAGAGATGTTCTCATCAATGATTCCAGAGTACAACAATGGTTTGGTGTTTGAATCTTAACGTTCGTATCTGCGAGGCTCTCATCCCTCCTATAAATACTGACGATGCAATGCTCGTAAATGATCGCTTGCACAGGGTGTAGATGTAAGTTCTTTAAATCACCCTTCAGTCCCTGAATCAGCAGATTAGCACAAGGCAGAGTCGTCATCAGAAATTACACGTGCGGCCTGGCAGTATCTAAGACGTGTGTGTGTGTGTGTGTGTGTGTGTGTGTGTGTGTGAGCTGTGCTCGTGTGTGCGTGCGTGAGCTCCTGGTATCCAGCATCATGTACTTACTAATCGTTAATCAGACTCTAGGTATCACGCCTCAACTGTTGAAAGGAAGGATTGGATTCCAAAAACAATGAAAAGAACTCCGCCTGATAAAGCAACCTGAAACAAAACGGTTACAACTTACAAGTGGAAATGCTACGTATTGCCTAGAGGCCACATATATGATACATAACGATAACTATAATATGTTGAAACCAAAATGGAGGTGCATAGAATTACTATTTTCTCAGATATCTGAGATGCCAAACTCTTTCCACCAAGGACAGCAGCAGTGGTACACAATGCTTGTCCTCTGAAAAAAATTATAATAATAGAGAAAAAAGGGAAGCACAATCAGTAACTAGGACAAAAACAATTAAATAAAGGAAGGAAAGTGAATTCTAAGAATGAGAGTGCACGGTGGTATCTAAATTTGTTTAATCCCCACACCTAAGGACACTAGGAAACAAATGAAGTAGCATTCTTGTAGAACAAATAAGCTTCACATCAGTACATGAACTCACACGGTCACACCAGCTTATATGACCATAATTGAAGTAAATTGAGAAAGCATAAGGAATAGACTACACAAAAGAAATCCTATGCTGATAGCCCTTTCCTATGCTGTTTGACAAAAATATTAACCAACAAATAGGCATATGAACACATATCCAACAATAATACATATCTCGTGTTGTGCCCAGCATTGCCACTTCATGCATCTAAAGGAATCAATGTAATACTTATCAGAACAAAATAAATTCATATAGTAAGACTTTTACATATCACTGATCCAAGATGGGCTATTAATCATTCAAAGCCATCAGAACACATTCATCAAAATATGCATTCAAAGACAGACACAATAGTGAAAAGGACAAGACTAAAAACGAAGAAAAATAATAATTGGTCACACTGAAGAGGGAACAAGAAAAGGAAATAAGAGGAGGTCATGTAACAGAACACGATTCCAGAGCATGTTCAATAAATAAAAGGATGGGCACTTACAAGATTCCACCAAGAACCACACCTAATGGATTCTCATCTGCAGCCAGACCGATGGTAGCTAGCTAAAAGGATAGAAGTTAAAAAACAAATCGTGCTGAAGCAACCACCAATAAAACATCTATTCATTGCGGTAAATGCTCACCTGGCTCTTGTCGCCCCATTCACCAAAAAATGTAATGGAAAAGGCCTGCATAATGAGCATGATAGAAGCTGTTAAGTATAGTTGGTCATGCAAAAAATTTAATTTCATAATCCTTAGAAAATATAACCTTCAAAAAAACTGGTGAGAAGAACTGCAAGAGAAACGAACGTTTCTGCTTTTTCAAGTCATCATCGTCCTGGGAAGCCAAAAATTTCCACAGATTATTAGAAAAACAAAAAACACCATGATGAATCTTATAGAACAGTAAATTGCATATTGTATTTCAAGTGACCATGATGAATTGAAAGTTGAAAAACATGGTGACAATCATAAGTGAAATAATGATGTGTGTGTGTGTGTGTGTGAGAGAGAGAGAGAGAGAGAGAGAGAGAGAGAGAGAGAGAGAGAGAGAGAGAGAGAGAGAGAGAGAGAGAGAGAGAGAGAGAGAGAGGGTAGGAGGGAATAAGTAGAGCTCATTCAAATGCAAAAGATTATTAAACTGTTGGAGTACCTTACTACTCTTTTTGGTGGCTCCTGCATTAGCCTTTAGATCAGCATCCTAATGACACCGCATGGGTGAAGTCAGAAAGGATTTGAGTTGAATGTAAGATACAAATAAAAATTTGAAAAACCAACCAATTTTGCTTCAACTTCTGCAAACTCATCATCATCCCTGTAGGGTAAACCAGAATTAAACTCCACTACAAGCAGCAAAGCAAACAATAAAATAAATACCAAAAAGAAAATTAATTACCCATCTTCTTTAAAAGCATCCCATAAGGACCACAGCCCGAACCCAAAGAACAACAATGTTGTTATGTGATGGGACCATTTCCGTGAGAGCTGTGTAATTTAAGATCAGTGTGTTCAGTATTCATATGAGAACAGAGAAGTAATAGAAATATATGACAACCTCAGTCATATATTTCAGGGTGGCAGAATCAGAGTGCTTACCAGATTTGGAGCAGCCAAACCGACAAGAACAGAAAGAATAGTCATCACCTAAAACTCAAGGAAAATTTGAGATACGTGCGAGGCCTCAAAAAAGAAACATGCAAGATCCAAAACAAGAGAGTAAAAACATATGAAGTGGGAAGAAAATGCTTACAATCAGAGCTCCTAGGCAACCAGACAAAACAAGTCTCCTAGGATGGCGCATTGCGAGGATCTTCAAGCAAACATCATACTGTTAGATAACTACACAAAAAATAGTACATGGATAGAAAAAAAAGAACCCCGGGCTGTGGTTCTTACTCACGGGACTTTGTAAAGTAAACCCAGGGGCACAAAATATATACATACATATATACCATAAGATGCTCAATAAGTTACTAAAAAGTCTTCAACGCAAAAATAGAGGGATGCTTTTCAAAACTAATTAGCAGATCATATAGGTGCTCTCAAAACTTATATTGTCCTTCAGAAGTAGTAAGCTCAAGCTCTGCCCGTATCAAATATGTTCTTGATAGAATTGAATCCAAAATCTTGTATATTCCGAATTAATTCATATTTTCTTCTTGAAGTGCAAATAGATTGTTATTCAAACTTCTAGAATTCAAAAACAAGCAAAACGAAAGAAAAAAGAAATAAATGTGCAATCCTAAAGACTAACCGCAGCTGCGAAGAAGGTCTTGTCGCCGATCTCAGAGAGCACAGTCATGGCAAGTGACTTGGTGAAACCCTAATTAAGGAATGCATTACCATAATAAGCTAACGCAAATCCAGATTAAAATAAACACGAACGCGGGTCAATTTAATTAGAGAGACAAATTACCTGCACGACTGTACTCATTTTGACTGAGTAGAGTCAGATGAGCTGAAGAAGAAGGCAATGGATGTTTATGTTCGCAGAGAACCGAGTCAGGGAGTTTGTGACTCGCTCTGACTCCCTCTCTCTGCCTCTGAAATCTGTGAGTGAGAGCGAGCGAGCGAGAGTCTGTTGGGTTGCTTCGTTGAAGTTTCTGAATCGAGTCAATCTAAGTACAAGTAGTAGAAGAATACAACGGCACAGCAATAGCAAAAGCTATATGATGTTTGGTGCGTGCGATTTAACTAGGGGTGGGCACGGTCCGGATTGGTTCGGTTTTACTCTCAAACCACAACTGAACCAATAAAAAAATAACGGTCCGGTTTGGTTCGGATTAGCCTAAAATCATAATGAAAACCGAACCAATCCAAACCACTTATAATCGGTTTGGTTCGGATTGGTTCGGCCGGTTTGTGCCTAACACAAAACCATTCATTTTTCAACCTACACTTACATTATAATGCTAACATTTTGCCATTATATCATTCCATTCCATCAAAGACTAACATAACAACATTCCATTCAATCAAAGGCTGCACGATTTCCAGCATGCATCTAAGTTCATAATTTCCATCCAAACAAACATTCTACAGTGGTATGTCCCCATTCTAAAGTTCCTAATTTCCATCAAAACAAATTAAAAGCAAGAAACATATTAAAATAGATTTTGAGGCACATGACTGAAGCATTTTTTTGATGTAGAATGCTAGTCTATCTCATACTGCACATAAAAGTAGTTTCAATCAACACAAATTTTAGAATACAAGATTATCAAAATATGTCAGAATAAGAAAAATACCATAACTGGAAGGTTATGCATTAATAGATAATCAATCAGTGAAAATGTGCATAGATGCAATAGCATTTGATATCTGCATTTCTATATATAAAAAATTGGATAAATTAGAAGAACTCACTGCATTTGATCTCAAAAATTACAATCACAAAAAATTGGAGAACCAATATGTCATGGATATCTAATAAATCATAGACAATTGCAGAACCTCATCATGAACATTAAATAAATTAGAAGAACTCACCATCGTTGGCACTGAGAGGCTTTTTTATTCCATTGCAAGCTAGAGATTGTAGTTGGTGAGATACCTTGATATTCGTTATAGTAAATATAGAATGTGAAATTGGAGCAGTGGGGTGGGGTTTCAGTTCCAGTAAAAGATAATTATAATAATTATGGGATATTCCTAGTTGAGCTTAATTAAATGAAATTGGAGCTATATCCTTTATGTAAGATTGTAGTTGTTGGATCCAAATGAAATTGGAGCTATAGCCCATACATTTAAAAACAATATACCAGTTTCTAAGATGTGCGACGCCGACGATGGATGAACATGTTTCTCAGATGTGCGAAATGTGTTTGATTGAAGCAGTGGAGGTTGTAGTGGTTCAAAGGAAAATGAGAGTCTGAGATGTGGGTTGTGTTGTGAGGCTGCATGTTCAAAGAAAAGGAGGGTCTGTGAGATGCAATGAGTTTGGAGTCCGAAAGGTAGCAAAAATAATTGGTTTGGAGTCTGATTCAGTGCAGCTCAGTGTACATACTGCCACTTCTAATTAGCTACTCAACTATTGACACATGTAAATTAATATATAATTAATTAATTAATATTTAAACGGTTCGGTTCGGATTAGTACAGTTTTTCAAAGCTTAAAATCGCAGCTGAACCAAACCACAACGGTTTGGTTCGGATTTTAAAACTGTTGACTTTTTTATAGTCAAAACCAAACCAAACCGGCAAATACGGATTGGTTCGGCCGGTTTAGTCGGATCGGCCGGATTGATGCCCACCCCTAGATTTAACCTATTAAATTGAGGCCAACAAAAGAACTGATGCTTTTTATTGGACCTCAAAAAACATAGAGAAAAAGAGGAGACTGTTAAAGTGGATGGGATACATGGGATGCTCCGGCTCTACTGATACTGAACGGTCAAACCGTTAACTTTAAGCTTTGGTTGGTTTTTTCTTCTTGGATTATCGAAATACTAATTTTCTCTTTTTATCTATTCATTTATTCATACATTGCCAAGGTGTTATCGGAATTTGAATTTAAGACCATTGATATGTAAGTCAATGTCCTTTTTTATTGGGGTATATCTCGTTGGGAGATTTACTATTATACCCAATATAAGGACCCAAATTATAAAAATATCTTCTATGAAATGGACTTTAGAAACACATAAAAAACTCATTTACAACATAACAAATAGCTTTTAACTTCTTTTAAATTACAAAACTACCATCAATTTCTTAAAACAAGTCCAACCCTAAAACCTCGTAAAAAAACCTAAAATACTCAATAAGGTATTAAAATAATTTAATAATCAAACTTAAATTCAATATGGCCAGTTGTAATTTTTTGGGTTTGTTTATAGAAATTCAATAGTGTAGGATTTATCTATAATATTAGTGCTAAGAATGAGTATATCAATAAATATCTCTAAGAAGAAATCGTCCCTAAAAAAAATTAAAAGATTTTTGGCCCAAAAAATAAATTAAATAAATCAATAATAGAGGGAATAAAGCTTCCTGGGTTGAGTGGGCACACAAAGCACTATGCACAACTTTGTACCAAAGGTATATCCGATTTCTTGGCTCCATTCAAGTCAATTAATATATTAATTGGGTTATATGAATGATATCACTACACATACTCAATGTTGATTGGTACGAATATAAGAGTTTATCAGTGCCGGAGAGCACAAGGAACCCTAATCCTTGAATTATGCAATGAAGTTGTCAAACTTAGCATAGTAGTTGACGTGCAAGGTTTGTAAGACAAGGAGATAATACAAATTAGATGGTGATTTAATTACTTAATCAAACTTGAAACATATTAAATCAACATGCTTTAGGCTTCTGCCATCATTAACATACATACTCCCTTGTTATTTGGAAACTAATGTAACAGTAACAGAACAAGATTCATAATTATATTATAATTCCGTCACGCAACAAAGATAAGTTTGTCAATTATATCAGGCCCCCACTTGTCTAATTCGTTGAGCACTGAACCAAAATGCAGAATCTCTATATTATTTAATATTACAACCAAACGACATTTGGCTAAAATGCTTCAGGAAAAATGACATTAATTAATTCATGGTCAATTGGTAAAACCAAAACAATGTGCTTCAAGCCCACAAGAAAAAAGGGCTGGGCCCAGTTCTTATAGCCACGCATTTTTTACTTGCGGGCTTGCTAGGCTCACATCACATTATATCTCTTATTGACTGCAATATAAAGAGTATTGAGTTATCCACTAAGGGCTAATGAATTCTATATCATGCAATGTGTATTGATGTTACCTGTAATATGTCTTTTGTATATTAAAAGAACAAGAGGTTACATAACTTATTTCAATTTTTGCTTGAAACTCACAATATTCACTTTAAATGTTAGAGGAAACTAAATATGAAAAATACGAAATGCTCCGACATCGATATTGTTCTCAACTTAACTACTTATTTAGTAGGTATGAGGTTTTATACAAAAGGCCTCGATGTTATTAGGAGTTGAACCATTTATTATATGAGACTTTCTATTTTGTTAAGTTTTCGATGTGGGACTCGTGTATTTCATGAAATCATGCATGAAATGCCACTGCTTTGGTATTTTGTTTTACAGTTTCAACAAAGCGAAGTGGAAAGTTAACTTCAAAAAAGATGTGCCCCTCTCAAAGAAAATTTGAGGCTATTGTATTATTAATACAATCATATTTTTCTTAACCAAATTTTAAAGTCCTTTTTCTTTCTTTCTTTGTATTTAAATCTCCTAAAGATGATTGGCACCATGAGCTCCACTGCTTGTTTAAGCTTAGTAGCATCCCTCATTGTCTTATAGCCGGAAACGAAATAAACTTGAAACAATAAAAAAACGCAGGCGCTCACAGCACTGAACCCAGATGAACTTAAGTTTTATTTTCCCTAATACCCTTGTGAGGCAACCATTCTCACGTACCTTTCATAGTGTGTATCTTTAATAAAGTACATTTCATTTGATTGTTTGCTAGGAGAGTGATAATGAGTAGATATAGTTAATGTTACATGTAAAATAATGGAGTATGGAAATTAAAATTAAAATTTGTTTAAAGTAAAAAAATTATTTGATTGTCACTCTAAGAAAAAATATATTTCAATATATGAGGTGTCCCATATGTGAAAATTTTCTGACTCTACCGCCAGCCAATAACGATGATTTGTAGCATTGCATTTTTTAGAAGCCGATACATGAGAAATAGGTTGACAGAGATCGAAGCTAAAATGGCTTTGAATTTGGGATTCATGATTGGCATCCTTGGAGTTGTAATTCTCTCTCATGCAACTTATTCAACTGTTCAATGTAAACTCTAAGATAATATATACAATTTGTGTATCTATATGGATTTGAAAGTCTCCAACTTTGTTGTGATTGAATATGGATACCTTATGAGAGGAGAATGTTGAAGAGATTATGAAGGAAGAGTTTTCAGGACCTCCATTGAATGTAAGATTACAAAAACAAATTCTATAAATGGGTATTGTTTTGTTTAGGTGTTTATGTGCTTAAAAGGGTAATTGGGAATGCAGGTGGTGGTTGAATTGCTTTTAGGGTTAGTGTTCTGTATGTGGGCAGCTCTTACTGTCCTCGACACGTTTCCTTCAAGAGATATTTAGTCATATACTCATTCTTAGAACTAAAACTATAAATAAACCCTACATCATTTAATTTCTATAAACAATCCCAAAAAAAAAAAATTCAAAAGATGACAGCTGGCCCTATTGAATTTAATTTTGATTATTAAATTACTTTGATGCCCTATTGAGTGTTTTGGGTTTTTTTTATGAGGTTTTGGATTTGTGTTTGTTTTAAAAAATCAATGGTAGTTTTATAATTCAAAATAAGTTTAAAGCCTTTTTATTATGTTGTAAATGAGTTTTGGGTGTGTTTATAAAGTCCATTTCATATAGATTTTTTTTATAATTTGGGCTCTTATATTGGGTATAATAGTTAATCTCCCTTTTTTCAATGCATCCCCATTCTGAAAAGAATAGGTATGCATTTTGTTCCCTCAATGTCTGATTTGTTTTGTTCATGGTGTGATTGGATTCCTTTTTAATCCCTTTCAATTGAACGTTGGAACAAATAATTTTAGTTATGCTAATGAACACTTGAGCTTACAGTACCTGTTACAATCAAGTGATAATTTTAGAGTTAGGAGCACTCTAGCCAACTTTGTTTTCAAGTCATACGCCATTTGAAGAGAATTCTCATTAATGACCAAACAATGGAAAGATAAAGAGTTTCATTCTTTTCTTTCTCTATTACTGATACTAAACATAGGTTAAGAAGCTAATTGTATATTTCCTTGTAGTGGGAGTTGTTGACCCATCTATGTATCTGTCTAGGTCTTTCTCACGGACACTCATCACCGAATCGACATCGAGCCCCTACCTCGCTCGCCACCACAACTGCTTCCAAACATGAATATCCGAAACCCCCTCGAAAATCCTCTCTACTTTCTATGTTAAACAAACAAAAAAACAGTTTATTTTTTTCCAGCCCAATTGAGGCTTTTTAGTATTTGTTTCGTTTAATTAGGAATGACAAAGCAGTAGGGCGAAGTCGGATCATGCATTGCCCTCCCCGCCATTGTTTTTATAAGAATTCTCTCCATCATGATCATGCATTGCCTGCTTGAGGAAGACATGCCATGCCGCATGTGTAGTTTGTTTTTTCTTTTGCACCAGCTGCATAGCTGGCTTAAGGTTTTATCGATCATTTGGTGCACGTTTAGGCTGACAATATCATGGCCTGCTTTCCAAAAGGCGAATCTCAATCGTTGGACTTGGGCCCTACCCAGGCCCGGACCCATGTTTAGTTTGACCAAACGAATATCAATAACCAGCCAGCGATAATAATACTAGGGTCCTTTATCAAAAAATAATAATAATAATAAATTAGGATCACGGAATGCATGAGAATATGATACTTAGGTTGTTACATAATTAAATCATGGGTCCCTCTCTCTTCCTGCTTCTTCAATTCTTATCATGGCATGTACATGAGTCCAAGCTCTTCCTTTTGACTTGCAGAAGTATTGTTATGTGTGTCCCTCTCAATTTGCTCTTGGGCAAGCAAGCTGCACTATGAAATGAACCTATCAAATTAGTATGTATGTTTTTTTATTATAAAAAATAAACTTCATTACATAATCTTTAACAGTATAATCAAATATATCAACATGATATTTTAAATTACCAATCCTAGGACAGAAACAAAACTAAAGCGGATAAAAGTCACACTAAAATTACTAGCCCACATTAATACAATTAACCATAAGTTTAAACAAAGCCCACATACCCAACATAACATAAACCCTAAAAAAACATATGAGCCTAAATGAACCCTACCACCACCACCGAATGAAGAAGCGTCGTCGCAGCCACACCCACCACCGCATCCTTAACAAATATCGGAAAAACATGGTTTCTAGCGATCTATCTGCGCATAAGAGCAAATAAAGAAACGAAAACAACTACCTTGACAAAGAATAATTGGGTGATTTGCAGCAATCTCTGTCGAACACAATGTAAACACAAATTTAGAAAACATGAGCAGTAATAGAGAGCATGTTTTGGGAGAATGATTTGTTTGAGAATACCTAAAATGGGTGATGAGGAACTTCAATATGAGCATGCTCAGAAGAAATCATCACAAATGACTTTTTATTACAAATATTCTAGTAAACTTATTCACTAACCCAAAAGAAAAAGACGAGGAGAGAGGAGGGAAGGAGGGACAAAGATACTTCTTCCTCCTCCCCCTCTATGGAATTTTTCTTTGTCACTTAAAGAAGAGGAGAGCGGCTAGAATTTGTATACCAAATTAGTCCTTAAATTGGTCAACAAAGAGTGCTTGAGAAAATAAGCATTATATTACCAGAATCACGCTTATCCCCATAATCCCAATAAAAACACCCATCTAATAAGCCTTTGAGTGAACTTCAATACATCTTTAACTTTAAAAAGCTCTTTTATCTTTCAAGCAACCGAATCCCAAAATAAGGGAAGACCCAGAAAAGAAGAAGAAAGATTAGCAAGCACACGAACCAAATGGGCAAATGGTACAAAATACTATTCTAATAACATACATACATGCAATGCAATGCAAAGATAATGAAACACGAACAAAACTCTGCAAAAATGAAAAGAAAAATCCAAAAGTAACATATGACAATTCCAAATTTAATGTTAACAAAACAAAACCCCTTCGTGCAAATGCTTTGAGCGGCCCCATATTTTCGACTTTACCCGTTTGCTGTATGCTCCTCCTCTCATCTCCTCATCCAAAGCTCCTCCTCTCCTCTCCACCCCATAAATTTGCCTTTGTTTTCTTCCAATGTCCTTTACGTGATTACTGCATTTATGCTTACTTTTCTCCGCTCTTAAATAAATCAACAGTCCTCAAATCTCACACTTCACCTCACCACCTCACACTCCCTTCCAGACCTCAACGCCCAAAATGGGTTTCCTCTCCTACATTTTCCTTCTCTTTGCTTTCTTTTGCTCTACTTTCCAACTAGCTCACTCTCGAAGCTCACCGCTTAGCTCCAAAACGACAGTGCTCGACGTCGCTGCTTCAATTCAGACGACCTTAAACGCCCTGTCGTCGGAGTCTCACACGCAGGCATTGAGCCAACAAGACCGGAGCTCCTCAGCTGCTGCTTCACTTTCTCTGCCGCTACATTCTCGAATTTCACTTCACAAGCCTTCCCACAGTGACTACAAGTCGCTCACTTTGGCTCGACTCGAGCGTGACTCAGCCCGAGTCAGATCTCTCACAACCCGGTTAGATCTGGCTCTTCAAGGCATTGCCACGTCGGATCTTAAACCCGTGGATACCGGCAACGGGTTGGAGCTTGAGGAAGCCAAGGGTTTTGAGGGTCCCGTCATTTCCGGGACGAGTCAGGGGAGCGGCGAGTACTTCTCCCGAGTTGGAATCGGCAAACCGCCGAGTCCGGCCTACGTGGTGCTCGACACGGGCAGTGACGTCAGCTGGGTGCAGTGCGCACCCTGCGCCAACTGTTATCAGCAAGCCGACCCCATCTTCGAGCCGACTTCCTCGGATTCCTTCTCGCCTGTCTCGTGCGAAAACCAACGGTGCAAGTCCCTCGACGTGTTCGAGTGCCGCAACGACACGTGTCTCTACGAGGTGGCCTACGGCGACGGCTCCTACACCGTCGGCGACTTCGTCACGGAGACCATCACCATCGGCGGGGTTTCGGCGAAGGACATAGCCATCGGCTGTGGCCACACCAACGAGGGCTTGTTCATCGGCGCGTCTGGGCTCCTCGGACTCGGAGGCGGCTCGTTGTCGTTTCCTTCCCAGCTCAATGCCACGTCATTTTCCTACTGCCTCGTGGACCGTGACTCTGACTCGGCTTCAACTCTTGACTTTAACTCGCCGCTCCATCCCAACGCCGTGACGGCTCCGTTACGCCGTAACCCTGAGCTCGACACGTTTTACTATATCGGCCTAACCGGACTGAGCGTAGGCGGCGAGTTGCTACCAATTCCCGAGTCGGCTTTTCAGATAGACGACAGCGGAAACGGCGGAATCATCATCGACTCGGGCACGGCGGTGACTCGGTTGCAGACGGACACTTACAACGCCCTCCGTGATGCGTTCGTGAAAGGCACCAAGGACTTGACGTCCACCCAAGGTGCGGCGCTGTTCGACGTGTGTTACGACTTGTCGTCGAAGAAGAGCGTTGAGGTGCCAACGGTGTCGTTTCACTTCGCGGACGGGAAAGTGTTACCGTTACCGGCTAAAAATTACCTGATACCGATTGACTCGGAGGGGACTTTTTGCTTTGCGTTCGCGCCCACGCCCTCCTCACTGTCAATCATTGGGAATGTCCAACAGCAAGGGACACGTGTCGGTTTCGACATCGCTAATTCGGTGGTTGGGTTCTTCCCCAACCAATGCTAGACAGATAAATTAGGCGTTATGTTTTCGACCATTTTCTTTTTCTTTTTAATTATAGTTTTTAGGAACCTGCCTCCCTGTTCAGTTCTTGTATGTCCATGTTACCAAATCTACATCTTCTTCTTTTTTTTCTTTTTCTTTTTTTATAAAAAATTTGCGGTGTTGTTTTATTAACTTATAAGGGTTAATGACCTAAATGGTCCCTCAATTATCGCGAAATTATCATTTTGGTCCATCAACTAAAATTTTCAATTCAAACGTCCTTAAACTTTTTATAATGTACCAAAATCGTCCTTCCGTCAAAGTCTGTGTATTATTCCGTTAAATATACTCACCTAAAAATACAGTTTTGTCCCTCGATTTAACGGAATAATACACAGACTTTGACGGAAGGATGATTTTGGTACATTATAAAAAGTTTAAGGACGTTTGAATTGAAAATTTTAGTTGATGGACCAAAATGATAATTGAGGCATAGTTGGGGGATCATTTAGGTCATTAACCTAATTTATAATTACAGATTAGTGGCATAGTACTGCCGTTGATACAGTAGATTAATTAAATCAAAGTGTGAAGCTTCAGCTTAATGTTAAATTTGGGCAAAAGCTGCAGATACAACGGTTACGTCTTGTCGTTGAGAGAGTAAACTACTCTTGGAATTTGGAGGTTTGCCAATTTTTACAGTTCATATAATAATACATCAGAAAATGGTTTTGGGCCTTTAACCTTGCCATAAAGAGGCCGGTACAAGGTATTCCAAAGTCAATGGCCCGTCAAAACTTGTTTAGGTGACTGTCATAAAAAAGTTAAAAATATGAAATCAGAAATCCGACTCTCCTCCTACACATTTGTTTAATTTTATGTTTTAAAACTTAATATATATATATATATATACACAGTTTCGATCTTTTGGACCACAGGAGTCCAAGAAATTATGGTCACCCATCATTGGATATTAATCCAATAATTCTGGGAAGATAATTGGTCATCAAATAAAATAAGAAAATAATAACATGGACGAAAAGAGTACAAGTTAAGTACCTCAATTGGTTTCTAACCAAAAAAAAAAAACCTTAATCAGCTAAAAGTATTTATCTTTGTACTCGATGTTGTATCTAGAAAACATAGTGGAGCTTTTGTCCGTTATGATTATGGTTCCTTAAGCTATTTGGCTAGTGGCACAACTAAACTTGTAATTCCCACAACGTGTCTACTATATACCAGCGAATTCTCATAAAATTAAAATAAAGGCCCACTATGTTACCAATGAACACGTCCAAAAGCGTCTAGATTAATGCCACAGTAGATTCGCCGGACCAGTCTCCTCCCTGACCCACACTCACAAAAAACACCCGCACAAATCACAGAATGGCAAATCAGGACATTGGCATCTTCTCCTCTGCACTGGTCAAACTCAGACCAAATCCAAGTAATATTCATTCTTTTTCACGCTTAGCCGTTGTGTTTCAGTTTCTTCCCCCTCCATTTCTCAGCGTTTTCCGAATTTCCATTCTTTAATATTTATTCCTTTTTAAGTTGATCCAAACCAAACCCTAAAAACTATTAAACCCTTCATTGACCTCACGCTCTCTTTCCACAAAACCCTCAAATTCATTCTTTCTAACAATGCGTGTCGTTCTGTCCCTCTCACCATGAACATATCGCAGAGCTCCTATTCTTCCTCGTCCTCCTCCGTCAATTCGGCCTCCGTCGCCACCGCCGATCCGGTAATTACATCACTCCTTGTATTATGTACTTTACTTTCATTTCATTCACTATGCAAGACTTGAACTTTATTCATCCAGTTTTGAATCACTTGGAATCCATTACGGCGTGCAAAGACTAAAGCTTTTTACTCAATTTCGTTTTACTCTCACACTTTGGCTATTTTCAGTACAATTTACGACCCAGTGAATAGTATTTCAATCTTGTAATTGATCATCTTTTTGAAATGTAATTATTGATCATTGGCCGGAGTTGGATCACTCCTTTTATTATACCTAAGTTAATTTCAGTTTCAATTAATATATTATGTCTCAAAAGTTCTTAATGGCTTCACTCCTTTTATTATACCTAAGTTAATTTCAGTTTCAATTAATATATTATGTCTCAAAAGTTCTTAATGGCTTCACTCCTTTTATTATACCTAAGTTCTATTAGTTTAGTTGAATTTGATGCCTTCACTCCAATTCATGTTCGAAGCTTCTGAATTTGATTGCTATTGTATGATCTCTTTTGATTATAGAATGTGATCTCAAGTCGGAGGAGTGCAGACAGTAGTCAAACCCTGGCTTCTGAGCCTTCGCGTCGTTGGCGTGATATTTTCTGGTTGGGAGTATTTCTAATTCAATTGGTTTTAATGGGATGTGCACTTACGGTTCTCGGGCTCAATAGGTTTAAGAAAACAGATAGGCTAAAAATAGATAGGTACACCCAGCGTTTTTGGGAAAATCAAAGGGGATTCACGGAGAACTATTGGCCGCTTTATGCTCTTGCCGGTGGAGTTGGGACTGTTCTTGGTTGGACTTGGTTGTTGTTCCTCAGTTCTCAAGCGAATCACATGATGAAGGTTGCGGTTCACATCTTGACTACTTATCTTGCTGTGATTAGCGTTCTATTATTTTGGATGGAACAGTTTTTCTGGGGCATTGCATTTGCAATTGGTGCTGTGTTGCAGTTCTTGTATGTTATTTCAATAATTGACAGGTATGAGGCTGAGATTTCTCTTGTTCATTTGGTTAGACTGTTACAATGGAACTGTGCCTGAAATTTAGTTTTTAAAATTTGAACATGATTTCTTTTAACTTAAGTGAAGAAAGGGCAAAGAGGATGTATGATATAGGTTTTTCTTCAGTAATGGGAATCTGCATGCTACAAAGTATTTTGGGATGCTATTGGCTCAGATGCATATGAAACTTGGTAGGGGATAAACTGAAATTTTATATTCGTTAATCTATGTATGTATTTAATTATACACATTGTGGTATTTCTACCATGATGCTAGATTGCAGGGTTGACATGCCTATCTTTATAAATTAAGGCATGAGGTTGGGGTTCCTTTCGGAATCTTATATCATATGCCTTGCGGGTCGTTCCAAGTAGTTAGGTTTTGAAGGAATTTTTTCCAGTCGTATTGTTTTTAGGCATGGTTGACTTTGTCTTCACGATTGACTTTAATTGTTCTCTATTCTAGTCTTTCTGACTCTATTGTTAATCAATAGACTTCCATTTACCATGCTGGTGCTACAAGCAGCTGTCAAGATGGTATGGAGTCTACGCGAAGTTATGAGAGTAGCATATGCATTCATGCTTATTATGCTTCTATGGATGGGACTATGGTCCTTTGGGGCAGCTGGTGTTGTAGCTTCAAGCATTGGAGATGGTGGACGCTGGTGGCTTCTTGTGGTGAGCTGGCAAGTTTTGCTCTTCTTTCATCTGTTGTTATTGGGATATGAAATGCAGTAAAACTTTACAACATGCCTCATCTAATGACACTAATAATGCTGTCGCACATGTACTTAGGTTCTCTCTATAAGCTTATTTTGGACGGGTGCTGTACTCTGTAATACTGTACATGTTATTGTTTCTGGGATGGTGTTTCTTGTACTTATCCATGGTGGTAGAGAGGCATCATCAATGCCTCCGAACTCACTGATGAAGTCTATTCGGTATGCAGTCACAACTTCTTTTGGCAGCATCTGCTATGGTTCACTTTTCACAGCTGCCATTCGGACACTTCGGTGGAAGGTACACATGCCTGCGTTTTCTTTTCTAAGGGACGGTTAATTAATATTTCTGTTTAGTTTGAGAGTGAGTAATTTAATTCTTAGAGTTCTGAAATATATTTCAGATCAGGGGACTCCGATCCAAGATTGGCAACAATGAGTGTCTACTTTGCTGTGTTGATTTCCTCTTTCATCTAGTGGAGACTCTTGTCCGTTTCTTTAACAAGTATGCCTATGTCCAGGTAGCTTTGGAGTGTTCCGTTAACAACCACTGTCATTTTTACTTTGCATTTAATTGCTTATGGATTAAAGCAACATGTTTCTGTCCAAAAAAATCTGATTCACTGCACCTAGAGCAAGGCTGCTTAGATACCTCATAACCTTTACAAGGGTTGCAAGTGGGAAAAAAAAATATTTCAGCAACAGTTGCCAATCCTTGCATCTTTGTAAAAGGAACAGCAAAATTGTTAACAACAGTAATATTTATATTAGCAAAGAAAACAGCAACATGTTTTAATGTGAGACTTCTAGTTCATGGTGGTCGGTTTTTTATTGTTGCTCTGTTTGATCCTAAACACACAACTTTTTGCCTAAATTTTATCACCCTTGTTATGTAGTGGTGCTATCTTAAACCCTCAATGATTATCACTTAGTTCTCTCTGTATTCTTGAAGTTGTGTAGAAGTAGTTATTTTTCAGTGACCCTTCTCTACAGATAGCTGTTTCTGGAAAAAGTTTTAATCATTCAGCGAGGGATGCCTGGGAGTTATTTCAGTCTACGGGAGTGGAGGCACTCGTTGCCTATGATTGTTCAGGTGCTGTTTTGTTGATGGGCACTCTATTGGGTGGACTTATCACTGGTACTTGCTCAGGGATCTGGACATGGATTAAATATAGGGACAGGGTGGTTATGGTGGGGTCCACTGCAATGCTGATGGGAATGGTCTTGGTAATTTTCTTAATGCCTTCATCATATTTTGTAACATATTGACTAGATTACTTCTTGGTTGTCCACCAAACAGAGTTTTGGTTGATTTAGAGCATACAAATTGCTTATCAGCTCAATAGGGCATGTTTAACATGTATCATGTATTTTCAGGTGGGACTGGCAATGGTGGTTGTGGAAAGTGCTGTTACATCTATTTATATCTGCTATGCAGAAGACCCCTTGTTAATTCATAAGTGGGATGCTGAGTTCTTCAACCAGATGTCAGAGATGCTACACCAGCGTCTTCAACATAGGAGCTCACGGGCGAGGGAAGTGTTAACTCACCATCGCTTTGATAACCACACACAAGAAACACTCCCTGCTTGAAAAGTTAACTGTGTTATAAAATGTACAATGTAATTAACTGCTGTTAGTTACTTATCCAATATGAATCGTTTTTATTTGGTTTGAGTTTTGTTATAGGATATATAATCTTTGTCACACACAAAAGAGGGAAAACATGATAGGTGTTAGCTTTAGGCAGAGCTACGTTCATGTACCCTCAAGGGGTTGGTTCGAGTTGAAGAGAGGAAAGTTGATCAGGTTCTGCCATATTCAGTTGGAGGTGCTCTCCCAAGGGTTTCGCTGTGATGCATTTGATACTTACAAGTTACAGTAACAGGATGTGCCCATTGGAGGTATCACTTGTTTTTGTTGTCTGTAACTTGGGTTTTTTTGGGGGGGTCTTGGTCTTGGTTATATGTAACTCGTGAATTTCTCAAATCATGGATATATTTTATTGTTGTACAATTGCCCGTCGTGTTGAGATGCATATGCAATCAAAGATTGTACGAGTTTGATCAGATTCTATCAGTATTTTTCTGTAGCCATTGAGTAAAATATCTTGTGTCTAAAAAGTTACACACTTCCAAGTCCAAGTTTGGGAATCAGTTACAGGCTTAAAGCTACCTTTTTCCCTTTTCTGGCTCAAGGAAAAAGGAGTGACAAAAGAAGAGCCAGGAAACTTGTGCTAGTCATACAACATTACAAACCCAGCAAACTTCAGAAGTTCAGAGACTGCAGGAAGGATCCGAACGTACAGGAAATAAGCTAGAGAGGGAAAGTAAAGGCTTGGCGATGGGTTTAGTAATGTGTCATCCAAGAATCAAGATCCACAAAGTCACGTGAGGCTCACACATTTCATCACCAAAGACACCAAAGGCAAGCAGAACCAGAACGAGTTTCGGAAGAAAAGACACAGGAAAAGACCAAAAACCACCAGAGGGAAAGTGACACGCCATCATATGTACGATTGCCGTATGAAATGCGTCATATTCTTTTCTGCTTTGGCACACACAATAAATGTAATGTTAATGCATGTAAAAATGCTAAATGCAAATCCATGACAAATATATTTTAATTTTACATTGCAAAACAATGCAGATGATGATCAGTCTGTCTGATGAGCTAGCTGTGCTGTGAGAGCCAGCCACTGCCACACACGCAGAGGCTAAGCGGCTGAAACTGCTTGCCATTACCAAGAGGTTCCTTTCAAGCAACGTCTCATTTAAAATCCTCCATCGTAAAATAAGTAGTAATAAATCCGCAGAGACGAGAGGGTAAAAGCCAAACTCCAAACACACAATCTATATTATACTTTTATTGCTTTTTGGCATCATCTGACTGAAAATCTGATTTTCACATCCCATCATTTTTCGCGCGCAGACACTCTTCCCCATGATACGTATATAGCTGCAGACTTACAGTGATACTAGTAAAATTATTATTATAATTCTGTAGAGGGAGAGATAGAGACTGAGAGAGAGAGAGAGAGTAGAGACTGAGAGAGAGCATCAATGCCAAAGACTCCCTCTCTCTCTCTCTACGCTACAGAGTCTAGCAGAGGAAGAGACCCTAGACGATCCAGAAGCAAACAGAGAATCAACTAAATAGGGGTCGTTTTTTCTTTTTTTGTCTTGGGCCAAGTGGACTTCTTGTTCCACACGCTCCTCTTCGTTTTCAAACTGTGTGATCACCTAGTTTTCTATTTTGGGTTTTGTCCAAGACTGGTTTTTGGGTTTTGATTATTTGCAAAAGGGGAGAGCAGGGATTGTAGAGAGTGAAAGAGACGCTCCAGAGGGAGAGACTGAGGAAGGGCTGGAAATGTTGGGCTGGGGTATTGGGAAGCTAAAATCCCAAGTCAGAAAGCAATAATAAAAAGCCTGGTGTTTAAAATTATTAAAAAGGGTGTCCTGATACGCTATCCTCTTCTTAAAGGTACATCAAGATTTTCTTCACTTCACTGCTCTCTCCTCTTTCCTCTCTCTCCTCTTTCCTCTTCTTCTACTCGAGAACTTAAAAAAGTCCCTATGAAGATCATGTTTATCTTTCCTTTGCTTTAAAGGAGATATAGGTAGAAAGGAACACCAAGTCACTTAAAAAAATGCAGAGCTACAAAGCAGCTTCAACAAACCCAGAATTGTATTCCCACTCTTCCTTCTATTTCAGGTCTACTTATTGTTCTCTCTCTCTCTCTGCTAATTGGTTATGTTCTTGGTTTCTGGGTCTCTGTTTAAGTTATGGTTTTTTTGGGTGTTAATAGAGTTTATAAGAAATGGGTTAGCACAGAAAAAAAAGTCTTTAACATTTATGTTTATCACTAAATAATAACCCAGCGCCTCTGTTTCTGTGAATCTGTGCTGTGCAAAAACAGAGGAGACGACACTAACCGAAACCAAACGCGTTTTACGGATCTTGGAGAGCTTGAACAGTCCGCAACTGTCTTCCCTCACGATGAAGCTGTTGATTTAATCCCAAGTATTCTCTCTCTCTCTCTCTCTCTCTCTCTCTCTCTAGTATTATATGTATTCTGTTATTTATATGTGTGATTTTAATGTGTTGTAGGCTCAATGTTCAGTTTAAAAGCAAACAATGTTGCTGTTGTACCTGATAACTTGCACTATGGGGCCTTGAACACGGTACTCAACCCAACCCAAGTCCCTCTCTTTTTCTTCTCTTGCACTATGATATAGGTAGCTTAGCTTCAGTGTCTTCTTGTTGGCCTTATGGGATGGTTTGTTTGTGCAGAGCACTGGGTGTTTGGACATAGGCTCAACAATAACCGGGACGGGAGGAGGCTGTGTAGAGACAGGGCATCACCAATACATGTACCACCAGCAGAAAGGGACGACGTCGTCGGGAAACGGACACTTTGAGAATTGGGGTGATTCAGCCATGGCTGACAACAGCCAGCAGACTGATGATACCTCCACAGACGTTGACACCGATGATAAAAACCAAGTACCTTCATCTCTCTCCATCTCTCTCTCTCTCTCTCTCTCTCTCTCTCTCTCTCTCTCTCTCTCTGTGTTTCATGAGCATATGCCGTGTTACTATGCACTGTTTAATAGGAATCTATCCATAGGCTTTAATGGGTGGGTGGGTGTCAGCTTGGAATTTAGAATCTTTTGAAAGTTGGAATTTTTTGATTGCCATCCATGTTGTTTTTAGCTTCCAGAAGGCTTTCAATTAGTACATGTTCTGTCCAGAATCCAGATCAATGGTGGGCCTATCTCTAAATTGATTTACTTCGAAACCGAATATGTTACTCTAAATTTTAGCTACCCAAGCTAGGGATGTTTCTTGAATTGAGTCAAAGTGAATTGGTTTAGTATGAAATTTGAATTCGTCCAAAAAAATAATATGAAATTTGAATTCTTTTTTCTGTTTTAGCTTCATGGAGTTCCGCATGGAGCACTAACAGTAGTGGATTCAATGGAACAGCCCAGGGAAAGAAGTGGAGATCAAAAGGTTAGATATATCTATGCTGTTGTTCGAAGTCATGTGCTTGGATTGGATGGTAATTTTTCTTTTTTGAATGCTGATCTTATTGGGCTAATTAATTTCCAGACACTGCGTAGGCTAGCCCAGAATCGAGAAGCAGCAAGGAAGAGTCGTCTGAGGAAGAAAGTATGCATCTTTTCTCATTTACTTTGCAGTTTTCACAATTTTGGAAATCTTTTTCTTTAAAGTTTCACCTGCCTAGGCCTGGGACCTGGGCTCTGGATCTTTTAGCTCTATACATAATAATGTTAGCAAATGTTGAGACATAAAAATCTTGGTGTAGACTACCCTGAAGATTCACTGTCAGCCCTATGATTTTTTTTTTTTTTTTTGGGTCAAAGTCAGCTCTATGATTTAGGTTTGCCTTATAAATGCTTCTCATTCACTGTGCTCTTTTGGTTGGATTACCCTTTTTGCCCTTTTGGTTCTGCTCCCTTATTAATTAGCTTACCTCTTTGGTACCCTTCTAGTTAATTGATGTCCCCCTGAATCCTTGTCTGTTGAATGAAAAGTTGCATTGTTTTTTAAGTTAATGAATACAACATATTTGGATCATTTATAGGTTTTGGTTTTGGATAGGCATATGTCCAGCAGCTGGAAAATAGTCGACTTAGGCTTTCACAACTAGAGCAAGAGCTTCAGCGAGCACGGCAGCAGGTGAAGGACTTTAAAGTTTCTATCCATAAAATATATATCTTTATTTCTTCTTTCGTTATATGTTTACTATTTCAATGCAGGGTATGTTTATTGCAACTGGACTTTCTGGGGATAATGGTCATTCAATGGCAGGAAATGGTAAATTGCTTTAACCACATGAATAGTACTTTTGTGTGTGGAAAACTTCATTCCTTGTATTGTAAGGATTCTCATCCATAGGGCAACAACTAAATCCAAGAAAATTGTAATTTGTAATACTATATTGGCCAATTATTAAATTGTCCTTTTTAACTGTTTGGTAGAAAGAATGTATAAAGGTAGACAAGTAAATATATGATGTTAAGCCTGGAGATCAACATCATAATTTACACAGCGGACAGTGAACGTATAACAGGTTGTGCTTTTCAGGGGCCTTAGCATTTGACTTGGAGTATGCGCGCTGGCTTGACGAACATCAACGACTGATACATGATATGCGATCAGCTGTGAATTCCCATACGGGTGATAACGAATTGCGGATCCTTGTTGATAGTGTAATGACCCATTATGATGAAATATTCAGGTTAAAGAGCATTGCTGCAAAGACTGATGTATTTCACATGCTTTCTGGCATGTGGAAAACACCTGCAGAAAGGTGCTTTATGTGGTTGGGCGGATTCCGTTCGTCTGAACTTCTCAAGGTGATCTATTTGACTGTTCCCAAATTGCTTACACTTTGCCCCGTTGGCCTGACACGAGCATAGATATTCAAGTTGGTTTATTTTAATTTTTTTTAAATTTACTGTTGGATATTCAGATACTTGGGAACCAGCTTGAACCTTTGACAGATCAACAGTTGATGGGCATATGTAATCTGCAGCAATCCTCCCAACAGGCTGAAGATGCCTTGTCACAAGGGATGGAAGCTTTGCAACAATCTCTTGTAGACACACTTTCCTCAGGTACTCATGGACCTACTGGTTCTGGCAATGTTGCAGATTACATGGGCCAAATGGCAATTGCTATGGGCAAGCTTGCCACACTTGAGAACTTCCTTCACCAGGTAACAAATGTGTGGATTTGCGAATTATCTTCTTCTTGTGATTTGTTTGTGGTATCGTTGTGCATATATGTTGGATATGTATAAATAATGTGCATACTTTCTCACTTGTTAGGCTGACCTTTTGAGACAGCAAACACTACAACAAATGCATCGTATTCTGACCACTCGTCAAGCAGCTCGTGCCCTCCTCGTCATCAGTGACTACTTCTCTCGTCTCCGAGCACTCAGTTCATTATGGTTGGCACGTCCTAGGGACTAATGTTTTTTCGCTTTCACCTCGACCCGGCCTAAAGTAGAAGAAGAAAAAAGAATTTGCTATTGCCCCACTATTAGTAAACCAGCTGTAGTGCTGTGACCACGAAGATGGTTAATTATGAAAATGCAGATTCCGCTTTGAGGCCCCATTTTTCTTATGATGCGTTTCTTTTATCAGTCACAGGTTAGGCCCTGCATCTTGGCTTATAGAAACGTCAGTGATCCACTTAATGAAAGCCGAGTGGCCGTTCTCAAACATGTAATTAAGTTAAATATATGCCCTCTTGCTCTTGGGCATGGAAATGTGTACTCATTTTCACACTAAATGTGCTAATACTAATCCTATCAGATAGTCAGGGGACTGAAAGCATTTGTGGTTACCAAATTCTTAGATAAATCTCAGGCTCCGTTTGGTTCACGGAACGGATTTGAGGAGAAATCACTTCTTATGTCATTTCCAAAGAGATGGGAAATAGAGATTCCTTTTTCATGTTTGGTAATACAGTGAAAGTAATCAAGAAATACCATTATTTCATTTCACATGTTTGGTTTGTGTAAGAATGTAAAACAAAGTTAGTTTAATTTTTCAATTATACTCGTATGAAATCAAATAAAAAAAGAATGTATTTTATACTATATTGTAATTCTAAATTGTTAATGGGAACAATATGGTCAAGAAAAATGTGTATTTAATATTTGCTCATTTTCCCAATTTTCCCATGAGGAGGAAAACAAAACCTAAGGGGGAAGAATGACTTCACTTTCCTCCTTATTTTCTCATGTGCAAGTATCGAGAGGGCAATATTTGTTACTCGAGTTTAGCTCATATGACATGATTAGTAGAGAGACTAAGTGAATAAAAAGAATAAGTTACAATTAATTCGTACTTAACATGAAGATGAAATAATACAATGAAATTTGATTGTCACCCTACGCTTTTATTTACAACATGATGTTTGTGTTCCGTTTATTTTTGAATTGTTAGTAGACACATTGTGGGCGAGACAGTATCTATCTGAGGTTTTTGGATCCATGAAAAGGGGAAAACTTGTTTTCATCACTGCTTGCTCTGCACCCGCTTGTAAATTCTTGGGTTGTTATTCATCCTTCCTGCTAGGGACCAAAAAAACATAGTCATTGAACTGAATCAATTGATTAAATAAAACCCAATTTTCTTCATTTAAAAATTTGTAGAAAAAGAAAAATCATAAGAAAGGATGAGAACAAGTACTTGGCTTGTAATTGCTTCTTGGATTTACAGCCTGAGGGATAAAAACTCCAGTCCCATTGCTGTTTTCCCACTGTTTTGAAAGCGAAGCTGGAACTGAGCAATCAGTGTTCTTATTTCCCAACCAACTGATATACCCAAGTGATGATGAATCAGGAGCTGGGATATCAAAGCTACGTTTGGCGACATTAGTACTAAATGAGCTTGTGGTTTTGGTCTTAGGAAAATCTTCATCGTCTGCGGTCAAGAGCAAAATCTGCCGTGTGATATCGGCGAAAAATACATCATCATCAACATAAGCACCACCATCATCAAATTCAAGACTGGATTTTGTGCTCATCACCTCCATTTTGAATTTCAAGACAGAAACCAGATTCTGTGACAAAACTTGAAAGTAGGGATATTTGTGAAGGAAATGAATGGTGTCTTGGGTTGGGTTGCAGAAAAAGAGTAACTTTTGGATTTTATATATAGAAGAATTTGGACAACAGAAAATACTTTGTTTGCGGTCAATAATGATGGAGATAATCAGCATATCTGTCATGTCTCCAAATGAATCCAAGTCCAAGAATTTGTCTCTGCCCGTACGTCGGCACATGTCTATTCTGTATGCTTGTTAAATTCCTCTGCCTTGTTCATGCAAGTCGACGATAATGACTTGGGATAATTAATTTTGCTAACGTCAAAATTGGAAAGTTTTCCATTAAAGGTGATTCAGAGAATTTCCACACGTAAACAAGGGCCCTGCTTTGCTGATATGTAGCACAAAAGGACATAAATGGGTAGCTTAAGACGCATAAAGTAACAAAAAAGAGAAGCCAAGCACATAAATTCAATACATACATAATAATACATGTACGAAAGTTTTTGGCGGTCACATAATGAGAATGAACATAAATACATACTCGCAAACAATCAATCTGATAAGCAAACCCTAAACCAAACTCATGACAAATTTTTAACACAAGACGACAGTGAATTAACGATTCATGCCCGATTCAACAATTGGAGGCTTGATCCCTTCCCGGTTCCACTTCTCAACGTTGGCTTGCCACCCTTGAAAACAACCATGCACAGCAATAAGATTCATGATCATTTTTATATGTGGAAAATTTGACACCCAGAAAAAAACAAAAAAAAACAAAAAAATTTGTGTTTTCCTATTTGCAAAGCACACCACCACGATTGATGGGGCACGAATTTGAACCTAATCGTAATCAGCCGCCCCCAGTGTTTATTTGGGCCTGGGATTAGTTTTCGTACGCCCAACAAGTGAGGAGGATCCAAGCCCAAATATCAATTTGAAAAAGATAAGGTTGTTCTGAGCCCATATATCAATTTCTAAATTTAGATAGGGTTGTGAGTTGTGAGTTACCTATGGAAGGATCGATTCCATGATTTTTGAGTTCTCTATACTCCTGACAAATAGAAAAGACACAGCAGCAGCCATGGAGCACAAAATCACCGCATGGTTCTTCTGGTAGTGAAAACATTGTTCTCAGCTTGGCTCGATATTTTCCAGAATATAGACCCCATTGCGTAGGAGTTGAGGCTAGCCATCCCACGAGCTGCATGCCAAGTATAGATATATTACTGAATTAGTCACTATTTTTACTCAAACATTTTAATGAACAATTAACATATTGAGTAGGGTTTTTAAAAAAAAATATAATTAATTACATGTAGTCCCCCTGTCAACAATCTCCGCAATCCGCCCAAGGGTGATGCATGGACAGAAGCAAGTGAGAAGACCTTCAAAAAAATGAAACATGAAGAAGAAATGTCAATCACGAAGAAGCCAAACGAAAAGAAAAAGAAAAAGAAAAATTTGTTGTCCATGGGAGGAAAATTTGTACAATTAGAACGATCGTCCAAACAATCGAAAAGGCCAGTGGACCATTGCCCTTGAGGAAGTTGCTTTTCAGGTTGAGCCAATTTGGAATTGGAGTTATATGAAGCCATTGGTACCGCCAGAAAAACAAATTCTTGAATGGCCGATGACCTATCTATATACTATGGCACTATATATTTATAAGAAAAAATGGGGTTCAGATTATCACTACGAAGAGCCCTACGTACTACACCGTATTACAAGGGGATTCATTTCTTGGAAATTATTATGCTTCATTCGAAATAAATTATCAAAATGAAAGGTGAATAATTCTAACACGAAAAATATATGAAACTAGTGCGAAAGCTAGAGATATTATATCATATCAAAGGTCAGAAGTCTCAACTCACCTCACCTCGCCACGTAGATCCAATCCAAAATTCAGAAGTGTAGTAAAAGACGTTAATGGAAATTAAACATAGATTAATTTGGTCAACGAGGAAGGATGGTACCAGGAAAATGTCACGCTTAAAAAATATGTTTTAGATGACTTGTTCCAAGTTGAGATGTTTTTCTGGGCAATACGGTTCTTGAAGTTAAATAGTACAGAGGGCTTAATTCTATTTGGAGGTTGTTAATTAGTCATTAACACAAGTAATTAATTAAGAAAAATTACAAAGTACCGAAATCTAGTAGTGCTTGTTAGGAAAATTAATCAGGGATTTTGAAAACTTACGTATCCCTTCATCCATTAACTGTTTATTACGAAGAGGCACGTTGGTTAGTTATGAAACTACATATCTCTTTGATTCACACGCATATTTATATATGTATGTGGAGATCATCGATCTTTAAGAGAATATGGGCATGGCTGAGTTACAGAAAGAGTCTGTCACTCTGGCCAGACCGGCCCCGTCAGCGCCGCCTCTCACAGCCACCGGCATTCCGGTTGATCCGATCAGTATCAGCAATAATACTCCTCATTCCTCAGTGCCTTGGTCCACTGGGCTCTGCAACTGTTGTGAAGATGTTAGCAGTTGTAAGTGCCATGTCGCATTTTTATCAATTTATCTTTTACTGCCAAAGTAAAACTTTAACGGATGTTTGTCAATAATAATAGTTTATCAATTTTTTCTGTGTATAGGTTGCTTGACGTGTTGGTGTCCATGTGTGACATTTGGACGCATTGCAGAAATTGTGGACAGGGGATCAACTTGTATGTTTTTATTTTCCTTTATTAATTATATCTCTACCATACCATGAAATATAAATAAATATGTGTTTGTCGCAATTTGCATCCATATGATCCAATTTAAATGTGGATATGCATGCAGCTTGTGGAGTAAGCGGGACTATTTACAGTTTGATGCTGTGTTTGGTGGGTTGCTCGTGCTTGTATTCGTGCTTCTATCGATCCAAACTGAGAGGGCAATATTTGTTGGAGGAGAGGCCCTGCACAGATTGTTGCGTCCATTTTTGCTGCGAGGAATGTGCTTTGTGCCAAGAGTATAGGCAGCTTCAGAACCAGGGCTTTGACATGTCCATAGGTTGGCATGGCAACGTCGAAAGGGAGAAACGACTGGCTGCAACAATGGCGTCGCCATCGCCATTGCCTCCACAGCTTCAGTCTGGCATGACGCGCTAACTAGACCCACACACAGCAAATTGTGATTCAAAGCCAATTGTTATACTGTTAATGTAAATTGTAACAGTAATTTATTTGTGTTTTAATTTTGCCAATAATTTTCTCAAAGATATTCGCATTGAAATATAGAATTTGTAACATGACATGAATTCCTATGTCATTATCGGTTTGGTAAACAACAAATTATTAAAAGAATTAATTGGTGTTCGTAACAT
The DNA here is from genome assembly GCA_020226455.1 of Prunus salicina. Classification (NCBI taxonomy): domain Eukaryota; kingdom Viridiplantae; phylum Streptophyta; class Magnoliopsida; order Rosales; family Rosaceae; genus Prunus; species Prunus salicina. The sequence continues at coordinate 36,959,528 of CM035341.1, forward strand.
TACTTTCAAACGGTATATTCTCAACTCAACATTACTAATTCTTGTTTTGATAAGGAATGTTGTACAAATTTTGATGTGACGTATTAGGTAGTAGGAAGGTACAATTGCACGATCAAGAACAATCAGCCGGCTAGTGCAATTATTCTCTTATCCTCAACTGACGCTCCATGTTTGTTTTTAAAAACTGACAACATACATGTACCATATTCTTCAGATATTTCCCATTAAGATCCTTTTCAAAGTGGGTCTCATAATAAAAATTTATGTGACATTTGATAAGCCAAAAGCTTTTGACCATGGAAAGATCCACTGATGACTTATTACACAAGGTGCATGTTCCATGGACGTGCTGAAACACGGGGGAGGGGCTTCTAACATACACGGAAATGGGAGGAGTTAATTTTCAAGATTAATAATGCTGTGGTTCTACTTTTGCCTTGGTGGAAGCATAATGTCCCTAAAAACTGCCGTTGAAAAGATGGTATTGGGTGGCAACGAAAAGTGAGGTCCCTCTAGCTAGCTAGTGCTTTGATTCCACTCAACTCCCTAATGCTGTAGCATTGTCGCTTTAAAATGTCTAACAATGTCATGCACATATTCTAAAAGGAAAAGCTGTTTCCAAGCCCAGCTGTATGACAAAACATAATGGTGTAATTATAGTCAAAGGTCAACCATATGATGTCTATGTGAAAATTATTCTCATTGATTTGAATTAAACCCAACTAATTAATTTTAATATGCATCTGATTAATGGGTAGGTCACATTACAATGTACACTTATGACTTACCGACTGAAGAAAATTAGTACTTGATTAATCTGACAATTTAGTCAATCAACTGGGTTACCAAAAGGCACTCCCATGGCCCCTGTACTACACTAGATCCACATGAAGACATGTGGCAGTGACCCAATTGCCCACTTGGCAGGATAAGATGGATTGATCTCTCTTCCTCTCTTTAGCTACCCCAACTTTAGGTTTCCTTACCTTATCATTTTCGCGTTTTCATCATCTATTTAAGGAACGCAGAGCCACAAACGCTTCCTTAATTGCCCAAAACTCTATTCAAAGTTTTGTGCTATCTCTCTAAAGTTTTCATTCACATTCTTCATATGAGAGCAAAGAGATCAATGGCTGCTATCACCTTAGATCCAAGTTTCAACCCAAAAACCAACCCTCATGAGCTTGACCAACAACATGGGAATGTGATTGAGGAAATTGAAGGGCTTATTAAAGTGTACAAAGATGGACATGTGGAGAGACCCCATATTGTTCCATGTGTTGCAACCGCAGTGGCTCCCGAGCTAGGCGTGACATCCAGGGACGTGGTCATTGACAAGTTCACAAACATTTGGTCACGTTTCTATGTTCCCAAATGCTATGGAAATGACAACAAGCTCCCTTTGCTAGTCTATTTCCACGGAGGTGGGTTTTGTGTTGGCTCAGCCGCTTGGAGTTGTTACCATGAATTCTTAGCAAAGCTAGCAGCCAAAGCCGGTTGCTTAATCATGTCTGTGAATTATCGACTGGTCCCTGAGCACCCTCTCCCAGCAGCATATGAAGATGGGTTGAAGGCCCTTTTGTGGCTAAAGCAACAAGCTGTATGTCAACGTGGGGCTAATAATAAATGGTGGTCAAGGCAGTGTGACTTTTCTAAAATTTTCCTAGTGGGGGATAGTGCGGGTGCCAATATAGCCCATAATGTGGCCACAAGACTTTGCAATATTATTTCTGACGGTCCATGTGATGAACAAATTATTATTTCAAGCTTAATTAAGCCTTTAACTATTAAGGGTACAATTTTGCTGCAACCATTTTTTGGGGGAGAGGCAAGAACAAGTTCCGAGAAGTACTATATGGAGAAGCAACCTAGGTCTGCGTTGAGCTTGGCAGCCTCTGATACTTACTGGCGATTGGCGCTGCCATGTGGCGCTAATCGCGACCATCCATGGTGCAACCCTTTGAAGAGTGCTAGCTCTCTAAGGGCTGTTTGGGCTACCATGGTTTGCATTTCAGAGATGGATATATTGAAAGATAGAAACTTAGAGTTTTGTTGTGCATTGGATCATAACAGCAACAGAGCTGGTAAGATGAAGGTGGAGTGTGTGGTGTACAAAGGTGTTGGGCATGCATTTCAGGTTCTAGATAAGTCTCAGCTCTCGAAAACTCGATCCCATGAAATGATAACTCATATTAAGGCCTTTGTTAATTATAATTAGTAGATATATATATATATATATATACATATATGTATATAACTCTCTCTCTCTCTCCTATCTGTGGAAGGAAATCGAAGGGCAATTAATAATTTGTGTAAAAGCTTTTTACTTTTTTTTCTTCTTCTTATCAGAATGAATTGTGTAAAACGTTGGGAAAAGACAAAGAAACCAGATCATTACTAGCTGGCTGTCATCTAAATCAGTCCGTACTAGGAGGGCTTCTTATCGTCTCTATATTATGTTTGGGGTCTTGTCTTGTCCTTTTCATAATGTTAATGCTCATACATGGAGTAGTGAAAAATTAATTCATGATGATTCTCAATGGTAATGGATAATGCATAAATTAGGAAAATATCGATCCCTTGTAATGTTTTGGTTACAACCAGAAAAGGAAATGAAATACTTCTCATACAATCTGAAATGTGCAGAAGTAAAATGACCAATTTTAATTGAAGTATCAATTGGTATGCGTTCTTAGCATGAGCTTATGAAGTCACCCTATAGCTAGCTGGGATCATACATACATACTTCGTCACGAAAACCTGTATATTCTGATGAAAACAAATTATATAATAATGTCCTCTTAAGCTTGAAAGTGTAAGTGTATAAGTCATTGACGAAGGCCATACATGCCCTCTCCCACGATGGCCCCTCGTGAAGGTTCGTGGTTGAGGTTTCTTCATGGGGCTGCAGATGGTGCCCACCGTCTATTAAAAGTAGTGACACATTCTTGCTCAAATGAGTGTTCCACATGAAATTACTGCCCAATCCTTTTCTGCAGAAACAGATAATGTATGTTCTTTAGGTTCAATGCTAGAAAAAGGTAGTTAATCATGTAGCTAGCGCAGAGACAATACTATATTATTAATTAATTATACAGTACACATAACACATCATATGTCTACGAAATACCTGAGTGTTGGATGGCAATGGCATATTTCTCTTTCGTTCTCCTACTCTTTCTTCTGCTACTTCCATATCGTGAAGATCATGCATGGAGAGCTGGACTTGAATGCTAAGCTTAAATGTAATAATATAGTATTGTTTTATGGCTGTATTTATAAGACTTCCATCATATGCGCATTTGCATGTGCACCCAACCCAACCCAGCAGCTAGCAAATTAGTTATATGCAGTGAAACGAAGCTTTCATTTGGTGGTTGGGGGGGCACCAGGTGCGAACCATCGGTCGTATAGGTTGCAAATGCTTCAACCCCCATATTTAACTTTTACGGCTGTCTCTGATCAATTCATTACATATCGTACGTGTACCTATCTTGGTTTTTTTAAAACCTATAAACTTTTTTGAAATTAACTTAAAAATATTAAAACATTACATTTGAAAAAAATAAAAATTTGTAAAGAAAAACGGCATGGGGTAGTGTAGTCGGGTGGAAGATCTTGGGAGATGTCGCTGGGAGTTGGTTGTGGGTATGGGTTGTTCTTTGTGAGAGAGAGAGAGAGAGAGAGAGAGAGAGAGAATCGGGGTGGTGGTGGGTTTTGGCGTAGGGAATCAGGGTCTTAAGGTGTGGGTGGGGAAAGTGGCTGGGGAGTGGACGTTGACAAGGTGGTGGGTTGTTGTTGGGGGTAGAGAGAAGAGAACGTTGACGGCAACTGGGATACGGGGGAATGCTAGCAACACTATAATTTTGTTTTGTACTGTATTGGTGAGAATACATAATATTCCATTTACGTCTGCATCGTGGAGAGCCGTGGAGGAATTAAACACAAGACAAGTGCCACCATTTGGCCCGTCTCTCTCTCTCTCTAGGAAATGCCCACCAAACTAGGATCCTTTTCACGTGGGTTGGCAGCTTAGACAGCCACCACCCAAAAAAAGCATCCCTTATTAAATCAACATGAAATAAAACAGGTATTGTCCTTGGTTCGCTCCTATCATTGCAAATTCGTGGTCTCTGTGTTGACAATCAACTTAAAGCGAATCCAATTATAATTCACTAATTAAAATTATTTTCTATCAATCACGATACTGAGAAAAGCTTCAAGTACCAATCTAACCAGCGAGTAAAACTTGTTCGCAACATGTTTCATACACCTAACTCTCTGTCTCCCGTAACATGATAGATAAAAAGGTACATGAAACAAAGAACAGGTAAGTTTTTCTCTTTAGCGGAGATTTGAGAATACCCAATCTCATTTTGAAAGCACCAACAAATATTAAATATTAGGAAAAAAAAATATGGAATATATTCACCAACAAAATAATACGGTTCTTCCATTCAATTCTAAGACAATATTTATCTTCCTACCGATGAAGACCGATGAACAATTTGCAGAAGAGTACAAAGAAAATCTGGAAGCTAATATTACACATTTCCCCATATACGACGGGAACTAAATATTGCATAACTCAAAACGGTCCCGCATGTTAGGCACAAAATACTAGCACACTTACTCAGACGCTCCAGCAAAGAACATATAAACTACTCTGATGATATGCATAAATGATGCCTTCGTTTTAAACATATGCAATCAACATCTCCTAGAGTGTAAAGAATCCTGGCTAGCTTGACATCATGACATGATCAATTGCCTGAAGTGCCTGGTTAGCGAAAAATCGGACGTCAACATCTGGGTCCTCACTCAACTCAACCAAAGAGGGCCGAATTGTCTTCTCCACCACCTGGATCACAGCAATTTTCATGCCCCAGTCAGAAGAAACATAAATTGAACATTGGAATAACAAATTACAGAAAACATTCAGAAATGAAATTGTCAAGATTCAGGTGTAGATACTTACAGACTGATCAACAATGGGGATAAGGGACTGCAGCACCTTTGCTACATTAAATTTGATGTTGGGAACCCTGAAGGGGAAACATAAGAATTCAGGCCAGCAAAACAGAATAACTCTGCTAAATCATCTCTCTGATATTTGTTACGCACAGTTCATAGAGTATATATACCTGTCCTTTGACGCATTGACAACCACTGGCAGCAGTTTTGAACATGTGATTTCTGAACCCATAACCGGGGCAAGGAGGCAGACTGCACGTAGAATTGTCATTCGATACAAATAGTGTGGATTGTCAATCATCTCCAGAACCTGCCCAAATGACGTAAATTCCCAGTTCTTTTAAAGAGTAGAGTATAAAGTTTTTTTTTCTTTTCTGGTCAGAAGTATAAAGATAAGATACACAACTTAAAACTAGAAGAGCAGAAAGCTGCAAAGTCAAAAATGTGGTAGGGCACCAGAAAATAAACAAACCTGTGGAATAATATGCTGCATTGCCCATTCTGGGCCAAACTCTTCTGCAAGACGTTTCAAATTGTTAGCAGCAGCATCACGAATTGAGTAGACCTGCAATAGATTCCAAATATGATAATTAGACGGAAAAACTTGCAACAGATATCAAAGATGATAAAACAGAGAAATATGTACCAAGATTAGAACGAAATTACTAATGCTTTTTTTATTTAAAAAAACAAAAATCACTAATGCACATATAGAAGTTCTTTCTCCTTTTTTCCTTCCTTTTGATTATTTTATTTTATTTTGGGTGGAGAGAGAGATGAGGTGGGTAGGAAGTTGATAAAACTTGATACAGATGCGAGCTTGAAAGGAAAAAATGAACAATTTAACTTCCCTCCAAGGCTTATCATGAACTGACATGTATTTGAAAGGTAGGAATACACTAACCTTATCCTGTAGCCACTGCATGCAAAGGGCACCAAGCTTATCATCAAAGAACCCTACACCCAGCTGACTTGCCAACAAAGGTATGTACTCTATTATTGCGAGCCGAACCCTCCAATGTCTATCCTCAGCAAGCTCAACTATGGCTGGTAATAAGGATTGAGATAGCAAATCGATTCCAATAACCTGCAAGAATGACATGCTTGAGCATTCTCTTTAAAAGGTCTAACCACTCATCTTTTGATAGGGAACAGCCAAAAAGGCCCAAATAGTAAGGTCTGAAAACATTGTGTTTAAAAGCATGTAAAGAATCATCGAAAGGAGACACGGGGGAAAATTGAGAATATAATGTATTTAGCACCGGCATTTACTTTCTCAGTCCTGAACTGACCTGATTCACTTGATCAAGCTTGCTAATGATATTAAGGCGCACATCCGGAAATTCATCCTTCAGAAGCGAAAGAAAAATGGGAAGGAGCTGCTCAATTGTAGCATCCTGCATAATGAGATGCATGCAAGTAATGCAATTAATCAGACAACGCTATCATAAGATTGAAAGATTCATTGCGGGATTGAGACTAAACCAATTGACTATCTCATCCATGCACAAACCAGAAAGAAACAATAAATAAACAAAAAACAAAAGCCAGAAAGAACACTCCATCTATGTCAGGGGGTAATTTGCAGGCCAAATCTATGCGATGTATAACAAAAACCTGAGAAACTGTTTATATTTTACATCAAGCAGCCCTCCTCAGCATGCAGATTTCAGAGTCAATCTTCAACAATGTCATTAATTTGAAAAGAATGTAATTTTGAGATTCATTGACTCATACCATTTAGTTAGCTGAATTTAAGTTTGAGATATGGACCAGATACACATCTCTTCTTCTTTTTTTTCTTCCCAACTTCTTCACAGAAGTATGGACTATCCAACACATATTCAGCTCCACCAACCATCCAATCAAAACCATTCATTTAATGTAAAAGCCATTTACACCTCATATCAGCTCCAGTTCATTGATTTGTCAAACTCTTTTTTAATTGAAAAAATCCAATCCGATATACCGCCATTATTGTATGTAATGATCAATTATGGAGTTCTTCCCTGGAAATAATAACTGCACTAACCACATGACATTCTCACCTTTCCTAATACAAGAGCCATTCCCATTATAACTGAAGCCAAAGCAGACCGGACATGTTGGGAAGAATCTGATGACAGCTCCTGCAAAGGTCATTGAGAAGTATTGAATAGCTAATACAAAAGAAAGTATAAATTAAAGCCAACAGCAAACAGCACCAAGAAAGGAAAAACTTTTCATTAAAGCATGCATACCTTCACACATGGAAGAATATGCTGAATTGCAAGTTCTGGGCTTAAAATCCGACAAAACTTAGTAACTTTGCCAGCAGCTGCTATACGTACTTCAGCCTCATTATCTCGAAGCAACCGCACATAAGCAGGAACCAAGTCCGTCCTTCAAATACATCCACCATATATCAAATATTTCAAAAGGAAAAAAAAAAAATCAAAGGCCATAAATAAGCCACTACAGATGGGAAGTGTGACTTAGCTAAACAAAAATTAGCCAGACAAATGTCTGGTCAAATAACTGATCTCCACTATCTTTATCACATGGCTGCAGTATGACAATAAATACCTCGTAGGCTCAGGCCCCACAGCTTCACAAAGCTCATATAGTTGATTTGCAACCATGTAACGCACACGCCAAGACTTATCCTGTTCAGAGATAAGAAAAAATGTCAAGATACACAAAATTCATTGATATATTTTTGGTTACACAAAACTGTCAGTGACACTCCACAGTGTCACGACCAACAGCTTCCAAACACATGCCTTAACCATCCATTCAGCCTTTTTATGACAAAATAGGATGAATATAACCATGAAAACCATGCTAGCAACATAAAAGTAGCAAATTCTGGACATAAACCTGCACAAAATATTCAGAAACGAAACTCGAAATTCTAAATAATAGGTTTACCTGAGAGAAGTTAACAATAACAGGAAGGATATGTGCAACACAGTCTTGGGGCTCCAACAACTTTCCAAGAGCAGCACAGCCCTCAACAGCCAAAAGTCGAACAGAATCTTGATCTGAGATGAAAAAAATTGTGAGAACTCCAACTTTGAACTCAAAGAGACAATGAGAATGTGAAGACACAGAAATAATAAAGGGAGTTTCACTAAAACACCCAAAATGGGTGTTGAAATTATAAAAAAACCCAAGCACTATTTAAACATATAAACACACCCAAAACCCATCATTACACACACTCAAAACCCATTTATAAACACACCCAAAAAGTTGACTTTGGGGTTGATTTTGGGTGTGTTTCTATGTTTAAATAGTGCTTGGTTTTTTTTATAAATACATGTCTAGGATTGGGTTTATTTATAACCCAACTTCTTAAAGTACATACAAAACACTCTAACCAAATTGATAGATATACAAAAACTGAGAATGTGAAGACACAGAAATAATAACACCCAACTTCTTAAAGTACAGACAAAACACTCGAACCAAATTGATAGAATTACAAAACTGAGAGTGTGAAGACAGAAATAATAACACCCAACTTCTTAAAGTACAGACAAAACACTCTAACCAAATTAATAGAATTACAAAATATAGATGGCGAGAAAACAAGGTGAGCATTAAATTACCATCTTGTGTAAGATCCTCAAATATGGACATGATATCAGTCTTCAGATGAGCAGGTTCGACAGTTGCTGCAAATTTCCCCAGGTTTGTTGCAGCAGACCTTCTAACCATAGGCATGTCATCTTGACACAACTGACTGTAAATTGACCGCAGTTCCGTCTTCAATGTCTCTGGTGCACTAGGGTAGGCAATATGAAAAAGCCCACATGCAGATACTCGAGCTGTAAACCATTCACCAGCTGCCAACCTCTGATTGAAAAAAAAAAATACAATACGCATTGAACAAAGGATTTGCTGAGGGTGAAAGGATTGAAAACTACAGAGCATTGTAATGAATGCACATAGACATGTGCAGGACACTGATGAATTGATGTTTTCATGTCAATGTCACCAGTGCAAAGCACTTAAAAGTATCCACATGTCATAGATTTAAAGATATAAAAGGCATGTCTCTCCATAAATAATTTGAGGGCTAGCCCAGTGGTTAGGCACGTGGAAATAGAGGTTAGAACTAGAACAAGGCATCAAACATTAAAAACTAATAAAATTTTGAACATAGAAGAAATAAGTTATCTAACCTTCACAAGAGGAATAAACCAGTTCACTAAATCACCCTCCCTCATCTGAGACCCAATCCTACATAATGACTCCACAGCCTTGTCCCTCACACAGGTTTCCTCGACAGTGCAAAGGGTTTCCAAGGGTGGGAGCAAAACATGTGCATGCTCCACTCCCCCAACATATGGAATGAAGACCCCCAACTCTTCTGCCATTGCAAGAAGTACCTCATCATCGTCATCATTGTTTTCGCTCAGAAAGGGGATTAACTCCTTACGGGTTCGTTCTTCCCCAAGAGCACGTGCAATGGTAGATAGCCTGCGGATTGAGTTCAACCGTAGCTGGATGTCGTCATTTTTCAGCTCGTCTATGAGAACGGCTATTGGGTATAGCGGTTCATCAACCATAGACATTGTAAATCAAAGTTTTTTTAGAACCTTCAAACACCAAAAGAAAATAACATAAGTACTACAAGTAAATGATATGTATTAAGACCCATTAATGCAGCTACTAAATTATATATGTAAAACAATAAGTACCTTTATAATTAAAAAACAATAAATACCAACCAACAAATAAATGGGCATATGCAAATGCGTTTTTAAAAAATAAGTAACTATAACTAATAGTATTTTAAAGTAAGCAAAATTTGCAGATATAACCAACGGTCTATATGACCACCCACCCAGGGTTCAAAGGAACTGCGAAACTAGAAAAAATGCGTAATCTTACAATAATTAACAGAACCACTATATTCTCATTTCGGTTTCAATTCTTTACTTCGATTCCTATGATTCCCAAGGTATTCAGTGGAGCATAATTGAGAAAAGCATCAGATCAACACCGCGAGATCTAAATCAAACCCTAGAATTCAAATCCAGAAAATACCAAAAACGTTTAAAAGAAAATGAAAAACACGACGATGAATTCCGAGATTCCAGAATCAGTAACTCTAGGGCTCTGTTTAGCTACTAAAATTCCAAATGAGAAAAATGAATCAACAACTGCGTACTTATTTTATGACCAAGGAAATAATAACAATTAAAAATGAACAAGCGTGCGTGCGTGCGAGCGATAGAGTAAGACATTGCTTCAGCTGAATTACTCTTCATTTCCGGGAAAGGAAAACATAAATTAATTAATTAATTTTTTTGGGGGGGGTGTCTTACTTTCCTTAGTTTCCTCGGAAAACAAACAGATGCAAAAATCAAGTTACCCCAATTGCTTGAAAAAAGAAATTCTTAAAATGTTTGCATTACTAAGAGGGAATCGATGAAACTTATAAGCGAAAACGGTCTTACCGATCTCAGTGCCCTTCCCGCCGGCTGCCTCTGATTCGACAATCTGTTAGAGAGAGAGAGAGAGGACGAGAGAGTCGAGAGACTATCGTATTATGGTTCCTTTTGTTTTTAGGCCCATGTGTACAGAAGCTTGCTGTTAGCCTTTGGGCGTCTTCAGATTAGAGCTGAGGAACAGAACTTGTGTTGGGGCTTCACAAGCCCTAGCCCAATAGTGATGCGTTTAATGCTTTCTTCTGTTCCCTTTCTTGGTTGGTGTTTTTTTTTTTTTCTTGTTTTGCTAGATTTTTTCTTGGTTGGTTATTATTATTGCTTTTAGAGACTTAAAAGTGTTTTTTAATTTCAAAGTAATAAGAATAAGTAATATATATAAATGGCATATACAATAAATCATCGATCCATATTCATATTCACGATAAATCATTTGACATTCACTCATATTATAATAATATGTATCTATTTATTAATATTGTGCTCTAGATCCACAAAATACCAAGTCCACCTATATCATAAAACTTAGATTAGTGTCATGCGATGGTGTGACCCCCTAACACTAATAAGAAGAAATGCTTTTTGATATTATCTTCTTACGTCTTATCAATTCTTGGAACTTAAAAAATTACTCTTCATTTGTTTCCAAAGGAGATTAGGAGAGGGGGGTGGAGAGGTTGGAATTCTTTCTTGAGTACAAGCGATAATCTAAACTACAACCTACATGGGAGCGGAGGTGGAGAAGTTGGAACTCTTTCAGTCAAGCATATTGTTATTTTCACATTTATCGGCTTCAGACTACAAAAAAAACAGGCTTTATTCATGGCTTGTAATACACAACTACATGATACTATGATAGCCTAAGACAATGAGACAAATAAAGCATATACATTTTTATGCTTGAAACGGATCCAAATTTCGTTTCCTTCTCCATCAATTGCTAATATAAGAATTTTTGTGATGAACCGGACCTTTGTGAAAATGGGGATTTCCCACCATGGCTTGCATCAAAGGGCATCAAATCAACAGTTCAAAGCAGAGAACCTCACTCCCTGCCTTTGTACATCATTTTCAATATCTGTAGAGCTAAACCGAAATCACTTTGTCAACTCGTTTACCACCAGTGATGATGACCTCCAAATTCTTGGATCAAAATTATAACACATATCTAGCCAACTGAAAAACACACTCTTAATTCTTCAACCGCACCGACCTTAATAGTCTGGTCCAAAACCCAACCACCTCCTCTTTGACTTCAAATGGGTCCACAGGATCCTTAAACTTGGCTTTCTCACTGAGCTCTTTAAATTCATCCACGAGATTCTGAAGCCTAGCCACAAACTCAATCAGAAGTGATGCAAACGTTGCCAAAGATAAGGAGCTGGCGCTTTCATAAACTTTTGATTCTTCTGGTTCCTGTTGCACAACATGTGCATTAAACGAAAGGCGCGGCCATGACACTGGGTTTTTTAACAAACTTTCCGAGGATATCCATTGTCGCATGGAAGGATCTGCACCCCCGCTAGGATTCCGAGGATCCCAGAATTCACTGAGAGAGTCAATCACCACCTGCTTATTTTCATTCTCTCTATCAACAAAATGCTGAGGTTCTTCATATTCCTTGGGCCGTACTTCAGGTGCCCATCTTTCTGAATTGACAAGAAGGTATGACTTTTCGTCTATCTTCATCTGCAACGCTTCTGCTGCTTCATGCACTTCAAAAAGTATGTCTTTCGGACTTAGTTTTTCCATCTTTTCCACTTTGCTTCCTAGCTCACGAAGTACTTCAGCACCTTCGTTACCAACTCTCTGAAGCTCCATGCCAAAAACCTGTCTCTTTTCTGGTGATGCCTACAGAAACACATGCACGAAACCTGATAATGAAAACGGATAGGCCTGGAAAAGGGGATCATAAGTTATGGACTGGTAACCTAAGAAACACAGGATTAAGAAGAAATCTGTGCTCTTAGAATCTTAAACAACTATAGGGGCCTGTTGTTGCATGGTTCAGAATCTTTTCTTGTCTTTGCAAACAGAGAAATGGGATGTAAGGCTATTCTATGCAAAGCCAAAACAAAATTTTTAGAATCCCTTCTTCTTGAGTAGTGTAATTGGCATGACAAATCAAAATTATTTTGAGGGAACAGTGCAAATCAAGTAAAATCAAGTTCAAGATTTAATGTCACAATAATCATAAGCTCATTTTATTTTCAGATGAACAGTATGAACCATAAGATCCATCTCCTGGACTCATATATGGAGATTCAGAATTTAATGTCGACATTTTTCTTCTTTTGCTATATACATTCAGCAAAGCCACAGTAAAAAGGAAAGAGAAATATTTACCTGTATTTCTGAGAGTATGCATCCGTGCATTGCCATGACCATGAATGCACAATGCCTAAGTGAACCACCAACTTTGACATAGTGTCTCCAGGGATAATTGAATGACTTATAAGGGCCATGCGGTGGCTCCCATATTGCAAAGTCCAACTGCATAAACAGTGTTAAATTTGAGTAAGTTCAATCAATAATTCCTGACCTTATTTGGTTCAAATTTTGAAGAATAGAAGCAGAATTGTAATATCAGCACACCAGAGATTCCTCTTGGCTTGAAGATTGTACAGCCGATCTATAGCCACTATACAATGGGTCATCAGAAGCTTGGTAAGTGAGAATCTTTGAAGGAACTCTCTCATATTCAACACATTGCAGATATCCATTAACACAACCTATAACAGAACAAAACATGACACCTCAAGATCAATCTCGTAACTGCAATTGAGTATAAATCAAGATATACTCAACGTTATGTCATTTTTAGCAGATATCTCCAGGAGACAATCAAAATTAAAGACAAAAATGAACCGACCTTCCAAAGAATCAGCAACACCCCTGAAGTTTTTCACCACCAGCTTATGGAGATCCTCCCCTGCCCAGATGGGGTATATGAGTATATTTACACCCAAACATATGCCAGCACCGACTCCAATAAGCAATAATCGATAAATTGCTGTTTGGACGAATGATGAAGTCCCAGACACCAGGACGATACAATAAGTCAACAAGAATACCCGAAATCCGTATTCATAAGACTTCATTGGCGGATAAAGCTTGGCATAACTAGCACAAAAACCTAATACCACAAAACCCAACAGTCAATTCAGAGAAAGGATTTATCATAAACAAAGAAAACCTGCAAGGTGCCAAATAGTAAAGAACCAAAAAAAAGGTCAAATTTCTCTACTGATATTGATCAATATCAACTAACTTAATACCTGCTATGAAAACACTGATTACAATAACAACCTCCTGGAGATCTCCTGCCCATACAGATACTTCTGCGATACCCAAAGCAAGCCCTCCAGCCGAAAACGTCCCCAAAGCACGATTAAAACCTTTGTTCAGGGTTGCACCTTTAACAACAAAATGACAATAAACTTTCCATTAAGCACACAAACAAACAAACAAAAAAGGGATCAACTTGTTTGATACTATTGCTTTTTTCTGTAATTTGAAAACTGAATTAGACAAACATAAGCTGATAAGCATGACGAGAAGAACTAATACCTACGCTGAATTCAAAGACGACAACAACTGTGAGAATTGCCCAGATGGAATACTGGCTGACATCTTTAAGGGGCTCCTTGAAAAATATGAGCAGCGATACAATTGACAGCGACATCCCCATCTTGGCAGCAAAGACAGCTTTTCGAGGATCCGAGTGACCCATTTGATACAATTTGATAAAAGTATCCTGAAAACTCTTACAGAAATTGTTAAATCCATCAGAAACTGCTCGAAAACATCCACATTTAACATGATCATCGCCGGTTTCAGAGCTGTTGAGGCCAAAATCCGAGTACCCTTTTCTCGATAGCAGCCTCTCCTTGCTTCTCTCGGCAAAACTGTGCCTAAAGGAACCAATTTTGGCCGCCATTTATTCGACACAGACAGAGATGAGATTGAAAGAGGAAAAAACTCAGAGTTTAAGAGAAACAAAAAACACACGAGGGGGATGATGAGTACAAGGAGACATTGACGCATCACCGTAAAAAAGGATAAAGCATTACTATGTATTAGAAAGACGGTGTCGTTTGGTCGTTTGGTAGGTTGGGCAGTTGAAAATGTTTGGAGCTTAGAGGTGGTTGAATGGGTGGTGCGACCGTGCGAGAGACGTGGAGAAAGTTATAGAATGCACGGAAAACAGATAAAGACTGGGGACTGGTAGGAGAGTGAAGATTTTATGCTCTGCAGTCGTCCAGGTTCAGGCCCTCCACGTGTTACGACTCGGTTGGCTCTAGAATTGACATCTGTGGGTGGAAGCAGCGACCGTCAGGGGGTTTTATCGTGTGCAGGAGGGTGTCGCTATCTACAGCTTACTCCAACACAGTCAACGAGTCTCATATCCTTTTTTAAATAAGGAAAATACTAAAGGTATCAACTTTGGGCAACAATTTTGTGCATCAACTTTTTAATAGAGCGTAAGAGGGGTTACACGCTTTATTAGAGAATTGGTACCAAAATTAGTGCCTCTAGCACCATCCTTTAAATAATTTTTGTGTGTGGTTATATCTGCATTTATTTATGTTTTTTTTCTTCTTATATCTCTCTTCTTTTACTAATCTCGCCAGGTGATGGCCAGAGATGAAGATTTGATCATGAATTTTCTGTGAGATCTTGGAAAGGCTATACGAAAAAGCGAGAGTCTTTCTGCCCGTGCAAACCATGACTTGCTAAACGAAAAGAATAATTTATAGGGGTTTTTATAAAAAAATCCAAAATGGGTGTTGGAATTATAAAAAAAATCCAAGTACTATTTAAACTTAGAAACACACCCAAAAAATACTATTACACATATTCAAAACCCCCAAAAAGTACACCCAACAAATACTATTTTAATACACTTTTTGGGTGTGTTTCTAAGTTTAAATAGTACTTGAGTTTTTTTATAATTGCAACACCCATTTTGGGTTTTTTTTTATAAATTTGTATAATTTATATTGTTATAAAAAAAAATGGTTAAGTTTATTTTTCATGATTGGCAGTCACATGATCTATAAAGGCTCATTTATTTTAAACAATCATTGACAAAAATATTTATTTATTTTGTATAACAAAAGTATATCAGCAAAATCAACCATCCATATCAAAATTCAATCCATTGAACAAAACTGTATTAATTTGTTCTGAAATTTTCACCAATCAACTATATCGATTTCAATTTTAAAAAAAAAATTTACTGGTGATATTCTAATTTAATATAATATAAATTAAGAAGAGGAGGATTCAAATTCGGGTGCATAGTGTGGAGCACATCCACTTTAGCCAATTTGGCTAAGCCCATATATGCATTTCAATTTCAATTCAAGGAGAAAATAGATAGAAAATTATGATGTTATAATCATACATAACTTGATTAGCTCTTAATCTAGTGGTACATCTCTTTATAATATCTAAAATTCAAGTCTTATCTTTACACTTCATAAAATAAAAAATTGTAATCATATAAAAAACACAAGGATATATATATATATATATAGTTGGCTGAATTGGAGCCACGCCCCTATAATTGTGTTTCTTATATTAAGGATTAAAGAGATTATTGAAAACAATTGGGTTAAAAAGTTATTATTTTAAGCCACAAAAATAACTTGCTACATAATGTTATTGTTTGGAGGGTAAAATCAGATGTCTACGCTTATTTTATTGTTGTATTTTCCCAGCAAAATAACGGTCCTTTTTTTTCGTCACTACTTGGTTGTAGATAAAACGGGCCGACCCATGGGTTTTTAACTGGTTCACTCTCTATACGTCTAGGGTTTCAAACACCGAAGCAAAACACAACACCGCGACGATGGAGAACAGCGAAAACGGCGGCGTCGAGCCCAAGCAAAAGAACAAGGGCAAGCACCGCAAGCCGAAACCTTGGGATGACGACCCAAACATTGACCGCTGGAAGATTGAGAAGTTCGACCCTTCTTGGAACGAAGGTGGCATGCTTGAAGTCACCTCATTCTCCACGCTATTCCCTCAATACAGAGGTACCAGCCCTCTTCTTCTTGTTCCTCTTCCTTCTTTGTGCGTTTGGCTGCTTAGAAATTGTGGGCAAACAAATGTAAATTTTTTACTTTTTAAGTTTTAGTCATGAGAAAAGTGCTTGAGATTTTGGGTCACGTTTGATGGGGTGCATTTGCATTGCCTTGCAGAAAAATATTTGCAAGAAGCCTGGCCTATAGTGAAATCTGCTTTGAAAGAGTATGGCATTTCATGTGAACTGAATCTGGTATGTGTCAATAACTGTTGTTTGTTCAAACTCATGTATGATTTGAAGTACCTAATAAATTGTTGCATTTATAATGTGGTTAGGTTGAGGGTTCCATGACAGTCTCTACAACCAGAAAGACTAAGGACCCATATATTGTTGTCAAAGCTAGGGATCTTATCAAACTTTTGTCAAGAAGTGTTCCTGCTCCTCAGGTACAAAGTCAGATTTCTTTGTTGTGATTATATTTTTTTTCTGTGAATTAGTTTTTCTATAAGTTCAAATGGATTGTATAAGTTAAGTCGATGTAATTCCTTTTCTCTATTGAAAACTCCTTTATTTTTTTCTTCTTCGTGGAACTGATTTAAGGGCTGAGCTATTTTGTGTTAATTTTCTGATTCAAGTTCTCAACTTTTTGGTTTCAGGCAATAAAAGTACTGAATGATGAAATGCAATGTGACATCATCAAGATTAGTAACTTGGTGAGAAATAAGGTGTGTATTGCTTCAACTTCCTTTCATTTATTTGCATCAGGGGACTGTCAATTTTCTTAAAAACAGATCTAAGCCATTGACCTCCTATCAATTTTTACTTTTATTTTATTTTTTTGGAAACCTTCTATGTAGTTCTAATGCAGGACCTTCTAGTTTGATGCCAAATGCTAAGTTGTATTATAAAATTGTGGTGTAGAATTCTAAGTTGTAGTGTAGAGTTGTGGCTTTGACATTTTAAATACTTCCGGATGATTTTCAAACCTATGTTTCCCTTTATTTGGGTACAATAGCTGGGCTACAAGATAGGAGGTACCCCTCCACTTTCCTCAAACTCCTCCATACCCTTTGGGTTCAATCCCTACCCAATACCCCCTCTATTACTAGGGAAGAGGTAGGACTTGGCTACAACAATAAGTACTGACTGCGGAACTTTTGTAATGCTAAGATGTGCAAGAACTGACTTTTCAAGTTGCTCCAATCTCTTCCATTGAGTGCAGGAACGATTTATTAAACGGCGGCAACGTCTCATGGGCCCCAATTCGTCCACTTTAAAGGTGCATAAAGTGATTCAGATATCGTGTTTTACTGACTACTATCACCCAAGAAAAAGAAAAAGAAAAATTATAATGCAAATATCTTTGATTACACATTCCATTAGGTGAATCTTTAAATCTTTGTGCTGTTTCTCTAATCTTACATTATAATTTGGATACAGGCACTTGAAATACTGACGGGCTGTTATATTCTGATCCAAGTAAGTGTTCTATTCCTTGTGATTTTGATTGCTATGTTGCACATTTTTATTTGAAGTGAAAGTTTGGATTAAAGATTTTTTATTTTCTTGTAAATGGATAGGGAAACACTGTTTCTGCAATGGGTTCATTTAAACCATTAAAGCAAGTCAGGAAGATTGTGGAAGACTGCATGCAGAATGTAATGCATCCCATATTTCATATCAAGGTGAATATAGTTGTATTGTGTGATTTTTTCAATATTGCTCTTTCACTTTACAAAGTGACTGTTTTTGACCTGAAGATCTGTAAATGAATGTCTCTCTTAAGTGCCTTTTATCTCTTCCCTCCTGGTAAACAGATTCTCATGGTGAGGAAAGAACTTGAAAAGGATCCAACACTGGCACATGAGAGCTGGGATAGATTTCTTCCGAAGTTTAAGAAGTATGACATCTATTTCATTTGTTTGTAATTCTGTGCATGCATAGAATTGTAATACTTTTATTTTGAACTATTCTCTCTCTCTCTCTCTCTCTCTCTCCAGGAAAAATATCAACCAAAACAAGGTTAAGAGTAAAGAGAAGAGACCATATACACCTTACCCACCTCCTCCACAACCCAGTAAGGTGAGTGATTGCTACCAGACCCTTGTTTGTTTTATCCTCCTGCAAGGATTCTTTGTCCTGTTGTGTCTGCTTTTATCATGTTTGGTCCTGCTGCATCCTGTGGTTCTGCATGAAACTTTTATAAAGTTGCTATATTTCTGAATGAAGCATAATAAGGTTGCTATACTCCTAAATGAGCATAACAAATTGCTATGTTTCTGAAGCTACTTTGTCTATATGGATGGAGCATGTAATCTGCCTAAAAATATGAAAATCTCAGCAGTCCTTGTCATTGTTAATGGTAGAGGCCTAATTTGTTGATATTTTTACCATTTTAGTTCTTGATTGTAGTCTGATTTGTATCTATGTAAATATCCATTCTTTTTTCCTGATGTTCTTCATTTTCCAGGTAAATTTAAATTTGAATGGAAAATCCTTTTTGGTTGTCAGATGCATTTTGGCTGTGGCTTTTTTATCTCTGTTGAATGAAGACTTTCTTTAGAATCATTGGTTGTAGTGGGCCAGATAATTTATATAGAGATTTTTTTTAAAATAGGTTTTATTGATTTGTTTTGTATGTGAAAAAAAGGATTAGTCTTGGATTACTTGTTTTCTTCCTTTTCCCTTGATTGTTATCATTCTACTTGAAAGTCTTGGATTGCTCACTCTTTATGAGGAGTTTTTCTATAATCAAATTGAAATATGTGAATAATATGTGCTTGCAATGTTATAAAACCTTTTTCAGATTGACATACAATTGCAAACTGGAGAATACTTTTTGAATGACAAAGTGAAATCGGCAAAGAAGTGGCAAGAGAGGCAAGAGAAGCAGACTGAAAAAACTGCAGAAAACAAGCGAAAAAGAGAAGCTGCTTTCATCCCTCCAAAGGTAGGGACATGAGTTCCACCTAGAAATTTATCTTTTGTTTGTATCATGTGCTTTGAGGTTCTTATTATATCTTCGTAGTCAGGAGCCTGGATTTTTTAAATTATGTCCTTCCTACAAGCTATTACTAATTTTCCTTTTTTCTGAATCAGGAGCCTGTAGTTCAGGATACCAAATCTGACGATGGTGGCAAAGACCTGGCTGCCATGGCGATATCTTTAAAGGTAAATTGAAATGATCTATAGAACGCCATTATACATTCTGAAATTGGCATGACAGGTTGAAGGGTCACATTTTGATCCAAATAGAAAAACATGGGTCTCTTCTTGGTTTCTTTCTACCTTCCCTCTTTTATGTTAATTGCATCCGCTGGTTGTTTTGCAGAAAAAGGCAAAAGAGTATGGAAGACAAAACTCTGCTGAGAATGTAAATGCAGAAGCATATATTGCGGAATCTGGAGAACCTTCCAAAAAGAAATCCAAGCGCAAGCATTCTTAGATATTTTGAATTGTGGGGTGTGATATTGCCTCATAGATGAGTGTTGGATGTGTA
Organism: Prunus salicina; assembly: GCA_020226455.1. Taxonomy (NCBI): domain Eukaryota; kingdom Viridiplantae; phylum Streptophyta; class Magnoliopsida; order Rosales; family Rosaceae; genus Prunus; species Prunus salicina. The sequence continues at coordinate 36,979,473 of CM035341.1, forward strand.
TGATCTGATCAAACTTGACTCATATTTTTGTCTGTGCGTCCAGTATGTTATCATGTATGCAAGGCATTATCCAAACTTACAAATCAAATGTATTAAACAAAAGAACTTAACGAGCAATTTTCAATGTAGTTAACAAACTGCATGAATGTTTTGGAATTAGGATCTTACATTTTCAAGATTGGAATTTTCTGCCATATAAAATAAGCATTCAGCCCAACTTCAATAACGTTTCCCATTAGGTTGAAGTAATAACGCAATCGAATGCCACAAGATTTTCAGAAGCTTCAACCAGTAATTGGAAGAATATGATGATGAAAATGGAAGCCATTAGTTTGAATTAAACACCCAACCCATCTCAAGTTTTGCACCTGAAACACCAAATCTGCCACTACCACGGCCAAATCCCAGATTTCTTTGTAGGCGGTGCATTAAGAACAGGCACCTTAAAGTCTGCTTTCTCCCCAAGTTCTTGGAAGGTGTCAACCACATTTTGAAGCCGGGCAACAAGCTCGATCAGAAGTGATGCGAATGTGGCCAAGGACAAGGCGCTTGCGCTTTCGTATGTTCTGCAATCATCTTCATTAATGACTCCATGGCCACTAAATGAGAGAGGCAAGGGCCAAGATGCTTGATCCCTAAACATGTTGTCTGATGAAGCACTTTGTGGTGCACAAGGTGTGCATGCTGTTGTAACTGGCCTCAGGTCAAGCACAGTTTCACTTAAGGACTTAAAACCCAATTGCATATTATCATGTTCCTTAGCATCCAAAAGCCTTCGAGGGTCTTCTTCTAGCTCTTTAGGCCGTCTTCCAATTTCCCACCTCTCTGAGTTGACCAGAAGGTACGATTTTTGGTCTATCTTCTTCTGTAAATGCTCTGCTGCCTCGTGCACATCTTTGAGTATGTCGCCGGGGCCTAGCTTTTCCATCTTCTCTACTTTCTTTCCAAGTTCTCGCAAGACTTTTGCACCTTCTGCTCCCACCCGCTGGAGCTCGCTACAAAAGACCTGCCTCTTTTCTGCTGGAGCCTGCATGCATGTACAAAATTACAAGCCAATAATCTTATAAAAAGCTTTGTTTTTGTTTTTGTTTTTACCAAAGAAAGAACTGGTTGAATATACAAAAACATGAACATAGTCACCTGTATTTCGGAAAGAATGCATCCATGTAGAGCCATAACCATAAATGCACAATGCCTCAGTGCACCACTTAGTTTGACAAAATTTATCCAAGGATATTTCAACATTCTGTAACGCCCATGAGGTGGTTCCCAGATTGCAAAGCCCAACTGCACTTGTGGAAAACATGTCAAGTAATTAACAACTCCCCTGCTTCGGCGCTAGAAAAATCAAAACCCAAATCTTGTCCAAGTCGGACAAATCATACCAGAGTTTCTTCTTGGCTCGTAGATTCTACCACGGATCGGTAGCCCTTGTATAGCGGATCATCTGCAGCTTGGTATGTAAGAATTTTTGATGGGATCCTCTCATATCCAGTACACTTCAAGTACCCATTAACACAGCCTGAGCAAAAAAGTTGGATAAATTAATAGAGCAGAAGGCTAATTAGGAGTTGAAAATTTTCAGTGAAGACAAAGACATGCATGCAATGTTGAACATATATATACCCTCTAATGAAGCCGCAACTCCCTTGAAATTTTTCACTACCAAGTTATGCAGATCCTCTCCTGACCATATGGGGTATATGCATATATTCACAACCAAACAAACAGCAGCACCCACTGCAATAAGCACCAATCGAGTCGCAACTGCCTCATTATATTCCCTTGTTCTGTTCCCAGCAACCATGAGGATACAATATGTCAACACAAAAACCCGAAAGCCGTACTCGTAGGGCTTCATTGTTGGGTACAGCTTCAAGTAAGATGCGAAAAATCCTGAAGGGGCTCAAAGAATCAGAGTTAGAAAAGTGGAAAAACCAAATATTTCAAAGGAGATTAAGTTTAAATATGGTTTTAGTTTGCAAATACTAGTACGAACCAACGATGAAAATGCTCATAACAATTACAACTTCTTCCAAGTTTGCAGCCAGCAAAGATAGCTCAGCAAAGCAGAAGGCAAGTATTCCAGCAAACAATGTTCCCAACCCACGATTGAATCCCTTAATGAAAGTCCCTCCTGCATGAAATAAAAAATAAGATTAATGTTACGTTAAAAAGAAAAACTAAAAGCCTGAACTGTGACGTTACATTTTGAAGTCAAATGTTTATACCTATGCTAAACTCGAACATCACAATGACCGTGAGGATAGCCCAGATTGAGTACTGACCAATGTCATGATATGATTTTTTCCAAAATATTAGCAGAGAAACAATGGACAAAGCCAGTCCCATTTTTATTGCAAAGATGACTTTCCTGGGATCAGAGCGGCCCATTTCCCATGCTTTACTAGCAAAGTCTAGTAAATCTTTCCAATACTTCATCAAATTGAAACATGTGCATCTGCTTTCTGCTTTGAAGCTGCCCAAAAGAGAATTTTCCATGCCCCAACAAACAGCAGAGCACTACAAATTAGCAAGCAAGAACTTGAAAACTATAAGTGAGGAAAATAATAAACACAATTTATTGGTTTATATTTGGCAAAAAGAAAATGCTTCAGTGTTGAGAAAAGAAAAAAGAAGGAAAAATCTCACATCAGAGAGTGACTCATTATTGGAGCAAACTTCATTATTCACAACTTGACAAAGCATTTTGTTGGTCTATATCTGACAAAACATTATGGTAGCCCGGGGCGGTGAGTCCCACTCAAATATATTTGATTTCTCATTATTACTCTTCTTCAATTTTATTTTCCATTTACTTTATTTAGGTAATTCTAGCATGCGTGACTCTGCCTCTGGTGAAAAATAATGTATGGCAAAAATTGTTGGGCCCATGGCCTTTTACCCTTTAGAGAAGAGGGGAAACTTCATTCCCCTGTCTTTCTGTTTGTACATTGTCTTGTTGTCCTGAGATGAATAGAGGAAGCTTCACATTTTCATGTCGTGGTACCATTTCTGGCACTGCTGTCTTTGTCCTGGGATGAATAGAGGAAGCCTGATCTGCTCTTGAAATATAATAAAGTTACAGATCTACATTTAATCCACTGGAATATCAGTGAGCTATATTGCTATTGTTGTGCACGGTAACGAACGTGTAGTTACAGTTCCTCCTCCAGATTCAAACATACAAGGTACGCAACTAAGCCAACCACTGGCACAAATCTAAGATAATTTACAATACCAATCTTACTGCTCTGAACATTTTGAAGATTTTCACCAATCAACCAAGGCTGGAAGACAGTGTAAAGACCAATATCCCAAATGAATGCATAAGCCAGCCTCTCTGATCCTAGATAACTTATCAAGAACTCCCATCTGTCCGAAATGCTCCCAAAGTTGCCGTCCATTCGGCCAAAAAGAGCCCACAATGCAGATATCAGACATATCGCTCCACCAACAAGTCCGACAATGGGAGCACCATTGGTCATCACAGACCCAAGTTGTGAGCGCTTGCTCGGAGTGTAGTCTGACTCAGCCTCATTTAGCCGAATAGCCATGTAAGGTATTAAAAAAGCTGTTCACATCACATACGAAACAATTAGGACATAAGGTTGGTGGAAATGTAGCTGGAGTCTAAACCATGCTCATTACAAAGTAAATTTGAAATCATAGATTATCAAATTAGCCTACAATCACATATATAATTTGTCTTTCCTAGACAGTTGGGCAATGCATGATCTTGATTGAGAAATTAACAAGATGATATGCTAAACAAAAGATTGTTGCTTTCTGTACATATTTTCTGCGTAGGCTATTGAAGGTAAAGATAGTTGCATGTGACCTACATGGTTAAGCTAATCCAACACTCACTCAATCCTCAAATACGAGAGTTTGGAAGAAAGCATACTATTTGTAAGAAACATCTGAAAGCCCCATAAGACGTCTAGAGACCCCTTGTATCTGTCCCTCTTACGATCCGTGAACAGCAAAGGAGCAAACATGAATGTCCACCCAATTACAAAGTTGAATAGCCCTTCTGACATCTAATTCAAACACATAAACAGAAAAACATTGGCCTATGATAAATATTTTAAATTAAAATAAAAAGCTTAAATGATGAGACTTGGTAGTAAAAACCACATTTACTTGGAATGACAAATTCTTACCGGGTGAAGAACTGGGGCATTAATCAAACCAGCAGTAACTACTCTGCCAAAAAGTTCATTTCAGAATTCATCAAGAGAAAAATTAATAAGAATTTTACCAGTATTTGTCTAGTAGAGCGGCACCCAGAAAAATCAATAACAAATATGACCCAGTTGAGCTTACCAGAGTTCAAAAGAGGCAAGATAAAGAAGAAATTCAGAGAGAGCCCCACAAGAGAATTCACTGTATCAGAACTTATAGCCCACACTGGGTCTCCCTGTTGTAATATGAAAAGCAAAAAACTTCATCAGCTAAGATTGTATATGAGAATGTTAGTCAAGTAAAAAAGAAGGCTACATTTACGCACGGGAGCATAAGGAAGGAGAAAAAGCCACAAAATGTAGACTGCCTCAGCAACCCACAGAACAATCTGAAGCAGTCTCTCTGAGCTATCATTCTCCTGTTGAACAGTGGTTGTGGGTTTTCGACGAGCCGCGCGGCACACAAGTGTTTTCAATTTAGAGTCCCTTTTGTGGGTTGCGGGTGATTGTTGTGAAGGCCACTTTTGGAGGTCCAGTGCTGCAAAAACTGGCCTTTGTGTGAAAAAATGGGTCTTGGAACGAGGGCTGAAGGAGAGTTTGGTTGAGAAAATGGTGCGGTTGGTGCAGAGCAGAGGCTGAGATGTTGTGCTGCTGATGACGGCCATCGTTTCTGAGAACGAAACGGCATTGCGTGGCATGCCTCACAACACCAAATTAACGAGTCGTTGTTTATGTAAATTCGGTATATGATGCGGGGGTAAATTTGTCCAATCAAACACTCGACATTTAAAGAGGCAGACGACGCCGTCCCGAAAATGGAAGCCCATTATTAGCCTACGAGTTTTAGGAGGCAAAGGCCTTTGTTTTCGTTCCATTTCAAAACGAAAGCAAAAGCTTTCAGAAGCTTCTTCCCGCCCTTTTCCGTACAGTTTCCGATCAATGGCTCCCAAATCCGATAGCACCGACGGTAACCAAATTCGTGAACGCTTCTTTTTTGTTGAGCTGATTTGATTTTCAATCTGGTTTTACTGAATGTTAAACGTCTTGTTGCTTTGGTTTTACTAAATATTGCAGCTATCGTTCTCAGATACTTGAATGAGGTAAGATCAAATTTCTTATCATTAATCCTCTGCGTTTAGGTCTTATTACTTTCGTTTCTCCGATTATTATATGCTTTCTCTGGATCGAATTATTTTTTTCTTATTAAATTGATGAAATGTGTATTTTTCCCTTCCCATTTTTTGGCTGTTTGGGAGGTGGGAAAATCGAATTTCCATGATTAAGCTCAACTGAGCTTCCTCCACAAGCCAGTTGTGATTAATTTGCTTTTTCTTGTTGTTTGCCTCCGTTTCCCTATAGTTTTAGTAGAAAGAAAATAAGTTAAGAAATTTAAAAAGTTGTGTAGATATTTTCCAGGGAAACAAACAGAAGACACTAGGCACAGTATGTGCTCTCCCTAATGCTCATGTAAACTTGTCTCTCTTTATCCAGCAAAATAGGCCACTGAATTCTCAAAATGTGGCGGATGCGTTGCAAAAATACAACCTCAAAAAGGCAGCCATACAAAAAGCTCTGGATACTCTTGCTGATAATGGGAAGATTTCATTCAAGGAGTATGGTAAGCAGAAGGTATACCTTGCTCGGCAAGACCAATTCGACATTCCAAACAGTGAGGAGCTCAGCCGGATGAAGCAAGAAAATGAAAAACTGCAAGAACAGTTGGGTGAACAAAAGAGATCGATTAGCGAGGTTGAGGGAGGTACATGTTAAATTCTTTACTACATTTCATGTTTTCCGGAATTGAGTGCAGTCGACATTTTTTATTCTCGGTTTAAGACTTTGCCTTGTGAATTTGAATTGTCGTTTTGCACCGTTGTTGCAGAAATTAAAGCTTTGCAGTCAAATTTGACCCTGGAACAAATAAGGGAGAAAGAAGCCAAACTGACAAATGAGGTAAGCTAATTGGATATGTTTGACATTACATTAGTCAAAATATGTGTCTGGGAAAAAGAGGCCATGAAATATGGATGAAGTGTGGAGTTTTGAATTCTGTATTAGGTTAATGAAATGGAGGACAGATTGGAAAAATTGCGTGGAGGAGTTACCTTGGTCAAGCCAGAAGACCGCAAGGCAGTTGAGCAAATGGTCTATGAGAAAATAAGTCAATGGAGAAAGCGCAAAAGGATGTTCAAAGATCTGTGGGATTCTATTACTGAGAATTCACCTAAAGATGTCAAGGAATTTAAGGTTTGCCTATATGGGATCTTCTGTGTTCTTATGAACTTAGGCATTATGCTATGGTGTAGTTGTAAATAGTCTGTTATGTTATTGCAGGAGGAGATCGGGCTTGAATATGATGAAGATGTTGGTGTGAGTTTGCAGTCATATAGTGACCTGCTACAACGTGGCAAGAAGCGACCATCTGGTGACCTGCAACAGCAGTGTGCAAAGCGGCCTCCACTCCAGTGAGTTTTTTTCTGATGAAGCCATGCATAGTCAACGATTTGGAAATGAGTTGCCTGGCTTTCGTAGCAAAGGATGATCTGCTTCAAATGTTATGTAATGTATATTTTGCATGCTCTGGAGATTAATATTTAGGCTTACGTTATGTATCCTCGTTGATAAATCGACAGTTTACCGATTTAACATGCTGAAACCTTTTACAAATTATAAATATGATACAATTTATCTAGCTCTATTGGTTTTTGAGAGGAGTTATAGTGTCTAGCTCATACTTGCAATGATGTTTGAGCCAATTCTGAAAGAGGACCTATCCTAAGCATGTACTTATACTTACCCAAGACACAAAGTCCTAGGCATGTATTATTTTGTATTATAAATTATAAATTATAAATTTATACCAAAATTAATATATAAAAATGTATATATGTGAGTCATATGATAAATGCTTTCATATAAAGCAATGAGTTGAAATAAAAACACAATTACGTTATGTTTTAGTATATGAGCCCAAGCCCATAAGAGAACCTTGTTAAAGTACGAGCCCATAAGTGAAACATAGCGTTTCACTAACCCTATCTTCACCTTTTTTTGGACGAACCTCGCTTATGCGTTCTCAACCCCCCCAACCATTTCTGCTTTGGGTTCTGTTCTTCAACTCCTCCTCGAAATGGTTTTGAAATTTCTGTGATTTTGGGAGCCCAACTCGACCACTAACACAGGCTTTGCCCCAGCTTAGCCTAGAGTTAATGTACCTCACAAACAACTAGGATTCAACTCAACATGTTACCTCATTCAATTGAAATTTTGATTTATTGCTAATTACAATTTACATTAAATTTGGAAAGATTATGTTCATTTCTCTCCATAAAATAGGGTTGTAATTAATGCACATATTCATTTGCTTTTTTCTAATCAAGGTTAGTGTTCTTGATTTTTTATTAAGTTTATTGGCTTATTATAATGTGATTCATGGTGGTGTTGTTCTATTAATTCATTTCATGAAATAGGTTTGTATGAAAATTGTGTTGGTATTTCTTGGACTCTAGCATAGGTTGGGATACTCTAAACTACTCTTATCGATAAACAAAAATCCAGGAAAAACAATTTTTTTAAAAATATTACCGTATCTAGGTAAAGCGTATAGCCGCACGGCTACATTATTTATAAAAAAGAAATTTTTTTTATAAAAAAGGAACCCATAATGCCGGGCGGCTATACCGGAGAGCATTGAATTTTTGCGAAATGTATTTTGATTTTGATAGAAGAAAATATATGAGTATAGCCGCGCGACTATACTCATATATTTTAAATATTTGAATATATTTAAAGCGTATGATCGAGCAGCTATACCATTAAAATATTCAAATATATTAAAAGTGTATAGCCGCACGGCTATACTTTTTAAATATTCGTATATATTTAAAGCGTATAGCCGCACGGCTATACTATTAAAATATTAAAATATATTAATGTAAAAATCAAGTATTTTTTTATATACAAATATTCAAAGTATTGCCGCGCAGCTATACTATTTCTTTTATAATAAAAAATATGAAAACCAAGCATAGCCGCCCTCCGAGTATCGTTGCGCAACTATACTATTTCTTTTTAAAAAAAATTAGAAAAAACCGAGTATGGCCAGGTGGCTATACGATTTCTTTTTTAAAAAATTAAAAACCTAGTATAGCCGAACGGCTATACTATTTCTTTTTAAGAAAAAATAGCCGCGTAAAGCCGTGCGGCCATACCATTTAAAAAAATAGTTTTTTAAAAAATGGGGGAAATCCAGGTATAGCCGCTCGGCTATACCATTTCTTCTAAAAAAATTTGGGATAACCGAGCATAACAGTATAGCCGCGCGGCTATACTCTTTTAAATATTATCTCCCCATGATATTTTAACCCAGGATCTGCAATCTAAATTAGAGTCCTGTGTAATGTTTCCATTTTAATTTGGCACCACCAGATCTTGAAGAAATGGATTGAAAAGTTGGTTCGAATCAAATAATCCATGCATTAACGGTAGAAGGAAAGACTAGAGAGCGAGTTTTGAGGAAAACACTGTTTAAACACTGATTGTTAATAATAACCCTCCTCAAGCTCTGAATCGAACCCTAAAAATGGTCCTCACTTATCTCTCATCTCTCCGCTTCCATCACCTCCTATCTCTCTACCTCCCTCGTGTCTCTCCTCTTTCTCTGCCTCCATATCTCCTCTTGCGCACCTTTGAAATAAGATGAGCCCAGCAGCAGCTACAAAGAAAAGTAACTCCTGGTGCCTACCCCTAACATTTAGGGTGAAAGAGCGGCGGTGTCCTCCCGCCTAGTGCCTAGGCCCTTTTTTCGAACACTGTCAGAAGTGAATGTTAGACGGTGCCTTCTCAATTTTTTTTCCTATAAGAATTTGTTTGGGGTTGTGTTTATGCTGCAAATTGTAATTCAAGGGTGTTGAATCGAAGGAGTTCAAGTTGAGGAAATTTGTGCACTCATGCCCATGTACAAGTAGAACCCACTTCAATTCCCAGACTACAATTTTGAGACCTCACAATATCAACAAATTAGAACTGAAAAACCGATGTTTCAAAAATTATCACACTAAGTTTACATTTCCACCAACAACAAAAAACAAAAAAATCAAAGATCAAGAAACAATCAAATTTATAGACGACATAATTTATTAGCAAAACCAACAAACAAGACTAATGATTCTCAGTACCCACGCACCCCTCTTGTCCTCAGAGAGAATGGTGCCTTCTCTATGTTCAATCTTGGTGGGCTTTGCCTTCCAGACCCTCCAGCAGCATTTGCTGACTCAACCTTCAGCCCAGATTGAAACCTTGAAGGAATTTGCTTATGAGATGAGGGCATGGCACTTTGTTCATTGTCACTCTCACTCTCATCAAACGCTATATCCTTCCCTGAAAGACTGGCATGGACTATGGCATCTCCATCTGAATCTAGACTTGAAGAAGATGTTGACCTCTTCAATTCTTCACCTCGATTTTGCTCATTTCGTGATTCAGATTCACTTTTGAAGGACTCGTATCTGTCAGATAACATTCCTCGTTTACTACCGGGACTATTTTGATCATCAGGATCATGAGATTCAGGCCTAGACAGTTCCACTGCTGCTCTTGCAGCTGCTGCCGCATAAGCTGCAGACTCGAAAGCTGCTTGAGCAGCATCAGCTACATCCTTGTATTTCCTGTTCTTAAGTGAACCAGAGAACCTATCATCTTTTTCTGTCTCTTGAGAGAGAGCCTGCAAATTATCCGCTGATGCCGTGCCACTTGAACTGGCCGGTGGGTTTGGTGCAGCCTGGTTTTGATTCTTGTTCACATCCAACTTCTCCTGCGTTATTGATCACACACACACAGAACAAACCACATGCCATGAATACATAATTGTCAAAGTCTAAGAGCAAATGACAGTTCAATTCTATTCCTCCTGTAATTCCTGTTTTTGTTTTCAAGTTGCATACCTCAGTGGAAACAGAAGTAGTTTCCTCCAGCTGCAGAACAATGCTGTTCTCTGCAGCAATTTCTTTGAGCACCTTCACTCTGATCTCCAAAACTGGCATCCTAGTTGACAGTTTTTGCATCATCTACAGAAACCCAATATCCACACAAAAATATGCAACTATTAACAAGAGAAAAGTGGCAAAAGTAGTCAGAGACTTTTCCCTTTTCTTCTTTTTTTCTTTTAATGGCAAAAAGGAACAAGATCTCATTTATGTCATATTTGGTGTTTCTTTTATCTCATTGAACAATTTCACAAATTCATATATTCATTTCCCAAAAAAGGAAATACATACCGTAAGGTTGACTCCACAATTGTTGCGCACTTCAATGGCACGAGCAGCAAATTCCTTGCCAAAACGAGAGGTGAGAACCGTACGAATCTCTTGAAGCTCTGGGAAATCCCCACATCTTGAAGCCGCATAAAGCAAACTCGACGTTGCCTCCCTCAGTTCATCAGGACATACTCTGTAAGTAAACCAAACCACAAGCTTATCTGATCAACCTAGCAAAGCTATGCATGAATATAACACTACAAAAAGTAATTAAATGAGATCACTAGCAAACCTTTCTTGTTCAATGAGGTGAACCCTTTCAATCACGAGGTTGCAGTAACGCTCTATCATGACAAGCACATCCAACATATTCTGCTCCTTAATCACCTGCTCCACCTGCCAACACCAAAACAGAGCCTCTCAGTGGCAAAGTCAACGAGAAAAATAAGTTACCCAGAAAACAATTTGATCACAAAGTTAGAAGAAAATATAAATCCTACCCGAAGAAGAGCTCGTTCATGGTGACCAAGTTGGAGGAGCTGAAGAACATCAGAGCGGGCTTGGGAGAACTTGACCTGGCGCAGGTTCTTGAGGACAGCAAGGCGAGACAGAGCAAGATTCAAAAGTGGTTTGAGCTTGGAGGTCTTGAAAGTCCTTCCGAGCAAAGCATCGAGCTTTCTTCCCATATCGCCTTCTTTCTTCTGTATAATTCCAGGCAGAACCCAACAAACGAGCCCTGGATCGTTTGCTCCTTTACGAGATGACGACGATTGAGAGAAAGCACGAATGACTCGGTGACTGTACGACTTTCTATGAGTACATGGAGCTTCTTCGCTGCTTACGTGTTTTGTTTATGTGTTTTTGTAGACTTTTTGGCTTAAGGGCTAAGTCTCTAGATGGAGATGATGCAAATGTAGACGTGGTTTTAGTAAAACGCGGCTTATTAGTCTTAGATGGACAATTTCTGCGAAGAGAGCCAGAAAGCATCCAGTTGGTCAGACGCACTTCGGACACGTGGATCACAGTCGCCGCGAAATGAAATCTTTTTATGGAATGGGTTTGTTTATGGTAAGTAACAGCTTGTTGTTTTGCTCTAGTGGTTAGGCAACTATGCAGATCTGGACAAACTGGTGCTGGTTCTGCCTATTGAGGAGGATTTTGGTGAAATTAGGGCAAGTGAAAGACGAAAACAGTTTCTAATGAATGTTAATTCTGCTGTAATTCCTAAACGTGCAGGGTATATATATACTATATAGGATGGATCAACTTTGTTCCTCAATCTTCCCAATTTGGTGGTTCGGTTAGGCGTCGTATTAGCAGTGGACCCATTACTTAGCAGTGGCCAAATGAATAACACAACCAACGCAACAGAAATAATATTTGCCCATATAGGATTATTCTCTAAGGCCTATACCCGACAAGTTAGTAGGGATGGCGATTGCTGAGGGCACTTTTGAGTGTGGTCTTGGTGACTTGTGAGGAGAAATGGATGTGAAGTGGAAGCTTCTTAGCGATCTTTTATAAGACTGAACCCAAAAATTGCAAGAAACCTATTAGTGCTAATTTTTTTTTGGTCAAGTATTAGTGCTAGTTTGGCATTGCTTATTTGGGGTGATAAGTGATTTTTTAAAAAAATTTAAGAAGCTCAACCCGTTTGGTAAACTGTGAGAAAATCACTTATTGTTAAAAATTAATGTGAGAGAAAGCTATAAGGGAAAGCAGCTAATGAGGTGCTTTCATTTTCTGATTATTTAGGAATCAGTTTCGAAGAAGTGCTGGGTTTAATGATTATGCGACAATCATTTTCTGATTATACGTAAAATTAATACCAACAACACTTTTAACAAAAATTTTACCAAACACCAAACTGCTTTCTCTCACAACTGATTTCTCTCACAGCAAATCTGACAGCAATTATTTTCACAGCACAGCAATGCCAAACTTATCCTTAGTTTGAATTCATAAATCTCCATTTGACCACAGAAGACGGAACCTGCCAACTAGTCTAGAAGGGTAAACTTATCAAAGCCCGGGGCCCACGTAATTGACAATTTAACACCACTGGCGGAAAGGGCTTTTGGTAGCATGTTACCACCGGATAATTATATTATTAAAAATGGCAGGCGGCTCTATTCTACCGTTTTCTTCTCTTTTGTTATACGAAACACGCGACGCAACAAGAGCTGCATATAAAATTACAATTCCCTCACGACAATTTTAAACACAAGTCATATCATCACACTAGATTTGATTGAATATAATAAAAAGTAACAATTAGGCTGCGTAGTGAAGGTTATATATACAGTTGTCTTTGCAGCACAGATCACGCAATATAAGTACTGAAACTATACTCACAAGCCCTATATATATATATATCTTTTTTGCAGCAGAGTGGATTAACTTTCGTATGAACCTGCTTGGTTACTTTACATTAGACTTGTGGAATCATACGCGTTAATATAAAATTGATATTTTCCACAAGAAGTCTCTTCAGAAGTCTCCTCGTTGATCAAGCAAAGAAAACTGGCAGAACCCTCTTAAAATATAAGAATGGTTTAAGGTAACCATGACTGACGAGACGGTAAAGGCGGTGGAACTTGACACTCATGGTAGTTTAATTGACATTGCATACTGAAGATGAAAGTTTATCCAAGATACAGGTTGTGGATAGTTATTATTGTACAAGGGCAAGATATCAAACGGTAAAATCAAAAGAAAATCATATTAGAACAAGGACATTTTCCTTCCCTTTTCTACCATTACATATAATAGAAAGAATTGATCTCAGGTTACAAATGGAACAAGAACAAGAACAAGAATACATCTGTTATTTATTAGACCAGCATATGTTTATGATTTTCAAGAACAAAACTACTATCTATACCAATCCACATCATTACACCATAAGCTAAACACCCGTTTCTGATATAACAATCGGGTTTATCAGTGACTCCAAAAGCTCCTACTGAAAAGTAATAATTGAAAACAATGGACAAGGCATATAACAAGTTACAATATTTACGTCAGAAATGGACACACAGCAGTAGCTTTTTTAAAAATCTAATAAGCCCATCACCAAAAAGAAACAGAGCCTGCAATTGATTAAAACACGCCTCATTTTCTATGAATTTGGCAAAAGACCCATTGGATGAGTATGCCACTGCTCTCCAGATCTCAAGAGTTACAAAGTTTCTTCCCCACATATTAATCAAAATAAAAGCAATCCAAGCCAAATACTGTTTCCCCCCACCCCTTGGGGATCCTACCACTGAATTTCAATCAGTTGCCTTGGGGACAGCCTGCAGGCGTCCTACTCACATTTTCCACTCTGGAACATATGTGCCAATTGCTAAACAAATCAAATTTTATGGAACCTTGAATGTTGTTGGGTGCAGAAACACCTGCCTAACAGATATCATATGTACATATTCCATGGGACAAAATGACACACCAAGTAGCATGGCCCCCAACAGTATAGCAGATGACAATTTTATGGATTTTTGGGGTACTGTACCAGAACTCTAGCAGCCTATTAGTTGGGATTTTGTCTTTTTATGTTATTTTCTTGAGTTATTTGAACGGCTGTAGGTCATATGCAAGTTTCTTATGGTTCATCATCTTAGTCTCTTGATTTTGATTAAAAACAAAACTAGTCTTTGACTTTTTCAAGTTCTTTTAAATTCAATGACGCAAAATGGCAGAAATAAAAGGATGAATCATAACCAAATAGACAAACGAAACACAAGCCAATGATATCCTTTGTGATAAAAGAATACCAAATAAGCTAACAGAGAAATTAGAAATTTGAATAGAGCAGCTATTCTTTATAGATGAACAAAAAAAACATTCCCACATACTGAGGATAAAGGTTGAGACAGATGATTGGGTGGTAAGAAAACCAACGTATTGGAGAAGTCAAGAAAATAAAAACACACCTTCACAAGTAACACTTTCCAAAAGAACATATCCAGATATTTTTTTAAGCCAACAGATACAACACAAAAATAGCCTATCGAAGGAACCTGAAGACAGCTGTTCAAAAGTGCTGGACAACAATTTCTTGAAATAAAATAAGGTTACGCGCACATCCACAAACAACATTAGTTTCAACGGAAATTACTTTCTTTAACTATATTTTAGTTTATTTATACAAATTAAATTATGTTTATATTAGGCCCCTATTTACTTTAAATCATTGTGTATTTTATATCCCTATTCATTGAAACAGACACAAGGTTGCACCCACTGCCATAACGGTATACAACCTCTCAATGGATAGATCATATCAGAATATCTCAGCATTACAGGCACCAGACACAAGTCTAAAGAATTTTGTTACACAAATTAGAATGCAATCTATGGATTTAGCAAAAATAAATAGCCAATCAAAGAATACGAAGTGAAAAATTACACTAGACACAATAAACACAAAAAGTACCCAAATAGACAAATTTATGCTTTGAATATACTTACAAGTAGTGCAGGAGCATGGGGGCCATACCCTAAAACATAAAAATCAAGATTAAAACTATAGATCTTAATGAAATACACAGCCCACAAGGACGAAACTAAATTCATAGATTAAATTACTTACTCGTATCTTTAAGATCCGGCAACAGCCACATGCCTCCTGTGCAAGAGCCTCCAGAATGACCATGGATCAGATGCAATGCAATCTCATTAGGATATGCATATTTTGAATGTAAGACAAACAAAAAGAAGTAACATAGAAAACCCTCAAGCCCAGACAAAGACCGACAAAACATACATGCCAGAATACAATTACATGGATTTAGTTTGACACCTAAGAAAACAAACATGGCGAGGTACAACTCATCAATTGACCAATGTTCCAGAAAAACCACAGCATATTTCAGAATGCATGTGCATGCACCTACACTTTCCGGATAACTAATACTATAGTAAATTAACAACTCTCACAATCTCACAAGCAAACCAAATAGAAAACACCCAAAAAAAAGAAAATGATATTATAAAAAGTTATCAAATCTATGGCAGTGACACTGTTAAATTCAGTTTGAATAAATTTCCAAGTTTACAAAGAAGCTTTTATGTAGGAACAACATAAAGACAAATCATGCAACACAGTGACATCTACTTTCAAGTCCCTCACAATATTCTCCCAATAAACAAACCAAGGTACCTTCTCCTGGGTTCCTTTTAAGCATCTAAGCACTGGAGTGTTGCCTCAAAGCAATGGCACATATCCTGAATGAAAAGTTAAATTAGAATCTCCAGAACCAAAGTAATGAAAATAAAGTGGCAATAAAGATACAACTGACAAAAAGGACATGAAAGGGAAGGATGTTAAACAAACCTTCGACCAATCATAACATAAGTTCTAAATACCACAATTATTTTTTAACAATGGAACTTCAATACAAGCAACAAAAAAAAATATATACAAAAAGTAGCAAGGAGCAAAGTAAAACAGGTAAAAAAAAAACCCAAAACTTTGGCAAAGGCTCAAGCATGTTTTGTAAACAACCCATGAAGATAAATATATCCTCTGTTGTTCAACAGATTGAATTGCAGAAACCATGTTCCAAGTACACATATAATCATGATGGAAAATTATAATAGATGTAAATAATTTTCACATTGGCCAATCATGAATGATTACAGGGGGAAAAGACGCCTTTGGCTAGTTGTCTTACAATAGAAACAGTACACTCCACTGAAAGAACCCGCCAGTAATGAGTACTCCTGACAAAACATCACCCCTTTTGACTTCAACCATGCCAAAACTGTGTCAAAGCTCTCGGGCCATCACAGAGAAGAGAGATAATGCCCAATGATTAGAAAGTGTATGAATTAGGTCAAAATGTACAAATATCTAGCGGAACAGGAATTCTGGAGTCAGAAAATCAGCAACAGGGTTCACTTGCCAGTGATGAATGGATGGCTCAAAGCTTGTGATACTGTCAACCTCTTGTCTGGATCCAACACAAACATTTTATCTAAAAGATCTTTAAAATCAGCCAACATCTTTGGATCCTCACCAGAAGAACCTGTAATAATCGATCCAATATCTTTTGGCTTTATATTGAGAATCACCCGTTTGATAGTCTGCATAAGCAGAATTTAAACCTCATAAACTTGATAGGAAACCACATTACTCTAATACTTGACAACTCAAGATGTCATGCTGGGCATACATAAAAACAAGCCAGAGAACAGATGCATACCTTCTTTGTAACAGGATCATCTTCTGTGGCATGGAAGTTCAGATCCTGATCAAAATGTTGATGGGTAAATGCTCCCTGTAAGTAGAAAACAAAAGACAAAAAGGAAATTAACAAAAAGAAAAGTTTTTAGATGGAGAACAATTAAAACAGTAATGTAATATTAGCATATAAAACATACAGAAGAACCAGTAACAAGAATTTATGTTCCTTGCTTTGCACTGATATGTTTTTACTTCCAAAAAAAATTGTTGACGAATATCAAACCAAATACATGCCTTCCGAAGCATCTTCTTTGGGAATGGCCCTTTCAATTCCATGTGAAGACGTAGCATATCATTGTTTGTAGCACCAGGAAAAAGAACTTTTCCGGTAGAGAGTTCGTACAAACAGCAACCAACTGACCAGATATCCAATGGATGATCATAAGACAAGCCAAGAACTGCAACCAAGACATATCAAAGACCAGATCAAAATTTCAGGTGGAACATACTAACCAAGAAGGATATCTTTTTTAAAAACTGAATGATAGCTCAACAAAAAGATAAGAAAATTTACTTATTTCAGGGGCACGGTAAAAGCGGCTGACTAAGTACGGTGTAACTTCATTCTTTCCAGCAAACATGGCATTACCGAAATCACAAAGCTTCAGCACATTTTTAGCCTCATTTACCTGGAACATAGATATATTATGAGTAACATAAATGACTCGGAATAAATCCAATCATGAAAGAATAGCAACAACCTACCAGCATGTTATCTGGCTTTATATCACAATGAAGAACACCACAGTTTTTTAGATGTTTCAGTGCAATAAAAAGTTGCTTGGCATATGCTCTCACAGCAGTTAGCTTAAGACCAATATTGCGCCCAAACTTCTTTAAGACCTCACGGAGATTCATATGAAGAGATTCAAAAACTAAACAAAGATGATTTCGATACTTGAAATTTGATAGAAAACGAACACAGTGGCGCTTATTTTCTGGATCTTGACCTACTAATTTCTTCAATATGGCCAACTCCGTCATACCAGCCTTGTACCTACATAAAAGCAGCAATAAGTCGAAGGAAAAAGGCCAAATAATGGATATACAAGATAATAACCAAAACCAGCACCAATGTAACTGGTATCATAATCACTTACATAGTGTCATTGCTACGTATAATCTTAATTGCCACTTCATCGGGTTCACCGTTACCAACTTTAAGGTTCTTTGCACGAACTACGGTTGAAAAGACACCCTTTCCGTGAGCAGCAGTAATTTCATATCGGGCATCAAGTAGTTCCCCAAACCGGTAGCCTTCAAAACAACATCATACTAAATGAGAAAAGGAAATGAATACACAGTAGAAAAATAAAAAATCATATTTGGATGAAATATCAACCTAGGTAATTAAGAAAATGAATTATTTTATTTTGTATGAAAATTATAATTACAACCGAGAAAAAAAACAGGGGAAAATCTGGCAGAAATTAATTCCACCAATAAGAGAGAACATGAGCTGGGCTATATGCATGATTTTTTAAACCCTGCAGGAAGAGTAAGGGAAGGAAGGGAACTGCAACTGTTACTTGAAAGGGGCCATTACAAGCCTAACAAAAATGTGAAAGATTGGTCATATACTTACTGTAGTACCCTTCTGCATCATCCCAGTTGTCATGAAGACCACTCCTTTCAATTCGAACACCATCTCCTTTGCCCTGCAGAGGTAAAAGAAACACAAGACCTAAGTCTAACTGCAAGCTACATGACTAATCATCACTCTTAGTGTTCTAAACACAAACTATCAAAACTTTTATGTTATTGAGTATGTGATGATACAAATATAAATAACAAGAAAAACCACTCCACAGAATCATTCACGTTGCATCCTGCAGATACTACCCATGTGAAACTCTGCTGAGAGGACAAAAATTTCTGCAAGCCGGGCATTAAACAAACTGCAATTCTTGTACACAAATCCACAACAAAAATGACAAAAAACAATGAAAAGTGATACATATGTAAACTGACATGCAAAGTAACATGCAACATGAACCAAGGTCAATGCTTTCCCATTGTTGCCCATGCAAGACAATACCAGCCAAACTAAATGCAAGTTACTCAGGATGTATAAACATTATTTCATGAACTCTATCCATATCTAAAATGTCATATATGCACACCATAATTGTAAGAATGAAAGGTGCACTGCATGGGTAACTTACATATGAACTTACCGATTTTCTAACTCCAACTGGGGTCTCACCAAAGATATCATCACAGAAAATGACATCAGATCTTTCACTCTGCACAAGTTGAAAATAAATAAATAAAAATTAAAAAACTCACAAATCTCAGTCAACTCCTAAACGGTTCAAGCCAAGTTGGGACATAAAAATACCAAAAATTACGGTTTCAACAACAAACAAATCTAAGTTTTCCTCAAATAAACAAGATTTTTCAAACTGTGGGTACTCAGAATTTTGGAAAGACTAGACTCACCTTTGGAGTACCCTCTCCAAGCCCAGTGGCACCAGACGTCATCCTAGAAGCAACATCACCATTCTGCTGAGGTGAAATTGAAAATACAGCAAGAGACACATCTTCATCACTCCTGCCATCATCAGTTTCTGCACCAGATTTGGCAACACCAGCTGATTCGGTTGCATGATCTTGAGGATCTTTGTCTGGTTAACATATTTGCTTACATTATTATTATAATAAATAAATAATACTGTAAGGATGTAACCCTGAAGTACCCAGAATAGCATAAACAGTATTATAAAACATACAAACAGCAACAAATGGTGGGCAGATGCGCTTAAAAGGAAAGGAGAGCTTAGGTAAACATCGATGACTTTAAAAAAAAAATTTAGAAGTACCTTTCTCCACACCCTCCAAAAGAGGCTGAGGCTCAATTCGTTGTTGTAACTGTGACTCAGTTTTTTGTAACTCATTTGTTTGCTGTGACTGCTGATTTCTGTATTTTTCTAAGATTGCTTGCCTTCTTCTTCGACTCTCCTCCTTGATCCTGTTCAGATCTTCCTCTTCCTGCTCAGCAAATTGAAAAGTGGCCCTATCTTCATTGTCTTCTTGTTCATCTTCACCTCTACAAAAAAGAACTGGAATATAAGCATCAAGAGGTAAACAAACAAGAGAAAAGGGCGCAACTGTTAAACCAAGCAAATACCTTTTTGGTCTGTCTTCAATCCCTTCTGCAGCATAACTGTTTGAACTCTGAACCTTTGCTGGATCAGTTCTTCTTGTTCTGTCCTGGTTGTATTCTTTTTCATCATGCCTTGATCGACCAGAATGTTTATTCCTATCTCGATTTCCATAGCTGTCTTCAAGATTTTCATATTTCTCCCTCTCCATATCTCGACCCTTATCCCTGTCTCTATCATCTCGCCTCTCCCATTTCCGGTCTGTAACTCTGTCCCTATCTCGATCCCTCTCCATATCTCTGTCCCTATCAGCCTTGATCCGGTCCCTGCTCCTATCGTTTTCTTCCTCCCTTTTTCTGTCCCTGTTCTCCATGTCTCTGCTCCTATGTCGCTCTTCTCTTCTCCTTTCCCTGCTATCGTCTCGTCCAATTCCCCTTTTCCTGTCCCTAACCAAATCCCTGTCACTACTCCTTTCTCTTTCTCCATCCCTTCTCCGATCCCTATTTCTGCTCCTTTCTTGTTCTTTCTCCCTTCTCTGAATCCTATCCACCTCCCTCTCCCTACTCCTCTCTCTCTCTCTGCTACGATCGGATACAGAGTATCTGCTATAACTAATACTCTGTTCTCGTTCATCATCCCTAGCCAAATCGTCACTGTCATGCCTCCGAACCATTCCTTCATCACCAGAGTCAAACGTAGCCTTACTTTTCTCTACAGATACTGCAGTGTCTCGTTCATGATAACGTCTCCTTTTAGAAAGGGCCTCCTCTTCTACTCTACTGCGGGAGCATGATCTCTCCCTCACATGATCATATGACCTCGATCTGCTCCTACCATGTAAACCATCCCCGCACCTATCACGAGATGGTGAACGTACCAAGGTCTTGTGCTTGTCTCCACTACTTCCAGAGGATGGCTTTTTTCGATTAGCTACTTTGCTTCTATCATCATCCACTTTTTCATCATCATAGTAATGCTTTCGCTTATCACTTTCTTTAGAAGGCAACCCAGATTCCCTGTGCCGCCTCTTCTCCTCTTTGTGAAACCAGTTGGAATTGCCATTGGCATGATCCTCCATGCCTAATCTGGAAGCTAAATCATCTTGAGGCTCGATACTGGAATGTCTGGGCAACCCAGTCTCATCCCGAGACTTGCCACCAACATGAATTCGAGTATCATAGTCACTACAGTGCTCTCTCATGGTTTTTGAATTATTATCAATGTTATCGACAAAAATTCCCTGCCAAGCACACCAAGGAAAATTAAGTAAGTGAACAAATTGCAGTACTTAACATTAATCCAGGCAAAACACAATAAAAAAATAACAGTTACTTAATATGCAATGTAACCAACTCTTACAAATTAAAAGTAAGCCATCAGCCTTCATTGATTGAAACGCCTAGGGAAACTTCTTTTGCAATTGATTCATGTTCGGCTAGTGCAAGAGCGGGTTCTTACATATGTATGAAACAATGGCTTTGACTCAGCTTGAACAAGTTCTCACCAAACAAATTTCATCACACAGTCCAAAACGCATAGAAAGGTAAAGATATTTTGTCCACTGAACAACAGTTAAATACATTTCCAAAAGTTTCAACGATTTGAATCCCAAGCAAACGAAACGAAAAAGAAAAACTATATAAGTTTGAAAACCAATCAATTAAAGAGTTCATGAAAACTACCCAGAAACAATTAAAGATTCGAATTTCCAAATTCCAAACTCTTTTTAGTGACCAAACAGCAAGTAGAGGCCCAACTAATGAAAAACCAGAAGATAATACGGGGCATTCAGAACACACCAGATTTCGATTATCAGACTGATCGCGAACTCCAAGAGCCTCAATTTCACCAGACTCGGCATCAGAGCCGGCTGTCGTCTTCAAGACGCCGTCGTCGTGACCACCGACACCCTCCTCCTCGAGAATTTCGCCTTCCTCCACGTCTTCATCTGGCCTAGAACTATTGGCACCTGAAGAAGATAACAGAACAGCCGCCAGAGGAGCTTCAATATCGTCAACGGCCGGCTTGACATCTCCTTCGCGCTTTTTGCTGCCATGACGGTGACGGTGGTGGCGATGGTGGTGACGGTGCTTGTGGCGCTTCGACGACTTCTCGGCCTCGTCGTCGGAGGAAGAGGCCCGGCGGTGCTTGCGATGCGAGTCTTGGGCTTCGCTGGCCATCCGGGAAATCTAGGGTTAGGGGTTGGTTTTTTGTCGTTTTATGATTTTGGGTTTTGCGAGGAGAGTCTGAATTATGTGAGCCAGCGACAGAGAATGGTTTTTGGTTTTATGACTTTTCGAAGAAAATCAAATACTTCGAGATTGACAGCGTGACATATGGATATCCTTATTCGGGTCCAATGTCACGGTGGCTCATGTGCCAAACGAAGTTTTTATTTATTTAAATACTAGTTTTTTTGCACGCGCTCCCGTTTTTATGAGAGGATTTTTTTAAAAAAAAATTTTATTTTATTTTATAATTAAAAAGATAATGGGTAGTTGTGTTCCATAAAAATAGGGTTCATTATCTGAATTTTCTTTTAATTTTAATTTTTTAAATACGAAAAAATTGTGAATTTACTATATTATCCTCATTTAATTAATAATTTCAATTCTTAATATTTATATTAACCAAAGTCATTTTTTGATATTTTGAATGTTTCACCATTCTCTGCCTTTTGCTTTATATATATAGATTTATAAAAAAGCTCATTTCAGCATGATATACTTGCATTCATATGCTCCAATAAGTATTTGAGTTAAGAATTGGTTACATGCGTCTAATCTCGGCCGTTAGATTGTAATTTGTATCTAAGAGATTACCAACATATTTTATGAATGCAATCCAATGGCTAAGATTAGAAATATGTAACCAATTCTTAACATAAAATACTTATTCGAGAATATCTCATATTTGTATATAAAGTATATTAAAAAGAAAAACCCAAAACTAACCATTTTCTAATTTGTTTTTAGTATTTTAAAAAATTTTAAGAACCAATTAGAAAATGACAAGTGACTAGTTTTCGGTTTCTCTTTAAACTTACTAAAGGTTTTTTTTATGTCATATTAGAATGGGCCTATTTATAATTTAAAAAAACTTTTTTTTTTCTTATCCACTTATTGTGCCAAAACGAACATATTTTTCTTTCCATCTCTGGAATTTAGGGTGCCTTTTTTTGTCAAAAATTTAGAGTGTCTTATATTCAAATATCTATCTTTTTGGCCTCATTTGTATAAATAAATAAAAAATGAAAATTGTTACCAAAGAACTTAACGAAAGCGTGATGGAATGTTAGGACTCGAGTTTCCATATTGGAAAAAGAGTTTTTATCAAAAATAGCTAAAATTTACTCTATACTTTCATAAATGTCAGCGTTTATAAAAACTTTCAAAAATAGCAAAAACCTCACATAAAAATACTCAAATGCCCTCGTAAGTAAAAACCACAAAAACCTAAAAAGAAAAATATGCAATCTCTGTTTGCAATTTGATTTTAAACATACATAAAAACAAAGGTTTGATCCCATGTTATATCATTGGAGAAATTGAACCATGAATATGACTTGATTCCTAGCTAGTCCCTCCATTATTATTTATAAGTGGTATTGAGATCTAGTGTACTACGAGTACTGCATCCACCCAACATTGAGTTGAAGCAAAGCTTTTGTTCTAGATCTCCTTCATCATCATTATCTAATTACTTAATTATCTCTAATAAGCCATATATTTGCATTATATATTTAACAAGGCACTCATAGAGTTATTGATTCATCTCCGCAATGTTAAAGTTCCTATCAGAATCTAATTAGCAACTTTGAAGTCCATATATGGCTGACAAAGGGTTGTGCGTGGCCTCCAATGGTGATAGCATTAGCATGGCTGACGACAACAAATACTACCAAAGCTTAGAGCCCAATGACAGAGACAATAGATACTAACATAGGGGAGTTTTATGTTTGAAATCAAATGAAAACATAGATTACAGGTTTCCATGTTTTGCTTTTTTAGGTTTTTGTGGGTTTTAGTTTTGAGGGTATTTGAGTATTTTTAGGTGAGTTTTTGGCTATTTTTGAAAGTTTTTATAAAAATTGACATTTATGAAAACATGAGGTAAATTTGGGCTATTATTGATAAAAACTCTTGAAAAAATGGATAATTTGGGCTATTATTGGTAAAAACTTTTTTTTTTCTTATCCACTTATTGTGCCAAAACGAACATATTTTTCTTACAACTTATAAGTTGATTTTTAGGAACAAGTTCTACTTATGGGCTTCTAATAATTGGAATCAGAACGTAGTTTCATGCAGCAAATGGGCCCAATTCCACGGAAAGGGCAACCTATAGGTTGGATAAAATGAAGCAGCTTCAAAGGGGAAATTAAAGGGGCTACCATCCGGGTAAGTGTGAATAAAGTAGCATCCTTCTTATTATGGCTGCTATGTGTCCAATAAGTTTTTTTCGCGGTAACCAAAATAAAAATTATCAACCATTCTGAAAATATATTAGGGAATGAAAACAGATTTCTCATGGCATGGATAATTGATTGTTTCTTTATGTACTTATATCATCACGCAAGAATCCTGTTTCATGAAACAAAAAAAATATCGAATTGAAAAGTATGATTTCCTGGCTTATATCTCACTTATTTGCATTCTATTATCAATTTCAATTCTCAAGAACAATGGCATGTATTACTAACTGCTAGGTAAATTTTGCATTCACACTAAAAAGGGAAAAAAACCACCTGGTAAAGTAAATTTACCCTAACAATATAATTGATGTGTTTTACAAGTAGCAATCATAGCCCTTTGCTCCATTTGTTCAGTGGTGCCATCGAGCTCTTGAATTTCCAGAATTTCAACTCGACGGTTCATCTTCTTTCTCATCTTTATTGCCACATCTGCTGGTACAAATCTCCCACACACACTTACCCTGCACTGCTGCTTCTCAATCAAATGTGTCTCTATTTCTTCAACATATAAATGGAAAGAGGATAGTTAGTTTTGGAATATATATTTAGAGTTAAATTTATGGACTTTGATGCCTACGTTTATGGATAACTTACCTTTCATGTTTAGAAGTATTCTCCTTACTTTCCTGCAACATCCATTGCAGTCAATATTGAGCCTCATCACCATGCAAAAATACTGCAATTGTACCCGAGAAAAAACCAAAAACAGATATATAGCCCCATCAGAAATCTTCTTCTTTTTTCGGAAAGACGAAATTTAACCTTTGAGACATTATGTAAGCTTGACAAGGAAGAGAGACAAAAATGCCACAGAACTTGCCTTTCCTGCCATGAAGTTGGAAATGCCAGGACCTGAGATGAAATTTTGGTTGTTTTGATGACTGAGAAAGTAAATGGAAAAGGCAGCTGTGGAATATTGGGAATATGAAAGATTGTGAACCAATAATTGATATTCTACTTTTGAATCATCCCATGGAAATTCTTCCTTTTTGTTTTGGAATCTGACCATGCTTGAAGTTGAGAAAGAGGCTTTTTGTTTCTTCCGTGCGGCTTATTATATATCCTTAACTTCAATATAAATATTTGTCTGTTTCCTGTCACAATGGCAAGGCTAAGCATCACTTTTGCATCGCAACATTAGAAAGCATCTCTTTCTTGAACTCAAAGGTTTCTATTAAAGAAAATTTAAGGTCCCTCTCAGGATCCAGTTTTTCCAACCATCTCTTTTTCAAACAAACACAGTAACAGAACAAGAAGTCAAGGATTTGCCCAATCAATCTACCAATATGTCCCACTTATTTTACTATACGTTTCTATAAAAATTCATTTACAAAATGTGGAACCAAACCACCAACTTAAGTATGTACCAATCATCGATTAATCAGAGCGAAAAACTAATATTCATGTCCAATCCAATTGAAGGAATTAGGAAGACTTCTGATATGAATTTCCCATAGCATCTTGGACTTCTCAATCTGGATTGGAATTGATCAACTTGAGGAAGAACGAAATATCCGTTTAATCAAGGCAAATTTGTTTAGAGGGTTCCTGTAAACAGCAGCAACTAGCGGACGGGCTGGTACTTTGGCTACTCTGGGATATCTGCAAATGAGTGTAACCTTCTTCTCCAATGCATTCACCACAACAGACTCTATCTCTGCTCAATCATGAAAACATGTTATAATGTTTACATCACATGTTTACAGTGCTAATAAAAGAAAGTAGATGAAAACACATGCAGGTGGTCCCATTAGGGAAGAGGAAGCTCCAAGGCCTAAGCCAAGAACTTGACTAGCAGACAATCATGTACAACTGTCATGGAATAAGTACCATACTATATAGCATTGAGCAGCTTTATAGTATTTGACCCTTTCTTGGCCAAGAACATTAAAGAAGTTTCCTACTACTTGCTACTGCAGCCAAAGTTCTCACAGCTCTGAGATGATAAATTACCCACCACGGGTCCACAGAGCACATGCATTTCCATTTTGCATAAACAGAGCAAATGTTTTTACCAGAGGCAGAACTCTTAGGTAATTACTCGAGAAAGGCCAGCATTATTTCAATCTGAGATGCTCCATGCTCCCTAGAAATGTTATAATTTGTTTCTAAACCGGTAAATCAAATGCTATTAGTTCATCAAAGCAAAAACTCATACATGCAGTATCTTGTATAGGAGGCAGGCAAGCGATCAAGACTCTACTGATATTTAGAACAAAGACAAAAGGGTCCCTTTTAAAACCAACAAAATAAAAGAAAATTTTACAAGCCCAGCCTCTAATTTGCCATGATAATCCAAAGCATATTAATGAAGGCTGCATAGGAATCTTACCACCCAATTTTGACATCATGTCTGCAAGTCTCTCTTGGCATTCAGTACATCCTATATCAGCAGAGAGAACAACTTCCTGGAACTGATTTGAGCGAGCAAAAAGCCAACAATAACTTAAGGTCTGAATATAAATGAATGCAGAAGAGAGAGAGAGAGAGAGAGAGAGAGAGAGAGAGAGAGAGAGAGAGAGAGAGTACAAACAAGAGGCATGGATAAAGATTCAGCAGAGGCAAGACTGGTTCCAGGAGAAAGTGATGAAGTGTTTGACTTCATTTTGATTCCAAATCATGAGAGCTCCTTGTTAGGCCATCAATACTGCAAGCCATGGCTTCGTTATGTTGCTTAAACAGAGCAAGAAGAAGAACCTCACACAGAGCAGGAAGGTAAGAAGTTCAATCCCATCTTGCAAGTAGAAAATGATCTAGCAGCAGCTACTGCTGTCCTGATGGAGCCTTCCTACTTTTTGAGGTACTTTGAGTCCTTTAGTACCGTTTGTTGGAGAGAAAGGGAGCGGAGATTAATGACAAAAAAAAACTTGTTAAAGCAGCAAATGGGAAAAGGAAAAGGTCTTTAGTTGACAACGATGCTTCATTCACAAATGGTAGCCCCACATTCGCATTAGTGTGTGGCATTGGCACACAAACTTTTCTTCTCCATACTTATTCCTCCGACGCTACTTGACAATGATGTCGTGCAGTATACTAAGTGCGGTACAGCTGTAAATAACAGTCAAATTATCTATTAAAGTACAGGTTTTAGTCCTAGTTTTGGTCTGTTCTCGCAAGTTTTCAACTATTGGTTACATAGGATCCTTGCCCAACCAAAACTCTATTTCTATTTGTAAACAAAGCCAACTTGGAAAACAGTTGATATTATCTTAGATCTGTAACGTTACAAAGAACATAGGATAGGATCCCTGTCATATGTAGCTGTTCTGTTCAAAGGTGAGACCAAGTCAAATAAAAGGCTGGTCCCTAAATTATGACCAACGGACACTTGCTGATGCCATACATCGTTAAGTTGAATTAGATCAAATCACAAACGACGAGAGCCTGATCATGCACTAAAATCCTCGTGGGAGAATAAATCCTTCCATGGTTCAGAATGGCATACAGTCAATTACAAATCCCAAGGGGTTCCTTCCGGAAGAGGGGGCCAGCTCAAACATTATGCAAGTGACAGTTAAAAAGTTTTGACAACCAAAAAGATTGACAGTTAATATTTTATTAAATCAAAAACGATATACAAATTACATCCAACTGTGCTACCAACTGTGAAGAAGACTGAAGAACTAGAAAGGTCATTTCTAACTGCGCCAAAAATTTCTGCCTGACATTTGCAGGGCTTCAGGCCCTTCAGGCTATTGTTGCATAAATAGTTAAATACGTACATTGAGAGATTTGGATGCCATGACTTATCAAATGAACACTTCAAGAGATGACATTGCTGAGATTATAGGGTCTAAAAAGAAAGCGGCATCCAATAGATGCACCAGGGCAAATATATACTTGTGGATGAATAAACTACATAACTAAGCTTGTTAGTGGGGGCGCCACTGAAGAACTGAACAGAGAATCCCCTAAATATTTGCAGTTCTCATGATCAACTTTCAGAGATGACGGAATCATAAATCTTTCACAAGTACCGGATCCCACAAGGCCACGGGTGCTTTTACCGTCACCAACAATGCAATGCACCTTCTGGACAGAGCTCCCGTTACGTCTTCTCTTCCTTGACGACTTCCACTTCAGCTGGGCAAGTACATCATCTTTCATAAGATCCGGAACCTTACCCAATTCTTTAACCTTTTCATCCTTATCTTTTTTATAGAGCAGACAAGAAACCTTACAACCTGTTTCATCTTTCTTCGAGGCCCTGCTATTGCAAATAGCAGATTGTGCTGACATGCCATCTAAACATTTTCCCACAACTTGCTTTGTTTCTAAACTACACGTGATTGAGCTAACAAGTTCAGGCTTGTCCCTAATTTGAGCCCACCCATTACCCACCCACTCTTGAGAATGTCTTAATTCTCCACGACCGACAATCAACACCCGCTTTTCTCCTGCACAGAGAGAGTAAGCAAATTAATATATTTAAGCAAGTAAACAAAAATACAAAATAGAAAATTAACAGATTTTCATGAACTTCGTTGTTACTATTATTAGATTTCAAAGAAGGGAAGTCTTTGCAAACCTGGGAAATACACACGAAGTCTTTCGTCACATTCCTTCTGAACTACAATCCCTTCCCACCACCCATCGTGCCACCAGACATCAACAGCAGTCCCAACATCAACCGCCCATGAAACTTTGCATTTATTAGACTGTGGAGACGGCCGAATAATTGGCCTACCACAAATCCGAAAACCCAATTGATCAGAAGCTGCAACCCGGGATGCCAAAACCCATTCCTACAACATGAAAATCATAAAATTCAAGCAAGCCATAAGCAAAGAACAGGTTTGACACAAGTTTAATACCAAAGAAAATATAACAGAGATGGCCCCAATGCATACCTCAAGTTTTTTAGCTTCATCAGCTGCATCCTGAATATCTTGATATTGCACCTTCACTTTCTCTTTGTACTTTTTGATAATTAAAGCTCTAAACCAACATCCTCTAATGCCACTGTCTTGTGAGAGGACTTCAACCTGGGAGCCCAGTGCTAAATGCTGCAGTAGGGTTTTCTTCACCTCTTTACTAGGTAAAGTAGCATCAGAACTCCCTCTTCCAAAACCACAGGCTTCACTTTTACTTCTGCAATCAGTCCCATGTTTACTTAAATTCCCCACATCCACGCATACTGCATCCAGTGATTCCCTTCGGTCATTGTTTTCCAAGCACACATCATCACCTTTTATTGAATTATGCCTCTTTTTAGGTCTGACACCATTGGCATCATCATTTTCCTCCATTTCCAACCCCTCTGTTGATTGTTGAGAACTCCCATGAACCTTTGAAGGAGAAGCTGTGCACATATATCTAAGTATCTCCTGTTTCCAATAACCTTTAACTTGAGTAATGTCGAAGGGCTTGCAATCATCATTATCAAACTGCTTGTGGCATACAAAGGGTTCCAAATGAGTTTGTGTTGCCTCTTTGTGGAATTTCTCGAAATGCTGGGGACTGAGGACGGTTGCCAATCCATCAATGCATTCAATACTGAGATCTTGAAGACACAGAGAAAAGAAAATCTCTCTGTCATTAAAATTGTGAGGCAAAACAATACCAACCTCATCAACTTTGTGAAACCATCGTACCACAACCATCTTGTTGCCCCTAGAATCTTCGTACATATCTTCTAAGTATGCAACAAGACGCTTATCCTCCTCTGCTAAAACAAATACAAAATCATGAACCTGAAAGTATTTGGAAAGAGGAACAGAAGATGAATGAGTCAGATGAAAATATTTTTCAAAAGCAAACTCACAATTGATAGTAAGATGTCCAAAAACAAAAGGGAATTTTTTTTAATAAAAAGAAAAGGCAACAGAACAGAACTTACAGAAACTACAACACTGTTCCGGCTGAAAGATTGATAATGCCTCCGTTTTTTCCTGCATGTCCAAGGAGAACCTAACCACAGAAACTCTGTAGTATGGTGGCCCAACTTCCGCAATACAGTATCCTAGGAGAAAGATGGAGAATGAATATAAGCGTATTTCAGTAATAAATATTTGAAGCATAAAACATGCAGGGGGGTAAATAAGATTCATAAGTAATCATCCTTACCTTATGGATTTCAATCCCCAGTTTGCAAGAATCTTTATCATCCAACACACTCCCACCCAAATCAGGTGACTTGTGAGGTGATGTATCTGAAGGATTCATAAAAACAAACAAATTAATATGACATTTAACGTGGACTACAGTAAAAATAATAACGAAAACAGAATGACAGATATATCAGCAATCAGGACACATTAATGAAAACATAAAAGAAAAACAACCCAAGAATATTAACAGAAAGAAATGTGTAAACAGAAACAAGCAGTGCAAAGGACAAGTATCCATAACAGATGGATACATTAAACAGAGATACTGAAAACCTGAAGACATAAACTACCACAGATACCAAAGATCATTAGGGAAAATAATAATAAATCTGGCCATGAAGGGTCTTGACCTAGAGATTTTGAGGGCATAAGGATCCGATGCTCTCAACCAGCTCTTTACAATTTAATTAAAAATCCTGCAGCCCAGATCATAGTCAGTTCACAAAAACAGGAACACCAGCAATACCATCAAGAACAGAGCATGGTCAAGGTTGAAAGCCAGATAAAGACAAGACCGTAAAAGTAAGAATACGCATAAAACAGCCCATACCACCTGTAAGGTCCTTCATTAGTGAACAAATAAGAGCCTGTGGGGACTCAATGAAAGAACATGACGAAAATATCTTCAAGGCGTTCGTGTTTTTAACAAATAGAACGGCTATGAGTTGTGTAAGTTTCCAAGAAATAAACAGAGAGGTAAGACCGATCCCAAAAAAAGAAAAGATTTTACATGGAAATGAATAGAAGAATTTTTCAAGGCAAGGGATTTTTCCTCATGCCAAGAAGAATTCAACATAAGTGGAGATCTGAAAGAGGGAAAGGAGTGGAAGACAGGCCAACTTGGAGGATAAACACTCTTGCCAGAGCCGAATCTAGAAATTGAAGGATAAAGGAAATTAGATTTTGACAGATAAAACAAACCCAGATTATCACAAAACTTACGTCTCATGGCAAAGGTTGAAACTTTAACAAAGGGAAAAGCCTTGAATTTGGCCTGAAGGTGAACCCAAGAACCCTCCGCCCTATCAACCAGAATACCCGTCTCCGAAAATATTCTGATGGTGATATCCCATGTAAAAGCGGTGGGGAAGCTCCCATGACCACAAATCAGTGAAAAAATACACAAGAAAATGGGAACAAAAGAAATCGATTTGTGAATAAATCGATTAAAAATTAAACTCCAACAAAAACATCCAGATCCAGAAAATTTCTTCAACAAAAGCCAAATACCAACAATACTACACGAACAAATTGTAGACAAATACAAAAAAACACATTCAATTTTCCCAATAAGGAAAACTGAAAACCCCCAAAATATCCAAAAACAAACAAGAAAGGGAGGGTTATCAAAATTCATCAAGAAATTGAACATGCGCGAAATTTACCTGAAACGACGGAATTTAGCCAATCAACGACCTCCCTGCGAGACTTGAGCTTAACAAGCGACGACATAGAAAATAAGGATCGGTTTCTAAACGCGTAATGATAGGACATGTGCCGCAAGCTCTTCTCTTTGCCTACCACAGCCAGATCTGAGCTCCCGTCGCTTCCCTTCAGATAGTAATGGACCTCTCTCCTCCCTTTGTCGCTCGACACAAACACCTCATCCCACCTCACGAACCCAAACGCCGTCGTTGCCGCCTCCGCCAATCTATCCATTCCCTCAAGGTTCGATAATTTAAACCCCTAGTTGATTATAACGACGCAGCTATGGTTCTAATTGATTGCATATAAAACCCTAACCAAGGAGGACGAACCAGAGACGAAGAGCAATACGCGAACCAGATGCACTCTCTCTCTCTATTTTCTCTCTCGAATGAGAATGGACGAGGGGTTGGAACGCAAATTTTAAACTTTATTATTCAAGGGAAGGAGGGAGCTAGGGTTTCGAGCTTGGGGATGTGGATTGAGATAGACGGTTGAGATTGCACCCACGAGCGTGACACGCAGGAAAGTCGTAGGAAACTGCGGGGATATCTAAGGGGGTTTTGGATTTCCGAAAGTGCCCCTGGTCAAGTTTGGAAATTGTTGGCTTTTGTTATGTATCACATGCTGGAATTGGGCATTCGAGACAAGGAACAAGTTGAGGAGGGGGGAGAGAGTGGTGCCCGCAATTGCCGGTGTAGAAAGGGAAGACTCGCTCACTCTGGTTGCCAGCTGTCTGAAAAATTGTCTACTTCTTCTTTTTCTTTTTTTTTTTCAGATAAAAAGGACCCTGTAAAATATAAATAGAAATTACGGTTGCGAAATAACTTTTTGTTAGTTACTGAGATAATAAATTATGGTTGCGAAAATATTTTTTTTTAATATGTGAAGCTTTTTTTTTTTTATTAGTCTGGCATAGGGATGGACATGGTCCGAACTCGATCAATTCCATTCTAAAATAACTATCAAACTAATTACAATATAACGGTTTAATTTGGTTCGATTTTGACAAATATTAATGAAGAAATTGAACCAAACCAAACAAATTTAAGATGATTTGGTTCGGTTGGTTTGGGCCTAAGCCTAATTTTCTTTTTCTTTTTTGTATTTTTTCAATATTGTTTGCCTAATTACAATATAAAAAATATTCACAACTTACTACATACTTTTTCATTTACTAGACTATCAAACCCAATCCTGATCTCTTGGACTACAAGGGTACAAGAGATTTGTGGTCACTCACCGTTGGATGTAAATTCAATGGTTCACTCACTCTTGCACTCCTTTTAAGAAACTTTTTTTAAACCATTGGATTAATATCCAACGGTGAGTGACCACAATTTCTTAAACTCTTGTAGTCCAAGAGATCTTCTAAAACTCAACATGCATTCAAACTTCAAATTTGAATAACTAAAATAGCTACAATTTAAATGTCAATAACTCCAAAGGTCCATCAAACTTCAAATTCAACATCCATATAATCTAATTAAAGTACTATAAGTGTACAATAAATATACAAGTTGATGATCTGATTCAGTTGAGGTCGGTTTACAAAAACTCAATATTGAATCAACCAAACCATATAAGGTTTAGTTTGATTTTTAAACCGTTTGACTTTTTCTTAGCCAAAATAAAACCAAATCAATAATTACTATCTGGATCAACCAATTTCATCAATTCAGCTGGGATTGATGCCTATCCCTAATATAGTGTACAATCACTAACGTATGCACAGTGAGCTCATTGGGGTCGCTTGTCCCTATGAAATTAGTCCATGTGTGCATATTTAATGTTTTATTGATTAGTGATAGCTAGGGTTTGGGCATATTTGATGGCTTTTTTATATGTGATATAGCTAGGGTAGCAAAGAGGAAAAAATAAATTAAACTTAGTTTTCATTTTATGGCTAGGAAAGCAATTATAGTAAAAATATTTTAATGAAAATACTATTATTTAATTTTTTTCAATTATTTTTGTCAAACAAATGTATGAAGACTCTTACACCATGACCCTTTTGGGGTACAAACCCCTGATACGTTTTTCTTGAAATTTCATTTGACAAACGAAAATTACAATTAT
This sequence comes from Prunus salicina, assembly GCA_020226455.1. Lineage (NCBI taxonomy): Eukaryota > Viridiplantae > Streptophyta > Magnoliopsida > Rosales > Rosaceae > Prunus > Prunus salicina. The sequence continues at coordinate 37,013,356 of CM035341.1, forward strand.
TCATTAAGAAAAATACTCCTATAATGATTAAAAGGAAAAAAAAAACTCCCTAATATGGTGTATGCGAAAGCTTGAAGATAAATATGTTTGAATGTTTTTGTAGGTTATGGGTGTTGCTTTTCTTTAGTTTAATTTACAGTATGAATAAATAAAAAATTGCGTGTAAATGCAGCTGAAAATCCCCTGGCCCTTGTTTCCATCTTATGTATTTGTCTCTTTATGGAAGAAAGGTTCAAAATAAAAGAAGACAAATGGATAAAGTTTTATTTTTTAAAAACAAACATACGAGGTTGATTTGCATTGCAAGGAATTGTTTTTCTTCAAATTTCATTTGACAAGCGAAAATTACAAATATTCATTATCGAAAAAACTCCTATAATGATTAAAAGATATTAACTTTTAGATCTACAATTCTATCATTCGTTTTAAAAACATATGCTTGCAGAGTAAGATATTTTTTTTTCTTTATATACAATCGATATTGGGAGAGGAAATCGAACCTAGGACCTCGAATGCATAAGTAAATGATCTTAACTAATTGAGCTATAAGTCCCTTACTAAATAAAACATTTAGTGTCACATCTCGGGATTGGCTCCGCCATAGCATGATATTGTCTTCCCAGTAGGTCACCCATCCTGGGATTGCTCTAGTCTCAACTAGCTTAATTTCGGAGTTCCCATGACTACGAAGCCAGTGAGCTCCAAAAAAGCCTTGTGCTAGATGGAGGTGGGCATGTACATGTAAGGCACATCACTTCCTCTCCATTGGTCAATCTGGGATATTACAATCCACCCTCCTTAGGGGCCCGACGTCCTCGTCGGCACACTCGCACAACAAGGCAAAGTGGCTTTGATACCAAATTGTCACATCTCGGGATCGGCTCCGCCATAGCATTATATTGTCCGCTTTAGGCCCCCTCTTTGCCCTCACGGTTTTGTTTCTGAGAACTCATGATCAACTTCCCAATGGGTCACCCATCTTGGGATTGCTCTAACCCCAACTTGCTAAACTTCGGAATTCCCATGACTCCGAAGCCAGTGAGCTCCTAAAAATCCTCATGCTAGATGAATGTGAACATGTACATATAAGGCACATCACCCCCTCTCCGTTGGTCAATGTGGGATGTTACTTTTAGGCTATCATTCGACAATTTATATTTAATGAGATTTCAAATTCAACATTTGGAATTAGATGCATTCAAAACATCTATAAATTAATTAACATCCACATGTAAGTTACTAAATCAGATACAAGAGTAGACCTGGCATTCGTGTCATTTTTTCAGTGTTTGTGTCGTTTTCGTGTCAACCCGCTTTTCTTAACAGGTTGACATGACACGATAAGAAAAGGGGTTGAAAATGTCAAACACGAACACAACCCGTTACAATTCACGAATCACACGACATGACACGATAATCTATTAAGAATTTTAAAAAATAAAAACAAAAACAGAAATTTAAAACAATTAAAAAATCAACCAGTGCAAAAATAAAAAAATAAAAAAAATCAACACAATCGATAGAGCTCAAAGGTGAGATTGGAGATGCCCTGTGAGTGGCCCTCAAAGGTTTGGGCAGCGAAGATGGTGGGAGTGGAGTACGAAGAGTCATCGGAGAAGATGAGGGAATAGGTGGGATCAATCGGTGAGGGAGGGAGATAGAAGGGGGAGGTGGCTGGGATAGCTCATGGTGGTTGGTGGCAGCTTAAGACTCTTAAGTTGAGAGAAGAAGAAAGCTCAAAGGTTGCTGGGTTTTGAAGAGAGAGAGAGAGAGAGAGAGAGAGTAGTGAGAGAAACCGGGGAATTGGGGAGGAAGAGACAAAAGAGAAGAAAGAAAAGAAGAAAAAAAGAAAGAGATAAATTTACAAAAATATCCCTGAGCTTAACGAGTTAATGGGTATTCGCGAATTCACACAACATGATAATAACTCAGACCCGAATACTGAATTTTTTGTGCGAATTCGTGTCGTGTTAACAGGTCGTGTACAATATTGCCACCTTTATACAAGAGTGATTATACTCATATCCTTTCTTGACCAAGATATCAGGTACCATGTTGCCTTGTGATAAATACATTATCTTTCATACAAGCAATATAAGATGATAGAATTGAATACAAAACCTTAGTACATAGGTAAATATTCTTCACTACTTAGACTATAAGCGCTTGATATTTATCTTGATCACGCATGTTATTGTATCTGAACTCCTTAGATCACCATCTCAAAATGCATATAGACACCGTTGTATAATGTAATTGTCTCCAATATGAACAATGGTGTAGATTGCAATGGTTAAGCACTTGATGCTAAGTTGTTTAATATAAGAGCACTTCTAGCGGTGCCCTCCAGCTCGGGCAACATGGGGCCCAAGCCCCAGTTTGATGTTTCAGCGGGCTTCTTCAGTTTGGCCAGCGAATGGGTCTCAGTAAACTGGGCCAACCCAAAGGCAAGAATAGCCTAGGCTGTTGCATGGATTTGTTGACGTCAACAGCGAAAAAAATATATAAAAAAAAAACTAAAAATTTGAGAATTTTTTTAAATAAATACTTAGTCATATTCTTCACTTCTCACACCAAAACTCTATACAAATTCATCTCCTCATATCTCAAGAGAATAGTGGTTGCCCTTAGGTTGCCATGGCAATGGGGTGGAAACACCACAAGCCATGGGCAGAACCACACTAAGGGCTACAGTACCAGCGTGGTTTTTTAAGGGAAAAAATATATAAAACCTATATATTTTAACCTTTTTTCAATATTAGCCCAGTTATTAAGGTGCAAGGAGGTGCAACTACACCTCCCCTCATCAGAAAAACCATTGTAAGTGCTTCAAATTGGCCACTTGCTCAGTTGGTGATGCTATAGTCCAAGTGTACAGATTACCTTATTTTCATTTTAGAATTGAAGTAAATGTCTTTGTCGTTTTACTTTCATTTATTTTTATATTACTCCATTAAGTTTACAATGTAAATAAGGAAGTACTCTAGTTTGGATTCAAATAAAATTACTAGAAAATCAAATTCCCACCAAATCAAAAAATGAAAAATCGGTTTTAGTGCAAAATACGATTTAGGCTAAAAATGATAGCTCATTAAGACAATATATACTTCATACTAAAATCCCCTAAAATCAAGTTTTCTTATTTGATGTGTAAGGAATAAAAGCCACCAAAAATTATCTTGAGAAAATGATTATTTTGAAAAACCATTTTTCATACTTAGTCAATATTTTTACAAAATAATTTTTCATGTATGATATGAATGCATGAAGGGACCTAAGGTCAATCTAGGTAAAAAGCCTTAGATGTTTAATCTACAAAGAGTTTTTAAGCTTTCAAAATTGCACATCCGCTAAAAATTCCTGGGTCTGCCAATGAGCCCAGTATATTTTAACTTATTAAAGCCCAAAAAAGTTCATTTTTTTATATATAAAATTTAGTTGGAGGGCAACAATAAAAATACATATTAAAATATGTTCACTTTCAGTTATGTTATTGAGCATATTTTCATTTTAATCATATTTGTTTTTCAGTTGCATTTAATATGTATTTATTTTTTGTTTATAATAAAAAGCGATAGTATTTTATTGATAAGAGGAACATAAACAAGTACAAAGCCACTATGGTGTTAAACCATATTTGGTTTATTATATTAAAGCTTATTGAAAATTAGTCTATGAGGGTATGAACTAGCGTGGCTTATATGATTTAACGTTTACTTTTATTTCTAGAAAGACTATAGAAATTGTAAGTACCAAAAAAAAGTATTTATTAAATTTTAAGCTAATAAATTTAGCTAGCCCATCTGAAAAATTCCTGGTTCCGCCCTTGCCACAAGCCTTTTGCAAGGGCAGCCACTATTCACGTAAATAGTAATAGCCCTTGTCTTGCCCTTGTCATTTTCCATGACAAATGGATGGAAGTGCTCTAAGATATTACTTTTCAACAATTACAGGGGTAACAATATATATCTTAAATTTTGGAATAAAAAATATGCAACAATATTTAATTTGAACTAAAAGAGTAACGGTAAGGTAAAATAAAAAAAAAGTTCTACTACTTGCATGCAAGTGACATGTTTCATATTTCATTGGTTAAAGCTATGTATTGTGGAGTGAACTATATGATGCAGGAGCCAGCCTCATGACCGACTGTAACGTTCTTCAATGGTCTAGAGACTTGGGTTGTTTGTAATGTTTTCCCGATTGACGTTTTATTTTCTTAATTTTGTAGTTAGGATTGTTTGTTACATGTTGTGATGTAGTGATATTTTTTTTTAATCGGATTTTTCTCTATTAGGGAGTTTTTAAAGGTAAATTTTAATGAGGCCACATATGTTTTACATCATTGGAGTCTAGTTCTTAATATTCTATATATATAAAGCAAAAGGGAGAAAATGGTGAAACATTCAAAATATCAGAAAATGCCCTTGGTTAATGCAAATATGAAGAATTGAAATTATTAATTAAATGAGGGTAATATGGTAAATTTACACTTATTCATATTAAAAAAAATAAAAATAAAATAAAAATCAAATAATGGATCCTATTTTTATTGAATACAACTACCTATTATCTTTTTTTAATTCTAAAATAAAATTTAAAAAATTAAAAAAAAAAAGCATCTCGCCGGTAGTATTCATGTATTTTTCTGTTTCAATAAAGTTATATTACTTTGAAAAAAAGAAAAAAGGAAAAAGCAAGAGAGGTCCCCAACGAAAAAAAGAGAAAAAAGCTAAAAATGACAGGTGCTCCATTCTGTTTCCACGCGGAAACTTTGCTGACGGTGCAAAATAGAACGGTCCTTGCGGTCCTCAACAGCATCGCCACAAATACAGCTGCAAAGCACTCTATCATCACCCCCATTAAAAAATTAAAAGATAAAATTTTAATGGGAAAATAATAATAAATGAAAAAAATAAAAAAATAAAAAGAGGATAAGGACGCGAATAAATAGGTGAGGTAGGGCATTGGATATGGCTCCAAAAGACAACTAAGCCGGCCCCCAAAATTGGGCTGCATCTGAAAGGTGAGAGAGTTAAGCGGGATATTTTACTTGTAAGACAAGCGACACCGAATCTGAGCCGTTCCCTCCTTTAAATGCAAACCGTCCATTTCGCTGATTCATTTTGGTAGGGTCATGAATTCGCGCCATCAAGAGGTTTTTGGTCACAAACTTTAAAATGTTTCCAAACTTCAGAAGTTTTTTTTCTTTTTCTAACCTCAGTTTGATCAATGTTTTCTTCTTGAGTGTTTGATTCAAGAGGCATATGAGTGTTTGATTCAAGAGGCATATCAACATAATCTCGAGGATCCATTAACAGAAAAAATAAATACAAATAAAAAAATACCTCCCTTGGTGATTACAGAATCTCCAATAGAACACAGAAGGTAAAATCTGCAACCAAATATTCTCCCAATTTGATGCCTCCAACACAGGTTCTTGTTAGCTGTAAATTGTAATTGGCTGCTCACGAGGTTGCTGCTTTCGTCTGTAGGAATAGGGGGCTGTTTTGGTGGGACTTAATTTTAAAGTTTGTTTCCGGATGCCAATGGTTGTTCAACTTCTTGTTCAAATATTCTTGCTCTTTTTGTGTTTTCAAATATTTTAAAAGCTTGTTCAAAGTTTGTTTCCGTAGGCAATGTTGAAAAGAAAAAAAAAGGCAATGTTGAAAAGGCAAAGGCAACGTTGAAAAGAAAAAAAAAAGGCAAAGGCAATGTTGAAAAGGGAAAGGCAAAGTTGAAAAGAAAAAAAAAAGTTAGCATCTTTCTCCACTTTTGATATATATATGTCAAAGGCAATGTTGAAAAGAAAAAAAAAAGTTAGCCAAGGGCACGCCAGATCATTACTCAAGAATCCAAGCATCCCACGTATATTATTTTTCCTGTTACCCAAGAATCCAAGAATCCAAAGCAACAATAACCCTTTTTATTATTTTTCTCAGGAAAGTCCTGTATATTATTTTTCCTGTCTTTGTCTCTCGCTTGCCTCTCTCAAACTCAAAAGCCATTAGACAGAAACGCTCTCAGTCTCTCAAACGCATATTATTTTTCCTGTTACCCAAGAATCCAAGAATCCAAAGCAACAATAACCCTTTTTATTATTTTTCTTGATCTGTCTCTCACTCTCTTAATCTCTCGATTTCTCTATCTTCTTGATCTCTCTCAAGCTCTCAGCCCTCTCTCAGCTCTCTAGGAGACATGGATTGCTTAGCAGAGGTCGTCGGTTTTGTGAAGGTGCCTAGCCCAATGGTTTTGTTGAGCTCACTGCCAGCTATCCCACCAGAAGATCCTTTGGGAAAGTATACCATTGTGCAACGGGTGTTTGAGGTGATTGAGGTGATCGTGGTTGTGTTTGCCATGGATCCCTCAGAAGTTACCATAGATGCCTTTCTGTTTCATAGAGGTAGGGTGATAGAGGAAATTGAAGACATGATTCCAAATTGGGATCTGGATTGTGGATTAGAAGAGATGCAACTTGCGGCGCTGGCACATTTTCTAAATACTTGGAGGGTATATCTGCTAGATAGGAGGTTTGTGGCAAGAACTGTTGTGGTGAGCAGTCATATGTATTGTACAGGTAACATCCGAGTTGAGTTTGATATTTACTTAAGTGTGCTTAACGAGTTTGACTTCCAGTTAGGGTATATGACCACAAGGCTCCGAGACTTCGTGGAGCAGATGGATGAGTTGATGATAGATGGAGCCCTATATGATTCGTCTGTTTCAGACCCTTCGGAAAGTGAGTCAGAAGAAGAGCCATGGGTGAGCTATGTTTGAAGGATGAACCATGCAAAATTAATAATTCAGAAGAAGAGCCATGGGTGAGCTCAGCCTGTATTGTATTAATGTATTTTAATAATTCAAACATTTGTTTTTAGGTATGGTACTGTACAACCCCCCTCCCCGGCCCTTTTCATATTTAGTTTCGAATTTTAAAAGTCATTGAGATTTTTATTTTATTTTATGTTTTTTCACGGTAAATTTTTATTTACTTTTTACTCCTTAATTTGGTGGAGAGAATCATATTATATATCACGATAAAGTGAGACGTAATGATACAAATTCAATCAAATGATAATCCACATTAAATTTAAATTCTTTTTAGTTAAGTATAGTACAAAAGACAGTCCCATTATATGTAGTGATAGATCTAGAAATATTATTCAAGGGTTGACGTATAAACAATGGCGGACTCAGGATTCCTGGACCAAATGGTCACAATAAGGAAAGTAAAAAAAAAAATTTACGAAAAAAATAACACTAAAAAACAAAAAGATTGTATTTCTATTCAAATCTCCAAAAATTAAGATATGAGTATGGTACTTATTCGGTAATTAAAAAAAATATATTTATTAATTTTTATTGTACTAACATATTAGTTGAATATATCGCTAAGGTAAAAGGTTAAAAGGATTTTATTAATAAAAATTTGGGCCATACTTTTTAGAAAGACCTACAAGTTATTAATAAAACTTTGGGACATACGTCTTTAACTCTCTACTTGTTAGGTTGGATTCTAATTATTTTCTCAAAACGCTTATCTTGCTATATATAAACTTTCATCACAAATTTATTTTTCACTGTAGATATTCGCGTGAAGGAACCGACTCTGGAATCTTTATGTAGGTCCGTCTTCAAATGATTGACTGCCTTCTCTTTGATTTTTAGCTTGGAGGGATTTACTGTGTCTTGTTTTTATGTGTTTTGTGATTCTGCTTTTGCATAGACTTATTTACTCTTTTCTACCTCCCTTGACTCTTTCAGTGGAAGGAAGCACTACGAACAGCCTATATATATATATGTCAATAAACACTGCAGTAGATAATTTAAGCGGATAAAACATCAAAAAGGATAAATCATTTTTACAAGAGCTGCAAAACTTGGTAGTGAAAAAATGCAGTAGATAATTTAAGCGGGCTCGGGCTCGTGCCGTGCTTGGAGCGGGCTCGGGCTCGTGCCGTGCTTGGAGCGGGCTCGGGCTCGTGCCGTGCTTAGAGCGGGCTCGTGCCGTGCCGGGTCCATTGGACCTTTTTTTAAATCCCGGCCCAGCCCAAGCTTTCGTGCCGTGCCGAGCACGGCCCATTAATATTCGTGCCCGTGCCGTGCCGTGCCTCATTTAAATGGGCTGGGCTCGTGCCGTGCTGGGCCGGCCCGTCCCGTTTGACACCTCTACTTCCAAGGTAGAAATGGAAAACTAATAAATACTTAAATAAGCCCATAAATAAACCCAAAAAAGAAAAAAAGAAGAAGAAAAACATACCTTTAATAGCAAAGATCTAGTTTGGCTGGCCTCATTTGCAAACATGTCGACCACTTAGAGCATCTCCAACCGATGTGTCAAACGTGCCACATAGATGTTTAACAGCTAGAAATAACATCTCACATCACTCCAACCGATATGTCAAAGCTGATGTGGAATGAAGGCTAGAGGTTGAGATGTTATTTTTGACATCTCAAAAGCAAGATGTCAAATGAATATTTTATTATTTTTTAAAGACAATTGACTATTACTTTCATTTATTTATTTTTTTTCTTCTTTATCTTAAATGATTTGACTGTTACAATAAATATTTATTTGACATATCGGGTGGAATGTAAAAGTATGTAAATGTCAAATTGCCACATCAGCCATCAAATTTAAATTTGATGTTTGGTATTTGACATCTCCCTCGGAGATGCTCTTAGCTGTGAAAGTTTAAAAACAAGGGCATGAATGATTGAGTGTTTTTTTTAATTATATTAATTATTGTATATATATAATTGTGTTAGAATAGACAATGAAATGCTTTTTAAGAATGTAATTATATTGATAACAAGGGTGGCGGGGTTGACCAACTTTACGTATGAAATGATGATTTTGGAATTTAGTGTAAGCTCATAGGAATATCCAGGGATCTCCAAATTAACATATAATTTAGTTGTTGGAATGAAACAAAAAAAAAGCAAATAATTGATGCAACATCTATCAGCTCCTGTGTCAGAGGTCAACAAAACTGACACTAATTATTTGGCTACGAATCTTTTATCACCACAGCCCAATTGTTTCCGCATGGTGCGACAAGAGTACAATTTCGGGTCCACCTCAACTCCATGGGCGGGTTGCTCTTGGATCTCTTGGGCCACCGTTAACGAGCAGGGCCTAAGAATGAAATCTACATAACAAGTTCTTGGGTTGGGTTTCTTCTACAAGCCAAGCTACAAGGTGTAACCCATGAGCTTTCTAAAATAATGCCCACAATCAAACCCTACCTTTGGCCCATATTTATTTATTTTAATACAAAAAAATGTCTGGGATTTGGACATATGATCTCGGAAGTGAGAGTTTCAGGTTATCAACTAGAAGGCTAATTATAAGATAAGGTTTAAGCTTTTTTTTTTTTGGGAGGAAGGAGCAGGTGGGTAAGCGCAGTTTTTTTGAATCAAACATTGAACGAAATTGATAGTAGTACATTTGAACAAAATCTTTGACGGTAGTATGTGTCAAATAAAATAGGGCAAATATTCAATTATGCTCAGATATGCTCATATCATTATTCTCCTCTAATATTGAGGTATTTAATTTATACAAGTATAAAGATGTGTTAACCCTAAATAAAATAGGAAATATATCTAAATTACAATAGGAAATAAACCTCAATTATAATAAGACTAGATAAATGAGTAAGTAACCAAAATCTTAACATAGTAAGGAACCCAAAACCTAACTAAGTAAGGACTCGCCAACACTCCCCCTCAAGTTGGGGCAAAGATATTTCGCATTCCCAACTTGACAAGCGAGTCACAGAACACCATACTTGAGAAGCACCAATTGTAGAGAAGGTCTTTTCGTCAACCACGAGTGAAACAAGTGATAAGCGTCAAACCCTAAAAAATAGGGCACATAGTAGAACACAGAAACTCTGTGAGCACGACAGTAAGTAAGGCAGAACACAGACACCTTATGAGCATGACAGTATGTAAGGCAGAACACATAAACCTTATGAGCATGGCAGCATATAAGGCAGAACACAGAAACCCTGTGAGCATGACATTAGATATGGCAGAAACTAAACCCTAAAAAATAGGGTAAGACAAGGTAAAGCCAAACCTCGAAAAAAAATAAGGTAAGGTAAGGCAAAGAAAGTCAAGAGCAAAGGCAAGGTCAACGGGTGTGACCGCAATTGAGTCACACCAATAAAGGCATGAGCAACAATACTAGCATCATAACAGGTAGGAGCAACAATACTGGTACCAACAACATCAATACAAGGCACTGACACCAGTGTTGAGACCCAAAAGATCCATGGTTGGGCCCGAATAAATTATCAGCCCAAAACGATAGTCCATTAAGAAAAAGCGTAAAGCGGAATATACAAAAACCCACCACATGCGAATTACAGTTCACGTGCCACGCTAAATAAATAAATTCGCTAGGGGTTGAGATAAAATATACCGGGCCTACAAGCTCATGCCAAAATTAAACATCGCAGCCCTTCTCAAGGACGAACATGCTAAGCGACATGCCATGCCAAGCACAAAATCATTATCTCACACCCAACCCCGCTACAAGCTTAAGTGGGCCCAAGCCACTCAAATACCCGGGGCTTGCTTGAGTGGGTTGTGGTATGAACGGTAATAAATCAACATGAGGCCCATTAATGGGCCGAGAAATGGAAAGTCTCGGGTTGCTTAGGAGTCTCGAGATTCAAGCCCATTTATTAGGCCCAAATATGTGGGTGAGCACAAGAGAGAAAAAATAGCCCAATGGCCCAAGCAAAATAGCCTATTGACACAACCCAAAAGCCCAATGTTTAACAAAAAAAAGCCCACTTGCTTAAGGAATCACTTTGGCCCATACAAAACTCCAAAACCAGCCTCAAAAGCCTCAACCCTTTGCTGAAAAAATAGGAGCCACGTAGGGAAGGTCTGCAGGTTCATTGAACAGAGCTGCTGGGAGGTTCCAGTATATGGAGGGAGCAAGTTCCAAGCAAGAAACACTCAAGGTGATCGGTGCATAATTACATATCTTTTTGTACCCTTCTAACTTATGATTTGGTTATGTTTTTGAGTTAAACTTGTGCTTTTAATAAAGTTTGTGTATGTTTCAGTGTAATAAGGTTGAGACCAAGGTCTTAAATATCGATAGTTTCGGAAATATCGGTGGTTCAAAAACACGGAAATATCGATGGAAATATCGGGAAAATATCGATATCGATAAAAATTGGATAAAAACCACGGAAATTATAATAAATACATGGAAATTTTTAATGAAACTTTAGAAGAAGTTTATTTAGTCAATCATCTATTATTTTGACACAAAAAATTGGAAGGAAATGCATTGCATAGTGGGTTTGTGTGATTTAAGTTGATTATATTGCGACCAGACAAACTCTGTGACTTAGAAAATCTGAAGTAATTAATGAAAGAAAATTAAACACCACTTAGTAATTTATTTATCATTTTTTAGTACAATATTTTACACTTTATAAAGTGCATGATAAGATACATGAGTAACCTTATTTCACTGGACATGGTACACGTTGTTATATCTATTAATTTATCAAAAATTGAAAAATAATTAAAGATGTAAACCAACTTGATTTGTCATGAAATTAGGCACTTTACCATGTTTAAAAAATAATAGTGAAGATTGAAAATTAACTAAGAACATAAAAAAATTTATCCAATGAAGAATTAAATAGGAAATAAAGAAAATGATTATAGAAATTTAAGTAATTAAGCAACAATTTATTTCATGTTATTCATTGGACATGGTACACGTTCTTATATTTATTATTTATCAAAAATTGAAAAATAATTAAAGATGTAAATCAATTTGATTTTTCATGAAAATTAGGCACTTTACCATACTTAAAAAATAATAGTGAAGATTGAAAATTAACTAAGAACATAAATAAATTTATCCAATGAAGAATTAAATAGCAAATAATGAAAATGATTATAGAGATTTAATGCGGCATTATCATTCACATTTCCCACTTCCCTTTCACGTTTCCCTGCCTCTCTCTCCCACTTCCCAAAAAAGAATTAAATAGCAAATAATGAAATTAGAAACATATAATGACTGAATTGGAAAAGTTCAATTTTTTTTCCCGTACGTTATCTTGTCTTGAGAGAAGAAGAGTTGGAAACACTAAAGTAAGCATTGAATAATTCTATGCCTTGGTTACCTTGGGAATTTACGGACCAGATGCAACCCACAATGACCAAGATTATAATATAATTAAACACATACCAAGTTTTGAACTTCCCAAGGTTGCAGATACACGCAACCTGCCTTCTCTCTATCTTTTGGGCATTCAACCATCTCTCCCTTTTTATTTTATTTATTTATTTATTCTTCTTCTCTCTCTCCCTTTCTTCTTCTATCGCTGCCCCTTTCGCTCTAAAAACACATCATAGTTTTCATCGACACCCTCTTGTTTTCCAAGTACCCTTATTTTCTCTCTACCCCTCTCTGTCTCTCTGTCTCTGTCTCTCTCTCTCTCACACCAAGGTCCTTCCAAGTTCCAATTACCCTTTTCTTTCTGAATATAAAATTTACAGTTTTGATGTTCCTGCTCGCCACATTGGCGCTTTCTATTGCACAAGGTAATAAATTTATGGAGGCATTCATCTTCTTACCTTGTTACTATTGTTGCAGTTGTGGATGCTTGTTTTAGATCAGTTATTTTCGGCTGAGATTTGTGTGAAATGTAGTTGAAGTTTGGATTAATATCCATTATGCCCTTAATCTCGAAGTCTATAAATGCCGCTATAGCTCTCTGTGACTGTCTCATCTCAACACCATCGATATTCACTACTTTCCACAACAAATTTGTCTGAGTTTTTGATCGTCTGGTGATTAATCGCACTTGCAGCATCTCTAATCTCTCTGTTAATTTAATTAATTTCAACTCGAAATTGATTAATTAATTCATCAATGGCTCTTCCTAAATCAAACCCTAAGAAATCAGAAGCCATGAAGATGAAGAGGGTTGCTGATGCTATTGTTGTTAGAAATGTTAACTCGCAATTGTACGGGCCAATTAGTAGTATAGCAAGACAAGTACGAGGTCGTACCCACGAGGACTGAGAAGTTAAAACTAGTTATGTGCTTAGATTACCAAATTCAAGAAAGTAAGAAGTTAAGTCTAAAACAGAATTTACAGCAAGAGTGATTGTAGTTGTTGAACAAATGAAGCAAAACGAAATTGTAAATAAAAGCAAAGTGAGCAAATGTAGTAAAGAATGTTGTGGGCTGGAAAACAGATTGGGAGACTAGGGCATTCGATTCACCATACAATTCAATTCTGGGTTATAAGGAGTCAAGTGACAAGTCTAATTCGGATTCAAAGATTGATTCTTGCTAAAGTATGATTAAGCCATGGTGTTTGGTCCTAACCTTGTGTTCCTAATTCCCTAACTTGATTATTTGTTGTCTAACCTCAATTAAGCATTAGGAACCCATTAAGCATAGAAGAACAATTTAAACAACCAAGCATGTATCTAATTCCTGTTGTTGAAAGTCCCTATATACTTTTCTTATTCATAGTTCAATTCGAATCAAAGCATGGTGTCTACTCTTGATTCAAACCAAGATAGCTAATACACAAGTTCTAATGGTGATCAATCATCCAAACAAGCATATTGACTGATAAGCATAATGTATAAGAACATGAATCATGAATCAAACTTGAAACTCAAATCTTCAACTTATAAGCCCAGAATATTCATGTTAGGTTACATCGAAGCCCTAGTTATGAATTTAGCTACTCATACTGGAAATGAAACTTAAACAGAAATGAGAAAACATAATGAATGCAATAAGAGTGGAAAAACCCATTTCTGAAGTTACTTGTGGTGTCCAAGGCTTCTCCTAGTGTTTCTCCAAGTCTTGTGCTGCTCCAAGAGCTTCCTCACATCTAGAGTATGGCAACTAAAGAGGTGATTTGGGATGAGTTTGGGTGAGTGGTGATGGCAGAGAAAGAGGAAATTCGTAGGGAAATGGAAGGGAGGCTTACTGGAGCTGTTTTGGTGATTTTGGACAGAATGGAGTGTTTGGGGAAGGATGGAAGTGTTAGAGGATGGCTGAAGAGAATTCTAGGCTGAATGGAGTGTGATATGGTTGAATGAGTGTGAAGCTCTCTATTTATAGAGTGTGAAGCTCCCCTTTGGCTGATCAAGCACAGCCATTTCTGAGCTGCCCATATGGTTCCATGTGTGGCTTTTGAAGCACATGGCTCTTTGTCTCCCATGTGGCTGATGAAGCACACCCATTTCTGAGCTGCCCATTAGGTTGATGAAGCTTTGTCTCCCATGTGGCTGATGAAGCACACCCATTTCTGAGCTGCCTATGTGGTTGATGCAGCTTTGTCTCCCATGTGGCTCTTTTAGACACATGACTCAACAGCTGGAAGTTGCATTCCTGTACATTTTGATGGGCTCACGGATTAGGGTCGTCTTACTCAATTGATACGTTAGAGTAGTCCATCTTGAAGTTCAGACTCTCATCTTTCCAACCACATATTACTTGGGCCAATCCAAGTTCGGACAAAGAAGTTAAGGCCGAAGTAAGTTGCTAACTCAGTCTGCACGTTTTTGCACCACTTTGCATATTTTCAATTGTGAACTGATCAGGCCGACGGATTGGACTTCCCTTACTCAATTCATGTATGTGAGCAGCCCATCCTCATGTTCAGACTTTTATCTTTCGATCCACATGTTATTTGGGCCAATCTAAGTTCGGACGAAGAAGATAAGTCCGAAATGAATTTGTAACTCAGTCTTCCGTTTTTACACATTGTTTTCACCATTTTACTCCAAATGTCTCAAGTATTACCTAGAGCTCAATGAACTGAATGATAAACACAAAAGAGGTTAAAAGCACAAGTTTTACTTAAAAACATAAGCAAACAATAGGGTAGAGTGCTACAAAAAGATATAGAATTATGCACCGATCAGCTATGAAGCCTCAAAAAATGGTAAGAAAGTTTATATCGCGATATTATCGATAAATACCGATAATATCGCGATATATTGACCATTTCACATTGAATTTGAACGAAAATATCGGTCCCGATATTTCGGCGATATTATCGATAAATTGACGAAATATAAATGGAATGTTGCGAAAATATCGGGACCCAAAAAAAACGATATTATCGCTGAAATATCGGCGATAATATCGAAATTGTAGTCCTTGGTTGAGACGCATTACATGCATTTTGAAGACAATTTAGCTCAAAATAGTGTCTGCAGATCATTCAATTTCACGGATTAACCTGTACTTGCTCAAGAAGAACCAGATAATGAGCCATATATCATTGGAAAGATACGGAAGTCTAGTTTCCGTAGCATTTTACGGTTCATGATTCTGAGTCTTCTAGAGGAAGTTATACATGATTTAGTAGCTCAAGGTCAATATTCGGCAGCATCTGCGTTACTGGGCCACAAATGACATTTTAAGGTCTTCCCGATTTTTCCTTGAGTTGGGCTGCATATGCTTGGAAAGGTAAGACAAAGGGCTTGAAGATCCATATTTTTACAGATTTTTTCGGAGATAATAACAAGCCTAAAACCTACCCACAAGCTGACTGCAATGCAATGTCATGCATGATGAAGTGTTGTTGATAGTGGGAAGGTTAGGTGAAGCATATTCAATTCTTATAATTGAAGTGGAGTTTTCTAGCAGCCAATTGCAGACAAAGAAGATGAAGTGGGAGCTATCCCACTAAGTTTAAAGACATAAAAATTGTTTTCAAATGTAATGGTGTGTTAGGTGAAGTTGGTGAAGTGAGTGTGGTAGGTAGAATCAATACTTAATTCAGATTTTCAACTTCCCTTAGGCCTGTAAATAGTGAGGATTGCCAAGCTTGTAAACACACCCCAAGGGGGGGAGCTCTCAAACATTTCTCTAGAGCTCCCCTCCCTTCTCTCCCTCAAATATCTTAGTTTTCCTTTCTAGTTCTCAATTCTCGTTTTCCTTTTGCTTCTTAGTTGTAATTTATTTTTTGTAATGTAAATTCTTTTCTTTAGAATTCAAGCTTGAATGGTTTCCAAGTTTTAATTATGGTTTTTGTTCTTATTCATTATGCTTATAAGTTAATATGCTAGTTTGAATGATTGATCACCATTAAGGCTTGCATGTTAGCTATCTTGGTTTGAATTTGTAGGGGCTTTTTCGTTTCGGCAGCTGCTACGGGCCTGGGCTGCCGTAAAGAGCAAAAATGGAAGAAATTGCCCCTTGAGCCTGAGTTCGAAGATCAAGCCCCAAGGGTGTTTCGAAAGGGTAGTTGAGCCTTAGGAAACACCTTAGTTTTCTTCACCAATGAAACCAACAGCTGCCTACAGATAAATCATTGGCTTTACATGATAAACTTTCTAGCTTGGCAGGAGACCCACAAGTTTAGCAAATGAGAATGCATGTGCTTGGCTTGGTGTTGGACATGCTTAAGTTTGTTGATAATTTGTTGTTTGTGGTTGTGGCTATGGCTATGAGGATTTAAGAGTTTCAAGAGGAGGATGGGAGGAAAAGCTTGAGGCTTGAAGACTATGATATTTAAAGCTTGGAAGGGTATGAGGAGGAATAAAAATCTCAATTGTGATGGTTGAAGAATGGCCGGGATGACTAGGATGGCTGGGATGGCTGCCGGAATGCTTGCAGTAACCAAAAAGAGGAAGGAAGATGAGTTCTCATGGTTGCTGGGAGGCTTACAGCAACCAAGAGATGGAGGTTGATGGCTGGGATGGCTGCTGGAATGCTTGCAGCAGCCAAAAAGAGGAAGGAAGATGCTTTATGGAGGTTGGTGGCTGCTGGGATGCTTGTAGCAGCTAAGTGAGGGATTTTTGGCTGAAGAAAAGTTGGTCTCCGGCTGCTGTGTTGCTTACAGCAGCCGATTGAGAAGGGGGCTTGATAATTGAAGGAAAATTAGTAGCTGCTGGAATGCTTGCAGTAGCTGAAGAAGGGTGAGTTCTCATGGTGGTTGAGAAGCTTGCAACCACCAAGAGAGAGTTGGTTTTGACTGAGAAGTGCCTCCAATTTATAGAAGGTGAAGGCTCTCCTTGGTTTCCAATAGGTAAAAAGAGGTGTTGGAGCTAGTCTATTTCCTATGGGTAAAAGGGAGCATTGAGACATTCTTATTTCCAACGAGTAAAGCTAAGCATTGGAAAATGACTATTTCCAACGGGTAAATGGAAGTGTCGGAATTGGCTTGTTTCCAATAGGTAATAGGGAGTGCTGGAAAAGGCTTATTTCCAATGAATAAAGCTAGGCATTTGGAAAATGACTATTTCCTATGGATAAAAGGAAATGCTTGGAAAATATCTCATTTGCTTACCCACATTGGAGAACTCTAAGTAATGGGCTTGGACTTTGGTGCTCCCAAGTAGCTAGCCCAAAGTCTCCATTATCCAAGAGCTTCCGTGGGCCTTGTGGACCTCCGTAACCTTCCACACCACAATCCCTCATGCAAGCCCCATAAACCACATGACTTGGGTTCATGTGAGCTTGGTAGGTGATTGGCATAAGACAAATGTATTATTGATTTGGCATGGCATGTACACTATTTATATATTTATTTAATAAATTAATTCCCGAAATACAGTTTGAATTAACGCATGACCAATATTATATGTTATATTGGGATTTGAATGTCTTTGGGCTTCTTGTGACTTTTTTGGGCCTCAACAGAATTAAGAGTAGACACCATGTTTTAATTCGAATTGAACTATGAATAGGAAGAGTATGTATGGACATTCGACAACAGGGATTAGATACATGCTTGGTTGTTTAAAATGTTCTTCTATGCTTAATGGGTTCCTAATGCTTAATTTAGGTTAGACAACAGATGATCAAATTAGGGAATTAGGAACACAAGGTTAGGACCAGACACTATGGCTTAATCATACTTTAGCTAGAATCAATCCGTTAATCTAAATTGAACTTGGGAACTTATTCACTTGAGTTAATTTCTTTTCTTTCTTCCTTGTTTGATTTATTTTCTTTCTTTTTTTCATTTCTGTTTTGTACAGGGAATTGAATTAAATCAATATATCATCAATCCTCGTGGGATCGACCTCGCACTTACATATGCTAAACTATCAACGGCTCGTGCACTTGCGAGTATCACAAGTTGAGAATGCAGCTGAATCTATTTTGGTGCAGCTGAATCGACGCCACACAAGGAACCAAGGAATATTAGCCTGCGAGCTGCTAGAAGCACCCTTTGAACAAGCATGTATATCCCAACTCCTTTCCCCATCAAACTAGGCCATGAAAAAAAGAAGAGAAAAAAGCAATAAAAGAGATGGCTGGGAATGGAAGTCTGCCATTAAGACATCTGCGGAAAAAAGGGCCTTGAGCTCCAAAACAACTATGATATGGTGCAAATAGATGGAAGGAATTTCACCTAAATGGGAAGAGTCAAGGAGGAAGATAAGAAAGGAGGGGAAAGCTTGGCCAAAATGGGTATGAGTCATTAGGGTTTCTTGAAAAACGGTGGTTTCCAGCGGCTATAAAATGAGGCTTCTCCTACCAAACAAAGGCAACTCAAATTCAGAGAGCAAACTTTCTCTCTGACTTGCAAAAACCCAGCAACCTCGTGCACTATTCACCTTTCTTCTTTTCTCTTATGGCAGACAGAGCATCTGTCAAGCTGCCGGAAGAACTATTTTCTCTACTTCCTCTTTCTTAGCCAAATCTCTCATGAAACTTCTCCTTCCTTACCTTAACACTTTCTTTTCTCACAAAGCAAGCCTAAATTTTCTCTTAGTGCTAAACTCATGCTGATTTTGCTTATGCCACATGCCACTCAAGCTCAAGAGTTTATCTGTAAGCATGGAGAAATTACCTGTAAGCTGCTATTAATTTGGTTGGTGAAGGTAACCAAAATGCTTCCTATGGCTGTTCTGTCCTTTCAAAGTGTTTTTGGGGCTTAATTTTTGAACTCATACAAAGGGGACAATTCCATGAATCTGCCCTTTACGGCAGCCCAGCCCAATTATAGCTGTCAGAAGAAAAAGTCCCCTACAACCAGCAAGAGCAACAAGGCAGGAACATAACAAGCATCAACAGTAATTAACATTGTCCCCAACAAGAGTCATAACAGGCAGAAGCAATAACATTGTCCCCAACAAAAGACCTAACATGTATGAGCAACGGTACTAGCACCAGCAAAGGACATAGTAGTCAGCAACAATAACAATGACAAATACTTCCATTATTGCAGAGACAACTTCTCTTCAATCCCCCTCTCCCCCTGAAGAGAAGGGGTCGTCGGAACCATAAGAAAAGTGGCACTTAAGAAACAGAAGATGACTGACGCTCAGATGTAGAAGAGTCAGCCATGATAGATAGGTAGCTGAATTATGGCGGAATATATGAGCATTGGTGTCACTCCCCCTCAAATCCGCCAATGTATGAGAGTCGAGATTTGGAGAAAGCAACACCGAAAAAATAAAGTTACAACACCCAAATAAAGTTGCATTTATCTCCTCATCAAATCTGACATTGGTAAAGGGTCGAGATTTGGAAGAAGAGAAATTGAAATAATAGTAAAGAGACTCAAACATGCCAGTCTTGTGGTAGAAACAATTGCAAGAGGGGAATGTGGTAGAATACGACTGTCCCATGAAGAAGAAACTTCAGAAAAGGAGAATAGTAAGAGAGGAAACCCAACAAATCATGAACAGAGACAAAGACAAAGATAAGGTGCTCAAACGGGAATTAGAGCAAAGGACACCGAAAAAAGGAAACCCTTCATGTATGGAATAGGAACAGATAGAGTGCCCATCAAAAGGAAACAATATTATATGAGGGAGCTGTTAAAGCGAGAGATAATGCAGTGAGAGAACAACAAAATGGAAAAGGTTGGTAAAAGAAAGATGAGAAATAGAGAGGACATGAAAAGAGTTCGGCTGCATAGCAGGGGAAACCACATTGGTAGATCAAAGAGGAAGCAACTAAAGATATTAAAAAGTAAAGCATGGGAAATTGCATGTGACAATTTTTAAAAAGAAACTAGTGGAAGAAAGTGAGGTGCTAGAACCGAAAAAAAGGAGAGAATAATGCTGTGATTGAAGGAAAATAATGACTAAGGAAGGTGTATGTGAGGAAATAGACAGACAGAGAAAGGGATGAATATTGGAAAGGGGCCAAAGGTAGAAAGAAATAAGCGTAAGGGAAAAAGGGAAGGAGATAGAAAAATAAAGAACAAACACCCAACGGGAAAGGCTAGAGTGACAGAGATGGAGCGATAGTGTGGGGAAAGAACACAACAAACACCGCCATTGGGCATAGACAAACAAAAGTGATAAACATAAATAAAAGAGAGCTAAATAGAGCAAAGAGAGAAACAGAGAAAGGGTGCTCAAAACTGAGAAGCGGAACGGCAACTCAAGAGAGTAGCCAAAGAAGACAGAGACCGGCAGAACACTCAAAGGAAAGGCTCGGCGAGTGGTGACGAGGCTCACGAAGGAAAGCAACGGCTTGGTGAGGGGTGACGAGGCTCACGGAGTAAAGAGACTTGTTATGAAGTTTCAAAGATAAAGAAGCTGAGATATCAAGAAAGACCATCTGGCATACAAAGATGGAAAATAAAAATTTTGGAATAGTAGCAAAGAAGCATGGGAAGGCTAGGTGCGGTGAAAACACATATGAGAGGATGAACAAAAGAAGATGACTATACAAGATGAAGACCCATGATGGGTTAGAAATGAGGAGTGCCAACGACTCTCAATTTGGCAGAGGTTATCACAAGGATTAGCAACAACTCTCAAGGAGACCGCAAACACAGGTCACAAGAAAACCTAGGCTCTTATACCATGTCAAACAAAATAGGGCAAATATTCAATTATGCTCAGATATGCTCATATTATTATTCTTATCCAATATGAAGGTATTTATACAAGTATAAAGATGTGTTAACCCTAAATAAAATAGGAAATATATCTAAATTACAATAGGAAATAAATCTCAATTACAATATGACTAGATAAATAGGTAAGTAACCAAAATCCTAACATAATAAGGAACCTAAAACCTAACTAAATAAGGACTCGCCAACAGTATGAAAATTGGGTATCTCATATTTGCAAATAAATAAATAATGAAAAATCACTGGGTAGTCGGTCCTGAATTTTTCATGGCCTGGGTCAAAAGTAAAAATGAGGCCCCTATATATATATATATATATATATATATATATTTAAACTTAGTGATGAACTCACTTTCATTTTTCAATCAAGATTTAACCTGTCCAAATTAACTAAAAATTTAACATTCAAACCAAATAAATTGTATCAATTCAAACTTCAATATATAAAAATTTAGAATAAAAAGCATCAATGTATAAAACAAGATAAATACTTGTAACAATTCAATAAGTTCTTTTTCATCCATCAACAAGCAACTAGCAAAACAAAAATTTCTTTGCATGCTCAATAGCCGAAGCAAAACAACATCAATGTACTTGAAATCCCTTTACATCCTTAGCAACCAGCAAAACAAAAATGTCTTTACATCCTCAATAGCCAAAGCAAACAACAATAGCCTACTTGAATCTCTTTGCATCCTTAGAAACCAGCAAAACAAAAATGTATTTTCTTCCTCAACAGCCAAAGCAAACAACAGCGACAACCTACTTGAAATCCCTTTGCATCATCAGCAACTAGCAAAACAAAAATGTATTTGCATCCTCAATAGCCAAAGCAAACAACTACAACCTACTTGAAATGCCTTTGCATCCTCAACAACCAGCAAAATATCAACATCACCACCTGCAATATAAGGTGAAAAACAACAAAATCACAACTAAAAAAGTATTATTTAAATGAGTTTCTTCTTGCATTTTGAGAATCAAAATCCTTAATGATGCTTTCAAATTCAAGATTTTCTAACATCTCATTTTCAATGGATAAGATTGCTAGCCCATTTAGCCTTTCTTGTGACATGATAGACCTCAAGTAAGATTTCAATAATTTTAATTTAGAAAATCTTCTTTCTTCAGATATAGGCAATCAAAACATTTGGAAAACAGTCCATATCTTTTACAAACTCTACTATTTCAAGTGTTGTGTTTATTTCTAATGGTAAAAGCAATTGCAGCACCTGTAACTCTGAAAACAAATTACTTGCATTAACATCAGAAGACTCACCATTTTTTAAAGTAGTTTCAAGCTTCACACAACAATTTTTCAATTCCTTATCATCCAATGAAGTTAACTTATTTGAATTAAACAAGAACCCAAAAATACCATCATATGTTTGGATTTGTTCAAATCTACTCCTTAATGAAGAAAGAGCCATATCCACTACACATATGAAATGATTGACTCTAAATGATTCTTCAATTGATTGTACTGTCTCATCATTGGAATTCTCATCAAATTGTTTCTTTCTATGACTTTGACGTTTTTTAGGAAATTCAGGTTCAATTCCCATATCACAAGCAATAGTTTTAGCTTCAATCATAGCATATGCAAATCTATTTTTCCTATAATTCTCAAAAAAAGAAATGAGCCCCTCCAAATTTTTTAAAGTAGCATCAATGCATATATCTTTAGATTGTAACTTTTTGCCGACTAAGTTAATTTTCAACAAAATAACCATGCCTAATAAAAACTCAAAATTTTCCAGTTCATCTGTTGCTAAAATTTCAACTTCACCTTTTGTTTTAAAATCTTCATTAGTTTATGCTACTTTAAATAGAACTTCTTTTATTTGAGCAGCTTGGGTTCTTATTGCTTTAACACTCTCTACACGACTTTCCCAACGTGTAGTTGACAATGTTCTGAGAGTTAAACCATCTATATGATCTTGTACAATCTTCCAACGTTTTGTAGAATTAGCAAAAACACAATAAATGTGTTGAACTACCCCAATAAAGGATTTCGCTTTCGCACAACAGTTTGCCATATCCCATAGTGTTAAATAAAGAAAATGACAACCACATGGTATGAACAAAGTTCTAGGATTTATTTCAAGTAATCTTCTTTGTACACCTTGATTATTAGAGCCATTATCATAACCCCTGTCCTCTAACATCATCAATTTTAAGACCAAGGGAACCTAGGACATATTGTAATTCATTGAAAAGTCCTAATCTCGGTGTATCTTTCACAATTAAAAACTCTAAAAAGTACTCTTATATTTTCACTGGACTCCTTGACACTTCCACACACCATATTATCAAAGTCATTTGTTCCTTGTGACTTGAATCAGGGGGGCAATCAAGTATCACTGAAAAATATTTTGCCTGTTTGATTTTCTCAATGATTGCACTTCTGACTTTTAGCAAAGCTATTAGTTCATTTTGAATCTTATGGCTTAGATAGTGATAGTGAATCTCATCATTTTGAATTCGTCGAAAATGTTCTCGCATTATTGGATCAAATTTTGCAACCATTTCCAATATACCTAAAAAATTACCATTATTTTCTTCATAAATTCTCTCTTTTGTTCCATATAATGCAATATTATTTTTAGCAAGACATTTGACAACATAAATTATTCTTACCAAAACATGTTTCCAGTGTTCCTTCTCTCTCCTAATTTGTTCTTGTATACCTTTATCAATTGTTTTTTTTTCTTTTAATCTGTTATGTAATTCAATCCAAGAACTCATGTTAGTTATGTGTTTAATGTTGTTTTCATGTTGTTTAAGCCTCTCACTAAGATGTTTCCAATCTCTAAGTCCTTCGTTTGCTAATTGGCTTCTACAACACATTGTCTTAAACAACTTACAACAAAAACAAAATACCTTATCCAATTCCTTTGAGTATACAAGCCATTTTCTATCCTAAGTCTCTACATTTGGTAACTTTCTCATGTAATAAGTCGAGGAAAAATGTCTAAAGTTTTCATCCCTAGGAAATTTGATATTATTATCTCTTGCAGGACCTTTTTCCACAAGTAAACTTCTCATTTCTTCATCAAGATTATCCCAAATTCTAGGATAAAAAATGTTTAAAGGAAAACTTGGTTCTACACCCTCAGGTTCAGTGTCTTCATTATCACAAAGATGATCAATATCTTCATTCTCAACATGTTCATCTTCACCTAAGTCACCTACTTAATCTTTCTCAGTTCCTACTAATTCTTCCACATGATTTTGTTGTTCAAATTCATTGACTAAATCATTATCAATTCTTACAAATTCTTCAACATGATTTTGCTGTTTAGATTCATTGACTAAATCTTCAGTTGAGTTATCAAGTGAACTATTTGTTTTGTTTTGAAATTTTTTATCCAGAGCTCCCTTTTGAGATTGAGTTCATTCTTCTCTCTCTCTCTCTCTCTCTCTCTCTCTCTCTCTCTCTCTCTCTCTCTCTCTCTCTCTCTCTCTCTTAAATTTTAATTTTTTAAACTTCCAAATGGGTGTTTATTAGGCAACATTGTTACTTGAAAACATAAACAATAAAAGGGAAGCCAATGCAACTTTAATACTTCAAAGAATAAACAAAGAACAACATAACTTGGAATTTGAGAAATCCCCCTCCACAGAAACAAACTTGATATTTCCAAATTTGCAACCAATTAGAGCAAAAAGAATATGTAACTGCATGAGTTCACAAATCTACAAACAAACAAACAAAATCATATTTTCCTTTTCATTTGATATCAAATCATAAAAAAATTATATTCAATTGATTTCTACAACGACCAATTTTGCATTGAACAAAAAAGCCCACACTCTGGATTTTGGAATCCCCCCAAACTACCATCAGAAAAATTAATTTAGGGATTCACAACTTGTAACTAGTAGGAGAGGCTTAGATGAAATGAGATGGAGGGGATTCACATGGAAGCGGAAGGGATGCGCAAAACTTAACCTATTACTATAAAAAGAGGATTCATAAGGACCAGCTTAGATGAGGCTTAGGAGAGGATTCAAAACTTTGTAACTAGAAGAAGCGATGTGCAAACGTTAACCTGGAGGAGTGGAACGAGTGAACAAAAGCATTCTTCTTCTTGAGGAGCGGAACAGACTAGATCCTCATCGTCTTCTTTTTTTCGAAAATATTAAATTAGTTATAATTATCTCATATAACACTTATTTTAAATAAATAAAAATTGGGCCCAGGGTGGCCGCACTGACTGCCCCTATTCAGGGCCGAGCATAGGTATAACTCAATTAATTTAGCTCTTCCATCTCCATCAATGCAAAAAGAGGTTGGAAACCCCTAAAAATTCAATGAATATTTGCGTAAACTTCAGTCAATAGCTTGTACTAAATTTTAAAAAAAAATTCCTAATAAGTAAATAATAAGGAAGAGTGGGAGTGGCCAAGTGCCAGGCGAATGGCGATGTAAACAATTTAAACAGAGTTGCGGGTAGCTCAAATCCTCCAACCAACTCCTCCTCGTCTTCTCCGCCCACTTTCTTCATCACCTTTCAACATTCTTCTTCTTTTAAATCACACTCACACAGACACCCAATCGCTTCTTTCTCTCTATCTCCTCCAGTTCTCCGAAATCCAGAATGGCGTCTTCTCCATTTCTATCGAAGACCACCATTTCCTTCTCCTCCTCCATCTCCACTTCTCTTCCTTGGCGGTCCTCACACTCTTCCCCTTCCTTCTCCACCACATTTCGCACTAAACCCCGTCGGAGAACCCTGACCGTCCAATCCAAGATCAGGGAGATCTTCATGCCTGCCCTCAGCTCCACCATGACCGAGGGAAAGATCGTCTCCTGGGTCAAATCCGAAGGCGACATCCTCTCCAAAGGCGAGAGCGTCGTCGTCGTCGAGTCCGACAAGGCCGACATGGACGTCGAGACCTTCTACGACGGAATTCTCGCCGCCATCGTCGTCGGCGAGGGCGAAACCGCCCCTGTCGGAGCCGCCATCGGACTACTGGCCGAGACCGAAGAGGAAGTCGCCGAGGCTAAAGCCAAAGCCAAATCCGCTTCATCAGATTCCCCTGCTTCTTCTTCCCCGGCTGCTGAAGCTGTTACGCCCACTCCTCCTCCTGCTACTTCCACTCCCGCTCCAGCGATCGCCCAGCCTTCTCCACCTGCTACTTACACTCCCAAAAAGACTGTGGCCACGCCTTTTGCCAAAAAGCTAGCCAAGCAACACAAGGTGGACATTGCCTCCGTGGTGGGCTCTGGCCCATTTGGCCGAATTACACCTGCTGATGTGGAGGCCGCCGCCGGAATTGCCCAGCCCAAGAAAACCGTCGCCACCGAGCCCACTCCCGTGTCCGCTGCTCCACCCAAGCCTTCTGCTGCTCCTTCGGCTTCATCAGCGCCTCTGCTTCCTGGCTCAACCGTGGTGCCCTTCACAACGATGCAGGCTGCCGTTTCGAAGAACATGTTGGAGAGTCTCTCGGTGCCAACATTCCGCGTTGGTTATCCAATCAGCACCGACGCGCTCGATGCCCTCTACGAGAAGGTACATTGTGGATAGTGTTTGATTTAATTGGGTTGTTGCCTTTGGAATTCCTATTGGGTCTGATTGGCATTTGCAATTCTGGGACTTTGAGCTGAATTTATCGACATTTTTTGTACAGGTGAAGCCAAAGGGTGTGACCATGACTGCCTTGTTGGCCAAGGCTGCTGCTCTGGCACTCGCTCAGCACCCGGTTGTAAATGCCAGCTGCAAAGACGGAAAGAGCTTCACGTATAATAGTAGCATAAACATCGCCGTTGCTGTGGCAATCAATGGTGGCCTTATAACCCCTGTTCTTCAGGATGCCGATAAGGTCTGTGATTTCTGAATGATATGTTAGTTAAATTTTATATTTTTGCTCTTGATAGTTGGAGTTTTAGATATTGATGGGTAATTTGTATTTGTTTTCGCAGTTGGATTTGTATTTGTTATCCCAGAAATGGAAAGAGCTAGTGGAGAAGGCCCGTGCGAAGCAACTTCAGCCCCATGAGTACAGTTCAGGTATTTATTATACAAATTCTTAGAAACTCTGTGTTTTTTACTTCTATTCTCCTTGCTTTTCTGTTGTATTCATTAAGTTACATTGAATTCTATACAGGAACTTTCACTTTGTCCAATTTGGGCATGTTTGGAGTGGACAGATTTGATGCTATTCTTCCTCCAGGACAGGTGAGTTTTAACCCTTAAAGATAAGAATTTTTGGTTTCGTGAATTGATAATTTATGTTCATTATTATTTCGCTGTTTGCTCAAATTTTGTATTAATAATCAGGGGGCTATCATGGCTGTTGGAGCTTCAAAGCCAACTGTTGTGGCCGATGCAGATGGGTTCTTCAGTGTAAAAAGTAAAATGCTGGTGAGTATCATCAATTTTTCTTCATAATGTGTGCTATGTATCTTAATGTTGATGTGCTGGAGAACTTTACAATGATATCAGTTTAGTTTCACTATAACAATCATTTAAACAAAATTCAACAGCATACGCAAATGCAAAATTCAACAGCATATACTTCTTGTTACTAGTACTCCCGAATTTTCCATGTCAGCTACACAATGCATGGTAACCTGCTACTTTCTTCTGTGAGGAAAAGAATGTTAAGAAGTTATATATAAATTTGGCAAGAGTTGTGCTTGACTGAAATGAGCTGTTCTCCAGAAATATAAAGGATTTATTTGTACTTCTCACTTCTATATGCATGTCAACTAATCTTGTGGGAGAGAAACAGAGCCTTATATGAAAACACCTCCATGCACCTCTATGTGAAAGGAGGGGAACATCACTTTGTTTGTAGTTGATCTATTGACTCCAATTCCAGAAACACCAAGATTTTATAATGTTGATTGGATTTAATAACTAGGTTTCTCTGCACTGTGAATATTTTTCTTCCTCTGCTTATCAATTTTGTCAGTTGAACACAACAGGGAATCTGAAACTTATAGCTTCTCTTGTGGTTAGAAACTTTTAGAAAAGATACTTATTTAATTGGAATGTGCATCTTTCTACAGGTAAATGTAACAGCTGATCACCGGATTGTTTATGGTGCTGATTTGGCTGCCTTCCTCAAGACATTTGCAAAGATTGTTGAGAACCCAGAGAGCCTCACGTTGTAGTTGGTGTTTCAGGACTTCCAAGGATAAAATGTTTTTGACCATAAGCCTCTAATTTTCATCAGTGAAAAAAGAATGACGTCTCTTTCAAACGGGGTGCCCAACTAAGGAACACGCTTTTGCAGTAATTTCTAGCATTTTCTGCTTGTGTTGTACTTCATTTTGTTTTGAACTCCTTTAAGAAATTGGAATGCTTTGTTAGTCACTGTTGAGGAGACTTTGAAACAGGGAAATAGCAACTTTTGAAATTTTTGGATAAGAACAACGCTTGGTGGGAAAGTTCAAAACCCAATGGCTGTGTAATAATATCATGTATGACAGGCATAGAATCTATACATGAATTGGTTGTTTATGAACTTTGGTGATTTTAGGCATTCAAGTTTACCATATTCTATCTGTTGAGCATCTCATGAAACCTTTAATTTTATAGTGGATTAAGTGCTTGGAAATTGGAGTTTTAAGTTCCTTTCTCTGTATAGGTAGCAAACATCATTTAACTAATAACTTTTGCAGCAGCACTGATTTGAGCCATGCGATAATTTTTTTGATCTTGCAGTCTAAATAATAGCCTCCTATAAAACATATAGGTCTCTTGTAGCACGGTAATAACACTTATGTACAGGCCCATTGTAGAGTAAAAGAAGTGATGTTAAAGAACTAGAGCTGCATATACAATAATAGATGAAGACTCAAGTCACCAGTCCAAGGTGATACTCCTAGAAAGGTATAGCTTGTCGATGTACTCAATCACCGGACGTGAGGCCCGGATGTACCTTTTCATCTTCTTCTCTGCTGACTGGTCTGCAATAAAATTGATCATAATTAAGAATCAATAGCACATTTGAAAGAGATGCTGGATGGATAGAGAAAAGTTTTACACTTACGGGTTTCTTCGAGATTCACCAGAAGTTGATCCCTTGACGGAAGAGCATACATGCCGGCAGCAACTGCTGTCCTGATTGTCCAACTGTGGTATGGCGCACAAACTTGGGCATAAGCTGTAGAAGCTGCTTCCCTTAAAGAATAGTCACTGAAAGGCCAAGCAAGAGAGAGAGCTAGATATCATCATGTAGAACAAAACCAAAATACCTGCAGAATGATACATACATAACTGCAGTCTGCAATTAGACATAAGGAGGTTGAACATACTCGGTTGACAAAAATTGTTCAAATAAAGCTCTGATGAGGTCAAGGCCCTGCCTAACTCGGCGCAAATTACGTGAGTGGCTTCCCGGTGATTTTACCGTGTCATTTGCAACATCAAAATCAATTATACTTTCTAAGGTGTCGTAAGTCTTTGATGCTTCCATAAGATCATCAACCTGAATGAACCAAACACAGTGTGAGATCCTGCAGGAAGGCCAATTGGATTGAAAATGCAACCAAGAACGAATAAGAAACAGAGCCTCATTAGGAGTATGAATTATGCAAGAATTGAGAAACAAACAAACTTGAGAAGGCAAACTTGATCAGAAAGAGCCAGATATCATAGACATCTGAAATCAAAATTGCAAGCAGAATGGGAATGCAGGATGGAAAGCATATATTATACATGATCAGCAACAAACAGAGTTCTGCAGCATATTATATACAACATAATCATCAATGCAGCATATCTTGATCCCAAACAAATTGAAAATCTATATATAAAAAAACACACAATTTAGATTGAATTTGAAAAGTAAGAAGATGGATGGAAGAGAGAAACGGAACCTTGGAGACGTACTCCATCTCGGCGAACTTGAAAGCGAGGCCAAGGCAACTGAAGAGGATGGAGACGAGAGAAGAGGCCTGGCAGAAGGTATCCAAACTTAGCCTCTGTTGTTGTTGTGGTTGGGATTGGAGGAACTTGTCCAACTCCTCAAAGGCTTCAACAATGGATGTTAGAGGAGGCGTGGACGTCGACTCTGCCATTGCCATACCATCCATGGCTCCGCTACCGCTGCGTTTCACCCCTAAAATCATTCACAAATAAAACCCTGCCCTCAACGAAACGATTTCGCTTCTTTTTCTTCGTTTATAGTTACAAACAAAACCTTCAAATAATAATGTTAATAATAATTAGGGTCCTCAAGATGCAAGGCAGTTGCCTTTGTTGCTTTTGTTGTTGGTTGTGTTGAAAAGGGGTGCAACATAGAACGTAAGGCTATGGGGTTTGAAGCTTCGCTAAGGATGCGGCCTGCCTAAGGTAAAGGAAATCACCACTTTTATCTTTTACATTACACGGAATGGGATCATCAAAAGTCAAACACAATCAGACCGACCATCCGGGAAAAGTCAAATCTCTTGTTTGTTTGTTCATCAAGGTTTCTTAACACCACTTTCCTTTTCTTCTTTTTCTAGATCTCCATTTTATTAGGCCTCGGTTGCTCCCTCTTGGGTCAGGTCCCAAACCCAAAGATAAAACTGGGCCTAGCTCATGGCCTTTTTAAGATCACCCAAAATTGAATCCAGTCTATATGTATTACGCTATTTTTTTTAACCGATAAACTTCTGGATGGTAAAGTAAAACTTACCATAAAATTAATTTTCCGCAAAACAGAGCAAAATAGAGGCCTTGCTTTAGTGGATAAGATGAGTAAGAAGCACATGTTTGAATTTCGTGTGCTTCCAAGATCTAATATACAAAGAATTGATCATACAAGCTGGATGATTCAGAGAATCTATAATTTATTATTCAAAGTAGACATTCTCCTCATTTTCTATACACTAAACCATGACCAGTGGTGACTGCCTACCTAAGCACTAATTGATTAATTAATTAAAAAGCCAACTAAACGCGATTGACAAGCTCTACGCCCTTCTCTTCAGACTCAGCAGCTTCTTTCTTGATGACCTGAATGGGCTTAAAAGTGTACATTTTGGCACAGAATATGTAGTAAATCAGATTTATAACTTGCAATAATGTGAGCACCCAGTAGAAGTATTCTAACTTCCCCTTGTTTAGATTATTATCTGGCAGCCAATTTGATCCATTAGGCCCAGCACTAAACTTGTGCACCAGGGACACCAAAAGAGTGCTCACATAATTTCCAGCAGAGATTGCAGTCCAAAACAGCGCAGTAGCAGTGCTCCTCATGCTTTCTGGTGCCTGGTCATAGAAAAACTCGAGGTGCCCAATTGACATAAATGCCTCAGCCATCCCATGAAGGCTATACTGAGGGATGAGCCAGAACACTGAAATGGGGATTATGGAATGAGGCTGATCTACAAGCCCATGAGCAAAAGCTGCATTTTTTCGCTTCGTTTCGACGAACCCAGCAACCAGTGTAGCCAGTATTGAAATGAAAAAGCCAATTCCCATTCTGTGAAGAAATGTGATGCCTCTGTCGAGCCCTGTGAACTTCCTGGCAAAGGGTATGAAGAGGCGGTCGTAAAATGCGATTGTGGACAGCATGGTGACTATGTTGAAGACTGTCATGGAGCCTGCTGGGATTTCAAAGGACTTTGTGAGGTGCCTGTCCATGGTTTTTGCTTGCTGGAGTGAGAAAGTGTTTTGTTGGGCATAGGCTGTGATGAGGAGTATCCCTGATCCCCATATAGGTCCCATTCTAATCACAGATTTGAGTTCTTCCACACGATGAACGGTGTTCAGCCTCCATAGGTTTGGTAACTTGAGATTGTCTTCCTCAGTCACAATGGCTGCCTTGTCAAGAAATCTGCATATATATATATTTCACCATACGTATATTAGGGTAACGTTCTATTCCAATCATCTAAGATTTATGTTGTCGTACTGTGAATTTAGATCGCAACTAAAACCTTGTAAAACATTGTGATTGGTTGACAAGGAATTGGGTTAATTTAGCATACATTATCTTAAATTAAGAGCTACTTTAATTGCATAGTTCGTGTGTGTGTGTGTTACGGGGATTAAGAATTTTATCCAACATGGCCAAATGATGGGCTCATATTTGTTGGCGTTGATCTGGTGTATGAGAAACCCATTAAGCCAGTGACACCTGGGAAGCAAAAAAGGTAAGCCAGCATGTTGTGGGAAAAGCAGGTCAAGCTCTGGGAAGCAGTCAAAGGTGACTAGATTGCACGTTCACATTGTTGGGTTCTTATGGATTGTGGGATGATTACGAGTCTCTGACAATGGACTAAGCTAGAGGACGCGAGCCTTCTGCTATAGAAACCAAACCAAGTATGCGGTGTGTGGTGCTGCTCAAGAAGATCAGAGGAGTGTGGACCCTACGTATTCAATTCATCAATAATGCATGGACAAAATGATTTAATCATCATCTGCAACATGCTTTCACTTAACGACAAACAAGCATAACAAATTGATAATATTGCCCCGTCTTGATAATAATGCAGGCTAGCTGTTATCAAAACTAGAGATATGTTATTTTGGGATGTGATTTCCCCTTTTTTTTTACTTTTTAATATTTTTTAATCAATTTTATTCTTTCTTTTTTATATTCTACCCTTATCTTATATTGATTTTATTTTACTTCATTTTTATATTAGTTCTTTTTCTTTACACTTAGTTTCTCAACTTGCACTCCATTTTTAGTTTTTTTTTCTTTAATCAAGTAAGAAATTAATTTTTTTTCTCCCTTTAATACTGAAAATAAAGTGCAAGTTGGAAAATTAAGTGTAATGAAAAAGAAATAATATGAAGTGAAGTAAAAAAGAAATTAATGTAGGGTAAAGATAAAATATGAAAGAGAAATAACAAAATTGATTAAAAAAATATTAAAAAACAAAAGGGAGAGTAAGTGCTAGTTTGTCATTGCTTATTTGGGGTGATAAGTGATTTTTAAAAAAATTTGAAAAGTTCAACCCGTTTGGTAAACTGTGAGAAAATCACTTATTGTTAA
Organism: Prunus salicina; assembly: GCA_020226455.1. Classification (NCBI taxonomy): domain Eukaryota; kingdom Viridiplantae; phylum Streptophyta; class Magnoliopsida; order Rosales; family Rosaceae; genus Prunus; species Prunus salicina. The sequence goes on from CM035341.1 coordinate 37,046,160, forward strand.
AAATTGCTGTGAGAGAAAGCTATAAGGGAAAGCAGCTAATGAGGTGCTTTCATTTTCTGATTATTTAGGAATCAGTTTCGAAGAGGTTCTAGATTTAATGATTATGCGGCAATCATTTTCTGATTATGCATAAAATTAATACCAATAACATTTTTAACAAAAATTTTACCAAACGCCAAATTACTTTCTCTCACAGCCGATTTCTCTCACAGCAAATCTGACAGCGATTATTTTCACAGCACAGCAATGCCAAACTGGCCCTAAGTGAAAAAAAAGGAAGTAGAGAAACCAGATTTTTTTTTTTTTTTTTTTTTAAATCTTCCTTTCTGTGAAAAAGGGGCAAGCCAGTTTAGCCAGATGGTGAAAAAGCAACCTCTGAGCTATCCAAAATTTGCAAGTCTGGTTTATGTGACAATTTATAATAAAACCAATTATGATAATTATGTGTGAAAACATGTCAAAGTGCTAATAAGCCACAAATATGCATGCAACTTGAGAGAGAGAGAGAGAGAGAGAAGAAAGACAGACTTACTTCATGTGTTTAGTATGAAGAAGCTTCCCACCCAGAGAAATAGGGGCGTCAAGTTCATCATTCTGATACAGCAATCTAGGATCAGACACCAAAGGCAGCTTTCTCTTCTTGTAGGCAGCCACGGACACTTGTATCAACCGGGTAAACGGACTCCCAGACGGATCCAAGTTCCGGTAAAGCGGGTACCCGACCATAAATATAATAATTGAGATAAACATGGCTATAGTTGGAATTCCAAGTCCCCAACCCCATCCTATATTGTCCTGGATATACACAAGCACTGTCACAGCCAGTAATATGGATGCCCCCATCACAAAATAGTACCAGTTGAAATAATTCCATGTCTTGGTGGTTTGCTTCTGGTCCGTCTCGTCAAACTGGTCCGCCCCGAATGCCACGACACAGGGTCGGATCCCGCCCGACCCGAGTGCTCCTAGTAAAAGAGATGCATACAGAATTGCAAGCTGTCCCCCGTCGGCTTCTTTGCACACTTGGTTGTGTTGGCACGGCGGAGGCCTTAGTTGGGGAAGTACTGCCGATACCGTCAAGCTAATCATGCCCTGTTTAATTAAGTAGGAAAATACAAATGTTAATAAGAATTAGTCTCTGATTAATAATATTAATAACAAAAGAAATGGACTGGTGTATCAATTCTTTGCAAGCTTGATTGTGACAATAGTGATGAATGTATGTCACTCACTAATTAAAAATTGAGCTCAATCATATTGGACATGCACTTTTAATAATCTTAACTAAACTTGTCCCCTTGTGTCAAATTCTACTTTCTCTGTTTTTCTTTTGGAAACCCTTTATGACAAATCATTTAAAAGGTCACAAATTCTATGTTCTTTTTTCTGTAGTTGATCTTGAAAATGACTCGCTCGATGAGCCATATAACTCACTATGATTGATAAGAACTCAATACTATTCCTTTTGGTGTCTCATTCACATGTTCTGTAGATCTTAATAATCTTCATGTTTATGTTATGTGTCTATAAGAGAGAGAGAGAGAGAGAGAGAGAGAGAGAGAGAGAGAGAGAGGGTTGAGAATTACAATCTGGTAAATAATGGAAGCAATAGTTATAGTCCAGAAGCGGCCAGCGTAGGCATCAGCAAGGAAGGCACCAAGCAAGGGGGTCAAGCTCGCAGTGCCACCAAAGTTGGTGAGTGTGTTGGCTGCTTTGGTTAATGGCATATGAAGTTGTGTTGTCAAGTAGCTAATCATATTAGCATTGAAACCCACCACAGCCAACTTCTCACAAATCTCATTAGCTACAACCACCAAGCCATGAACAACAGTACAATCTCCATTAGTATATTAATCAACTAATTAAAACTCCAAAAACAAACAAACAAAACAATTAAGAGATAATTAAATTAAGAAGAAGAAGAAGAAGAAACCGCTGGCTAGTGATTAGCTTACCAAAGATGAAGGGCATGGTGACCAAGCCTCCCTTTTTCCTTGCAACATGGTTGCCTTTCTCCTCCATCTTTTCCATCTGCTTTGAGTTTTAAGTGACCCACGAAGCTCCATTATTTATAGGGCAAATGCAATACTGAAGGATAGAGCAGAGTAAAACTCAACTTTTAGTTACCCTTACTGTTTCAACCACAAACATTTTTTATTTTTATTTTGGCTCTGTGTGTGTGAGAGTGTGTGGGGCAGGCAAATTGTGGCCTATAATAAGACATCGAAACCAATATACGATATATAGGAAGTAGGCAGGTATGTGTACATGGCCACAGAATTAATATTTACATATATATTTTTTTCCAGACTTGTCTTATTGTAATGCTGAAATAATGCAAACCTGATGCGGGATGAACTGGCAAGACTGTTCCTCATACAATTATTGGCAAGCAGCTGTTAGCCTATGCCAAAGATAAGATTAAACGCCACATTAATTTGTTTCACCAAACCAACTAAGGGGAAAATTGAAAATTACTAATTAAACATACAAACATATGAAGGGGAAAAAAAATATTGGGTTTATTTGTGCGGTGGGGATTGTCTGGTCCAAAATAAAATGCGTTTATATATATACTAGCCTCTCCACAAGAGCTGCGAGGGACTTTTTTTAAAAAAAAATTTTAAATTTATTTTAGAATTAAAAATAATAATGGATAGTTGTGTTCCATAAAAATAAGATCCATTATCTGATTTTTTTTTTAATTTTTTTTTTAAATAAAAAAAGTGCGAATTTATCATATTATTTATATTTAATTAATAATTTTAATTCTTAATATTTACATTAACCAATGATATTTTTTGATATTCAAATATTCTGCCTTTTGCTATGTATATAGATATATAGCAAGCTTCCACAAATATCAACAAACTAGAATTGCTGGATTGGCTTCGGATTGTGGCCATGCGCCATAAATCAATATGAACACGTGTCTGTAAAACAAGAGAGGAAGGAAGAGAGAAGACGAGTTCAAACATAACTATTGGAAATGCTGAAGAAGGAAGTGCATTAATTAAACATAGATCAAATAAAGGCAAGTCTTCTCTTCTGATATATTCCTTATCACTATGACACTATTGGGAGTGGGAGATAATAATATTCCAATTTCAGATCAATGCAGTCAGCCAAGCTATAAACATTCAAATGCAAAACTACAAATTATGAAAACAGCCGTGAGTACACAGTCCACACCCCCACAACCCCGCCCCCCCAACTTTATTCACCAGTGCTTGACGTGAGGCATGACGCTGGCAATAGGTGGTGAATTGGTGAAAACTGACAACTAAAAATTCACCCGAACAACAAACACACTTATGAATCAATGGAGTTCAGTGAGATAGAATAATATTATATGTAATAATATAAGTGATAATCTAAACTATAAAGGAAGGTGAATTTCTCATACACACACTACCATAATGTTAATGTCATAGGCTTCGAATTATGAGACCACTAATCTACAAGTCAAAATTATTTTTCACTGGACTAGATGCCACCATTAGCGACAAATAAAGTATATTAATTGTATTGTCTCATAAGTATTCAGCTTGTTGTCAGTAAGACTGACAATATCATATACGATCCGTTAACACGACACGAATTTGCAAAAAAAATTTCAGTATTCGGATTTGGGTTATCGTGTCTTGTTTCTATCATGTTGACCCGTTAGCCACCCGATAAGTTATTGTGTCGTGTTGTGTCAATTGGTGAATACTCGTTAAGCTCAAGGGCATTTTTGTAAATTTATCTCTTTCTTTTTTCTTCTTCTCTTTCTTCTATTTTGTCTCTTCTTCCCCCATTCCCCCGACTCTCTCTCTCTCTCTCTCTCTCTCTCTCTCTCTCTCTCTCTCTCTCTCTTCAAAACCCAGCAACCTTTGAGCATTCTTCTTCTCTCAACTTGAGAGTCTCAAGCAGCCACCACACTACCTAACCACCATGAGCCATCCCAGCCACCTCCCCCTTCTGTCTCCGACCGATCGATCCCACCTATTCCCTTACGTTCTCCAATGGCTCTTCCTCCTCCGCTTCCACCATCTCCGCTGCCCAAACCTTCGAGGGCCACTTGCAGGCATCTCCAATCTCACCTTCGAGCCCGTCTATGGACTATTTGATTTTTATTTTTATTTTGCACTGATTGATTTTTTTAAATTTTATGTTTATGTTTATGTTTTTGTTTTTGTTGTGTTTTTATTTATTTATTCTTAATGGATTATCGTGTCTATTGTGTGATTCGCGAATTGTAACGGGTCATGTTCGTGTTTGACATTTTCAACCCTTTTTCTTCTCGTGTCACAGTGGCAAAGTCAGGATTTCATGTGTGTGGGGGCCTCTTACAAATTATAAAGAATTAAAAATTCAAACTCACAATACATACGAAAAATAGTGTATATATATCACATGTCAAGAATTATATTGCTTATTGGTTGCAATCATAATTGTCCTTGACAAAGGGATAGACAAATACATTCTAAGCAAGAAAAATTGCAAGAGATAGACAAAGAGTAGCGATTTAGCAAATATCTTTAAAGCTTTTTCCCCCCATTAAACCCAATAGAAAGAAGAAAAAAAATCAAAATTTCACAAATTAAAAAAAACCTTAGGTCCCTTTATGCATTCATATCATACACGAAAAAATATTTTATGTAAAAATATTGACTAAGTATGAAAAATAGTTTTTTGGAATAATCATTTTCTCAAGATAATTTTTGGCGGCTTTTATTCCTTACACATCAAATAGGAAAACTTGGTTTTATGGGATTTTAGTATGAAGTATATATTGACTTAATGAGCAATCATTTTTAGCATAAATCGTATTTTACACTAAAATAGATTTTTCATATTTTGATTTGGTGGGAATTTGATTTTCTAGTATTTTTATTTGAATCCAAATAGAGTGTACTTACTTATTTACATTGTAAACTTAAGTAAATTGAGTAATATAAAAATAAATTAAAGTAAAAGGACAAAGACATTTACTTAAATGTTGAAAATAGAAATAAGGTCATCTGTACACCTGGAATGCACCTCCACCAACTGAGCAAGAGGACAATTTGAAGTACCTCTTTGTGCCTTAATAGGTCCGCCACAACACTTATGAGTACATATCAAAACGTAAAGTAATTGAAATAATATACATATGGAAATACATAACAATATATTACTTTTAAAATATAAAAAACCTTGAGTGGGGACTCGGGACCACACTGGTCCCAGTGTGGCTCCGCCCCTGTCGTGTTATGTTGTGTCAACCCGTTAAGAAAAGCGGGTTGACACAAAAACGACACGAACACTGAAAAAACGACACCAATGCCATCTCAAATAAAGGGTGGTCGATGATCATCACCCATTGTACCCAACACGTGTCCTACTAAAAAAGTGGGGAGGATTTTGTGAGCCTTCCATGATTTGACTGGGATCAACGTGACTATGACTCTTTATAAATCACCCAGATAATGATTGTGATTCAAAGATGAGTGGGGTGGGCTAGTGGGGTGGGCTACGTCGGTGGTCCCTTGCACTACTGGAATAAGACTCGGTGAGTCATAGGAGACCACCACCACCACCACCAATTTGCTTAGCTAGATTGATTAGGTTTTGATTGGAGATTATGAATTTTCGATAACATTGGAGAGAAGATATATGGTTTTAGTTTTAGGGGGTCCCCCCACCAACTTCCATTGATGTGAGCTGTATTGTGAGTTGATAGGGCATCACGTAACTAAAGTGATCGATCGGCTTAAAGAGCTTTCGGAAGAAGGTGATATTTTCTAAGATGTCAAGTTTCATGGTTGCAACTTGCAAGGATGGATATCGATGTATTCATGGTTAAGGAGCGTTCAATCTTTTAATATGTAATGCGATTTTTCAGATGGATAGGTAGATATGATTTCAGCAACAAAAATTTGGAAGATGAAAATATAACCAGAATTTTAAAGCTGCTGACTCACTATGATCATTGTGATTGTTTCCTAGCGAGATAAAATCTAATGAATCAAGTCTCTTACAAATAGGGTAAATTTATTTGTATTGAAAATTCCTGCCTACTCTTGCCAATAAGAAGATATTTTACTTTATCTGTCAATAAACCAAACACTGCAAAAAGTGAGGTGGTGAGTTTCTTCTATCTTGTTTGTCTCTGGCCTTTAAGTTGCAGCTGTAGAGCAGGATTAGCAGAAAGAGAGGGTGGAATTCTTTATGCAGTATGATATATATGTTGTTAGGATCAATCAATCTTGTATATACTTAGCACAAGTCGATTTCATTTCACGGTCAAAAAAGGACACTCATTCAGAATATATTCAAATGATAAGTCACTGTATACATGCATGTGACTACATATAATAATTAACCAAGGCAATGGCATGATATGCAAGGTCATGACGTTTTCATATAAATTATTCCAACTCTTGGGTTTCTTTCTAATTTACTCCTTGCATGGCAGGTGGCTGACATGAAAGAAAACCAGAAAATCTTGAGAGATGAAAAGTGAAAATCCCATGACGTGTGGTCCTTGATTCCCTTACCCTTCCAATGATTCTATGACGCGTGGAAATATTACTATGTATGTCATAAAATTATTGGTCTGGTCGGGACCGTTTCATAAAAGTCTTTCTTCAGTCAAATAAACCCTAATTAAGGGCCCAAAATTCCTCCCCGTGTGGTTCTAGAACATGTCACGATTGAAGTGCACACACATCATGTCGATGTATAACATATTCAAAAACATCATGTCGATGTAAAAGAATATAATGAAAATGCAAACCATGCGACATCCTTCGGGATAGCTTTTAACTTTTGGCTTTGGGGCCTGATTTGGGCATTTATGATGGCAATCTCTATCTTTCGGTGAGTTGAACAACAACATATAAATTCATAAAGCCTACCTCTGTTTGCATGATCAATTCGATACATGTTATACCGATTAGAGAAGTAAAACTTAGATATCACGGATGTATACCGTATCAAATCTTATCTCTCAAATTCCATATATCCAATTATTTGATTATCGGTTGTCTTGTAAATTGTAATACATGATATATAGTATAAATTATTGTCTACTAACCCTATAGCTAAGACTATAGGCAGCCGCGGGGACCACTACATCTTCCCGTCGATTAGCCCTAAAACAAAAAGCATGCGTTCCCACTAAAAATCTTGCTCCGCATGATTCTCTTGTCTTCTTGAGAGAAATCATTATTTTGTCTTTATTTTTGGAGGACAAAATCTCAACGTCATACGCCTAACAGGACGCGTAAATCCATCAACAAGGTAAAACTGAGCGGTTGATGTCGTGTCGTGCTCATCTTTGCTGTGTCCTACTTCGATTGATAATTTGATATACATAGCATGCTCATGTTACTCAAATTTTCCTTCCACTGTCACTCTTAGAAAAAGGAAATAAAACTTGAAGAAATTATATTGACGGTCAGGACCGCTACCATAAGTTAACAAGGAGCTTCAGGAACATTTCGTGCGTTGTTCAAACTCTTTTCTGCAACAATTGATTTGGTTCACAACTTTTCATTTCGATGTGGACCTTATCGAATACAAACATACGACAAGTGTTTTAAAAAGAAAACCCAATTCTACACCAGTCGGTAAATATTAAGGTGGAGAAAGCCAACCCACCACCACCGACAGGCAGGTCTTTTGTCCACGTATTGATATACACATCAGTCGGTAAATATTATACAGTCATATTCTATTAAGAGATTCTTCAAATAATTTTATTTCAAAGATACCCTTTAAGGTCCATTACAAATTTCTTTTTAACAATTCAAACCATCAATTTTTTAAGTCTACATTCATAGATCATCCTTGCAAAAAATTAGATAAATCAGAAACCGTTTCGACATCCAATTGTGTCCTACAAAATCAATAAACCAGGTGTTTCAAGAAAGTACTAAAATTTCAATAACTCAATTGAGTGGTCAAATGATATCGGATTCAAGTGATTTTTTGTAGAGATAATCTTTGAATGATTATATATATATATATATATATATATACTTAAATCGCTATGCTTTCCAGACAATAATGTGGTGATAAAAATGACAAGGAAAAGATGTATGACTTTCACCCAACTGCATCATAACTAGAAATTGTGCTAGTTCATATTCACGACATAAGAAATCGACCCAAAAATAAAAAAATTCAATTGCATGTAGCTGAGAAATGAAGATTGGATTTGGGAAGAAACTTGTGACTTGACATTTCTAGTACACTATTGACAATCCACATAATCCAAACTCCAAACTATAAAAAAGGCTAAATGTGAAAGAAAATAAAATTGCAATGAAATTCAAAAGAAAGCCCTGAGAAGAGGGTTTTTATATTCTTTTTTTGTATTTATATTTAACAGGGGGTTTGGACGGCTGATCTTCCATAGATTATTATTCCTCAAATTCATGCATGTGGTCTAAGAGGTAGTTGGCAGCCAACTCTTCGTTCTTGTTGCAGGCAAAGAACACCTCCAATACAATTGCTCGATCAAATCCCATTGCTTCAAGCTGGCAAGGATAAACAAATCATCAATAAGAACGAAAATTGTCCGGTCAAAGAACAACAGGAATAAATCATTGAAAGTTAGAACTCTTACAACCACAGAAACCACGCGTCCCTTACGCAGAGAGTGGATTAAAAATAGCCACAATAAGCAAACTAAAACTTTTAAGGTCCAATACACACAACTCCTTCAGGTAATAAATTGTTGGCAATAATTAAAACACATATGTCATGCAATTCTGCAAAGCATAACACTGATACCATAACCATAAAGCTAAATCAGTTCATGAAAATCACTGTTTTAAATCAGTAATGATTGGACCAAAACTGAAGACTTTTAAACCCTCGAGACTAATTATTGCATATTCATCAAGTTTTTCTAGATCTCTCCCTTCCTTCTCATTTTTCAGATACTTCCAAGCGTATTGGGTTAAATGGAAATCACAAATAAACTTTTTCGCTCAATGAATTTTTAATAAATTTTGTTCAATTAGGTAATTAAAGGCAGTGTTTCCTGTTTTCATCTTAAAAGTATTCTTCAAATCAAGTTCAAATTTTTTATTTCACATGATTTTAGCTACATTTCATGTGAATTGCATGTATTAAATATAGTGTTTATATAAAAAGGGAGAACTTACACGTTCTATAGCTTCACGCTCCTCAGGAGTAACACTTATTGACTGCGGCACTGCTGCATCGCCCAATATGTTCCTGAAACAAAGTGACAAATGAGAAAGATAAACATTCATAATCATGTATCATACACGTAACCAACAACAAACCCCAAAGACTAAAAGATTACATAAAAGGTAAGATAATAAACTCCTTACCCTTCTCCACCTTCCACAGGTTCATTAACCAGGCGAAGGAAGTCAGCCTGATGCTGTTGAATTAGCCTCATAAGATTAGGATTTTGTTTCCCTAACTCTTGAAGCATAGGCTGTAACAAAAATTGAAGAATTATCGCCAAAGGAACAGGGTGAACAAACAACATTTGGGTTGGGAAGAAGTACCTGCAATATTTGTGGATTAGCCTGCACCATAGCTCGCAAGGCTTGGAACTAAGACAAACAACACCAAATCGAGAGTTCAAAAAACCAGAATGTTTAAGTGTGGGTTCATTCATACATGAACGCACATAAACATGCACATGCACACATATAAATAGAGAGAGGGAGATAAATGACCTGTTGGCTGTCACGCAGAAAATCAAGATTGCCTGCACCAGCACCACCAGCACCCACATTCGGAAGGCCCTGTTTCCATAAAGGCATGTGTATCACTGAAAAATTCTTCCACCATAATTAATCACAGGTGCTGCATGATAAGTACCTGGGGAAAAAGGTTTAAAGGATTGGCATTAGGTCCGCCTGGAGGAGTGGATGCTGGTTGTGCTGATTGTGGAGGTTGTGCTGGAAGGTTTGCAGCTTCCCCACTCACAGGAATATGGGCTACAGGTGGAACTTCGGGTTGCTCAGGGATACCCTTCAAGAAATACCAAATTGGCATCAAAAGACAACAATAATCACAGAGCAGGGATAACCACTGCTTTTTGGTTCTGAAAATCACTACTCTTATCAACTCTTTTTTCTACAATACTACTCAACATTGTTACCATTGTTGAAAATTTGATAGAGAACCATGATGTAGAAGATATATAACTAAGAGAGTAGAGCAAGTCCTGAATTTTTCATTATTATATCTCCACTTACAGAATAAAGATAGTCAATAGCTCTCGCTGGGTTGTTGAAAGCAGCACGAAGAGCACGTACAACAGTATCCCTGTCCCAAGTACCTCCACCCATATCCAGAATTTGCTGAATTGTTCCCTCCAAGTTAGTTCCAGCTACCAGATCAGATGCTGCTTGGCCGTAGGGATTAGATTCTACCCTGCTTCAACAATTCCACAGAATTGTATTAGGAAAGAAAAGAATATATAAAGCCAGTGATGAACTTAATGAGGAAGGGGCGGGGGACATTGGCTACAGATCTAAAACTGAAAGCATCACCGGAAGGAACAAAATTACTCACTCTGTGGTAGCTGAAGATACAGGAGCAGGTGTGGTAACCGAAGCAGGCCTGAGAAATCAAGAAAAATTACAAACAGAACATGTATAATGAAATATGAATATCATACTTTTGGTACAACTAAAACTTATACAAAACAAGACTCACGATGCTGAGGTTGGTATTGGAGCCTGAGGTGCCGTTAATGCCACAGTTGGAGCAGCAGAAGCACTTGGCTGTGGTGCCTGCACATAAAACAACACTCAGTAACTACACTCACAGCCCAACATAAAAAGATAAAAAAGAAAGCTTTAGTTCGTCCACAGACATGCATGCAAATAGATCTGGGTTACTGAGCTTGTTTAGTTCACTAAGTCTGTGTAGAAGGTTTTCTCTTTTTATAATCCCAGGCTCATAACTTTTCTTCTAAAGTCAAACAAGGAAATCAAAGTATATACACATACTAACTCTACGTTTAACAGTATCTCAGCTCTAACGGAACTAATATGTAACAGAAGTAATCCAATGTGTATTGAATGAAAAACTCATTATAAAGATAAATTGTGAAGAATGGAATTTAACATAAGATTATAGATGAATCCCAAGAATTTGAACCAAAGCATGTGGTAAACTCCACGCCACTTCCACAGAGAAAACAAATCTCAGAAACAATGAAAAAAAAATATGTGTCTTACCTTAGTTATAGTCGCAGTTGATGCACCTGAACCTTCACCAAGCGAGCTCTTACTCTAGCATTGTTAGGTATATAAAGTAAGTCAAAACAACTTGTCATCATTCTAAACCGACAAAGAAGAGAAGATTGAGCAACATTATCCGGTGGGAGAAGGAATTCAACACCACAAATAGTTGGCATAAATCAGATGCGAACGAAATAAGGGTATCAAAACGACATCACCAACTTTAAGTAAAACAAATTTGACAGGAGTTGGGCATAAACTAGACGTGAATAAACAGGAAATTCACAATACAAGAATAAGACATTAGCACCAAATAGAAATTTCAAAAGAAGTGAATGCCATACAATAATTTCCATTTCCATGATGGATGTTTAGCAAGACATTAGCTATAATACAAACATAATTACTGTCACTAATTTATTATTTGATGGAAAATGTAGCACTCTAAACTATCGAATACAAAAATAAAAATACCTTAGTCAACATTATCACAACAAAGCTGTTTTCAGCAACTTTGTTTTCGTCCAATGTTGTGCTATCTTTAAGTACTTTTCCTTGATGAATTAGCATCTGTTGTGAAGCAGGATATACATCTGAACCTTGACTAGTTTCTATCTGTTTCTTCACATCAGCAACCTGGAAAGAGTAGTGGTTTTTTGTGAATAATGTAATTTGGATAAAGTAGCCAGTAATTATTGCAAGTAAATTTATAAGCACACCCAACCACATTTCCTACATAAAGCAAGCTGAATGTACTCAATAATGAAGCAAAGTCTGCCATACCATAGAGCTTGAAAATTGCGATAAACGAAGAAACGAAAGGAAACAAAATGAACGAGTGATTTAACAAGGAAAGCGTAAATTCCCAGATTCCAATTCCGCCATAAACCAAAAATCCTCACAAGTGTTAGAAGCAAAAACCTAAGTCAAATTAACGTACACAAGCCAAAAACAGAAAAACCTGTTAAAGCTTGCACATTAAGTCTTTACCAAATTACGAAACAAATAGAAAATCGACACCAAAACCCTAGAAAACACTCCAATTACGATCATAATGCTCGATTGAATTTTTATATTTTTTATAAAACACGGAACTAAAAAAATGAAAGAATTCAAAACGACTGAGGCTAACCGTGTCGTCAGGCTTCACTTCGACGTCGAAGTGAGTGCCCTTGAGAGTCTTGACAAAAATCTTCATCTTCTGCTAGTCGGAGAATCGCCGTCCCTACAGTCTCGAAGGCTGTGATCTGCTCAAGGGGTTTAAAGAAAGAAGCCGAATGCGCAAGTAAAGTGAGGCAAGACTAAATAAAGAAAAAAAATACAAAGCCCAAATTTGCTGGCTTAAATACGAGGGCTAGCGGCTCACATGTATACGCGCTAGAAGGAGAAGGCGAGATACACAGAATGAAAACTGCGTTGGGTTTTTTCATTAAAAAAAAAAAAAAAAAATTGCGTTGGGTATAAGATGAGCGGTGCAGATGGCAGCTTGTAGTTTGCGTTTGTGAGCGCGTGGTTTGTGTTGCGAGATTTTTGCGTCTGATAAGAGCATCTCCAAGGGAAGAGCATCTTTGTGATTGACTCCTACACCGCCGATGTGGACCCTTCCAAAAGCTCAAATGGAGGAGAAAAACTTCCCTGTAACAAGGTACCACTGTCAGCAAACCACGTAAGTATCCAAGTCAATAAAATGTCGACAGCTGGCAACTAATTTTACTTCCAATTTTAAATATTAAAAAAAAAGTTCTTAACCCATTTTCTTTTCTTTCTTTCGCATCCCTCTCTCTCATCCATTAATCTCTCTCTTCAATCACTCCTCCACCATCATCATCACCCACACGCGCCTGCATTCACTCCTCTTTTTCGATTCAATCACTCAGCGCACATAATCAATTTGTTTTTCAATTTAAAATTTTACGAAGTATTTTCACCCATGTTCTTCCTCTTCTCTCTCTCTCCCCCATTCCTCTTGCAGTCCGTAAAAAAAAACTTTTTTCTTCTTTTATTTCTGGTGTTTCACTTCCTCTTAATACTTTGTGATAATGGAATGGCGGGAGAGTTTCCTTTGATCGGGAGAAGAAATCAATACATGGTGCGATTTTTCTCCCCAAAACCGCACCTTCACTGTTCCCTGACAGTTCTCTCAGCTTCACCATTCCAAATTTCCCAAATCTACCCAATAGATAATAAAATTTGAAGAAAAAAAGAGGAAAGAGATTCCTCAGATCTGGAGGAGAGAGAGTGACGCCGGAGAAGGTTTTTCTTCCCCAAAACGTAAACTGTTCCTCCACATAACCGAAGCAAACCCAAAATTTCTCAACTCCACCATTTACAAATTTGCCAGATTTCTCCAATAAATATACCTCAATAAAATTAAAACTGAGATATCAACATCGAGTGTGGGTAGTGAAGGATTACCGATTGAAGAGAAAAATAGGAATGCAGGGGTGTGTGGATGGATGATGATGGAGGATGAGTGACTAAAGTGAAGAAAGAGAAAGATTAATGGATGAGAGAGAGAGAGGGATGTGGAAGAGAGAGGAGAAAATGGGTGCTGAACATATTTTAATATATAAAATTGGAATTAAAATTAGTTGCCAACTGTCGATATTTTATTGGCTTGGGACACTTACGTGGTTTGCGTACAGTGGCATCCCTGTGACGGGGGAAGTTATGCTTGGCTCCTGACATAGGACGTGGCCTCTTTACAAAAAGACACTTTTTTTTTCTTTTTTTAGGTTTTTGGTTTCTTTCAACTCTCTAACCCAAGTCTTGTTGGGAGTGGATCCGATGTCCCCAATTTGGTGTACCCCTCATGTTCCTTCTTTAAATATTTGACAAGTGTCCTATCACTTAACCCTAATATAACAGTGTTAACTTAATAAAATAAAAAACTAAAAATTGAAAAACAACATAACAATAAATCATAGCAGCCACTATTACCAAGTCCCTCCGCCCAACAAACACCAACAGTCCACTCCAACCTCTTTTTTAACCTTGGGAGCCTCACGAGCAAAGATAACCGGCATTTTGGGATATGAGGTTAAAGCTCGTCATCAATCAGCATTAAGAACTCCAACCTGGCAGCCACCCACTCCAACCTCTGTTTATGTATCTGTCTCTTTTCTCATCCCTCCCTCCCTCCCCCCTCTATATATCGTTCTTTTCTCTGCCAATCTTTATTTTTTTGTTTCAATTTGATTTTTGGGTTTGGTTTTGTTGTTTTTGCATGTGTTTACAATGAAAGGGACTGCTTGCTAGTGTATGATTTCGGGGAAGGGTGGTTGATTTTTATTGGTAGCAGAGCTTTAACCCACTACTAGATGGTGAACCTAGGGCAGCTTATGTTGGGTGGCTGGCCTAGGGTAGGGTAAGAAAGGGAGGTTGCCGCCAGTGGGATGGGGTGATTGGGGTGGGTGACTGTTGGTGTTTGCTGGGCAGAGGGACTTGGTAACAGTGGCTGCTATGATTTATTGTTATTTTGTTTTTCAATTTTTAGTTTTTTATTTTATTAAGTTAACACTGTTATATTGGGGTTAAGTGATAGGACACTTGTCAAACATTTAAAGAAGGGACATGAAGGGGACACCAAATTGGGGACAACGGATCCGCTCCCAGTCTTGTTGGCTGGTTTTAACTCTAGCTTCCTCAACAGAAACTCCAACTTTTTAAGACTCTCCACACCCTTATCGTCACTATCAATTAGAACCACTGGATCATAGGGTTAATTACTCAAATGGTCATCAAATTTATACCTGATTTACATTTTGGTCTCTCAATTAAATTATTCGTTCAAATGGTTCATCAATTCTATATTATTCAGTCAATTGGTCATACCGTTACATGCTGTCACTGTTGTCGTTAAATATGAGGGCAAATTGGTCATTTTGTACGTTAAAAATAAATAAATACTTAAAAATGAAATAAAAAGATATATATATATATATATATCTCTCTCTCATGACCACCACCCTCAAGCTCCAACCCCAAAACCCACCCCACAACCACCCTCCACCCCAAGCCCCATGAACCCAAAACCCCAACTCCTCCCACCCTCCACCCGAGCCAGCAACTACAGAAAAAGAGAAGAAAAAAAAAAATCTTCCACAAACCCCATCCCAACAAACCCAGAACACCAACTCAACAACCACCCAAACCCTCTCCCCCCTACCCCTTGATTTCCCTTCGTTGTTGAGAGACAACCACCCACCACCCTCCTCCCTACACAACAACCACCTTTCATCCACCAAAAAATATTCTCAAGACACCCAAAAATTCCCACCCCATTACTATTTTAATTTTTTCTTGATGTTGTAGTTTTGATCTTGTTGATGGTAATAGTTTACCAAATGAGTTGAAAGAGTGGGGGTGGGTCTTCGTGGTTGGTATGGTGGGAATACAAATTAGTTTCATCAACTCATCGCTTTCTCGTGACAAAATTTGTATCTTTCGTGGTATGGTGGGAATACAAAATTTGTATCCTCCCTCCAAAACAATGGTGTTTCTAGCTTGTGGCAAGCTGAGCTCATGCTCGGCCCAAATTTTTGTTAAAAAATTCTTACCTACACTACATGTGTTCCCCACATAAATTAAGCATATACAAACCTATACATGTTATATAACTAAGGGAAAATTGTAGAGAGAATTGGAAATTAGAGAAAGACAATAGAAATTGTTCAATCAACTTGTATATCTCATCTTGATAAGACCTCTTATTTATAGGCTTACAATGGTAAGAAAACATTAACAACTCATAAGTTACAAGCCCATAACTACGGTATTTAGTGTATAGGTTACATAGAATTAGAAAGGGTGAATGCTAAGAGGTATGGTGGTCATCCACCAACTCATGCATTTACAACACTCCCCCTTGGATGTCCACCATACAATTGACATAGTTGCCTCATTAAAAACCTTGCTCGGAAAACCCAGTGGGACAAAACCTAAGCAAAGGGAAAAAGAGTGCAACATTCTTCTGGATCATTGATATGGTGTTGGACACGCTTATGCTACCTCATTAAAACCTTGCTAGGAAAAACCCAATGGGACAAAACCCTAGTCGAAGGGAAAAGAGTACAGCGCGCATATAATGCTCCCCCTGATGACAACAAACTTGAATTATTTGAAGATGAAATACAAATGATATTGATATCTCAATTTCCTCCTGCAGGGTGAACTTTGGTAATGCTTGTATAAAAATTTCTTCAATATCATCATTGGATCCCTGTTGAGGTTAGAATAATACCAAAAATATCTAGAAAAAATCCTTTCACATTAACAACTCTTAAAATAACATCATATTCTATAATATCATCAAAATAATAATATAAGCAAACGCATATGTTACCGTTACGAGAACAAGAGTATAAAATTGCATGATGTAATGAGCTATTCATATACATTTTTGTATACTATGCTAGCATGTCATAGGCTCTTCAAGAGACCTAAATATTTTGATAACTTCTTTAAAAATTTGAATACGTTGCAACGATTTTGAACTTGAATTTTAATTCATAACTCAGTAAATACCCTCACTTGAGGCAATTAGATCATTTTCATTTCATGAAAATTGAGTATAGACATTGAGCTTCAGGCTCCTTAACTTCTTAGAGATTTACTTTCAATAATTTATATAATGTATGACATTTTACATCTCTTAGAATTTATTCCTATGTATTCTTCAAAAGATCGCTTCTGGCGATATGCTTAACTTCATAATCTTTTAGATTTTTCATCTCCAATTCATTTTTTAAATCAGGGGAATCCTTTGTAAACTCTTCAAGAGTTCTAACAAAATTCTTCATATATATACTACAATGATGGTAAACTCATTTCCAAATTATTTATATATCCCTTTTGTAATAGATATTCATTAAGACAATTATACCATATTCTTCCACAATACTTTAATCCACACAAGGATCATTACAAGCCATCATATTTTAATCATTTGCTTCAGGCATTCTGAATCCTTCAGGAATTTTTATACACATGAATTTTCCATAAATATGCATAACATAGCTGCATATGTTTACCATCATAATCCCGTATCTTTACTGGGAAATGTTGTGCCATATCATCAAGTGATTTATTTCACTTCATTTCAAACACCAATTTGTAACATATACATTTTTATATCCTTTTGGTGTTTAACTATAGGTTCAATCATTGCACTTTTTCTGGAAATATCCAACTTTACTGGATTGCCTCTTCCAGTTGGCCAATCTTTATTTATATTTGTCGACAATTATAACAAGTGGTGCAATATCATCATGTATAGCCCTTGATAACTTTAGTATGTACTACAAACCAATATATCATCAATTCATGATCCCACGATTCTAACGTGCATGCGCATGCATAATTTATAAGCATCTCATTGCTTTCATTATTTTCTGGTACCAGTGCCACTTCAGAGGCTTTCATTGTCACTTTATGGACAAATATCTCTTCTAAGATGTATAATTTATAGAATGTGGATCATAACCTCTTGTAGAGCGTTATTTTGAATAGGGCTTAAACTTTACAATTAATCTCATCTTCTGATGAGTTAAGTCTTTTGAACCTATAGATCTATCATGCTTCAGGCATCCAACAGCTTTTATGGGGAGTTCAGTTTTTGCAATCTATAAATCTGTCATACTTCAGGTATGCAACAAATTAACTATTAGTAGTCACTTACTTTGTGTCTGTATATGCTTCTTGTCTTTTGACTTACAATCCTTTTTGTGTTTGAATATACTTCTGGCATTTATTTTTTTTTATACCAATTTGTTTGATGAGATAATAATAAATACATTTCATAATCATTCACGGCGTTATTTGTTCTTTCAGGAACAACTAAATCTCCCCCTAACGACGGGAATTTTGGTCTCATCAAAATAATACCAAGAATGTCATAAGTATTGTCCTTCGGGGACCTTAATTCATGTCATAAGTATTTTCCTTCAAGATCCTTAATGCATTCGGTGTGCATCATATTAATATTGACATGTTAATGGGTCGTCCTTCTGGGACTTTAATTTATGCAGTATATTATCAATGTATTCAACTTGCAATCTTCAGAATTTGCACTGTATTTAATCATTTAGAAATAGATACATATCAGGATGATTCAAGCCTTTCCTCTAGAATGACCCTTTGTATGTAATCCAAGTCATTCTTCTAGAATGATATTTTGTACATAATGCAAGTCGTTCTTCTGAAACACTCTTTTGTGCATAAAACATATCGTTCTTATGGAACGATTGCTTACATGTCATTCTTCCAGAATGGTCTTATCTTCTCATTTTGTGCTTTGAACTACTGGTTCAAATTACATATAAAAATAATTAAAATTAAGAACCAAGGAACTCGAAAGTTCCAATTAGAATTTGGTTTTGATTCCATTGTGAAAAACATGATAAAGATATAATTTTTCAAAACAATTTGATTCTGAACTTCAGGTTCAAATTAAAATATCATATATGTTATTGACAATGTATGAACTGCAGGTTCTTGATAAGGTATGAACTTCAGGTTCTAGAATTTCCTTCTTTTTAATTTAATGCACATGCGGCCGAAACTTACAGTTTGGATTAGACATAATAAGAACTTCGGGTTCTAAGATATTTGAACTTCGGGTTTTAAGGTATTTGAACTTTGGGTCATATGAGGAACTTCAGGTCCTTAAATACAAATTATTGAAATGAATAACTAAATATAACAATAAAAATAAAATAATAATTAAATACTAGAATAAAATAAATTGTTGGAACTTCTGGTTCCAGGTTAGAGAAAAATCAAAGAATTCCAAGTCTTTATTTACTTTTTGAGAATTGCAGAACTCCAAGTCCTTATATAGATATTATATGGATTGAGAACTAAGAGACTTCGGGTCTTTATTTAATTATATAAGAATAATTTAGGGACTTCAGGTCCTTGCATAAAATAAAAAAAATGAAACCAAAGAAAAGAACCAAGTAAAAGTGAAATACAACAAAAATAAAATAAAATATTACACTAAAATAAAGTGTTGAAACTTCTGGTTCCAAAGAAAAAAGAATCAAAGAGCTTCAGGTCTTCATTTGTCTTTTAAGAATTGGGGAACTTCAAGTCCACAAATATTTATATTATAAGAATTGCCTTTTAAGAACTGGGCCTTACATATAAAATATTGACAAAAATAAAATACAACAACAAAAGTAGGACAAAAATTAAATTACCGTAAAATAAATAGTTGAAACTTCTGATTTCAATAAAAGTGATTGAAGAACTTCTAGTCTTTTATGCCTTTTAAGAAAAATGAGGAACTTCAAGTCCACAAATAGTTATTTTACAAGTATTGATATGGGAGATCTTCTGGTCCCAATTAATAGAAAATGAATTTAGGAATATGTAAACCTTAATTGACTATAAATATAATATAATATGCACCAATAATTTCTTCATATCACTTATAATTATCACATTTGTTCAATATTTAAACTTCAGGTTTAAATTATTATGATATGGACTTCAAGTTCCAATATCTGAATTAGCAAAATCCCTTTTTTTCATTCAGGTACATGGTGCTAAAGTTGTTCACAATAAATTGAACACATTACTGTATAGTGGGATTTATAACTCAAACGAGACTACACAGCTTATGAGTGTCTTCAAATTTATAAACCATAACAGTGAGAGAACCAACTAATATTTGGTATTGATCAACGTGATTCACGTTAACATTTAATCACCTTTTCACTTTGTAAACCATGAAATTATATATGTACGTACACATATATAAAAGGATTTTCTGGCCCTTTTTAGATGTATAAAAATTGTGTCTTCTGGCTCATTCCTTCACATGTATAGAATTTAGGATCTTCAAGTCCTTCATTAAATATATTGAGGATCAAGATCTTCGGGTCTTAATTCCCCACCCTTTTTTTTTTCCAGCTCCATCATAATACACATAGTATAGAGGGGAACGAATATTATATTTTCGTATAAATGTGAACCATTTATAATAAATGGGCATTGATTGCTTCTAGCAATTATGATTTCAGTTATATATATACAAATATAGAGGTATATATACATATAGTAAAACAATAAATATCATGGCATGTATACATAAAGTTATAAGTCAAACCAATGAACTAACTATATATATGTATAGGTTATATATATCATATTATATTACCATTGTAAAACGAAATTAACTAGTAACCCAAAATAAAATAAAATAAAATGAGTAAAGTGGTATAACCAAAGAATAAAATAAATAAATTAAAGACTATGAAATTCCAAGATAATCTAATATTAATGTGGATTCAATATGTAGATAAAACTACAAGTTTAAGAATTGGATTTCCAACCAATTCAGGTTCATATTGGCACAAATAAATAATGAACTTCAGGTTCATATTTAGTATTAAGATCCGTGAAATCCTATGAACTTTAGGTTCATATCAACATATATTCGAAACTTCAGGTTTGAATGCATAGATCTAAATAAATTGAATTAATAGTTGTGCTTTGAACTTCATATTCAAATTGATGTATATGCACTCGAAACTTCTGGTTCGGGTTCTTGACATACGTAGGCCTCATAGAATTCTGATTTTGATTAATACAAAATCAAGGAGTTTCATGTCCTTATGTGCTCTTTAAATTCACGGAACTTCACCCCTTAATTATTTAGAATCAAAGAACTTCAGGTTTTGATCCAATAAAAAGGACTCTAGGTCATAATCAAATTATATGATGAGGATTGAGGAACTTCGGGCCCTGATTTTTTTGTAAAATACAAACTCATTATAATAATTAAGATCATACCAAGAAAATTCAGAGAAAGAAAACATACCAAGAGCAATGTCGTGCTGATAACGTGTTATATAACTAAGGGAAAATTGTAGAGAGAATTGGAAATTAGAGAAAGACAATAGAAATTGTTCAATCAACTTGTATATCTCATCTTGATAAGACCTCTTATTTATAGGCTTACAATGGTAAGAAGACATTAACAACTCATAAGTTACAAGCCCATAACTACGGTATTTAGTGTATAGGTTACATAGAATTAGAAAGGGTGAATGCTAAGAGGTATGCTGGTTATCCACCAACTCATGCATTTACAACAATACAAACCTTTTTTCTTTCTTTTCCTTCCCTCTTCTCTCCTCTCTCTCCTTTTTCACTTCTTTTCCTTCTCTCCTCTCCCTCTTTTTATTTTTCTTTTCCTTCTCTCATCTCTCCTCTCTTTTTCTTTTTTTCCGTTCTTTTCCTTCCATATTCTCTCATCTCTCTCTTTCTTTTTTCTTCCTTTTACTTCTCTCTTTTTTTTATAAAAAAAAAAATTTACCTACACTACTTATAATAATAATTATTATTATTATTTGTCTTGCACAAACCCCAAGCCCGCCTATAATTTTGTTTTTTTTTTTTGTATCACACAAAGACAATTGTTATAGAAGTTTTAGAAATTGTTTGTATTAGTAATATAGATTTTGAGGGTAACTCATTACGTTCCCCTACTATTTATCTTTTTTTTTATTAATGAAAGTATCCTACGTTGAGTTAGTAATAAGTTTTGCCCTGTCGGCTTTTAAATCCTAGAACTGTCATTGCCTCCAAAAGCCAATCGGCAGAGAAGGGACAAGGCTCCTCCAAGCTCATGTTTTCAGCCTTAATGTAGGCCTAAATCTCTTGGAGTGAAAGAGACTTCTCGTGAGGCTCGGAATAGGAATCAGAATTGGAGGGAGGATAAGGCGGCAGAGATAGGAGTGGGCGTCGACGTCATACTTCATGTGAAGGGTGATGGGACGGCGGGTCTTGGTGCCCGTTTGGGAATTGATTATAATGATGGCTCGATTGGAATTGATTGATTTGCTACACTAAAAATAACAACTCATAAACTAAGGGGTAAACGGCCGAAAACCCCCCTGAACTATAACGCTAATTGAAATGTCAACCATGAATTATTTTTTTAGCCAATTTAACCATTAGACTAGTTTAAATGGCCAATTTACCCCATGTCGTCAAGTTTTTAGACTTCCATTCAATTTTCTGTTAATTATAAGGGTAAGTTTGTCATTTTACAAGGATAATACCAAAAAATAATATAGCCGCGCGGCTATACTAATTCTTTTTTTTTATTTATATAAATCTTTTTCCTTTTCCTCCTTCTTCTTCCCTCTGTTTTCTTTGCTAGGAATTGATCAAATTCTACCCAACCAACAGCTAGAGCATGGAAAATAGGTGAGAAAGCATACCTCACTCGTCAAGATTGGTGACCGGAGTAAGGAGAACGAAAGCTTGGAATTTCTATCAAAAACCGACGCGATCTTGGATGTTTTCTGGTGAAATCCGGCGGTTCCAAGGGCAGGGATCAGTTTGGAAAGGAAGGGGAAGTGGTGGCGGTTCAATCCGGTCCGGTCTTGTCCGTCGGAGTGGAGGGTTGCACTGGTTATGGAGGGAGAAGGTGACGGCTGTGCAAAAGAGAGGGGAGGGGGGGGGGGGGGGGGGTTGTCGCGGCAGCTAGGTTTTTTTTTTTTTTTTTTTTTTGCTTCTTTAGTTTTTAAATATTTAATTATTTTTAACGGAAAATTGGATGAAACTACATGGAAACTAACGACAGGGGGTAAATTGGCCATTTAAAATAGTATGTTGGTTAAATTGGCTGAAAAAATAATTCTTGGTTGACATTTCAATTAGCGGTATAGTTCAGGGGGGTTTTCGGCTGTTTTTGTTACATCGAGGAGAGAACCAATCTGTTCTTGTTACATGAAGAAGAGAGGGAGTTGTGCATGGGGCTGGTTTTTTTTTTTTTTTTTTTCTTCTTATTATTATTTTTTGTTTAATTTATTTATTATTTATTATAATCGAATATACAAGTTTACCCTTGTAGTTAACGAAAAATTGGATGAAATTCACAAAACTTAATGACAAGAGCTAAATTGGCAATTTTAATTAATTCGAGTGTTAAATTAGTTGGCCTTCTAGTTCGGGTGGTGTACGGCAATTTATGAAGTTTTTTCACTACAGGACTAGTGAAATCACAGACCACATAACATAACAGATTAATTCATGACATGTGTAGAAAATGATGAGAGAAAGAAACAAAGAAATAAATAAGAGAGCGTATAGGATGTAGGGGTGGCGGGGTGTACTCAGTTAATTTTAAGGTTCATTTAGTAGCACTCTTTTTTTATGTTGTCAATTTTAAAAGAATTGTCTACTTTAGTATTAAAGTAGTATTGTCACGAGTTTTTATAAATAAATAAAAGCCTAAATTTACCCTGTATTTTTAAAAATATTAATTTTTTTAAAAACTATTTTAAAAAAGCCTAAAACTCACTTCTATAGACTTAAATACCCTCAAAATTAAAATCCACATAATAATAAAAAAGTCAAGACAAAAAATAAAAGGAAGAAACAAAGAAGAGAAATGGAATCCACCAAAAGAATTAAAGTCAATAGAGTCTTCACATCACTTTAGAAAATCGAACTTGTTCGTATTACTTCTACTTCTCATTTGGTTGAAGTGTGGAACCAAATTTACGTGTTTTATCTTTGTATGGTAAACTCACTGCATTGACCACTACCATAACCAAGGAGCTTTAGGAACCTTCCCTGCATTGTTCAAACTCTTTTCTGCAACAATTGATTTGGTTCACAACTCTTCCCGACACCTTCTGTTGTGAACCTTATCGAATATAAACATACGACAAATATATTAATAAGGATAAATACTTCCCTCCTTACCCATGAGGAGGAATTCTTCCTTAACTACTATTTGCGGCTCAACCACAAAGTGACGTGTCCTCTGTTTTTTATTTGTCAAAACTTTTCTTCTTTCTTTTTTCACTTTTACTGAAGCCCAAATGTTTTACCAAAACAACAAAGGGCCACAAAGACTTAAAATTTTAACCGAGTAAGGATTTTTTATTTATTTAAAATGGCAGAGAAAAATCGAAGTAAAAATGAAAAGCTAGGGGTTCAGTAAAAGTGGGAAAAAAAAAAAGAAAAAAAAAACTGTTTTGACAATTAAAAAAAGGACACATGTCACTTTCCTGTTGAGTCACAATAGAAGGCAAGGACTGAGGCTCCGTATGGCTAAGGAGGGAAGTCATCGGTCTGTAAATATTTAGGTGGAGAAAGCCAGCCCACCACCAACAGGCAAGTCCTTTGTCCATGTCAAAATATGCATCTTCTCCTTCATCCAGATCAATGCTCTACTTCAATCCCTATGCTTCCAGACAATAATGCGGTGATAAAAATGACAAGGAAAAGATGTATGACTTTCACCCAAATCATAACTAGAGATTGTGCTAGTTAAAAACTTATTCCTATTCACAACATAAGAAATCGACCGAAAATAAAAATAAAAATCAATTCATTGTACCTGAGAAATGAAAGATTGGATTTGGGAAGAAGAAAGTTCTGACTTGACATTTCTAGTAAACTATAGACAATCCACATAATCCAGACTGCAAACTTAAAAAAGGCTAAATGTGAAAGAAAATAAAATTGCAATAAAATTCAAAAGAAAGCCATGAGAAGAGGGTTTTTTATATTCCTTTTTTTTTCTTTTTTTTTAACAGGGGGCTGGACGGCTGATATTCCATAGATTATTCCTCAAATTCATGCATGTGGTCTAAGAGGTAGTTGGCAGCCAACTCTTCGTTCTTGTTGCAGGCAAAGAAAACCTCCAATACAATTGCTCGATCAAATCCCATTGCTTCAAGCTGGCAAGGATAAACATATCATCAACAAGAAAGCAAATTGTCCGCTCAAAGAACAACAGGAATAAATCATAGATATTTAGAACTCTTACAACCACTGAAACCACAAGTCCCTTATGAAAAAAGTGGATAACAAATAGCCACAATAAGCAAACTAAAACTTCTAAGGTCCAATACACAAAACTCCTTGAGAGGTAATAAGTTGTTAGCAAGAATTAAAACACATAGGTAATGCAAATGTGCAAAGCATAACACTGATACCATAACCATAAAGCTAAATCAGTTCATGAAAATCATTGTTTTAAATCAGTAATGATTGGACCAAAACTGAAGACTTTCAAACCCTCGAGACTAATGATTGGACATTCATCAAGTTTTTCTAGATCTCTCCCTTCCCTCTTATTTTTCAGATACTTCCAAGCGTATTTGGTTAAATGGAAATCACAAATAAACTTTTTCACTCTTATGAATTTTTAATAAATTTTGTTCAATTAGGTGATTAGGCAGTGTTTCCTGTTTTCATCTTAAAAGTATTCTTCAAATCAAGTTCAAATTTGTTATTTCACATGATTTAAGCTACATTTCATGTGCATTGCATGTATTAAATATATTGTTTATATAAAAAAGGGAGAACTTACACGTTCTATAGCTTCACGCTCCTCAGGAGTAACACTTATTGACTGCGGCACCGCTGCATCGCCCAATATGCTCCTGAAACAAAGTGACAAATGAGCAAGATAAACATACATAATCATGTAACATACACATAACCAACAACAAACCCTGAAGACTAAAAGAGTACATAAAAGGTAAGATAGTAAACTCCTTACCCTTCTCCACCTTCCACAGGTTCATTAATCAGGCGAAGGAAGTCAGCCTGATGCTGTTGAATTAGCCTCATAAGATTAGGATTTTGTTTCCCTAACTCTTGAAGCATAGGCTGTAACAAAAATAGAAGAATTATCGCCAAAAGAACAGGGTGACTAAAAAACATTTGGGTTGGGAAGAAGTACCTGCAATATTTGTGGATTAGCCTGCACCATAGCTCGCAAGGCTTGGAACTGAGACAAACAACACCAAATCGAGAGTTAAAAAAACCACAATGTTCAAGTGTGGGTTCATTCGTACATGAATGCACACACACATGCACATGCAAACATATAGATAGAGAGAGGGAGAGAGGGAGATAAATGACCTGTTGGCTGTCACGCAGAAAATCAAGATTGCCTGCAGCAGCAGCACCAGCACCCACGTTCGGAAGGCCCTGTTTCCATAAAGGCATGTGTATCACTGAAAAATTCTTCCACCATAATTAATTCCAGATTTGGCATGATGAGTACCTGTGGAAAAAGGTTTAAAGGATTGGCATTAGGTCCGCTTGGTGGAGTGGCTGCTGGTTGTGCTGATTGCGGAGGTTGTGCTGGAAGGTTTGCAACTTCCCCACTCACAGGAATACGGGCTGCAGGTGGAACTTCAGGTTGCTCAGGGATACCCTTCAAGAAATACCAAATTGGCATCAAAAGGAAAATACAATAATAATCGAAGAGCAGGGATAACCATTGCTTTTTGGTTCTGAAAATCACTACTCTTATCAACTCTTTTTTCTACAATACTACTCAATATTGTTACCATTGTTGAAAATTTGACAGAGAATCATGATGTATAAGATATATAACTAAGAGAGCAGAGCAACTCCTGAATTTTTCATAATGATATCTCCACTTACAGAATAAAGATAGTCAATAGCTCTCGCTGGGTTGTTGAAAGCAGCACGAAGAGCACGTACAACAGTATCCCTGTCCCAAGTACCTCCACCCATATCCAGAATTTGCTGAATTGTTCCCTCCAAGTTAGTTCCTGCTACCAGATCAGATGCTGCTTGGCCGTAGGGATCAGATTCTACCCTGCTTCAACAATTACAAAGAATTGTCTTAGGAAACAAAAGAATATATAAAGCCAATGAAGAACTTAATGAGGAAGTGTTGCAGGCCATTGGCTACAGAGTTCAAACTGAAAGCATCACCGGAAGGAACAAAATTACTCACTCTGTGGTAGCTGAAGAGACAGGAGCAGGTGTGGTAACAGAAGCAGGCCTGAGAAATAAAGAAAAATTAGAAACACAATTTGTATAATGAAAGATGAATATCATACTTTTGGTACAACTAAAGCTTATACAAAACAAGACTCACGGTGCTGAGGTTGGTATTGGAGCCTGAGGTGCTGCTAATGCCGCAGTTGGAGCAGCAGAAGGTGCACTTGGCTGTGGTGCCTGCACATAAAAACAACACTCAGTAACTACACTCACAGCCCAACATAAAACAAAAGGAAAGCTTTAGTTCGTCCACAGACATGCATGCAAATATATCTGGGTTATTGAGCTTGTTTACTTCACTAAGTCTGTGTAAAGGTTTTTCTATTTTTATAATCCCAGGCTCATAATTTTTCTTCTAAAGTCAAACAAGCAAATCAAAGTATATACATGGACCAAATCTACATTTAACAGTATCTCAGCTCTAATGAAACTAAAATATAACAGAAGTAATCCAATTTGTATTGAGTGGAAAACTAATTATAAAGATAAATTGTGAAGAATAGAAATTAACATAAGACTATAGATGAATCCCAACAATTTGAACCAAAGCAAGTGGTAACATCCACGCACCTTCCACAGAGAAAACAAATCACTGAAAAAACAATGAAAAAAATGTCTTACCTTAGTTGTAGTTGCAGTTGATGCACCTGAACCTTCACCAGACGAGCTCTTACTCTAGCATTTTTAGGTATATAAAGTAAGTCAAAACAACTTGTCATCATTCTAAACCAACAAGGAATTGAAGATTTAGCAACATTATCTGGTGGGAGAAGGAATTTCAACACCACAAATAGTTGGCACAAATCAGATGCGAACCAAATAGGGCAATCAAAACAATATCACCAACTTCAAGTAAAACAAATTGTACGTTAGGGAATGACAGGAGGTGGGCTCAAACCAGACGTGAATAAACAGGGAAATCACAATACAAGAATAAGACATTAGCACCAAATAGAAATTTCAAAAGTAGTGAATGCCATATAATAAATTCCGTTTCCATGATGGTTGTTTAGCAAGACATTAGCTATAATACAAGCATAATTACTGTCCCCACTGTATTATTTATTACTTCCAAGCTCACCTACTGTGACTACTTTATCAAGAATTCAATTCAACATGGTTTATAAGCTCACTGGTGCCAGTTTGAATTCTCATTTGTAACCACTATATTCTTGATTTGATCCCTCTTTCCTAAAGCTAAAACTATGTTCCGACATAATCCAAAACAAGTACATGATATATACATGATGTTTCCTACAAATCTAGGTCAAGCGTTATTTTAAAAAGGTAGATTTAGACCATTATTATTAAATGGAAAACGTAGCACTCTAAAGCATCGAATACAAAAATAAAAATACCTTTGTCAACATTATCACAACAAAGCTGTTTTCAGCAACTTTATTTTCATCTAATGTTGTGCTATCTTTAAGTACTTTTCCTTGATGAATGAGCATCTGTTGTGAAGCAGGATATACATCTGAACCTTGACTAGTTTCTATCTGTTTCTTCACATCAGCAACCTGGAAAGAGTAGTGGTTAGTCATCAATAATGTAATTTAGACAAAGTAGTCAGTAATTATAGCAAAGTAAATTTATAAGCACACCGAACTACAATTCCTGCATCTAGAAAGCTGAATGTACTCTATAATTAAGCAAAGTCAGCCATACCGTAGAACTTGAAAATTGCGATAAACACATAAACGAAAGAAAAAAAAAATAAGGAACAAGTAATTTAACAAGGAAAGCGTAAATTCCCAGACTCCAATTCCACCATAAACCAAAAATACTCAACGTGTTAGAAGCAAAAACCTAAGTCCAATTGACGTACAACAGCCAAAAACAGAAAAACCTGTTAAAGCTTGCACATTAAGTCTTTACCAAATTGCGAAACAAACAGAAATTCGAGACCAAAACCCTAGAAAACACTCCAATCACAATCATAATGCGCGATTGAAAATTTAATATAAAAAAATAACACGAAATTTAAAAATTTTAAATATTTGAATTCAGAACGATTGAGGCTAACCGTGTCCTCAGGCTTCACTTCGACGTCGAAGTGAGTGCCCTTGAGAGTCTTGACAAAAATCTTCATCTTCTGCTAGTCGAAGAATCGCCGTCCCTACAGTCTCGAAGGCTGTGATCTGCTGAGAGGGTTTAAAAGAAAGAAACCGAATGCGCAAGTAAAGTGAAGCAAGAAAACGAAAAATTAGCCCCAAATTTGCTGGCTTATATACGAGGGTTAACGGCTCTCAATATATACGCGCTACAGGGAGAAGGCGAGATACACACGGTGAAAAATGTGTTGGGTTTAATTAAGATGAGTGGTTCAGATGGCAGCATGTAGTTTGTATTGGTTAAGGCAGCGCGTGGTTTGTGTTGGTGACGGGTGAATATGGCGAGCTAGATTTTTGTGCATCACACCAATAACAGTTTTGGATGCGATCATACCAACTCATCAGAACTCCGAAGCGAGTTTGGGCGAGGTAATACAAGGATGGGTGACTTCGTGTTGCATTCTCTTCTTTTGTTCCCAGAAAAAAAACACACACACACACACTATTCATGTTTTGCCATGAGTGATAATAATTTCATGTGACAATGTATAATTAGTTAGATATAACAAAATATTGTTATTTCCTTACATGTAAGTTCTTATCTTGATAAGGACTCTTTGTGATTGAGTCCTACACCTCAACGTGTGAAATTGGTACTTAGGTAACAAGGGATAAATTTAAATGTTATTCAAACAAACACAATAATGTTCACAAATTTTCAAACTTGACCAAAGATAATTATGATTGGTCAACAACTGGTCATGAAAGCGATAACCAAGAACACACATACAGAGCATAACTAACTGTACCTACAAGCCTAGAAGATTACTAGTGACAACTTAGGCACTCAGAAGAACCCGTCAATCTAAGCATCCCAAGTGCTAACAACAACTATGGTGAAAGTGTGTGAAAACATCATAATCAAATAAACAACAAATGACAAATAATAATGACTAGTCAACCGCAAGAACACAAACCCAGAAACGCATAACATCAAGCAATGATTAGTCAGCTGTTTAAGAACACATACCTAGAAAATAACATATCTGCAAATCAGAACTTGTTCACCCAGAAACCCACCATTGGGAAAAACTGGGGGTCATCAACCGACTAGGCAATCTATTAAGTGAAGAAGATTCTTATAAAGAAACATAAGCCAGCTCAAGAAATCTTTGATCTATTTAAGAAGATGAGATATACCTCCTTTGTGCAATCTTCTTCTCGAACTTAGCAAAGCTAGAAGCTTAGTCCTTCATGGCAATAACAGCTCCTTCTTCAACTCGTTCATCTCATGGCACCAGCTAGCTAGCTCAAGCTCGAACAGAAACCAACAATTTTGATTCAAGGAGAAAACAACCAATTTCTCCAAGAAATCATACTCTTAAATGTTAGAGTTTGAGTGGGAAAAGAGTTTCCTACACTCTTTATAAGAGTATGGATCTTTTACTATAATAAACACAATTGGGTTTTTCTGAAGTGGGCTTTGGACTTGTTGGCCTTATTTAAATTAAATATATATTTATATATTTAAGTTTGATAACTTCAGATAAATGCTGTTAGTTTGAAATTCAAAGTTCAGCCAAGGGGTGTATTAGGCTTATTTAAATAGCCAAACGTACAGAGTAGAAAACAAACTTTTGAAACCCAAACATCTCACACAACACTAAAAAACCATTGAGAGTATCCATACTGTAGTTCGCCAGATACCAAAATTCAAGTGCTAGAATTTTGGTTTTGATAGTTGTATCCTGGTGGACAGTCGTCTGCAGAACCACAAGCACAGGAGTGGGGGCGAAATACTGTCTAAGGACATAGCAAATCTGCTAGCCTCTATCATCTCTGCAAGTTAGTGTTTCTGGTTTAAATACACACTCTTGTATATGTAATTTTCTCTTGTTATATATTGATTCATTCGAAAGCCTTATATACATATATATAGTCTATTATATTATTCAAATTACTGATTGTTTCCAACAATTCTTAGACAGTATTCATGGAACAGCAGAAAATGTTGTTTTATTTAACAACATTGAATTTGGCTAATGTTGTGACAGAGACTGTACCTAAGGCAGAGGGAGACAATATTCCTGCAGAGACTTTAAATGCAATTTCTGCTTGGCAACACAATGATTTCCTCTGCAGAAATTACATTCTCAATGCCTTGGATGATTCGCTGTATGATGTATATGCAGTCTTCACAACAGCCAAAGAACTGTGGGAGTCATTAGAGAAGAAATATAAAACAGAAGATGCTGGGTCAAAGAAATTTGTTGTTGGCAAATTTCTAGACTTCAAAATGATGGACTCCAAGCCTGTTGTCAATCAAGTGGAAGACCTCCAAAAGATCATTCATGATATTCTTGCAGAAGGCATGAAAATAAGTGATTCTTTCCAAGTGGCATCTATTATAGAAAAACTTCCCCCATCTTGGAAAGACTTTAAGAGTTATCTCAAGCATAAAAGAAAGGAGATGACTCTTGAAGATCTGATTTTAAGGCTGCGGATTGAAGAGGATAACAGAATAAGTGAGAAGAAATGAGTGGTTTCAAACATGGAAGCCAAGGCAAATATAGTTGAGAACAATCCTTCAAAGCAGAAATCTGATTCCTAGAAAAATAAAAAGTCTACAAAGAAATTTGTACCAGCAGCTAAAGGGAATGATTTCAAGAGGATAAAAGGTAGTTGTTGGGTTTGTGGGAAACCAGGTCATAGAGCACAGGAATGCTACCATAGAAGAGACCACAATCCTGCGAATTCAAACAACCAGCCCAGGAACAATCAAGCAAATGTTACAGAAGCAGAAGATGCATTGGCTGCAGTAGTTTCTGAGACAAATATGGTCTTAGATTTTTCTGACTGGTGGATAGACACTGGAGCCACACGCCATATTTGTGGTGATAGAGCAATGTTCTCTACTTACCAGAAAATAGATGGTGATGAGCACTTATACATGGGAAATTCTTCTGCATTTGCAGTAATGAGAAAGGGCAAAGTGTTTCTGAAGTTTACCTCTGGAAAAGAACTAACCCTCCTAGATGTGCTACATGTGCCAGAAATTAGAAAGAATTTGGTTTTTGGTCCAATTCTTAGCAATAAGGGATTCAAACTAGTGTTTGAGTCTAACAAATTTGTATTGACTAAGGGGGCAATGTTTGTAGTCAAACGCTATCTTGCTGATGGATTGTTTAAACTCAATGTATCTGCCAATCTTATTAATAATAATATGAATAAGGTTTCTGTTTATATTGTTGACTCATCTAGTTTACGGCATTCTAGATTAGGTCATGTGAATTTTCGTTCTTTATATAGGATGTGTAATTTAGGTTTGCTGCCCAAGTTTGGTTTTATTTCAAACAATAAATGTGAAACTTGTACAGAGTCAAAATTTGCAAGACAAACCTTTAACTATGTACCTGAAAAGTCCAATGAGTTGTTGGGATTAATTCATAGTGATTTGTGTGATTTTAGATCAACTCCTACACGTGGTGGGAAAAACTATTACATAACATTTATAGATGATTGCAGTAAATTCTGCTATGTATACTTAATACATAGCAAGGATGAAGCCCTGGATATGTTTAAGACATATAAGGCAGAAGTTGAAAATCAACTTAACAGAAAAATAAAAATAATAAGGTCAGATAGAGGAGGGGAATATAAATCCACTGCCTTGCTGAATTCTGTGCATTACATGGAATTGTTCATCAAACAACAACACCATACACACCACAACAAAATGGTGTTGCTAAAAGAAAAAATAGAACATTTAAACATATGATAAATTCCATGTTAAACAGTTCAGGGGCTCCACACAATCTGTGGGGTAAAGCCCTACTTACTGCAAATGTGATATTGAATCGAATCCCACAAAAGAAGTCTAATAAGTGTCCATATGAAATTCGGAAAGGGAGATTGCCCACTTATAAAATTCTGAAAGTGTGGGGTTGCCTATCAAAAGTACAAATCCCTTTGCCAAAACGAACAAAACTTGGGCCAAAAACAATTGACTATGTTTTTATTGGTTTAGCTTCTAATAGTGCTGCATATAGATTTTTAGTTTTTAAATCTGAGGTTTCAGACATACATGCAAACACTATCTTAGAATCTATTGATGCTGTATTTTATGAAGACATGTATCCATATAAACAACATAGGTCCTTTACAAGAAAAAGGAGACCAAGTGATTACCATTCAAAAGAGAATGATGATGCTGTTAATCCAACTTCATCTAGTTTGTCTGCAAATGAGGCAGAGCCTAGAAGAAGTAAAAGAACTAAGGTTCCAAAGGATTATGGACCAGATTTCTTGACATTTATGACTGAAACTGAGCCACAAACTTATAAAGAGGCTATGTCTAGTCCTGAAGCTCCTTTTTGGAAGGAAGCAATCAACAGTGAAGTTGAATCTATTTTACAAAATAATACATGGGAATTGGTGAACTTGCCACCTGGTAACAAACCAATTGGGTATAAGTGGATTTTCAAGAAGAAATTGAAACATGATGGTACGATTGATAAATATAAAGCTCGTTTAGTAGCAAAAGGTTACCGTAAAAAAGAAGGGTTGGATTTCTTTGACACCTATTCTCCTGTAACAAGAATAACATCTATACGAATGTTGATTGCTATAGCTGCAGTTTATAACATGGAAATACATCAAATGGATGTAAAAACTGCATTTCTAAATGGAGACTTAGAAGAAGAAATATACATGGAGCAACCAGAAGGTTTCGTGGTTGAAGGTCAAGAAAATAAGGTATGCAGGCTTGTCAAATCCTTGTATGGATTAAAACAAGCACCCAAGCAGTGGCATCAAAAATTTGATCATACTAT
Source organism: Prunus salicina (assembly GCA_020226455.1). Taxonomy (NCBI): domain Eukaryota; kingdom Viridiplantae; phylum Streptophyta; class Magnoliopsida; order Rosales; family Rosaceae; genus Prunus; species Prunus salicina. Next base: position 37,080,054 of record CM035341.1, read on the forward strand.
GCTGAAACATGGTTTCAAAATAAATGAATGTGACAAATGTGTTTACATTAAAACACATAACAATGCATGTGCCATAGTATGTTTGTATGTGGATGACATGCTCATCATGGGAACTAATAAGGATATAATTAATTCAACAAAGAAAATGTTAAATTCAAGCTTTGATATGAAAGACTTTGGTCTTGCCGATGTGATTCTTGGTATAAAAGACAAGAGAAATTCAGATGGCTATATCCTTTCACAGTCTCACTATATAGAGACATCACTACGAAGGTTTGGTCAATATTATTGCAAACATGCCGTTACACCATTTGATGCCAACTGCAAACTAAAAAAACATGTTGGAGATGCTATATCACAACGTGAATATTCCCAAGTTATTGGGAGTTTAATGTACATTATGAATTGTACAAGACCTGATATAGCATATTCAGTGAGTCGGCTGAGTAGGTATACTAGCAATCCTGGATGTGATCATTGGGATGCCTTAATTACAGTGTTAAGGTATTTAAAATACACTTTGAATCATGGATTGCATTATACTAAATATCCTCATGTATTGGAAGGATATAGTGATGCTAACTGGATCTCCGACAATACTGAAACTAAATCCACAAGTGGATATGTGTTTACATTAGGAGGAGAAGCAGTGTCTTGGAAATCTTCTAAGCAAACATGCATAGCCCGATCAACGATGGAATCGGAATTTATTGCCTTAGACAAGGCAGGAGAAGAAGCAGAATGGCTGAGGAATTTTTTAGAAGATATTCCGATATGGCCTAAGCCTGTAACAGCAATCTGTATACATTGTGATAGTACAATAGCTCAATCAAGGGCTAAAAACAGTGTATACAATGGAAAGTCTAGGCATATTAGACGAAGGCATAATACAATAAAGCAATTGCTCTCTAGTGGAATAATTTCCATTGACTATATAAAGTCAAAAGAGAATCTTGCGTATCCGCTCACTAAAGGTTTATCAAGAGAGCAAATAAAATTTACATCGAGGGGAATGGGGCTACAGCCAACAGAATAAATGATTTAGCCTGACGGAAACCTAACCTAGCTGATTGGAGATCCCATGATCTAGGTTCAATAGGCAAACTGGTTAGGTATAAATCAAGTTGTTGACACACTATATGCCGCATTCCTATGGTGGAAGAGTGTGTTGTCTGCTGAAGTCTTTTAGGGTACTTATGTTTAATGACACTAATTACTTGTATTTAAGGGGAATATGGCATACTATTCCCAAGTTGGTGTCACCTATATGAGAGTAAATGTGGGGTTGCATTTATGAGAATTATATGGCTACATTCTCTAAGGCTCTCATGAATCCAGGATTTGTTCAGGACCAAAATGAACACAAATGTATGAACACACAGTGTGTCTAGATGTGACATATGTGATACTTGTTGTCTTGGTATACTGGTTTGGTGAACAGTTCAAGATTGGATATCCACTGCGTCACCTTGTATATCCGATAAGTATTCACTAAGGTAGGTTCAAGTTCAAAAGACACCTCTCCTGATGTATGTTATATCTAACGCATATTCTTAGTGGTTACACATAGGCTTACTTTTCCCACTCAAATATGGGGTATTGTTAGAGTTTGAGTGGGAAAAGAGTTTCCTACACTCTTTATAAGAGTAGGGATCTTTCACTATAATAAACACAATTGGGTTTTTCTGAAGTGGGCTTTGGACTTGTTGGCCTTATTTAAATTAAATATATATTTATATTTATATATTTAAGTTTGATAACTTCAGATAAATGCTGTTAGTTTGAAATTCAAAGTTCAGACATATCTGTTATAGATATGTCCAAGGGGTGTCTTAGGCTTATTTAAATAGCCAAACATATAAAGTAGAAAACAATCTTTTGAAACCCAAACATCTCACACAACACTGAAAAACCATTGAGAGTATCCATACTGTAGTTCGCTAGATACCAAAATTCAAGTGCTAGAATTTTGGTTTTGATAGTTGTATCCTGGTGGACAGTCGTCTACAGAACCACAAGCACAGAAGTGGGGGTGAAATACTGTCTAAGGACATAGCAAATCTGCTAGCCTCTATCATCTCTGCAAGTTAGTGTTTCTGGTTTAAATACACACTCTTGTATATGTAATTTTCTGTTGTTATATATTTATTCATTCAAAAGCCTTATATACATATATATAGTCTGTTATATTATTCAACTTACTGATTGTTTCCAACATTAAAAAAAACCAATCTTGAATCTAACCTAGATGTATATGATAATGTGTTTGTTTTAGCTAGATGCAGATTTCATATTTCAAAAGCTGTTTTCAAAAAATTAATTTAGAAAACTCATAGATGAAAATTGTGGTTTTACTCATAGATGAAAATTGTGGTTTTCTCTTGAGGAAGAAGAAGAACAAAAAGTTAGTAAGAACCTTTTCAAAATTTTCCCTCAAAAGTGACTGCTGCCAAATGATCATTTGGCTTTTACCCAAAAATTCATAGGTCATAATGGTACACATATCAATTGAGAAAATTCATAGAATATGACCAAAAGGTTTGGTAGGATCTAGCTAGAAACTAGTGAGCTGGAAAACTTACTGATGCAGAAGATGACTAGTCATACGAAAACAAGATGACTAGTCATAATCTTAAGAAATATAATGAATGCAATATGATGCAATGCACAAATTACCTTTGCCAATATGATTGATTTTCCATAAGATAGCAGCCATATAAGAACACTTAAAAAAACTATTCTTAATCTAAACGTGAGCTTGGTTAATTACAATGTATGTCCTATTGTAATATTGTCAAGGGAAGCCAAAAGAAAAACTTAAAAAAAAAACATAGACTTAACAACGTGGACCCTTCCAGGACCCCAACTATTATTTTGACGTTTTGGTACCTTATTCCAAACAAGGTAAAGGCCACATGTATAATTAGGGGTGGGTGCGGTTTAGTTCGGTCTAATTTTCTCATTGAATTGTAATTGAAATTGAAAATTACATACAGTCCGGTTCAATTTGACTTTTATTTGAAACATATATATAAGAATTGAACCAAACTTGACATATGTAGTTTCGGTTCGATTTCCGGTGTGGAATGAAATAAATATGAGGATGTGAAGAAGAAAGAAATAGGAAAATGAGAAATAGATTAAATAAGAGTGAAAGAGGTATAAAAGATAAGGAGGATGAGAAATATAATGAAATGCGTGGAAAATAGAGTAAGATGGTAAGCGCAACAATAACGGGTATGGTTCACCGAAAAGAAAAAGAAGTGGGGCTAGAGTTATTATTTAGTTGGGTATAAATTGGAACTAAGACATTTAGTTATTAATTGGGCTAAAATATATAGATATTACATGGTGTTACTAATGTGCTTGATTTGAATATTGATTAGTCTTACTGGTAATTTTTGATATAAATGAATAAGTAAACTTAACATAATTGGTCTGATTCGATTTAGATAAGTTTTTTTCAAGACAAGAACCTAGATGGGGAATCGATAAAAAACGGTTTGTTTCGTTTTTTGAGTCTAGGTTGACTTTTTTTTGTCAATTTGGTTTTTTTCCTATTTTCTTTTACTCAGTTTACAGGTTCTGTAGTGACTTTTTTTGTTCCAGTAGCTACAAATGGGTCTGGGCTGCTATAAAGAGCAAATGGGGGGGAGTTGCCCCTATGTCTAAGTTCAAGAATCAGGCCCCAAGAGTGCTTCGAAAGCTTCGTGGATCCTTAGGAAGCACTTTGGTTTCATTCACCAACAAAACCAATAGTTGCTTATATATGAATATTTTGGCTTGGCTTGATAAGCTTGTGGCATGGGAGCTGAACATTCATGAGTTTAGCATTAGAGAGAGAGAGAGCTTGGATTTCCTATGAGAAACAGAGGTTCAAAGAAAGGGGATAGAGAATTTTGGGAGCATTTGTTGAAGGAAAAGAGGAAAAGATAAGGGTAGAGGAATGGGTGGTTTGAGCAAATTTTCCAAATGCTTGATGAAAGTTTCGTCACATTCTTGGGTGTTTTGCTAGAAGATAATAGGGAAAGAAATGGAAGAACATAACTTGAAATTAAAGGTTTCCAGTAGTAAGGGGAGATGCTTGCTCTCTTTGGATGTTGTTGTCTGCTGGGTAGGAAATGCCCCATTTTATTGGAGCTAGAAGCTCCTCCTTCCCTAACTAGTTCTTCCCAAATCTGCCAAGTCTCCCCCTCCATTCCTCTTCTCTTCCTTTGATTCATCCCCATTTTTTGAAATCCCCCTAATCCAAACACATGGAGACAAGATTTTTGGGAGCTCTAGAGTCTTCCCTCAGTTGTCCTTGTGGCAATCTCCTATCTCTGGCAACACTATCTCATTATTTCCTCCCTTATTTTATGGCAAGAGTTGGTAGGGGAAAGAAGTGGGTAAATGTGTTGGTCTGAAGGGTGTTTTACTCCCAGCAGCATGCACACGCAAATATCCTTCGGTTTTACAGATGGTCTGTCTTGGATTTAGCTTTGACCATGTGTTAGAGGCTTCCTGAGATATTTTTTGAGTTGTTGACCACTTCCTAAGGGATGCGACTTACTAAGATTCCACTGTGCTCGAGGCTGGACACCACAATTTGGCTCAAGAAATGGCTCGAGTTTTGGGGCTCCCAAGCAACCCAAAACTTCCACTCCTTACCTCATCAATAGGCCTCGTGAATACTTGTAACCAAACATACCACAACTCGCTCAGCAAGCCCCAGGCATTTACGTGTCTTGAGCCTACTTAAGCTTATAGCGTGGCTAGGTGCAAAATAAGGGTTTTTCACTTGGCATTGCATGTTGTTTGGAGTGTTCATGCTTGAGTTTTATCGTATTATAAAGGGCTATGGTCGAGTCAAAATGACGTTTGATGGGATAATAAGCATAGGTTCATAGAGCCGGTACATTTTACAGGTTCGTTACAACTTTTTTCATGACGGGTTATATATTTGTTTGGCGTGGCACGTAGACCATAACTTGTGCGAGCGCGTACGACGAACTCTCGCATACCCAAATCGGATTTCTTCTCAGTAAGATATCGTACTAAGCCGGTAATATATTTGAACCAAACCTTGAATTTTTTGGGCCTCAACAGGTTCAAATGCCCACCTCTAATATTAATCACATTCTCCCTAAACAAATTTAATAAGCTTATTTATAGCATTAATAGATATCTGGAACAAATTTAGTCATCTCACTTTGTTAATCTCTTTAATAATATTTATGTGTAATTCGTCTCCAACTAAAAATAAAGTTATCTTCACTAAAGCACCGATGAGATCAACGACCACATACTATATTAAATGAATTCATAATACGTGGAGAAAAAGAAAAGAGAGATTGGAGAATGTATGGAATGTACGGTTGGGATGGGCCTAACTCGCTCGTCTGCCACCGTGTTTTTCATATTTTTCCCATTTATTCAGTTCTTGACTAAAAAGAAATTTATAATTTTCCTATTTATTTAGTCCTTTACAATTGGAGTATTATTGTCATATAGCTCATGAGAAAATATATTACAATTTTTATGTCCAAAGATATTTGTACGATATTGTGCACAGAGCTTTTGGGCCTATAGATAGCTCTAAAAGAAATTGGCTAGCTTACATTTTGGCCAACATTTTCATTGGAGGGGGAGCTTCTACAATGAGGAGTTAAATCTATTAGATTAAATTTTAATCAGGTAACGTATGGAGAATAAAAGTAAAGCAAATCATGACAGAGAAAATCAAAACAGAGGATCATGATCCTTCTTTTCTACGATATTCAGGGAGATGAACATAGTCCTAATATGTTAACTATTTGAACTATAAATTTCTTATCGAAAATACCGTGTATTACTATTAGACAAGAATTTCAATATCAAAACTTTTTGAAAGTTGGAATGATGGAATTTTTCATCTCTACAATAAAATTGAAGCCAAAAAATCATGCCCTCATACTACAAACATCTGAATTATTTAGGTTGCACAAAATATTTTGCACCGGATTCCACATATTTTCCCAATACTTTTGATACATAATTACGGAACCAAATAAATTTGGATTACTTCTTTAGCAAGAATAGATTCCCTCGAGGGGTTCATAATTAAAAAAGCGAACCATTCTTTTCTTCTTCAATTTTTTTTTCTTTTTGGCGCGAATCAATTTCCTTGCGACCTGTGACATATACGCATCTTTCATATGAGCCTAGTCCTACAGTCCTCCTAATATGTCTTTTCCTTTTTCAGTATGCTAATCAATTTCCCTAATATGTCTTTAAAAAAAATTAAAGAAACAAATTTACAAATCGGTGCAGTATCATATATTCCGTCCGACATAAACTTTCCCGTTTCGTTTCGTACTACTGCGCCGGTAGTGTTTCGAAACGCCACGAAAAATCAGTGTAATCAGACGAATCGAAGTAGACGTCGGAATTCTCAAACAGTCCATCGAACGCCACGTACTCGGTATTACTGTCATGAACATGGCCTCCTAACTCGAACGAGTCGTAACTCGGAGGGTGGTCGTCGAATCGCCAAAACTCGTCGATTCCCGACGAGTCAGACGAAACTCGGACCAACTCGGTCTCTCTGCCTTCTGCCAGCACTTCGCTAAAGTTCTCCGACGGAGGGAGACCCAGCTCATCATCCGAGGCTCCTAAAAGGTAACCAAGGTCCGGATTGGACTCGCCGGAATCTGACGTCAGATCGACCACCGGCACCGGAGCCGGCGTGGCCGGCGACGGACGAGGCGAAGTCGGACAAGAAGTGGTGGATGCAATCTCTTCCTCGAAGCTTTTCATGACCGAGTCGAGGTCCTGAGTGGCCGCGTCGGGTTCCGAGTCGTCGAGGAAACCCAGTAGGTCTTCTCTGAGTCGCTTAACCTCGGCCGAGTCATGCTCCGAGTCGTCCGAGGTGTCTCGGATCCGCTTCTTACCATTTGAGGTGTGGTCCTCCATAACATATACCAATCGCAAATTAGAGGAGAGTTCTGAAGATTTGAACGTGAGGATGTGGTTGTGGTGGCAAAGTGAGGAGAGAAGCATTATATAGGGGGACAATGTAGAGAGAGAAAGTGGAGAGAGAAAGAGAGAGTGTGTGTAATGATGTGACGCGGGCGCGTGGGATCGAATACTTAGTCCATCACGGACTCCTTGCCCAATCTTTTTCAATTTTTCCCCTTTTTATTTATTTGCTTCTTTTTGGGTGGTTTTTTTTTCCAGATTTGTTTTCTATTAATTGGAATGAATTCCGGGCTCAAGTCCGGTCAGTTGTGGGACCAACTCGTCCTAATCAATCACGGCGTTATTTGTTTGTTTATCTTTTTCTTGGGTTTTTTATTTTATTTTTGGCTCGGGTCGGCTTGATTCGGCTGACTAAGGTGTAAAGCATTTTATGGTTTGAGTTGTTTGGTGATGGGTGGGAGAATGAGAATGAAATTATTGTGGGAGTGTGAGGGTATTATGGTAAATTAGGTTGGCTTTTAAAGAATGGAGAATAAATGGATCGGATTGGGTTGGGTTTGATTAAGGTGGATTTGGATTTTGGATTTGACGAGGCGGTGAGCTTGACTTTATCGAAAAGAGACTGGTGTGGGTGTGGAGAGAAAAGTTGTAGGTAAATTGATTACGCATTTTTCTGGAAGGAATAGCTTAATGGTGGTTGATGACGTTGATGGGCACTGAAAGCAAGTGAATTTGCCTAAATGGTGTGGTAGTAGTTTCCAGGAATCTCTCCTATTTCTCATAGATATTTAATTTCTCTCTATCCTAATTACAAAAAGCATGTTTTATCAAACAATTTCTTTGCTCTTTCTTTCTAATGTAATGGGGATCCAGCTCAAATGAATTCGAATTTAAGTGCAATCGGACACATTTACTGTTTTTGCCAACTAGTCCATATATACAAATGATCATTAAAATTAAGATATTTTTAGATGTTGTGGCTTTTGCGGGTTGTGGATTGAAATATTGCTTGGTGCGGATTTGGTGGAGTGCAACTCTTCACTAAAGCAATTGCTTTAATGTTCTGTTCAATTGCAGCTTCGCTATAATAATTAATTAATAAATAAGGTGATTATAAGATTTGTGAGCATCATCCATAATTACAAGCATATTAATATATAGCCGCCCGTAATATAAATACCATGTATGTAAGTAATGTGCTACACTAGAAAAAAGAATATACCATATACCGTATTCAAAAAGATTTAAGAATTCAGTAATTGATTGAGTCAAGGAGCACACCGGAAAATATGTACTCCATAAAATACTATTTCCTCTAGAATGCAAGACCGCCTTTAACATCATTACAAGTTTTCATCTTCAACAAAATGAATTTTGCCCCATCTAGTCAATAAAATGTTCAATAATTAGGCTAATAAAATAAGCTAGCCAGCATAATTTGATTGTCAACGAAGCATCCTGATGGTTGTTTTGTAGGAAAATTCAAAAAATATCCGCTGGGTGGACGACAAACAACCTCATCCATCCATAATTCCCCTCCCTACAATCCAACCCCCTCCCTTCCTTTACTCTTCCTTTCACACACTCTGTCGGGCCAACGTTTCCCTCGTCGCACGTACCTCATCCCATTCTTCTCACGCGGGACCCACCTTATGCCGTGGGGACAAAACAAAGCTGGTGGCTCAAACTGTGCGCCGACTTCAGATGGCTGTGCGTGGTAAAGCAGATGCCAGTCCATTCGGTGACACGTCCAAGTCTAAACGTACGTAGGCCAGCTAGCCGCTGTTTTTAAAGCCGCTCCTCGATTGATGCATTAGTTTTTTTTTTTTTAATGTCAAGTTGTCGTTTGGGCTTTGCCTCCACGTTTACACGTGCCCCCCTTTTCCACAAGTATTTGGTATTTACTTCCTGTTTGGCGCCAGATTTATGTCTATTTTATTTTTTTCTGGTCTTGTCAATAATGTAAATGGGAGATCTAGAAAAGCTGATGCGTCGTCGGGCAGAAGAGACGGGGGGCCACGTGTAGCACTGGTGGGTTTTAAAAGCAATCACATGATTCAGGCAGGGGCAAGGGGTCTAACCTGAATCAGAGTACGTTATTTATGTCGTGGTTTTCACTCTTCACGAGGAAGAGGAGTTTGGATATAGATGAGGATTTATCGGACACAGCCGTTCCTTAGTGCGCAACAACTTAATTTCTTTCAACATTCGCCGCCCATGATCACATTACATTTATAAAAAGAGTTATTTACAATAGCACTTTCTGAATTTTTTTTAAAATCTCATGAGATATCAGAAATTATATGAACACTCCATACGATTTTAAATTATTTTCATAAAATTTATTTTCATTAATTAAATATCAAGAAATTAATAGTTTTTTATAAATAAATAAAAATCCAAATGACATAGTTTTGTCATTTGCATAACTTTTTTTTTTTTTTTACGAAATCACAATTTTTGGACGAAAAATCAACGAAAATGAGTTTGTGAAAACAATATAAAACTTCATGGGGTATTTTTGTAATTTTTGAAACTTCAGTGGTTCTATAAAAACACTAAAACCTCATGGGGTGTTAGTGTAAATAACTCTTTGATAAAATTAGTCAATTGAGAGAGCTTCTTTTTTTTTCCTTCTTGTTTTTTGGGGGTAAGGATTTTATGTTAAAATTGATTAAGCATTTCTCGTCAATTGGGTTATGCGCTTATTGTTATTTAGGCCCTTTTGAAAGTGCTTCTAGAAGGGCTAAAAAGCTCTTTCAGACAACCACAAACGCTTCTGATAGCGTTTGATAGAAAAGTTTAAAAGCGTTTATAGGTCATAGAAGTGCTTTCTAGAGAAGCACTTGCTATGTGCTTTTCCAGAAGAATTTGAATTTCTTATGAAAATTTCAACATATTTATAATAAAAGCGCATTTACTAAAAACACTTATGAGCAAAAGTACTTATAATTTGGGCTCCTATATTAAGTATAATAGTAAATCTCCCTATTTTTATTGATTTCTATAAGATATGTAACGAACTTAACTACTATGCGCTTAGATTAATCAATTTTTAGTATTACTTGTCTTCATTTTATTAGAGGAGATTTCTTCTTGATATATATATATATATATATTAATGATGAATTCGATTTGTCGTGTTTAATTGGTGTGAATGAACGTATCTGAAGATTCGGATCCGTTTGATCTTAACTTTTTTGGTGGAAAGCATAAATGTGCGAAGGGTGGAGATGGGTTTGCAGTCTCAGTTGAAGTCATACCAGGCAGCACGCAATTTCTTTTCTCCCTCGCATGTTTGATTGTTTTCGTGTTTCCAGCCTCTTCTCTTAGACGCATTAATAAAATTCAATTTATACAAGTCAAATATACATTATATTATACTATTCAATTCAAGATTGAAGAAATCAAACCTTTTGTTGGATTGCAGAACAACACAAACTTGACAGAAACTTGCACACATTATTTTAATAAGGTCATATAATGACACTAATTAATCATATTATAAAAAATAAAATAAAAAGGCCTGCGAATTGATCAATAATACTATTACTAAAATAGGCAATAGTAGAAAGAAAATGAAAGGCCGGTTTTGTGTAGTGGTGTATTTTGTTTTCAAAAAGGACACCGGATCGGCTGACCGACAAATTCTGTATAAATTCAAATATTTAATTTTTATTATAATTATATGCGTCAGGGCACTTAATTTAGGTTATTATGTTTGTCGATGACTCAATGGAATAATTTGTATAGATAATTCACTCAAGTAATAATTTTGTGTAGGCCAGTTCTATGCAGACGTCTTGTTACCAAAAAATGAAGAAACACGTTTTCCACACCGCAATATGTTTATTTTGGGGGACAATTTTGATGGGTTTCCTGTTTCCAACATGGATGATGGCTTCAGGATTGAGAAATTGACAAATGTCTAAAAAGAGGGAAGACTTTGCCCAACCCAACCCCAATGGACTGGTCACATTTTCTGCATGATTGAATTACTTGCCTTTCAAGAAAATCGGAATTTCCATCTAACCCCAAAACGCAAGTGTCCCACAAAAAGGAGACGTGGTGGCCCATGGCTATATTGATAATGTCCTCCCCTCTACAGGTTTTCTGAATCACGAAAATTCCTTGAAAGCAATTCATATCTACATTTATAATGCCCTTTTTCTTTCTTTCTTTCCTTTTTGGAGGAGTGGGCAAGGTACAAATTCCCACTTATCTTTCCTGCTTTATTTCTTTACTAATATGTTAGGTGACTTGACTCTAATCTCCCTTCTTCTTTTTTGCTAAGAAGTTTCATCCAATATTCCTAGCTAGTCTAATAAGAAAACGATTGCCCAAGGTCCCTAATCTTAAATACTGTTACAACTACTTTTGTGCACAGTGTTTCACATTGAATTTGATTACTTCGACAAATGTGAGTTGGTCATGATAACGAGTCTCTCTCCTCATAGTTTAGATTAATTTAGAGTAATTTAGACTGTTTTTTGTATAAAGAAATTTGATGACTTCGTTTTTCTTCTCATCTTGACAATGGGTAATTATTTTTCCATTTGAACTTTCTCATCTTCATTAGCAATAGAGTAATGCTACACTTACCACATTATTATCCCACATTTCTATACCACATGATGTGGCATGTGCATATCATATGCCACATCAATTAAATGAATGAAGTGTATTTTAATAAATAAAATTAGAAAAACAGAAACTAATATTTTACATGATGTGGTATGTACACATCATATGCCACATCATGTGGTATAAAATTGTGGTATAAAAAATGTGGTAAGACTAGTATTATTCTTAACAATATGGTCAATAAATATGATACAAAAAACATCACTCTTTTAGACTTGCGCATAAATATCAGGTTATAAATGGAAAAAAAGAGGCCCCTTTCTTCGTTCTTCCTCCCACCTACTCTTGCTTCATGAAAACGTGTAGAAAATGTTGGTTGAGGTCTGCATCAAGCTCACTCTTGGAAAATAAATGGGAAACCTAAAAAAGCAGATCGCCCAACCCAATCAATGAATAATATAATGCAGACACGAACCACTAGCTAGAAAAGAAAAGGATCAAACTTAGCTCATGTAAGATAAACATGCCTTGAGCATCAAGTCCCCACCACCACATGGAGCATCACATGCAGTGAAGGGACAAAAGTTAGACGCGCGTACTGCTCAAAGCATCGTCCTTGTTAGGTAGCTAAATTCACTAAATTAGTTGTACTGCCCCCAGTTTTGTAGCGGTGTACGTCTCTCATCTCATTAATCAATTAATTTACTTCCTGGTCGTGTTTTGGCCATACCCGATCCATACAAGTAAAGGATTGCTAATTAGGTCATATGAACATGGTAGTAATAAATAATTATTCCAATTCATAAAGGAGTCGTCGTCGTCATCCTTCAAGTGGTGCATGCTTAGCTTACATGTATTATCTAATTCTTCAACGTATATTAGCATAGCAAAGCGTTTTCCACACCAAACTTCTCTGTAATGTTCCATTTCCATTTGTTTTGTATAAAACGTGCAGACAGAGACCGAAAAGTACAATTAGACTATTTTATATACAACTGTCTCAATAACTGGCAAATTATATATTAATGGATTGTTTTGTATGATTTTTAGGTATGAGACAACAAACCAAACATCGGAGAGAACAATGGATGCATGATCTGACTTTTACGCTAGCTAGCTGTACATCTGTCGACATTCTAATTGGTAAAGTTTGTTTTTGCCGAAGTGTCAAAACAAGCGTTTGTTGTAGTGGACTGGTGGGCTAATCTTTCTTTTTGCCTATAAACTACATATTTGATACTAAACCTTTTTTTTTTATTGGCTCCTCTCACTATTAGTGTCAAGGTAAACTCATAATTTCGAGCCAGAAGGACTTACGCGTGGCACTCAACTGTCAGCTGTTATTGGTATGCATTTATGTAAGAAATTACAGATCGCGTACGATAATTTCAAACACTGATAACACACTGGTGAAACTACACACAATGTAGGGACCTTACCAACTGAACCAACCTTCATTGGCTGATACTAAACCTCTTTAGACTTTTGTAATAGTGATACATAACCTCTTTAAACTTTAGTGGTGATTCCACACCATAACTTGGGGAGTGACTACGGCAAAGCATAATCCTTTCCTTCATTTGTGTCTTAAGATATACTTCTTAATTATTTTGTCTGCTGGGTAGAGTTCAATTTACTTAATTATAAAATAAAAGTTTAATAAAAGTTAAATTAGTAACCATGTTATTGGACAAGGGAGTTTAAGAATACTAAAGAATTTAAAGTTCTAGAAATTGTGAAGTTTATTGTTTAACTAACCTAAAAGTAGAATGGAACTTGGATACAAAATTTAACGTCTGTCATTACAGAGCAATCAATAGGATTTCTAGTGTTAAAGTGATAATGGGGGTGGGAGTGGAGGTGGTGGCGGCGATTGTCATCGGGGGAAGGCGGCATCGATGGTTGTGGAGTTCAGTGGAGGCAATGATTGTAGAGCCGGCGGGGCCTAAGTTGTTATACCCTAATTAACCAACCCCTTCAATAAAAACATGCCGATAGCTTCTGGGCCATGCACAATGCAAAGGAAACAAAAATGGGGGATATGCATTGGGTAGGGTTAGCCCAATAGATTGGATATTAGCCCAGATAATGTACTTATGGGCCCTTCCATTCATCAGAGCTACCCTTCTTATAATAATTATCACATCCATGTCACATACCCACGAAAGTTTTTTTGTTTGTTTTTTGTTTTTTTTCATACGAAAGTGTTGGTTCATCTTATTTGAAGATTACAGCATACAGTCTTACCTAAATTCCACCAGAAAAAAGTAAAAATAAAACAAAAACAATTTATTGAGGGAAACATTTTTACTCACCACTTTAACTCAAGGTGTACCATCATTGTTATTTTAAAATCTTGACATGTGTCCATATTGGCGGACCTACAAAGACGCAATGAGTACAATGCATTGCCTTCCTTTGCCGGAAAAAGCTTTGGAGTCCCCGAAGTAAGCCCCTTTGCTCTGCCTTTGAGGTGCCCATCACCTGTTCAAATAAATGACTCAGCAAGCAACAACGACTTCGACCTTTCTTTGTTACGATGATGTGCTGAGCATATTTTCTTCTTTTAAGTCCTAGCCACACGACGTCATTTTGACCAAACAAAAAATAAAAAAAGAAATAAAAGAAATAAAAGATGAAACCTAAACGGAAGAGCGTGGTCTTGGAGTCCAAGTTGGAATCCATTTAACCAAGGGGATGCCTTGCGTTGAAGTCTTGATTCCTGATGAAGCTCTGCATGCTCTTGAATCTTGTTGCTGATCCATCCATCTTCTCCAAGTTTTGAATGAATAATTTTTTTTCCTTATGTTTTTTTATATTTGATAATATGTATTTTTTTAGAGATATTATTTTTGTTTTCTGATTTGGTTATCTTTGTATTCATATAATCAATAGTAAATTCGAGAAGAAGAATGATGCGCGGCCTATGACTTGAGGTATGATGAATTATGGTTTGTTTGTTTAATTGATAACTTGATTTGCATTTTGATTTTAATTGATATTGATTTTCATGAGATTAATTGACGATTTGATGTAAATTTTGGTAGACTAATTGTGTAATTGACATGAAATTTGTTCATTAATTGATATACCATATAGACTATAATCAATTAGTGATAGACTTAAGACTCTTACTTGTTTAAACTCTATAGTTATGGAAAGGTAAAGTGTCTAAATCCTCCTTCAAATAATTCGGCTATTTCTTTTGAGCTTATAGCCTTTTAAATTTTGCCCATTTCATCAAAAATTCCTGGATCCGCCACTGCATATCCATTTGTAAACCATAGTTAATGATTTATTTTTAAATCTTTTAAGTATTTAAAACCATAAAAATAAAATAAAGTAAAATAGGGATATTTATTGAAATGTCACTTGAACTTATACCTTAGTTTCAATTTGTGACCTGAAATTTTTTTTTAAGTGAAATGTCACCTGAATTTTTCAAAATCCATGATTTGTCACCTCACTTTAACATCATTCAATTTTCCAACTATTTTCAAGGGTATTTTAGTCTTTTTATTTTCAAGAGTATTTTAAAAATGGAAAAATCATTATAAAAAAATTAGGAAAAGACCCTTGAAAATTAAAAAAATTATATATCTTTTCACATTTAATCCCCAGCCATTTTTACATTTAAGCTTTATTTTTTAATAATAATTTTTCCCATTTTAAAAATATCCTTGAAAATGAAAAGACTAAAATACCCTTGAAAATAGATGGAAAATCAAATGATATTAAACTCAGGTGACAAATAATGGATTTTGAAAAATTTAGGTGACATTTCACTTAAATTATTTTTTCAGGTGACAAATTGAAACTAAGGTATAAGTTCAGGTGACATTTCAACAAATATCCCAGTAAAATAATAATAAAATACTATTTATTAAAAAAAAACACTTTCTCTTCTCTCCCCAGTCCAATTTTCCTATTACCCTTTTCCCTGTGCCCTTTTGTTACCCTTCTAATTTATTGACACTTGTCCCTATACTAACTTATAAACATAACATTGTTAACCTTTTTAATGAATTAAAACAAAAACAAAGCTAACTACTAAATAAAAAACAAAAAACAAAAACCAACAGCCACCACAACCCCATCCACCCATGCAACCTCAGCCAACCCTCCCACCCATCCAACTTGGTCACCCACCCCATACCGCTGGCAACCCCTCTCCTCCTTGTTGCCGGAAATACCTCATTATCTCTATCTGCCTTTCTCTCTCTTTCTTTTCCCACTTTACCATTTTCTTCCCCAAACTCAACCCCAACCACATAATCAATCTCATATGTTACAGGAGCCTTAAACAATAATGACATTTAAGGGCTTCAAAATTGTTGGATGTTCTATGCAATGAATCATATTGTGTTGTAGCCTCAATAGCCCATTCATCTTCATTGCATTACAAGTCAAGAAAAAAAGGAACACACATATTCTTAGTTGGGTTCTTCCCCTTCAAATCTCTAATGCAACCAACCCTATGTAACCAGGAGAGAGATCCATATATGGATCTACTAGATCTCACATTTGGTGTTGCTTCCTCCCCGCCCCCCCTTTTTTTGGGTGTAGGGTTAAGGACATAGAAGAAAAGTAACATGGGGAAAGGATTATGGGTTTTAGTCATGGAGAAAAAGATATCAGATTTATGAGTTTGGTGTTACTTGGTAAACAGGGAGGACAAAGAAGAGAAGATGGGTTGTAGCCGGCGGCGGCTAGGAGAGGGGTTGCCACCAACGAGGTGGGATGGCTGACGAAGTTGGATGGGTGGGTGGGCTGGAGGGGTTGTGTTGGCTGTTGTTTTTTCTTTTTTAAATAATTAGTTTTAACTTTTGTGTAAATTTTATTAAAAGGGTTAACACTTAGAAGTTAAGTGTAAAGATATGTGTCAATAAATTAGAAGGGTAACAGAGAGGGCACATGGAAAAAGGGAACATGAAAATTGGACTCCTATCTCCCCATCCTCCTCCTCTTTCCCCTTCCCCTTCCCGATCCACACACAACCCCAGACGCTTAATTCTCTACATCCACCACCCACCCAACACACATATACATAATAGTATCCTTGAATTGAAATTAATTAGTCACATTTGAGACTCTTGAAAATAAGATTTCAATGAAAGCAAGTTTTGGGAAAAATCCCAACCTCTAGTGAGAATTAAAAGAGGGAGGTATGTTTCAAGATGCCCTGCAGTGGTAAAAGGAGAGTTTACAAATTCCAAGCCTAGCCCAAATCTAAATGAGATTCCATATCCGAAACTGGAAAGGCAACGAACAAAGACGAACATCAAGTCACCACATCCAACGTTGGCAGCACTAGGGTTAGGGTTTTTGGGCACAGAAATATCACATATGACTTGTTGCAGAACAACCAAAATGGTTGCGAAAACACAGAGAAATGGTGGCTAGGGTTAATGCGAGGGTATAGGGCATATGGGGTAGGTTGGGTCGGGAAAGGGGAGAGAGAATGAGAGAGATTTTTAAATGTTATTTTATTTTATTTTATGGTTTTAAAAGTGTATTATTAACTATGGTTTACACATAAACATGTGTCAAGTTTTTAAAATGGTGGTGAGGATACACATTGAGTAAAAGTGGTGAGAAAAAATGATCCCTTTATTTAGGTAGTATACGACTGTATTAAGAATCACGGATTATTGACCGAAATGATCCCCCAACTTTTGCTCCAGTCCCATTTTGGTCCACGAACTAAATTTTACATTTCAATAGTCCTCTAACTCTCCATTTAGTATCAAATTGGTCATATCATGTCAATTTTATTGTTAAATTGAGGGGTAAAACCGTCCATATAAACTAAAATATTAATAAAGTAAACCCCATCTCAGCTCTCAGCTCTCCCTCTCCCATTCCACCCCATTTCCCCACCTTCCCTATGTTTTTTCTCCCCTATGAGAACATAAGTAGCAACCCACACAACATGACTCCGTTGTCTACGGTCCCACGTGACACCTCCTCGATCGCAACCTCACCTAGTGGGGCCTACAAATGGGTTCTTAATATCCTACGGGATCGGCTTGAAACAGAGTCTTAATCCTATTCCAAAGGCGTTAGAATGGTCAAGCATTTGCAATACGCTATGTTTTGCTTGCTGGTTTTGATGTGCTTTGGGGGACAGGTTGGATGAAAACCAAATCAAAGAAATAGAGTGTGTTCAATGTCCTCGCTCTTGAGTTTTGGAGGACCATTTCGGTCAAAAACCCTAAGAATCACCAACCACCCAAGCTTAAGTTAGGATGCCCTCGTAAATAAGACAAAATTATTAAGATTATTAAGTCTTTGCCTAACAACTCAAATTTATTTTCTTTCTAAAGCGAGAAATTGAGGGGTCTAGTCAACCATGATGACGCTTGTTGCCTCTAGGATGCGTCGGAAGAATTCTCGTATTCTTGTTGTGGCTATGATCTACTCTTTGTTTCTGTGGCTCTGTCTTGAGCATGTTAGCTAGCACCTTTTTAGTTGGTTTTTTGGAGCTTTTTGATGGCTCCTTTTTTGTTTTTGTTTTTCGTTGTTCTATCTGTTTTGGGTCCCTTTTCTTTGGCGGGTAGGGATGGCAATAATACCCGTTGGGTCCTCGGCCCTAATGGGGGGAGTTTTCGAGGGGAAATCGGGGCCGGGTACGGGGATCCCCGAATTTGCAAAATCCCCGACCGGGGATGAGCCTAGAGACTAGATGGATTTATTGTGCTTATTGAAAAAGTTTCTAAAGATTTGGATAGAAATTATTTCAAGTTTTGTGTCCACCTTCTTTGGCTTGTTGAGTTATTATTTTAACAAGAAATATCTTGTGGTGGTTGTTTTAAAATTTCACAATGATGTGATTGTGCTTTAGAAAATTATTTTAACAAGAAATATCTTATTAAAAATCGGGGATTGGGGCGGGTATAGGAGGCACTTCCCCAACGGAGATGGGGACGGGGATTCCTCGAAAAGCCTAAAAGCCTAAACTGGGGATTGGGCCGGGGAAGGGAATGGTATTGTCATACCCATCCCCTAACCGGCTTGTTGCCATCCCTACTGGTGGGTGCCTAACGGAATTATTCAGTTACCAAAAAAAAAGTCAACCTGCAGTCTCCCATAAACAAAATAAAATTACTATAAAATAATAATAAATACCCGCGATGCAATTATGCAAGCTTCACAATTCACATGGATGAAATATAATACCCAAAAACAAAATCAATAAAAAAAAAAATGCAAATCCAACAAAATACACGTTAATTCAGATGCAAGAACTCCGATTCCAATCGGTTATTTTCGTAAATTTAGGATGAACACCCATCACAGATCACATTAACAAAACAAAACGAAGCATTAAATCCCACATTTTCTCCATTTCCGATCTCAATTTTTATTGTAATAACAAAAACTCAACTGATGCTTTCAGTTTCAGGATGCGAGTTGAGATCCAAACTGAAATCCCCCTCCGCTTTTTTCTCTCCATCCTTTTGATCTTTTATAAGATTAATGTTATCTTCCTCAAAATCCTGCACTTCAAAAGAGGGCCTCCATTTCATTGACGCCGTCAATCCGTCGTCGGTTTTGCCCAAGTGCTTTGCTGCCACGTGTATCCTCCTCAGTATGGCAAAGAACTCCTCCACCTCCTCCTCCGTTACCGTCTCCCGATGATCTCCCTCCACTTTCGCTTTCTTCCCCTCTACTCCGCCCCCGGCATCCCGCTTTCGCTTTTCACCATCCATTATCTGATAATCTGGCAATACGACGCCGTCCCAGCGCTGCCGACAACGCGAGACGAGGTTGCTTTGCTTAAGTTTATTGTTTGTGGATGGCTCTGTGTATTTTGCGTACAAACGGTTGAGTGTTTATATTGGACAGCGTGATTTGACTTTAGATTAGTCTTTGTGTTTTTGTTTTATAAAAGAAGAATCAAAGATGGCATGGTTAGGCTGATGCCATATGACATATCATTGAGAGGTCATCGGAGTGACGTCCGTAGGGTGGAAATGGAAGTTGGAATTCCACTTTGCGGAATCTCTCTTTATGTCTCTGGGACCACATATCTTTGTTTTTAAGGCCACCTCCAGCGTAGGGGCTGGCTCGGGCTGTTCTAGGCCCCAAACCCATCTCCAGCACGCACAATCCAGTCTGGGCAAGACATGGGACTCACCAACCCGGGCAAGTCTATAGCAAAATTGGATTGGGTTGTTGCTCTAAGGCTGTTTATCAAATTTTTTTTTTAACTGTTGGCGCGTGAAACAGTAAATTTTTTTTGGAAAATCAGCCATTGTCGTCAGGGCTGACCCACGAGGCCACAAAAACCAACGGCTACAAGCCACATGGCTTCTCTTGGAGTCTCCGATCAAAAAATCTTATCCAATCCAACAGTTGTCCAGTTTTTGGCTTAAAAAAATTAAAAAAATTTGTAAAAAATATAAATAAATTATGTATATTTTTTTTTATAAATACCTACAAATATTATCCACTTTCCACGCCAAATTTTCTACGACAAAATTCAATTTGTGCAAAAATACAAATGGCCTCTTCTATTGAAGGGGTCGTGGACAAACGTTCGAAGATGTCAAAATCTTGGTGACGAGGTAAAATTTTTTTCTTCTTATGTTTTTATTCAATTTAATGTTTTTATTTAATAAATGTATTTCTTGCATTTCCAATTTCATTTTTTAATAGATTATTCAAGGCAAAACAAAAAAGAGGAAAACTGTTACACATGGCTCCTCAAGTAAACAATGCTCGCACTCGGTTCCAGTGGTGCGTTCCGTGTTAGAAATAATGACACTATTATGTCATCTGAAGGAAAATACTCCCCCAAGTCGTGATCTGGTGGAACCGTCTCCGCCAATGATTGAGTAGTCCTTGTACTCGATTGCGTCGAACTATAAGGACTGGGAGTATTTCAATTGTATGATGAGTGAGATGTGTTGTGTAGATTCAGCTGCACCAAAATGAATTCAGCTGCATCCTCAACTTGTGATACTCACGAGCCGTTGGTAGTTTAGCGTATGTAAGTGCGAGGTCGATTCCACAGGGATTGGTGATTGAATAATCCAGTTCAGTTTTCCTACACAAAGCAGAAATGAAAACAAAAGAAACAAAAGAAGAAGAAAGAAAATAACTAAGACAAGATGGTGAGGTTTTAGAATCCACCCTAATTGTTCTAATCATGTTATGGCAGCAAGTAAACAAGTTGATTCACTCATGACGATGCTCACAAATAAGTCCATGATGTTTGGATCAAACTGCATTGAACATCACAAGGATCCCAAGCATGGTGTTTACATTAGGAGTCCTAGAAACTAAATCACATGAACCATTTCTATGTAGTTCAAAATGGTTCATGAGTTGCTAATGGACAGAATGAAGATGATGGCCCCAAACGTTCCCAGCTCCATTAAAACAGTGAAGAATGATTCATGAATGAAATCAAGCTTTATAAACTCAAACCAAGATACAAGACTAGCAAGATGTTTATTAAACTAACAAAAGAAAAACAAAGTAAAGCTAAGGAAATACAAGAAGAAAATAAAAGACAAAGGGAGGAGAAGAAGATAAGGCCAGCATGCTAGAGATGGAAAAGATTCATCTCCATGGCTGCCAGGAGGCCAAAGCCTCCCAGCTGCTGCCTTCTCTCTTCTCTTCCTTTGTGACTCTCAACTTTCCCTCTCTTTGTGTACAATGAAAGTGTAAATGATGGAATGGTAGATGCTCTCTTGAATGAGCTGAAACTCTCCATTTATAGCCTTCAAATTCGTGCTCCCCATTGGCTGGTGTAGCTCTCTCTTAATTGCTCAACATGCAAGGCTCAAAAGAGGATCCAATGCTCAAAAGAGGATCCAATGCTCAAAATATGATTCAATGCTCAAAATATGATCCAATGCTCAAAATATGATTCAATGCTCAAAAGAGGATCCAAGGCTCAAAAGAGGATCCAAGGCTCAAGAGATGATTCAAAGCTCAAAAGAGGATCCAATGCTCAAAAGATGATTCAATGCTCAAAAGAGGATCCAATGCAATTCTGAGCATGGTTCAGTGTTTGATGAGCTAAGGACTCTAGATGTCTTCAATTGGGCCGAAATTTGGATATGTGATACTAGACACCCATTGGAACAACTTCTGTGAAGAATGTCACCTCATCCAAGTAGTGTAGGTTGCTGAAATGAGGCCTGCAAGATGACCCACGAAACTGGACTGGCAAGGGGTTGTAGCCAAAATAGGTTTGTCTTTCAACTCTTCTTCCATTCATCCAAATTAGGCCTTAACATGCTTGAATTGCATGAATTATTCTCTTTTGATCTATTGGCCTACAAAACATTCAAAGAGAGACAAATAACTCAAAATTCTAAGAGACTAAGCAAAATGAGTAAGTAAATTGGGCATGTAAATGTATGAAATTGTGAGCTTAACAAGATGTGAATTTTATAATAAATATGGACACATGGCAATCAAAAATCTTATCCAAAAATGTTATATGAAATTTTATGTGAGAATTTTATAATAAATAGTGACACGTGGCAACCTAAAATCTTATATGAAAAGCTTATCAAAATTAATAGTTTAAGTATAAAAAATAGAAAATAAATTAAAGTGAATAATAATTGCCCTTGCCCTTGCCTTTTGGGGTAAATTAAAGTGAATACTTTTGTTTTAGTCTTTTATGTACCGATAACCAATGACTTTTATTTTTCTTATATTTCTTTTTTAAAGATACTAAATTATATTATATTTGTCTTAATTTTATCTATTATTTACATATTATTAACATCTTCATTTATGAAGGAAGTTAAGCCGGTTGGTCAAAATAATAAACTCATCACCTTGTATCCAAATTCAAAGTGGGAATATTTGTTGAGGAAAACTTTTTGAGTTCTTTTATTAGTCAAGTGTTATGATATAGATGACTTGTAACATGACCGAATGATCTCAGGTAGTTGTAAACGTTAAAGCATGAACTCGAAATTTTAGTTTTAAATGTAATGAATTATATCATGTTTGTCTTAGTTTTATTTATCTTTTAGGCATTATTAACACTCTCTTTTTCTCCCAAAAAAAAAAAAACGCTCTCTTTTTCTCTTTCATTGGCTTTGAAAATAAGTAAAATTTCCATAATGATAAATTTAAAGTGGGAATATTTTCATATATTTGTCACTCAAGTTGTTAAGGGTTTGTTTAATAATCATTTCATTTTCACTTTTCAGTTTTCAAAAAAGGTAAAAATGGAATCTAGTTTTCAAAATTATGTTTGGTAACATATTTTCTTTTCAGTTTAAAAAAAAGTGGAACATAGTTTTCAAAATCACCTTTTTTTTAAAAACAACTTGAAAGTGTTTTCAATTTTAGTTTTTTTTTTCCCGCTATTTTTCATTCACCAATTTTTCATCACCACACATGTAATGCACTATTAACAGGACCCGACCCAAATTCCACTTTGGAATTTGTGTCGAACCCTGTGTGTGTCCAACACCTGGCAGGTATCGACACAATTGTCCAAAGTACCCATTCCTACCTTAATCCAAAAACTGCTTTAGGGTTTGACTTCTATCAAAAATTCGGCAGAGTCTCCCTTGAAAAACAGACATGTACCAAATTATTTTCACCTGTAAACATCACAGTTTAATATTTCCCAACTTCAGCATGCACAATGCTAACTCACAACATTTACCAAAAAGGCCTTCAACCTCAAGGTCAACTTTACCAAGGCTACATCAACATTATCTACAAATTTGTTTCTTACTTTACAAATAGACACAATTTCCAAAACATAACTCAACCGTTTATTTTGCGGCTGTACCTAGGTTGCCTACGTACCCTTACTAAGGGATCAAGCCACGTGTAGTTCTTTCTACAAGAAAACAAAGTTCAACCCAAATTTCAACTTATGAGTTAAATGTTCCTTCACATCTCCCCTAAACCAAAAACTTCAACTCTAATTAATTCTGTAAAACTTCAACAAAAGATTTTGATTCAGAACAATTTTCCACCCATCACATATGTGCATATACAAATACAGATATATAATAGCTTGTTATTAATAAATATGAAAATGAGAAAGTTATTAAAATAAAATTGGTCACGTGAAACCTTAATATCGACATCAACAGTTTGAATAAAACATGCTTCTATCTTTCACATGTAAAAACAAACTCATCACTTAATAAAATAGTTGTGAATTGAATAAAATCCTTAAAATTTAGAAAACCATCAATCCTTGTCTTATAAATCGGAAAACATATATTAAAACTTTCACCAATAAGTACCAAAATAACAATCATAAATTTTAGTTTAAAGATATTGTCACGACCCGATTCGAAAATAAGGAATATTCCCGAATCAGGGTGTGAGTCATACCGTAGTCATAAGAATAAAATCCTACAACCATGATATGATGAGAAAAAGAGCCACAAATGATTACAAATTTACTTAACAACACAGAATCAGAGTCGCAGTAGCTCGTAGTTAGTTACATACTAAGATCTTTATCAAATTGTTGACTACTTACAAAAGTTAATTACACAAATCAATAACAAAAGCCTAGTAGCTTGGTTGAAACCCGCTTCCTCAAATTTCACCTTAAATCCTGCACAATCTATTAGTGTATGAGCATTATAATGCCCAGTAGAGTATAGTCAAACCCCTCAAGGTCAACTATCACAATTAATCAAAGTGTCATGCATCAAACAACACAAGATACATAAATTATGCAACCATACAAGATAAATAAATTTACATATGCAATGATGCCATGAACTCACTCCCTTCTAATCCCACTAATTCATACCTTAGAGCGACAAGCATGCATGTCTTATACCATGCATTTTACCACTGTGGCTCCGAATACCCTAAAATATGAACTAGCGTCCATCCGTCCCATAACCCAATTTTCTTTTGTTTACGAATTTCTCAACTTTCACTTTTCATTAGAGGCCCTGCTCCCATCACCTCATTATATTCAGGCCCTGCTCCCGTCACTTGAATATATTTTACCTTTTTTTTTTCTTACTCAAATATATCTAAGGCATTCTCGCATCCCTTAGATATACGTCAAACGACACACACACCCCAAACACCATTGTCTTTATGATGCATATGTAATGCAGTGCAAATCTCATTTATCTATGCATAATAATAATACAAATAATAACAATAATATATATCAAACTTAATCACATGAATATTCACCAAACATCAAATAATATCCACGGAGAAAGAGCAAAAATAATATTCATATTTATAGTACTATATATAAGCACCAAGATTAAAAGTGATATAGCCCAATCATCAGGAATCAGGAAACCCTACCTCATGTCCAGCTAGCTAAAGTACCAAATTTACTTTTCGAAGATTTTCGGAGTTGTCGAATCTACACTTTTGATCTAGTTCCTGAACAAATTCAAATTCAAATTATTATTGATCAGTCTTCACTTTATTTCACCTAAGTCCAACCTCAACCTTATGCATTTCTAAGATTTTGCGTGAAAATGATGAAAATGCCCCTAGGACCAACCCGGGGTCCAAAGCGGCCAAATCTCGTCCAAAATAGTCTAAAACTCAGTCCTATGCCCTGTCAACACCAAAACAAGGCCGCTACACCCGTTATCCAAAAGTTACTATTTGGGTCTCGTGGGCCACACAACAATTCATACTTTGCACCACTTCAGATTGACTCAAAGCATATACCATCATACTCGGATCGAGAAATCGAGTCAAATGGACTAAAAATATGGCGTCGAAGGCTGCCGGAGCAGCCACCACGAGCTGAAGTCGCTAGTGGGCTTGTTTCCGGTTACTGTTCATCGTCTTCCCCAAAAATCCTGCAACTTCCCCTGTTTTTCAGTTTAAAAACTCAGACTTTGTGAGACATTTTGACCTAGGAAACGTTAACGAAAATGGGCAAACTTATAGTGGTTTTGAAGCTTATTCTTTCTAGTTTCTAACCCAACAAACCACACTCAAAACAAAGCTAAAACGAAGGAGAAACTAGCTCCAAAGTTGGACTCGTTGCTGTTTTTCTGCAGAAAACAGATTTTTTTCCAAACTTTGCACCTGTGTTTGACCCATCAAAACTCTACCAAATTCGACGAAACCAAATTTTTTTGTTCCTTGCCAAGCCTCGTTTAAAACCCAACAAATGGATTCCTCAAACACTCAAAGGATTGGGAGAAATAGAGAACCAAAGTGAGGCTCGCAGACTGCAAATTTCCAGATTTGGTTCTAAGTCGTTTTCAACCATTCTAACACCTCCAAGTTGTTCCTAAGGCTTCTAAAACACTTCTAAACTTCATACCTATCAATCGAACTCATCAAAAACTCAAAATGGAACCAAAATAAACGCACTTGAAAATTGCTTTGTGCACCCAACCCAAAAATAGAAGTTCAAACTCTTCCAATTCAATTCCCCAACACTCAAATGACTCAAAATACTCTTTAAGGAACTAGAAACACACAAACTCGAAATTGACTCACCTTATAGAATTTTTCTTCTCTTCCTCCTATTCTTTTTCTCCTTGTTCTTAGTTTTCTTCTTCTTCTCTCTCTCTCTCTCTCTCTCTCTCTCTCTCTCTCTCTCTCTCTCTCTCTCATAATATCTTCTCCATTCTGCCAGCAATTCACCTCCCCTAGTTATTAGCTTCATCAAGAAAAATCCCTTAGGCTTGGTGACTTACCACTTAGACTAGGTGACTCATCCTCATCCCTTTGTAATGGAAGTTTTGAAATGAGGGAATTGGGGAAGAATAGGAGGAGGATGGTTCGATTCCCTCCACGTTTCAGATTCTTCTTCTCTTTTTTTTTTTGGCCTACAAGTATATTTTGGTAATTATCCACACATAAGGGTATTTTGGTCATGTTTGTCCAACTTCAAATTAAACACACTTAATTTAATGATCTTAATCCAAAATTACTTGAAAAAATACCTATAATTATTCTCCATCACAATATTATTTTTCACTAAAATATGAAAATCCACCGTGAATTTTTCAGGCTATTACAGATATATCAAAACTCAAATACTCACCACTTAGGTGCACTCCTATTCATAATCCATCAATTCCACTAATATTCCGTCAATTCCAAGTACTATGTATGTTATACCATCGCAGAACTCAGGGAACATGTGGTTAGCCCGAGAATGCATATCCGCGCAGAACTCGGGGGACACGTAGTTAGCCCGAGAACGCATATCCATCAAATCCCCTCAGAGGACCCATGAAGATATAATCAACATGAGAATGCAAATCCTCGCACCACATGATTCAAGCGTCCCCAAAACTTGTGGGGCATTATCATAAATTGCAAGACTGTTCCAAAGACAACTAGGGGGTATTCCTGTGGTGGGTTTGAAAACCCTATTCCAAAACTTGTCATAAAATTCCTCTTGTTCCACAAATCCACTTTCACAAATCCCTTTTCCAAGTCCTTCTCAATTTTCCAAAAATAAGTTCTTAAATAGATAACAAAAAATCCCTTCTTAAAACGAGAGCAATTCTAATCTTCCTTAATTGAATTTTACCATGCATAATCTTTCAAAACTATTCCCAAATATATTTAAATATGTACCATATACTATTGAGTAAACTAATATCCATAATTCATCGATTTCAAGCCACCAAACATATATTTAAATAGAGACATATAATCAAGCATTTAATTAATTCCTTAATCATTCCAAAAACTTGGTTATCCAAGCCATTCCCAACTCCACACAATTAAACATAACATAACATACTTGGAAAGTAAACGCAATTTCAGTATAATTCATAAACATTTAAATAAACTCGCATAGCATAAAACCATTTAAAAACAAACAAACAAACAAACAAACCTCCAATTACAATTACAACCACCAAATGGTCTCAACCGAGCTGACATAGCCCACTATTTAAGTCAACTGGGCTCGTAGGGTCCATGACCTCAATTGTTATATGCCAATTCCTATTGGTCCATAACCATGAGTTAAACCCATCCTAAAACTCTCGTACGATCCAAAGGTCAATTTGACTCCGATCGCGGCATTTGACCAATTGGGCCTGCATGGCCCACATCCTCTGATTTCTAGTCAAAATGTTCCTATAAGCCCAATAAGGTCTACACAACAAGTTTCGCGAGTTTGGTCTCCATCGAGCGGTCGGATCGCTTATGATCACAGGATCGGACGGTCATCGTTTTATGTAACTTTGAATCATTGATTCGGAGTATCCCGAATCTGATTCTTGTTTTGTGAGTTCCTATACGATCCTAGAGGTACATAGATCAACATATTTGGAAATGGAGTCAATCCAATGGTCCGAACATATCGAACCCGCATATTGCCTAATATGCGTAAATCCGTTCGATCATCAAATGATAACCAAATGAAACCTAAGGGGTTGTTTGATAACTATTTTCATTTTTAGTTGTTTGAAAACTGAAAACATGTTTGGTAACAAATTTCGTTTTTAGTTTTAAAAGAAAGTGAAATATAGTTTTCAAAATCACTTTTTTTAAATTTAAAAAAAAAAAAACAAGTTGAAAGTGTTTTCATTTTTCTGTTTTCGTTTTTTTTCTTTGTGCTCCTAATTCATTCATTAATTTTACATCACGACACATGAAATGCACTATAGTTATCATAATTTTGTATTTGGGGCCTCCTGACTTGGACCTAGTCGCTCAATTCTTGTGTTCTATAGACCTAATCCAAGCCTCGGGAACTTCATCTCCAAAATTCACCAAAAACCATTCTAATTCCAAAAAATTCACCGAAAAATACTACGAAATCTTTGTGACATGCACTTTCATTTTATGATCTCAAAATCACAATTTGACTTGAAAAACTTAAATATCCAAGTTACTCATAAAACTGAAAATTGAAAT
The DNA here is from genome assembly GCA_020226455.1 of Prunus salicina. Lineage (NCBI taxonomy): Eukaryota > Viridiplantae > Streptophyta > Magnoliopsida > Rosales > Rosaceae > Prunus > Prunus salicina. The sequence continues at coordinate 37,108,413 of CM035341.1, forward strand.
CAGTTACTAAACAACTTGTGTTTAGTTTTCATTTTTTCAAATTGAAGTTAGTTACCAAACAAATTTTCAGTTTTTAAAAAAAGAATACTAAAAACTGAAATGATTATCAAATAGTCCATAAGATTCCAAAACTACAAGCCCCACACCTAACATAATAGATATGGGATGAGTCCCTACACAGAGGTTGACGTGAAAGTGTTCCATAAGTTTTACCCAAAAAAAAAAAAAAAAAAGTGTTCCGTAAGGGGAAGAGGTACATGTCAGGCATTATTGGTGTAGTAGTTGAATGGTCACTTTGAAATTGAAATTAAGCTTCGCCAGCTCAAACAATGAAAAACGAAATTCCTAACTTTCTTTTTTTGCTGAAGAAGGAAATTAAAAGAAAAAACATGCGGACCAAATTGCGCATTTTCTTACAGAAATATATAATATACGTACAACATTAATAAAAAAGTTACAAATAATTTTCCATCTAAGTACTCGGATCACATTCCGAATCCGGGTTCGCATTCAAATCAAAGCTCAAATTCTCCTCCTCCACACCTTCATCCCTTTTGGGCTCCATTTTAACGTCATTCGCCTCCTCGTTGCTCGCAAGCATCGCCCTCAATCGGTATCTTCCGTGCGTCAATTCATGGCCATTGCCGTTAGCATTCTTGAAGTACTTGACTGCCTGGTGTATGCGGCTGAGGATAGCGAAGAACTCCTCAACCTCCTTCTCTTTCACGACCATTTCGCCATCGCTAACGTTATCATCTCTCACCTTCTTTTTCTTTTCCTTACCTGAGACGCCTCGTCGTCTGCTTGCTTTCGCTTCTCTGTCTCCATCTCTGTCTCCGTTTCTTTTCCATTAAACATGAGTGGGCATATATTCGGGGTTTGGAAGGGGATGAGTGATTGAGTATAAAGATTTTGAGAGATGCTTTACCTTTGCTAAGCTCAGGTTAGTTGAGAAGCTGTGGAAAGTACCATTATTAATACCATACACCACCATTGTTTGTTGGGAAAATAATTGCATACTTCCCATGTACATATGAACATCTACATTTTTTCCAATGACAGTATGATATGTGGGTAGAAGTTTTTCTGTTTGTGTTTTTGATAAATTATTTTAAAATATGTGTCAAACCGTGATTTGCATGAAGGATGAATATAAGCGACAAACATTATTCCTTTTGTTGAGTGTTTAAAGAGTGTGACGTCAACGAACGGGAGGACATGATGTAAGACAAAGTCCAATAAACAGTACAAAGGCCAAATGACGACGAGGTTAGAGGGAAATGGGCTGTCTAGCAAGAAGAGCTTTCCCAAATCCTCAAACGAAACTTCTTGTTGGTTTTGTTTCTAGTTTTCAAATTCGATTTTTTCGTTATAAAAATGAAATTTATTTTGTTTTGTTCTGAATAATTGAAAATTATAGTAGGGGTCCAATAAGAGTTATAGTGGTCAGGCGTGCGGGCATTAGGTTAGGTTGGTGTTATTTTCAGTCATCTTCGTGGCCGGCCTATTTATAATAGAAGGTGTGCCCTAAATTTCTTGTAATGTGGTGTAGGTACCGGACCATTTTGGCAGGCCTTGTTTTTATGCAACTTCATTTCAAAGGGAGGACCAGTTTACTTCGATGCGCATGAGCCGGTGCTTGCTTGCTTTTGCTTGTGTCCATTCTTACGTTATGTTGTGTCACATTTTGAGGCCCACCCAATCTCCATCAGCCTGGATCTTCCAAAGATATATTGGGTCCAAGGTTTGATTTTATATGGTCCATGCAAGCCCAACTAAGCACCCAACCACTGAGGTGCTTGTCATGTTATGAACTAAGAAACATGGTCGAGGTTTTTTCAAGAGTGATCAATTTTTGCCGCTTCTCTTCAGACCCAAAAAACTTCAGACCCAAAAAAAAAGAGGGTCGATTTACTGGCCGACACCGGCCTCAACTATGCAGTCTAGATCATCTGCACGTTACTTTAACATTGTACTTAATTAAGTGTGCTGGTCATCATTAACTGTGACGATTTTATAAAGAAATAAACAATGCAGGCATTTTCCTTAGCATATTGCACGTGGGGCGGCCATGCATGCTTGCATGGAAAATCCAAAGTTGATCTTTGTCTTCACGTGCCTCCCATGCCCCTTAATTATGTATAATCGGATTTTAAGCTTCATTTCCTGCTACCAAATATTTCTAAATTCTCTCTCATCAATCCTTTTGTTTTCAGATAGCACCTGCTATTTATTTAATTATTTCTTAGAACACGATTTACCATCCAATGTAAGTTTTTGTTAGACAAATTGTCCTTGTGATATGTTCGGCAGTTGGTTTGCACACTGAGATAATCAATTAATTAACAATGCGTAAAATCCTTTTTCTTTCGTTTATTTTTGCTGGTGTAAAATTGAACATCCAAGGCAGCTCTAGAATTACTAGTTAATTGAGTTACAAATTAAGCCAGGATAAATTCGTCTTCACAAATGCTTAAATTGTTTGCAAATGGAAATTGTGTTTTTTTTGTTGCAACTTTTGGTGGGGCGTGGTGGGCCAAAGCTGTTGTAATTATGTAATGTACGCACCCCAACTATTGAAAGTCCAAAAACCCACTAGGGTTATTTTCATTTCATCATTGATCTCTTCCAGTTAAAACATGATGTGTTCTATACAAGGACGAAGGGTCCAAATAATTAACTTTGAGTCTCTCCAAAAATGAAAAGTCGATAATAAAACAAAATTAAACAAGCATCCAGAGTCACCTGCATCTTCCAAGTTGCTGCAGCGAGTGATCCAAACGCAAGCATCCAAAGTCATTTCGTTTTCTTTTGGTAATGCGAGCTACTTTTGTCCACATATTTTGGTTTTGTTATTATTGCCTAATTCAATCGAGGCATATTGTCAAAATATAATTTATTCCAAGGGATATGGAGGGAAATTGGGAAAATGGCAAGATTAATTTATTGGGAGTGTCACGGGGTCATATGATATAATATATATCAGACAAAATCTTACATATTTTGGCATCTTCATGTACATTTCAGGACCACCGTCAAATTGTAGAGAGTATTTATCCCATATTGAAAAGTTAAGAGACTTATTATGAGTTTATAAGGAGTTGAGCTATTCCCCCATTGCCAATTAATTTTAGAATGGAACCTCAACTTCCTTCACATATTTTTCTGAACCTCATGTCTTTTTTATTTTTTTTAACTATCAGCTGGATTTCTGTTTCTTGTAAACGTACATTTCAGGACGTTTGCTTGTTGTTGGGTTCAATGATTTTGCACTCTCTTGCAAAATCAAAGATACCATCCAAGGCAAAAATAATCACTACACCCGACAACAAATCTAAATATTGCTTTTTATATAATCGGTTGGTTTTACCTTTCCGTCGGTGCGGTAATGACATATATGACAATTACCAACAACAAAAAAAAGAAAAAAAAGAAAAAAAAGAAGAAGAAGATAAACCCCTGCGTTTTTATATTGACACAGGAGAAAAGAAAGGCATCCAGTATCTGAATTGTGTCAAAGAGAATATTTTAATTCCAATTCTTCATCTTTCTTATTATAATTCTATTTTTCTCCTAAAATCACAGATTTAATCAGCATCCCATCAGGGCGCTCAGGACTCAGAAAGATAACAGCCGTACACGTGGGAGGCAAGAGCCGCGCGAATCACGGTTTCGGCTTCGTCACTTTCCTTCCGCATATTCATCGTATCCTTGGGTTTAGTGATCTCCTTAAGCGACGCCCGCACCCTATTAAAATGCACCCTAAACCCACCCTATTAAAATACACCACCTGTCCAACCCTCTTTCATCAATGATTCAAGTGCTTGTCTATTTTTTTCTAGAACCCAAATGGAAAGAAAATAAAATTGTCCACATTTTAGGGTTTTTGCACTTCAACTCTAATGAGTCAAATATGAAGAATAGAGATAGATTGGAGCAAATTTTGAGGTATGGTGGGCAAGGAACTTGTTTTTGATAAAAGTGGGAATGGAAAATTCCCATTTTAATATTACGAGTACAAAGACAAAAATGGAGGAAAAAAATTAATGAGCATGGAGATGAAAACGGTTGATTCGACCTGATTTACTATATTGCCATCCCTGCTAAAAATGCCAATTTTCCCAGTGTGAGATGAGAGACTCAGATTGACAAGTTTTTCTCGTGCGAGGAAGTTATACACAGTAGATATATATCTGACAATGTGTTGAATGCAGCAATCTGTTTGGTATTTGCTATGCGGATTAAGTGGTTACCTTTTATTTTGTCTTTTCGTTCGATTATTTTCTTAATTTTATGAAACCTAAACAAGATAAGAACTAAAATATGCCGCTTCCACGGTTCCACGGTTCCACACTTCCACACTTCCACATAATGCAGCTGCATCAGCAAACAAAGATAAATACTCTTTACATGAGTCTGCCAAGCGAAGTAGTCTACCACGATCAAAGCCAGTGTAATTGAAGGTAGGGTCCACGCAATGCTGTGGTACCGCAACCAACGGCCCACACACCATCATCAATCACATGGCTAAGATGGTCTCATCCACCTCATCTGCATCCAATCACTCACTCTTGGAGAGTCTTTGAGTCTTTGAGCCTTTAAAGCTTTGAAGCTTGGGTCTCTTTCTATATATTAGACTCCAACGACTCCCAACGATAGTGTATGTGCCTCAGCAGCAGAGCTTCTTTTTTCCTTCTCACTGTCTCTCTCACGCACACTCCTTGAGAGTGGTAGCTCTGCTTAAAATTAAGCAATGTGCTTCCTAGGTCTTTCTTCGCTGCTCTTAGTCTTGTTGGCCCTCTGTTTCTCTGGTGTGAGCTCAGCTGACACCGTTAACCCCACCATTAAAGGCAAAGGCTACCGTTTGGTCTCCATTGAAGAGACCCCTGATGGTGGCCTTCTGGGTCATCTCCAACTCATACAGAACTCCAAGGTCTACGGTCCTGATATCCCCCTCTTGCAGCTCTATGTCAAGTAAGTTTATGCTCTCTGATGGTGATGGGATTCTATGTGGCGCATGTCCATGGTCGTAAATGTACCCCACTCTTTTTACCCATTTGATTCATTTTTGTGTTTTTTATAGGCACGAGACGCAGGACCGTTTGAGGGTCCACATAACCGATGCTCAGAAGCAGAGATGGGAGGTTCCGTACAATCTTTTACCCAGAGAGCAGCCTCCGTCACTGACACAAACCATTGGGAAAACAGGGAAGAAACCCATAACAGTCTCCGAGTACTCTGGCTCTGAGCTCATCTTCAACTACATCTCAGACCCATTTGGGTTTGCAGTGAAGAGAAAGTCAGATGGGCAAGTTCTTTTCAACACGAGCTCTGATCCTAAAGACCCATATGGTGAATTGGTGTTTAAGGACCAGTACCTCGAGATTTCCACTAGTTTGCCCAAAGATGCATCCTTGTATGGTTTGGGAGAGAACTCACAGCCACATGGGATCAAACTCTACCCAAATGATCCATACACTCTGTTCACCACTGATGTCTCAGCCATTAATCTTAACACTGATTTATATGGCTCCCACCCTGTTTATATGGATCTGAGAAATGTGGGTGGTCAGGCTTATGCACACTCTGTTTTGTTGCTCAACAGCAATGGCATGGATGTGTTTTACAGAGAAACTTCTTTGACATACAAGGTCATTGGGGGTGTCTTTGATTTTTACTTCTTTGCCGGGCCTACACCATTGGGTGTTGTTGATCAGTACACGTCATTCGTAGGCAGACCAGCCCCAATGCCTTACTGGTCTCTGGGTATGTTCTACTTTTTAACCCTAATTCTATTTCCTTTTTAGTTTACTCTGTTATTATTCTTTGTTCTGGCTTGGATTATGTGTGTGTTTGTTAGCTCCCCAACTCCGAAGTCTTTTGTGAATGTTTTTGTTATTTCACCCAAGAAAAAAGAATATAAATGCCGTGGCTTGTGGGGGACCATTATGCTTATACATACAATAATATCACAATTAGGAATGAGTTAGATCTTTTAGGAACAAAACTATGACCACTTGAGTGTATAGTATGTGAGAAATTGTTTGACTGGCAGCAACTAGCAAGAACTAGTATGACGCGCGCGTGCTTTTGTATGATAAACATGTTTTGTTTAATTTTTTAATGAAGGTTGGTGGGTTGGCCAGTTTCTTTTAAAGTTGTAGTCTTTTGTGCGTTTCTTTACAAAAATATCGCTGCAGAACTAACTTTTCAGTCCACATTAAAACCATGATCTTACATAAAGTTGGAAGCTTTAATCATCTCGCTCACCTTCAAAGATTTCTGCTTTTGAGCTATCTTTACAAGCCTTTACACTTTTTCACTTCTGTAGCGAGCAACTTGTGGACTGTAAGCGATATTGTCGCTTAACCTGTGCAAAATCTTGTGTCCTTCAAAATATAATCTTTTGTGTGTGTGGTGGAAACTGAATATTCCATTTCTAATTTTCTAAACTATATCAAAATCTGTAATGTTTGCTAATAGGGTCTCGCTTTATGGTAATGTTTAGAAGGCCATTCTAGTCAGACTTTGTGTGTATGGGCCTAAGCTCTTCATATCTCACTGCCATGTCTTATGAGGGTGAGACCATCTTTGGTTGTAGGGCGTGGTACTCCGTGTTAATGCTGCCCCTCTTACACTGTAGCTCTTTTCATATCGTGGGGAAAAACTATTAAATGAGAGTTTGCAATAGTGGTGCCTTTTACCTGTTTTAGCTCACAAGGCCTTCAATGAGAATGATTTCATTTCCCCGTATCTAAATTGTGGTTTAAAGGCTTGTTGATCTGTGCTACTGTTTTGGGGACATTTCTTGCGGTCTGTCAATATGAGGTTTTAAGAGATTGTATGAGTGAATTACTTGGTTAGATGAGAAAATAAATTAGGGTGGTAGTAAGTTGGCATTATCAAGTGCGGGTTTCGCCCTGATGTACTGCCATACCTTGTGAGAGTGACCATCTTGCTTGTAGGGACTTTACTGTCGTCTGTATTATAGCTATTGTCAGGTTGGTGGGAGAAAATTTGGTATTTGTACAGACCTTCTGCCTTTTATAGTCACACAAGGCATCTAATGTCAATGCTTCCATTGCCTCATATCTCATTTCTGGCTCAGATGCATGTTACTCTGTTTGACTGTTTAGGCATTTATTGAGTTCTACAGTTTTATTAAGGAATCTCTATTGAGTGACCTGTAAGTTGGCATTGATGCGGTTAAATTAATGGTTATTACTTGCATATGAAAAATTAGAAAAAGAAAGAAAGAAGAAAAAGAAGGATGTATAGTTTGCTTGATCCATTAGACTTGTTAATGTCTCGTTTAAAGTGTAGCATTCTCAGTGAATGCTTATATGTGTGTATGTATGTATCTATCCATTTATGCTATAATTGTAGACAAAAAATAGTCCATCTGTTTTGTTCATTGCTTTTTCTATGTATGTCCTAATAATTTGTGACCATGCTTTTACCTCATATCATCTTATGATTTGATTGCCAGTCTTTTTTGTCCTGTCCTGTGCATTGCATGTCCCTTTGACAATTTTTATTGTATAACAGGGGATATGCCTCGTCTCATTTTGTAAAAGACAATATAAGATTACACAGTACTGAATTTCTCTCTCATTTTTATCTCTGCAGGATTCCACCAATGCAGATGGGGTTACCACAACTTATCAGTGGTTGAAGACGTTGTTGAGAACTACAAAAAGGCTCAAATCCCGCTAGATGTAATTTGGAATGATGATGATCACATGGATGGACACAAAGACTTCACCCTCAACCCCAAAAACTACCCTCGGCCAAAGCTTTTGGCATTCCTAGACAAAATACACAGCATAGGCATGAAGTACATTGTCATCATCGATCCTGGAATCGGTGTCAATACCAGTTATGGTGTATACCAAAGAGGTTTAGCTAATGATGTTTTCATCAAATATGAGGGTGAACCCTTCTTGGCGCAAGTTTGGCCAGGGGCTGTAAACTTTCCCGACTTCCTCAACCCGAAAACTGTATCCTGGTGGGGTGATGAGATCCGCCGCTTTCATGAACTTGTCCCTGTTGATGGCTTATGGATTGACATGAATGAGGCTTCAAATTTCTGTTCTGGGAAGTGCAAAATTCCAAAGGGGCAGTGCCCGACTGGTTCTGGACCTGGCTGGGTATGTTGCCTGGATTGCAAAAACATTACAAAGACGAGATGGGATGAACCACCTTACAAGATAAATGCTTCAGGATTGCAGGTCCCCATTGGGTTCAAAACCATAGCAACTAGTGCAACTCATTACAATGGTGTTTTGGAGTACGATGCTCACAGTCTCTATGGGTTTTCCCAATCCATTGCAACTCACAAAGCTCTTCAAGGGCTTGAGGGCAAGCGACCTTTTATATTAACCCGCTCCACGTATGTTGGTTCGGGTAGGTATGCTGCACATTGGACAGGTGATAATAAGGGCACTTGGGAGGATTTGAAGATATCAATCACTACCGTGCTTAACTTTGGAATATTTGGAGTGCCAATGGTTGGTGCAGACATATGTGGGTTCTATCCAGCACCTACTGAAGAGCTTTGCAACCGCTGGATTGAAGTAGGTGCATTCTATCCCTTTTCGAGGGATCATGCAAACTTCTATTCCCCAAGACAAGAGCTTTATCAATGGGAGTCAGTAGCCGAGTCTGCTCGAAATGCTCTAGGGATGAGGTATAAGCTCCTCCCTTACCTTTACACATTGAACTATGAAGCTCATATCAGTGGAGCCCCAATTGCCAGGCCACTTTTCTTCTCATTCCCAACATACACTGAAACCTATGGATTGAGCACTCAATTTTTGCTAGGGAGCAGTGTTATGATTTCACCAGTGCTTGAGCAGGGAAAATCCAAGGTTAAGGCATTGTTTCCCCCCTGGAACCTGGTACAGTTTATTTGATCTGACACAGGTCATTAACTCAAAACAGGGCAAGTATGTTACACTTGATGCGCCTTTGCATGTAGTTAATGTGCATGTGTATCAGAATACCATTCTACCAATGCAGCAGGGTGGACTGATATCTAAAGCAGCAAGAACAACCCCTTTTAACCTCGTAGTAACCTTCCCAGCAGGGGCAAGCAATGCAACAGCTAAGGGGAACCTGTTCCTTGATGACGATGAGCTTCCGGAAATGAACCTTGGAAGTGGTTACTCAACATATGTTGATTTCTATGCAACTGTAAGTCAAGGAAGTGTGAAAGTATGGTCAGAAGTTCAGGAGGGTAAGTTTGCTTTAGGCAAAGGCTGGGTTGTGGAGAAGGTGAGTGTGTTGGGATTGAATGGTAGTGGAGGAACATCTGCTCTTGAGGTTGATGGAAACCCAGTGACAAGTGTTTCAAGCATAGAGTTGAGTGTATCGGAACAGAAGTACCTTGAAGAGGCGGAACATGGAGAGACGGCCAAGAGTGTGATGGTGGACGTTAATGGTTTGTCCCTTCCTGTGGGGAAAAACTTTGCTCTGTCATGGAAAATGGGGATCAAAGCTTGAGAGCTAGAGGATGGGTGCCTCCGTTTTTGAGCTAACTAATGCACTTTTTACTTCCGCAGGTGTTCACAGGGAGATAGTTGATGTCTTTAGTGTTTTAATTTATTGTCATGGTTCTTGATGATGGTGAGGAGATGAGCTAAGGATATACTCATCCTTCTACATGTAAAGAAGCCAAAATGGTGAGGTTTAGATCTTTATTGTTTGCTTTGAGGCTCTTCCATTGTTGTTTAGGTATTGTGTTGTATGCAATAAGGCAGATCTCAGGTGTTTTAAAATGATAATAGTTTTAAAGGAGAGGAAGCTTATGTGCCTTTTTCTACTTGGTCTAGAAGCTCTGTTTTCTTTTGGTCACTGCACTGCACTGGTCCAAAGATTTGGATTTGGTTTCAGAAAGGGAGGACTCAACCTTCACTAATATTTTCGTCAAAAATGTTTTCCAATAAATCTTTTGTGACTGCAAATTCCTTGGAGGCCGCCAATGACAAATCAAAACTCGGAATTGTTCAAGTATTATTGGCCATGAGAAAAGAACCGTCATGCATATCACCACAGATTCTGAAGATTTAACCAAGGCTAGGCTGAGAAGTCTAGTTTGGTATCAATCAACATCTTTTTCTTAAACAATCAAAGTTAAAAGTCTCAGACCAAAAAACCAAGTAAAATTAAAACATTGAAAGTCAAGTTGAAGTCCTCTTTGCCATTGATTTTCGTAAGGACAGAGCATTGGACAATTGAATTCTGTCACTTTACTCTGCTCCCTCAACAACGTCAACATCCACATCAACATCAAGAACCTTCCTTCGATATCTCGCCTACAAGAGGGTTGCAGAGTTTATAGCCTACCTTGTAACTTGCAAATAGCATAGGGTGTGTCCACTTGTCCTGTCTTTGCTTTGCAAACCCTAAATTAAATAACTTTATATTTATAATTGTCACACTTCCTATCCAGAAATTCTAAGAGCATCCATAATGAGCTCCCTAAACTACATTCTTAGACAAATTTTAGGGAGGAATTGTAAAAATGCAACTCCAACCACGCTCCCTATCCACCTCCTAAAATAGAGAATCCTCTAGGAACTCCTAAATATGAGGAGAGAGAAAAGACTCCGAGTGGCTCCCTATAATGTAATGCTGCTTTATTTAATGAGTATTTTCAAACCTTTATTTAATGCTAACTATTTTTTTATTTTATTTTTTATAAAGATGGACCAATCAAAAAATAGTTATAGCATTTATGACTCTCCAAATCAGGGAGTATGGTTGGAGTTGAAATTTTTTAGAGAGCTCCTAAAATAGCTTTCTTATATTCTTAGCTAAATTTTAGCTAAGAAATAGAGAGCATCATTGTGGATGCTCTAAAATAGGGAATGCTAGAAACCTTCTCGCTAACCTTCTTCTTTAGATCTTTTCCTTTTTTTGCTTGACATGTGTCATTCTCTTTACACTTAAAATAATGTCATTAATATATTATACAAGTTAACTTTTGTTTTCCAAGTTTACACTTATTAAATGTATTCAATTTATCCAAAAAAATTTCACAAATTTTTTACCATCTTATTAATTTTTTTTAAACATCAAAATATCTGTTTTTTTTCAAAAAAGAGAAAATGTCCTTTTTTAAAACACAAAAGTTTGCTTGTATAATATATTAACGACATCGTTTTAAATGTAAGAAGAATAACACATGTCAAGCAAAAATAGAAAAAGGTCCAAAAAAGAAGGTTAGAGAAAAGGTTATTAGCATTCCTTTTCTAAAATTAAGCAAACCTGTTACCAAATCTCAAACAGGAAAATAAATATTGCAATTATAAAATAAGAAATTAATTAATTAATCCAAATTTCAAACCCGAAAATAAATATTGCAATTACCTTTTGGTACAGGGAAAGGTATGCGATGCGCAGTCACTTTCCGCGAAAGATCTGGCAAGCATGCACCCCAAGAGCGGGATACACTTGTCTCAACCGCAGTACGCGTGGCAGGCTGTCGTTCGAAGCCGGACCTGCTAAAATGGGTCCTTTGGCGGGAAAAAAAGGGCTGGTGGGGTACCACGTCGGCACCTTTGGCGGGAAACGGAAGCCATCCCTCCCGCTTCGGTCCACTCATCGCAACTTGCGTAGCGGACTTGGCCTTCTCTCCTCTGATATCCCCTTGCTTTTAGTCAACTTGGCATGCGTCATTTCCATGCATCCATACATACATACATACATCAAACATATATGAAATCGGATGCATGCATTCCCATGATAAGTTATGCACCATATGATAGGGACCGTTGATCTTGAATATCCAACGGACAGATGGGGGAGGATCTATTGGTCTTAAAGTCAGTGGCTCAGTGGAGTGTGCTCTACCTACCAGTGCCCAAAAACTCAATGGGTAGGTTGGGATGTGGGACAGCCATTTTTTTTCTTGGGCAGGCAAGCGTACGGACCGTCGGATCAACTTTTGCTGCTTTCGAAATTCGATCTGCACATGGTCACGTGGTGTGTGTGCTCTTGGAATGGCAATCCCATCAGGACCCACACATTGTGAAAAAAATGAATATCACATTTCTAATTAGCATAATCAGGAAATTGTTCTTATCAAAAAAATAATCAGCAAATTAGTTATGTTATGATGAGGTCGGTTTCATCATTTGCTCTGCTCCCACCGAGGTTTCCGTTGATTGGGGAAATCCACTTTTTAGATTTTGATTTTTTTTTAATTATTATTGTAAATTATCCCTTCCTTTTTGTTGGAAAAGATTATTTTAAATTATCTAATGGCACATTTAAATACATATTCCTTGGAAGTTAAGTAAGTCGTTCAAAAATAAATTAGTTTTCTAAATTCAATTAATTTCTTTTTTGGGGTAAATAAATCGTGTATTAATTTCATTAATTGATAAGTAAACTGATTAATTACTCAACAGCTTCAATGTATGATATTATTGTATGGCCTGCTTCAAGAAATTTTGTTATGCAACTTCCATTTTCAAAAGATTTGTTTGATATATTTGAGATTATGAGATGTGTTGAAACAATTGAAGTTTTTATATTGAGGTGAAGCAGTAAATGTGTAAATGATCAATTTTTTTGGGGGTCAAAATATCTATAAATAGGAAAGGTCATTCTGTTTAGTATGTGTAAGTTTAATATACTCTTACCCTTCTAAATAGGAAAGATCCTAAAACAAATAATCTATAAATGGTTTTTGTTGACTTCAACATCTTGAATATATCAGATTAATATGTAGGGTAGGGGGATTCACTAATGTATTTTTATTTTATATTTTATAGGAATGTTAACAATATGAGTGGTTTTTATTAATAATAACAATATGAGTGTTTAAAATCGCATATTTTGCTTTGTCTGGTGTTGACTTTTAACATAAATTTTGAGTGAAATATAATCTGACCTATGAAAAACTTACTGTATGAATATTCATATACAAGCTTAAAGTCCAATTTTTTTATCTTTTTATTTACTAAAGTCCAATTGTATTTAATTTCTGATTTCATAAGATTTGTCCCCGGAGGAAAGTAAAAACCAAAATCAACTTCATACCTAAATAAGATATGGTCCATATCCATAGGTAAATATGTCAAATATCGATTCCTATTTTAGCGTCTAAAAATAGCTGAGAAACCTAAATAATCGCTCCACAGCACAATAAATTTCCTGTTGCTAAACAAAACCGCACAGCCACGCACGCTCGCAAGAAGCGCGTGGATCAGCATTCGCTCGATAAACGTACAGAGTCTCTGCGTGGAGTGTCTCTTCCACCTAACCACTGCGCCGATACGCCAACCAGAGCCGTACGATTGGAAAGTGTGGAACACAGCTGTCGAGTGGGACTGTGGCATATGATATGCATGAACCTGAGATTGGATGGTCATGCATCATGTATGGGCCATGGCCCAAGGCCCATGCCAGCTTATCACCTCCTTCCATATATTTAAATTTCCAAAAAAGAAATCAGTATTATAAAAAATTCATTTTAATATCATATACTTTTGACCGCATAGGAAAAGAAGAGAAGCATGGCCTTGTAGGAGAGCAGAGTGAGAGAGAGAGAGAGGGAGTGTGAGACAGAGCCAACACTGCATCTGTAGCGCAGGCAGAGAAAGAGACGTGAAGAATAGAATATTAAACAAGAAACAAAGAAAGCAAAGAAACAAAGGTATCTATCTGCAATATGGATTTATATATTTAATTTTCTGTCTGGGATTTTCAATAAATAGGCTTTTTTAAATCCATGGAGATTTTCGCTTTGTTGAATCTCTGAAGGTCATTTTACTCTGATTTTCTATTCCCTTTTTTATGTCTCCGTAGTCTGTACTGTGTGTACATCTGAGGCCGTCTCTACAACTGGACCGTAAAATCGATAATAACTATTTAACCACTCTCTGGCACGTTTTTGTGAGAGAAAATCTTGGCCATAGATTCCTAATCCTCTCTCCTTTTGACCCAAGCTCTGAGCTTTTGGGTATATTGCTGGTGTGCTATATCTAGCCATCACTGCCTCTAACAATCTCCTTTTTGCTTTGGCTCTCTCCTTCACAGAGTTAATACACAAACAACAGAAAGGGTTTTGGGTTTGCTCTGAGGAACAGAGAGTGAAAGGAGGCTGTGTAGAGAGATTTATGTCGGCTAGCTTTGCTTTGGCTGTGATTGGGGCTCTGTTGAAGCTCTGGATTTTGACTTTATCTTCTTTCTCTGCGTGCCTTGCCATCTTCTTTATGCTTCTCTGCTGGTTCCGGCAGAGATTGAGCCCGGTGATTTCATCTGTTTCGATGAGTTTGAGACCAAAAAGGTATGTGGGTTTTTGCTAATTTCTTGCAAAACCTCGGTTAAACCCTTGTGGGTTTTTCATTTTTTGGTTGTTCTAAATCTTACCTCACTGTTTCTGTTTTTCAATATGCAGGACTTGTTCTGGATTACAATACTTTGGGGCTTTTCATATAAAACGATTTTCTTTCCTCTTCTTATTCCTGAGAGGGGATCTAACTTAATACCACCACCCTGATCTCAAATCTCAAGTTTAATTTTGTTTTCTTCACCTCTTTTTTTTCTGGGTATTTTTGAGGGGTTTTGGAGAGACGGTAGTTTTCTTTTAGCCGGTTTCAGAAAATGCCGGAGCCTCGGAAGCAACCGCTGAATCAGCGAAATGGTTTCAGAAAGTTTAAGGAAGACCGATTTCCTGCTGAAGACTCCAAGAAGGTGAGGAAAGTTCGTATTATCTGTTACGATCCTGATGCTACTGATGAATCATCTTCGAGCGAAGATGAAGGGAGGGGGAGAAGCTATGTCAAAAAACCAAAACGCATAGTTCATGAAATCAATCTTCATCCCATTTTCACCCCTCCAGCTAAGGTCGTCGTCGAGCCCGAGAGTTCATGTCAAGACAGCAACAATGGAGTCAAAACCCCAAAACCCAAGGTGGGGTTTTTCGCAAGAACCACAAGGAGACAGTCCTCTTCACCTTTCAGAGGTGTAAGGCAAAGGAAATGGGGAAAATGGGCCGCTGAGATTCGTGACCCTTTCAAAGGGCGTCGTACCTGGTTGGGTACTTTCAACACCCCAGAGGATGCTTCTAAGGCCTATGAGGCCAAGAGGCTTGAGCTCGAAGAACTGTGGGCCAGGGAAACAGCTGCTCCGGCCGCCAGCTCTGAGAAAAGCAACAACACCTCATCGTCTGCCGTTGTGTCTCATATGTCCTACGCCAACATCCAACAACCTGTTTCTTCCGAGGACTCTGACTCTGCCTTGTCTCGAAGGTCTCCTTCTTCGGTTCTTGATTTGGAGACTTCGGCTTCCAATAACATTGGAAATGTTGTTGATTTGGAGAAGGAGGTAGTCGATGATTCTCCTGATCTTGGAGAGCTGCAAATACCCGACTTGGGTTTTCTGGATGATCCTTTGGGCTCGCTTCCATTTGAGAATGAACTTAGCCTGGGACCGGAGCTTGACTCGCTTTGCTTGGAGGAGTTTGGTAAGTTCTTCAACGAGTTCAGTAGCATTGAGGATGTCCAGATTGGTGGGATTGATGGCTATGAGCCTACCAGTCTTCCTGACTTTTACTTCGAGGATCTTGGCAAGGATGATATCTCTTGTTGGTTGGATGAACCCCTCAACATAGCATGCCAATAAGTTTTGCAGCTAGGAGTATCTAAGTTTAGCCTCTTCTTATTATAATTATTAATATTATCAGTTATGATTTTGCAGCAAATAGGTGAAATCTCAGGAATTCTAACATGAGTTTCTGAGAGTGAGTGGTTTTATGTGAGGGTTTAATTTATTCGTTGGTTATAGAGAAGATTTAGAGAGAAATGAGCGGCATTGTAGTGTGCTGAGTGTGAGTCCTTGGGTTTTCTTGTGCTATTCGAGCCGTCCAGGGGTTGTCATATTTGCAGCAGAAAGGGTTTAAGTTTATCTGAAGCAGAGGAGTCTCTGCAAAATTGCAAATGTCCTCTATTATCTCTCTTTTCTTTTCTCCGTGATGTAGTAATGAACATGAGTTTTTACAATGAATATTTGCTTTACCTAATTCAGAGTTTTGTTTTAAATGATGTTCAATGTTTCAATTTGATTTGTATGATCTTATCTCTGCTGGTGTTGCCGTTCATTAATGTCTTCTGCAACTTGCTTTTAATTCTTTGTTCATGTCTCCATGGCCCTTTGTGTGAATCCTGAATCCTGAATCCTGAATCCTGTCCGTTGAAGAAGCACAAACCTCGTGCTCTCCTTTATTATCAAGTCTTTTCAGTAGTTATTGCCAAGAAAATTCTTTGATACCAATGGAGATGGGGACTTTCTATTTCCCCTTGTTATTTAACTGGTCCTCTGTTTCTATGGGATATGATAGACTAGGGGTACTGAAGGTTGTAGCAGAAGATGTGGGGCCTGGATTGGATTTCTTTTGCCAAACAAAGCATATCTTCAATTAGAGGCAGAGTAAAAAGATGATATCTTTCAATTCCTTTTGAGCTAGCTGGAATCCAATTGCACCCCTCAGCCACCTTTGGTCCAACTCATCAGTGGCTCCATTCACTAACCATGGGGTGTTTGGTGACACAGCTTCAATGCCTCTGTTTCTTGGTCATGTGCTCTTAAGTGAACATCCAGTAACGTTACGGGCACTAGTCCTTTTTGGTGTATGTATGTAATTCGTCACCCGCAATTCAAAGATATGTTACAAATTTTATCAAATTCCTACAAGTTTCATTCAAAATACCTCTTTATGTCCTAGTACTTATCCCGTCACAAAATTAGATGGAAATTTGAGTATGTCGTTTGAATTTCAAGGATATCAAATTACAATGATAGCGATAAAAGGGAAAGATCTCACAGATTCAAAAAGAAGTTGTTGCTACATGCTACAGATGGTGCATCCATCAACTCAGTGGCCACTAGTGGGTAGAGCAAATTTTGTATGTTGTAATTGTCTTGTCCAATTTCCAATTTGTGTTATTGCCCAATGTTTAGGGATGAATTAAACAAGTCAAGTGGACTTTAGTTTTGACAAATAGGGTAAGAGAAGCAATTATTGGGACATTATACAGTGATATCTATGATGGATGCAGCCATAAAGTAATGGGGGGTGTGTGTGTT
Organism: Prunus salicina; assembly: GCA_020226455.1. NCBI lineage: Eukaryota > Viridiplantae > Streptophyta > Magnoliopsida > Rosales > Rosaceae > Prunus > Prunus salicina. The sequence continues at coordinate 37,125,510 of CM035341.1, forward strand.
TGGCCTCAATCACTTTCGTAACCTATGCGTTATGAGTCACCAAGCTTAAATTTTGTCACAAAGTCATTTAAGCTTAATTATATCAATTAAAGCTAATTAATAAGTCGGGGGGCTGGTTGTTTGGCTGACTTTGTCATATCAGTTATTTACGAAAAAGAAGGACAATCTTTTCCCGTTTCTTATGGCTGAAGATGCTTGATTAATTCTTGGTTTGTTGTGCCCCTAATGTTAACTGAACAAATGATTGATCAATCTTCCACTACTGCGTTACGGTGCTTTAAGCATCTTATTTCTAGAATTAAGGCTGTTTTGTTTGACGGGTGTTGGTTTAGCCATATTTTTCTCTAAACGTTGTCGAAGACGTTTGAAGAAGAAGAAAAGAGGTTTTAGGTTAATGGGTTTAGGTTGTGGAAAAAACGAAACGCTCAAGGTAGGCTTGAAGCTTGAAGGCTTCAAACTAAAATTAATGAGCACAAACTTTGCTCGCAATTGGTATGGAATGCGAATAAATGCGTTTTCCTTTTTATTTTAACATTAAAGAAGAAAAAAACGTTAATGGTGGCGATTATGCGAAAGGAATGGTAACGTAATTAACAATTGTGTTTTGGATTGAACTCAAAGCGAGGAATGTTTCTTCTCCTTTTGTTTCTGTATAAATTGTTAATAATGATGTTTGTGCCACTAATGACATAGAGGCTGGCAGTGGCAGCTGAGAACAAGTAGGGTAATGGAACTATTATTTTTCATTCTAATTACTCATATTAAAGGCAAGTGAAAGTCTGACTGACTCTGGCTTTTTTATTAGCAGAAAAACCCCTCACCATTGACCAGCAGCAGTTACACAGCTGTATCCCAGATGGCCAAGCTTTTTGAGTAATTACAGAGTGATATGGTATCACCACGTTAACTGGTGATATTTTTATTCAAAATTTGACAAGTGTTCTTTTTAAACAGAAAAATAAAATAGATTTATACCTGGACTTTATCTTCCAACTTTGCCCTGAATAAAATTTTTTTTTTTAATAAAAAAAAAGTTGAAAAACTGGGTACTCCTGTCGGCAATCTGCCAACCTCGCAGTGCAGCCCCTTGGCTGCCATCCCCCTACCAACATCAAACACCACCCAAAAAAGTGGTTGAAAAAATTAACATATCAACCAAAAAAAAAAAACATTTATTTGGTTGCCCATGACATCAATTATTACCCTTCTTTCACTAGTAGGTTGCCGTCATAAGAGATGCTGTTGAAGATTTCTGCTTTTATGTTTAATGGGTTTGCACTGATTTTCAAGATTTCTGACTTTTTGTTGATGCGTTCAACTATTTACCGAGAATGGGAGAGAGGGAAATAGGGGTTGGGATCAGTGGTGGATTCAGGATTCAAAAGTTAGGTAGGATAAACTTACTTTAAAAACTCGACGGTACGAGTAAATTTCATTTATAAAAATAAAAAGATACATTTAGTCGGGGAGAACGTAATGAGATTTACCCTCATATATGCACCTTTATACATAAATAAAAACTTAATAAAAACAAATTAGTGCAATGCAACACAAAACTAAACTATTTAAATCTAAAACTAAATTAAACTATTAAAAAACTTAAGATGCATACATTTATTTTAAGAAAAAGCCAATAGAATACTTGTTGGCCTTAGATATGAGAAGATACTACCAAGAGAGAATGTTTAGACTCAAGAAGAAGCTGCAAAGGATAATGATTTGGGATTGTTGACTATTGCACAGCCACAAGGGAATTGGCTGCTTACTTATATTGCTTCACCACCTTTTCTTTTTTTAAGTTTGATTGAGCCATATAACATACGTGGGTTGCTTTTAAATTTGGGTAGACATGGGTTCACACCATTACATGGATGGGTAGGAATAGCTTTGCTTACATACATGTAATTTTTTTTTTTGGGTGAAAAAATTTGGGTAGGCAGCTGTCTATCCTGCCCTTGCTGTAGGACCGCCACTATTGGGGATGTTGGTTGAGGAGGCAAGGAAAGATTGAGGTGGGTGGCGAGGTAGAAGGGAAGACGGCTGGGTGGCAGCATAGGTAAGACAATGGGTGAGAGGTTAAGGTAATTAATGTTGAAGGGTGAAGTTCGAAGACAAAATCATAAATCTATTTTATTTTTGGGTAATGATTTCCCCACTCCAATTTTATGCTCTTACATTCCTTTTTTAGTTATAAAATGGAGTGTCAGTGGATAAAATTAGAATGAGGAAATCACCACTCTTATTTTTATGTATAAAAAGGACATGTGGCATATTTTGAATGGGAATATCATTGGATGACGTGGTGATACCATATCACTTTATAATTTCTCAAGGTTTTGGTCACACTAATAATAACTTTTTGGAAAGTACTTCCCTCCTTATCATATAAGTAGGAGCTTCTACATTCTTGCTAATAGCAGTGTAATATGCATAGACATGTATGCATAAATTTCTCATTGTATTTTAATGAATTAGTTTTGTATATATGTGAAATTGTGATTTTCAAGAAGGAGAGAGAAGGAGGGAAGCAGTTTCCTAACTGTTTTTATGCATGTTGGGGTTGTGAATTCTGGCATTGTTGTAAATACCTAGAAAAATCATACATTCTATGAAAAGCCAACTTGCCAGTCAAAAGCTGAACAGAAAAGTATATATAAGTCACAAAGCACTGCAGACTTTGACCAACGAAAAGGGAAAACTGAATAATAAGAAAAGTATAAAAAGAAAAAGAAAACAAACAAAACACACACCAGGATTCTGCTTTGTAACTTAACCTTCTTGTGAGCTTATATAGATTGGGAACTTGAACTCAAGATTGGAGAAAAACAGAAAGCAAGCAATTATGCTCATATATTTATCAAGGGTGAGGTAACACTAAATTTACTACATCGTAGCATACAAACAACACTTGGAACACACAAAAGCGTTGAGCAATTCATAGAAATCCCTTCTCTTGGAAACTTGTGATGCAGTCATCAAACATCTTTTCAAGCGTTTTAAACGGAGGAAACCCCAGTTGAGCTATTTTACTGGTATCCATGGTATGTGTGTTATTAGTTATTGTCTCCTTTCTGCCTGCTACACCTACAATATTCTATAACTAAAAAACCCAAAATAAATAAATAAAATCAAAGACAAAAGGAATTAATAGTGTTGCTTTGCATTTCTACTCACTTGCTTTCGTATGAATAGGATGGATATTTGGCCCTCAGCATCTCAATGATCTGCGACCAGTGTGCTACTGAGCTCGAACATATAAGCCTGCCTGATGCTTTGCTCTCCTCTATTGCTAATATGTGTGCAGCTACCACATCATCTATGTGCACAAAACCCTGTGTTGTATTTGGGTACTCACCTCTTGCACCTAACGCAGAAATTACAGTACTTATTCACCAACACAAATTGCAAACTGTTACTAACTTGCACAACCAAGTATTATATCTACCTTAGATGTTGTTATGGCCGGAAGAGAGCATTAACCTCCATCTACTTTGAGCCAAATTCAATGTAATTAAAGAAAGTGTCGCCAAAAATTAGGCTCCTGGTGAAAACAAGAGACAAAAGAAGAAAAGGCAGGTCCTTCTCATCACTTGAAGATTCATTTTGCAGGAAGATGAAAAGCCTAACCTTTTGTGATAGCCAGTATCATACGCAGTGAGCTGGTTGGTTGTGGTGCTAGCAGAGGACCAACCACAAATTCTGGATTTACCACCACTAGATCTATTCCACTCTCCTTGGCCAGTCTCCATGCCTCTTTCTCAGCTGTAATCTTTGCATAAGCCTACCTGTATATGCAAACAACATCTATGTCATATTATTAAGTATGTTCAGTTCTGAAAACTTAAGAACATGGAAGGATTTATAATTGCTTACATTGCTGTTCTTGCAGTATTCAGGATCGCTCCAATGTGATTCGTTGAGCGGAGAGACCTGTTGGGCATCGGGTCGATATCTTATTGAAGAGCAAGAAGAGGTGAGCACAACACGTTTCACTCGTGCTTTTGAGCACGAAGTCAGCACATTCAAGGTTCCCTGTTGCCTGCAATATTAACACAGTAAGAATTTATTAAGCTAAAAAGAAAAGAGGGGTAAAAAGAGAAAAGAAGAGAAAAGTAGCTAATAAGAAAACACAAATAAATGACTAGGGTTGGTTCAAGTGGTAGCTAGCTTTGCCTGAACATTGTCGTCATATGGAACAAACACAGGTGATGCAGTGTGGAAGACACAATCAACGCCTTGTGTAGCCTCGTCAAAGCTTCCTTCCACCATTTGAACATCTTCAGCCTTTCCATGGCTCCATTCAACTCCCGCAAAAAACCGACCTTCTCCACATCTTCTGTTATCAAAGGGTTAAAAATTAAAATAGCACCACTTGTAAAATCTAGCTATATATATATATATATATCTATATATACTGCAATTACATCGAGATATATAGATGTGGCTGTCCAAAATTCTAAATAAGCTTGTACAATGTTCATAATTGAGCATACATACCTGGCTCTCGCACCGTGGTCCGGACAAGATGGCCCTTCTCAAGCAAAGCCTTGACTAAGTAAGCAGCTATGAAGCCTGTTCCTCCAGTTATGCAGTATTCTGGCATCTTTCTATCTCTGTTCTTCTGTTCGTGTATGTGTTAGTTACTTGTTAGAATTTGTTTGCATATGAAGTGGTGATAAGGATTAATTGGTTTCAAAAAATAAAGATTAGTAGGGTCATGTGCAGTGCATTTTTCATTTGATTATTAGTTTACAAACCATTGTTTATCTTATTTTAAGTGAAGCATAACTCATTTAGGGCTCGTTTGGTACACCGTATTAGACTCTGGATAGGAGTAAATAGTCTATGTCGGGCGTTTGGTGTCAACTTGTATTATTTAATTACTCGACTATTTTGTACGGGTTGGGCTTTTAATACTCTCCTAACCTGACTAACTAATACAACCCACACACCCCGGATTAGATAATACACGCTTAATTATACGGTCAGGGAAAAAGAATACGCGTTCTACAAAAAAATTTAGACGCTCTTTTCATCTTCTTCTCTCTAGGGTTCTTCTTTGCTATCTTCTCCACAAGTTATTTTCTTCATTCTTCTCCGAGTATCCATCTCTCACACACTCTCTCTTTTTCATACTCTCTCCAATATGCTTCTTCTCTATTCTTTATATTTTTCAATTTTTTATTAAATTTTTGTGGAAATTAGGTTATGAATTTTTCTTTTTTGACATTTTTTAAAATCATATTAACCAAAGTAGTGCTAGTTTTCATCCAAAAACAAACAACTGTGCTAGTGTTGGTAGTTTAGTTGAATACATACATACCTGATGACTAGGAGAGCAAAATTTTCCTCTTGAACCATTTTCATGATTGATAAATTTTTTCTTTTCCTTTTCTTTTTATGATTCCCAAGCTTATGCCCTTGACTCTTTTGATTGCAATGCTTCTACTCTGCTGCTACTTTCTCCTTCTTCTTGTTGTACATGGAAACTTTGATGTCCAATACAGACATATGCATCTTACAAAAAAAAAAAAATCTTGTCATATGAATCTTACCAAAAAATTTTTTTCGTGTCATTTGAATCTCAATTTCCATTAAAATTATCAAAGATTTTTATTTATTTTTAAATAATCTAATCTGATGTTATCCGGAATATCACCAAACACAGTATAACTTAGTCAGACTATTTATCCGGAACAACACCAAACGCCTTATAATATTATGGATAAATAGTCAGTACTCTCCGGAACAAATTAATACTATCCGACGGAAATTAGTCAGTACAGTCCGACGTACCAAACGAGCCCGGTGGGCATCAATTCAACTAAACTGATTAAACTAACCAATTCAAACTATAATTATCTGTGTAGTTTGATTTTGATTTAGAAAAAGTCAAACGGTATAAAAACCGAATCGGATAGTATATAATTTTGTTTGATTTTGTTTTGAGCTTTTGTAAACTCTCCTAAACCGAACCATACCATATACTTGTACATTTATTTATTTGTGTTGAGGCCCAAAAAATCCACGGCTTGGCCCAAATGAATTCTCGGCCTAGCACAATACCTTATTAAGAAAAAACCCAACTTGGAGCACACAAAAGTCCGCTATGCACGAGTCACACTCCACGCGCCATGCCAAATAAATAATCCGTTATGCTATGAATCGAGATTAAGATTATAAAATGCATTATCTTTGCAAATTCATGCTAATTATCCCGTCAAGCATAATAATTAAAAGTATGTCAAGCGATATGCCATGCCAAGCAGGAAATCACTATTATACACTTAACCACGCTACAAGCCTAAGTGGGCCTAAGCCACTCGAATGTTTGGGGCTTGCTTGAGTGTGTTGTGGTATGGATGATAATAAATTGTCATGAGGCCCATTGATGGACCGAGAAGTGGAGGTTCCAGGTTGCTTGGGAGCCTCGGAACCCAAGCTCATTTCTTATGCTCAAACATATGGGTGAGCACAAAAAGGGGAAAATAGTCCAACCAAAAGCCCAGTCAAAATGGCCCACTAAAACTAACCCAAATAGCCCAATATTTGATAGGGGTGGCCCAATTGTTTAAGGGCTGATTTCCTATCTTAGAAAATAGAGGTAGCAAACAACTAAAAAACCCCATCTATTGGCTGAAGTATAAAGCCATGAAGAAGCCATGGAAGATCACATTGGTTAATGGGAAGGAAGAAACAAGTTTCAAAGCAAAAGAAACATGCAAGGACCCAAGGGAATATTAGCATGTAAGCTGCCAGGAAGAGAAGCACCCTTCAGACCAAGCATGTGCATCTGTTTGTTTTCCTTTAGCAGATCTGGTCAGGGAAAGGAGGGCCTTGAGCTCCCAAAACCCCTGATTTTGTGTAAAGGAGCAGAATAGATTTTACCAAAATAGGATGATTGAAGGGATAAGAGGAGAAAGAAAGGGAAAGACTTGACAAAATGAGCTAGAAGCCATTAGGGTTTCTTGGGAAAAATGGCTCCCAGCGACTATAAATAGGGCGTCTTCTACCCAACCAAAATCATCCACATCCAGAGAGAGCAAGCTTCCTCTCCTACTTGCAAAAACCAGCAATTTTGTGCACTGTTCATCTTCCTTCATTTTCTTCTTCTGACAAGCTGCCAGAAGAACATAGTTCTTCCCTTTTCTCTTCTTAGCTACATCTGTTTGAAAACCTCTTCTTCCTTACCTTAAACACTCCCCTTTCTCCCTAGGAAGCCATATTTCCTTTTTGGTGCTCAACTCATGCTAATTTTGCTCCCATGTCACAAGCCCCTCATGCCAAGCTCAAAAGTTTATCTGTAAGCATGCAAAAATTACCTGTAAGTTTCCATTGTTCTGGCTGGTAAAGGTAACCAAAATACTTCCTAAGGCTCTGCTGCCCTTTCGAAGTATTTTTGGGGCTTAATTTTCGAACTCAGACACATGGGATATTTTCTTCAGTTTGCTTCTTACGGCGGCCCAACCCATTTGTAGCTGCCAGAAGAAAAAGGCCCCTACAATTTGTATTTTATTTTACACGTGTAATCCTACAATTAATTTATAACTAGATATGGATGTTGAATTTGAAGTTTGATAGACCTTTGTAGTTATTGATATTTGAATTGTAGCTATATTAGTTATAGAAATTTGAAGTTTTATCAAATGTTGAGTTGTAGAATTGTTTGATATGTGCTAGAAAATGAAATATATATATATATATATATATAATGTAGCAAGTTGTGAATTTTTTTGTTGCACTTGGGTTAATTATGTTAAAAAAAAAATAGAAAAGGAAAGAAAATTGGGTTCAGTCTAAACCAACAGTCTTAAATTGGTTTAGTTTGGTCCGGTTTCCCCTATGATTTTTGTCAAAATCAAACCGCATAAAATCGTTATATTGTAATTTGTTCAGTCATGATTTTGAGGTAAAAAGTGTTGGTTTTAAAACATTTTTAAGAAGTTCATTTGAATATTAAACTTGCATTTAATCAAATTAATCGCAGCGGAAGTATATGGTGGTTGTTTAAATTCAAAAACAAAACTTCTTCCAAGTATCTTAAGCCATGAACATTGATATGATTTCATAAAGGAAAGCACAAGAGAAAAGGATAAGTCTTAATTACCCTTGATGCTATAATATGAACCAAGTTGTGTTTTGGTCTTCTCTTGATGATTTCCCTTTGTTGATCTCCTCTTTGATCTTTCTCCTCCTTGTGAGCCACAAAAGGATATGGCCTCTAAGTCTCGACACCAATGGAACCTTGAGATGAGAAGGAGTATCTTGAGAATACAAGAATGCTAGTTCAAGAATCTCAAGATTGGTTTCAATCTAAACCACTTTGAAAGATGAAAGTGTTTCACTCTTGAAAACTCTCTTTTATCTCTCTTTGATCTCCCAAACCCCTTTGGTTGATGTTGGATTGTGTTTGTATGTTAATTAGCTCATTAACTTGCTTATGGAAACAATTCCCATACATATCTATATATGCATTTTCGGACAAACCCATTGGGCTTCCAAAAGTGGGCCTTATGACACTTAAACCATAATCTTTAAGTGTGTAAAGCCCTTGGGCTTGATACCCAACCATTTGGGCTTCTCATTAACCATTACGGAGGCCCAAATACCATTTTACACGTTGTAAATCATCCACATCAAATCAATCAAATTGATTTCCTCATTCTCATTTGTATTACTCAAAGTTAACCATTTAAGGTGTGCGATCCATTAGGTTCTAATTTAGCAAGGCAGTGGGAAAAATTAGAACTCTTTCTAACCAACTGGAATTAAAACCCCCTTTTAATTCTTCCTTTATTCGGATTGATCACAATCAATCCTAGGACTTCCACAAGCCAAGAGTGACATCTAGCAACATATCATGGCTACCCAAGCTAATCAGAATAGACAAAGAACCTATTCAGTTGGAATTGCAATGCAATACGGTCCTTCTCTTATACAATGTTTCCAATCATATTTTCAGGGTACGGATTGATAATGTCAAACCCCTAATATGATTAACCTCATGTGATTCAATAGAACATGACTAAAACACTTTCTAAATCATGTTCAAATACTTCGGCCGAAGATTTGCTGAATCACATCTTGAAACATTCTCTTTCTATATCAAAAGTAGAGATTCCTTATTGTACATTCACATGCCCCTATGATGAATTAAGAGATCCCAACAACACTTTAGACAAATCTTTTACGACTTGCCTTGAAGAGCTATCAAAGATCAATAACGCATTACAGGACAACCATGATGCCTCAGGTCTAAGGACTAATTTGCATTATTGCAACTATGAGTTCTCGTTTGACATATAGATAAATACTCCATACGAGAACTACGATTGATCGCGTTCAGTGAACTCATTCACTAATGAGCACCCACATACTTGTATTAGTGTCAACTACACAAATGGTTTGAGACTAACCATCCTCCCAATTGAGCATACATAATATGTGCTAATCTTGACGGTTTATCAATGCCCATTTGATAACCTATGATTAGGAACATTTTGGGGTACTACAGTTAGAGATTAAAGGTCTCATGAATCTACACTTCTTTAGATTACTTTATCTCTTATATAGCATACCCTGGACATTTGTTTCTTTACACGATGTAATAGATAACAAAATAAGTTTGCCCTTTATATACGAAATGTATTCTAAGGAGATTACATCAAATGTATTGGCTCTTAGGGCACATTTCTAACAATCTCCCACTTGCACTAGAGCCATTTAGCCATGTATCTAATACCCATTTTCTCTGTATGTCTATCCAGTCGTGACTGTGACATAGGCTTAGTGAGTGGATCTGCTACATTGTCAAAGTGCTTGGATCTCTGATGAGACCTGGGTTCTTTGGCTTGAGCTATCGCCCCATTGTTGTCACAGTACAAAGGTACTGGTGACATTATGGTTTGAACCACATTTAGTTCGGTAATGAACCTTTCATCCAAACAACTTCCTTTGCTGCTTCTGAAGCAACAACATACTCAGCTTCAGTCATGGAGTCAGCAGTAACACTTTGTTTACAGCTTCTCCAGCTAACAACGCCTCCATTCAAAATGAAGACGTACCCAGATGTGGATTTACGATCATCTACATCGGATGCAAAATCTGAATCAGTAAACGCTTCCACTTGTAACTCTGATGTTCCTCCATAAACGAGGAACATGTCCTTAGTCCTTCGTAAGTATTTAAGGATACACTTAACAGCTCCCCAATGATCTAATCCGGGGTTTGACTGATATCTACTCGTTATACTTACAGCATAACTGATATCTGGTCTTGTACAAACCATGGCATACATGAGACTCCCTATTGCAGATGCATAAGGGATTTTACTCATCTGCTGTATCTCTTCAGGAGTTTTCGGACACATGTTCTTAGAAAGGTGAAGTCCATGTCTAACTGGAAGTAACCCTTTCTTAGATTGTTCCATATGAAATCTCTTTAGCACCTTATCTATATACAAGGATTGAGATAATCCAATTATTCTCTGAGATCTATCACGATAAATCTTTATTCCAAGTATATAAGATGCTTCTCCTAAATCTTTCATTGAGAATGATTTAGTGAGCCACAGCTTCACTGAAGATAGCATTCCTATATCGTTTCCAATAATCAGTATGTCATCTACATACAAGATAAGGAATACTACTGAACTCCCACTTACCTTCTTGTACACACATTGATCATCCATATTTTGTATGAAGTCAAATGATTTGACAACTTCATCAAAACGGATGTTCCAACTCCTAGAAGCTTGCTTCAATCCATAAATGGATTTATGTAGCTTGCATACCTTATGCTTATCAGCTTTAGAAATGAAGCCTTCAGGTTGATCCATGTATAGTTCTTCCTGAAGGTGGCCATTCAGAAAAGCCGTCTTCACATCCATTTGCCAAACCTCATAATCATGATATGCAGCTATTGCAAGCAAAATCCGAATAGACTTTGTCATAGCAACAGGAGAGAAGGTTTCTTCGTAGTCAATTCCTTCTCTCTGCTTGTAGCCCTTTGCTACTAGCCTTGCCTTATAGGTTTCTACTTTCCCATCCGAGCCTATCTTCCTCTTGAAAATCCATTTATTTCCTATTGGTACAATACCAAGAGGTGGATCAACTAGAGTCCAGACTTTGTTGGTATACATAGAATCCATTTCGGATTTCATGGCTCCAAGCCATTTCTGTGAGTCAATGTCTGACATTGCCTCATTGTAGTTCAAGGGGTCTTCAATATCCTTACAATCACTTAGGAGATTTAACTCTCCTTCGTTTTCATGAAGGAATCCATAATACCTCTCAGGCATTCTTCTAACCCTACTTGAAATACGCGGAGTTTGTGTTACAACAGGTTGTGGATCTGGGATTGCATTTAGTTCAGTGTTGATTTCTAGCTCATTGGACAATTCCTTGAGTTCTATCTCATGTCCCCCTTTCCCATCAAGAGCGTATTCCCTTTCTAGGAAGGTAGCTGACCTTGCGACGAACAACTTTGCTCGTCGATGTGATAGAAGTAATATCCCATAGTTTCCTTGGGATACCCTATAAATCTACACTTCACGGACCTTGCATCTAGTTTATCCACATCTTGTCTTTTGACATATGCTGGACAACCCCAAATCTTGATATATCCAAGACTTGGTTTCTTCCCAAACCACATTTCATATGGAGTTTTTGGAACAGATTTGGAAGGCACTCTATTTAACAAATGAATTGCTGTTTCAAGTGCATATCCCCAAAAGGATATAGGTAAATCAGTATAGCTCATCATGGAACGAACCATATCCATTAAGGTTCGATTTCTCCTTTCAGAGACCCCATTATGTTGTGGAGTTCCTGGTGGAGTCCACTGTGATAAGATGCCATGTTCCTTGAGGTAATCAAGAAACTCTGTGCTCAAGTATTCACCACCTCGATCGGATCTAAGGATTTTAATACTCATCCAGTTTGGTTTTCAACTTCATTTCTGAATTCTTGAAACTTTTCAAAAGATTCAGACTTATGCTTCATTAAGTATAAATACCCGAACCGTGAATGATCATCGGTAAAGGTAATGAAGTACGAATAACCTCCCCTTGCGTTTGTAGACAAAGGTCCACAAACATCTGTGTGGATCAACCCCAACAATTCTGCAACTCTTTCTCCTTTTCCAGTAAAAGGAGACTTGGTCATTTTACCTTGTAGACAAGATTCACAAGTAGGCATAGGAGCAGGATCTAAAGATCCAAGGCATCCATCTTTTGCCATCCGGTGAATCCTATCTTGGCTAATATGTCCAAGTTTGAGGTGCCACAATTTAGTTGAGTTATCCACTTCTCTGGGCCTTTTAGGTCTAGATGCATCTTTATCCATACAGTTAATACTACCATTCATTTCCAAATGAAAAAGACCATCAATCAAATTTGCATAAGCAATAATTCGATTATTATGTGAAATAGAACAAAGTAGTTTGTCAAACAAAACAACAAATCCGTCTCTTAAAAGCATAGAGACTGATATTAAGTTCTTTACACAACCAGAAATGAAATAACAATTATTTAATTTCAGGGTCTCCCCGGAAGGTAGATTGAGATGATAGGTGCCTACAGCTTTGGCAGCTACCTTAGTGCCATTACCCACAGTTAGCACCATTTCTCCTTTTCCGAGTCTTCTACTTCCCATTAGTCCCTGCACACAATTGCAGATATGTTGACTAGCTCCTGAATCAACTATCCAGGTAGAAGTATTAACTGTAAAAACTGATTCAAGAACAAGAGTGTTACCTTCCGAAGGCTTGTTCTTTAAGCTTGCAAGGTAATCCTTGCAATTCCTCTTCCAATGTCCATCCTTTCCACAGTGAAAGCAAGTTCCTTTCGGTTCCTTGCTTTTCTTTGTTATTTTTCTTCCTTGGGCTTTAGAAAACCTTTCTTCTTCTTTCCCTTATCCTTACCTTTCGGTTTGGATTTGGAAGAGGAAGAAGAACCCTTTTCAAACACCGCAACTGTCCCTTTCATTCCTTTATCCTTCAAGATATTCTTTTCAGCTACCATAGCCATATTGAGTAGCTCAGATAAGGAACTTTCCATCTTTCCCATATTATAGTTCATAACAAATTGGGAAAAATCTGATGAGAGGGACGAAAGAAAAAAGTCTTGTTGAACTTCAGCATTAAATGGAGCATCCAATTTTTCCAATTTCTCAAGCAATGATATTATCTTGAGACCATGCTGATTAACCGGAGTCCCTCTTGTCATCTTTGCGTTGACAAGTTCACATATTGTATTGTAACGCAAGCTACGAGTAGCTTCACCATAAAGCTCTTTAAGGTGAAGCAATATGGAAGCACAATCATCCATATCTTCATGTTGTTTTAGTAGCTCATCGTTCATGGATGCTAGTAAGTAACATTTACCTCTACTATCATCTTTGACATGCTTCTCATAAGCAGTTATTTCTTCCTGAGAAGCTTCTTCGTCAGGATGAATATGTGGTGGGGCATGTGTCAACACATAATCAATCTCATCCATTTTAAGGACAAGTTTGACTTTGCGAAGCCAACCCGGATAGTTCGTGCCATCAAGGATGTAATTGTTAAGTATCGATGAGATTGGGTTTTTAATGGCCATTTGAAAATTCTGCAACAACGTAAACAAATTTTAGTTTAGATTAATCTTCTACCAAGGACTTAGGGTCTTTAAGTCATGATGGTAGCTCCCACTATTTTTGGCAAATTTCATATCCCTCCTGAAATCCGAGAGTTTCCGTTGAAACTCTTAGTGGGGATGGGAGTCTCACTTTCACATAGTTTTCCTCAACCTAACAGTTTGTTGGATTGCCATGATACTAATGAGAGGATACTCTTATCCAATCACATCATAATGTGAATACCCATCACTATGGCCTCTAGAGAACTAGACCTCAACCTAACAGTTTGTTGGTTTCGTTCGTCTTAGTTAAGTTATTCCCACCATGCTTGTGGGTATAGGGTTTCAAGTATGTCCTCAACCTAACAGTTTGTTGGACACACTCGTTATCTATCCGCACTACATCAAGTATGTGTAATAGGCTTCCCTTGGATGGTTACAAGTACTGGATGTTGCCTCACTGAGGTCCAACAAGATGTAAATGTGCCACCCAATAAGAGACTACCACGGTGGAAGGCCACAAAATAGCATTCAAAATGCCATTTCGCTTATCAACTTAATATTGCTTTGAGGGTAGTTAAATTGGTCTCATTTTAATCCAATTTTAATCCTGTTAAAATTGCCTTTTAATCTCATTAAATGGTTCCCAATGCAAATATTAGTAGCACATAATACTCCCACTAAATATTTTAGAAAACCATTTCCTTGAGATAGTGAGAATACTTGGTACTACTAATTGGTTTATTTATTGTCATTACCGAACATTGCAATTGCATTGGGCTTATAGGATGATTATGGACTTTCTTGTTGATCCAACATGAGCCACCATGTTGGATCATGGTCTTGGAAGGTGATTCATTTTAATTACGCGCGCATAAAATAAATTAGGCATGAAAGCCATTTCATTATTACATAGCCAATCAAAATCGAATACATATCCAACAAGCGGCCAATCACATAGCTCAATTGTTTGGTCTAAGTCCATAATCATCCTTTAATTATTTAAACGCTTTAAACAATTAAACTAGTAATGTCAAACATGCTCTTGGGTTGCATACATATATATGGGTTTAATTCAAGTGGTAACCATATTCAAACAAAATAAATTTACCATGGAGTGAAAACATTTTACTACAATAGTAAATGTAATTGTAGAAACCTTTTAAGCATAGTCACACATATCATATATTGCAACTATGTCCAAAACTATTCAACAATTAATAATGGATCCAAAGATGATCCACTAGGGTGTGGGGTTAAAGCATGCATTTGTATAACACAAAGTGGTGATCAATATTATTCCAACTAGGTGGATAATTATGTATGTGACTAGATAGGCCAACCACACTCACCAAAGTAATCAAATTAATTTTAGTGTGGTGGGTAGATAATTAGTGATAGGAATAAATTGACCAACTTTTGCATTTTATATCAAATCACTAACATTTATATCTAGATAAACCCTACACACTCAACAAAGTAATCTTATTAATTTTAGTGTGGTGGGTAGATAATTAGTGATAGGAATAAATTGACCAACTTTTGCATTTTATATCAAATCACTAACATTTATATCTAGATAAACCCTACACACTCAACAAAGTAATCTTATTAATTTTAGTGTGGTGGGTAGATGTTTATCAAGTGGAAACATTTTTGAAAAACTTTCAATTTTATAATAAAACATCTTCATCATCTTTTGACCTATTTTGGTGGAAAAATCCACTAACACAACCACCAAAAATAGTCACCTAACTTATGGATCAAAAAGATCCCATAACAAGAACATCAAGAACACCAAGAACACACATATGAACTAATATGAATGTTCATGCAATTTCCGGAAAAATCCATATTCCATTTTAACCATCTCATGCTCTTAATATCAAATATTTCATGAGGTTAAAATCATGGGGTTTTAATGCAACCATGCTCTAGTGTTCATACATACATATATGCATACAAAGAGAGCATCAATCATCAAAACATAAAACCGGAAATTCAAAATCCCAAACAACCCTTTTCACTCCATTTGATTTTATCCAATCATATCAAAATAAATCAAGTATAACTATTATACTTTAAATGAATTTTTCAACCCATATATATGCATCTCTAAACCCTAGAAACATATCAAGTTCATGACCTATGGCTCTGATACCAATTGTTGGTTTTAAAACATTTTTAAGAAGTTCATTTGAATATTAAACTTGCATTTAATCAAATTAATCGCAGCGGAAGAATATGGTGGTTGTTTAAATTCAAAAACAAAACTTCTTCCAAGTATCTTAAGCCATGAACATTGATATGATTTCATAAAGGAAAGCACAAGAGAAAAGGATAAGTCTTAATTACCCTTGATGCTATAATATGAACCAAGTTGTGTTTTGGTCTTCTCTTGATGATTTCCCTTTGTTGATCTCCTCTTTGATCTTTCTCCTCCTTGTGAGCCACAAAAGGATATGGCCTCTAAGTCTCGACACCAATGGAACCTTGAGATGAGAAGGAGTATCTTGAGAATACAAGAATGCTAGTTCAAGAATCTCAAGATTGGTTTCAATCTAAACCACTTTGAAAGATGAAAGTGTTTCACTCTTGAAAACTCTCTTTTATCTCTCTTTGATCTCCCAAACCCCTTTGGTTGATGTTGGATTGTGTTTGTATGTTAATTAGCTCATTAACTTGCTTATGGAAACAATTCCCATACATATCTATATATGCATTTTCGGACAAACCCATTGGGCTTCCAAAAGTGGGCCTTATGACACTTAAACCATAATCTTTAAGTGTGTAAAGCCCTTGGGCTTGATACCCAACCATTTGGGCTTCTCATTAACCATTACGGAGGCCCAAATACCATTTTACACGTTGTAAATCATCCACATCAAATCAATCAAATTGATTTCCTCATTCTCATTTGTATTACTCAAAGTTAACCATTTAAGGTGTGCGATCCATTAGGTTCTAATTTAGCAAGGCAGTGGGAAAAAATTAGAACTCTTTCTAACCAACTGGAATTAAAACCCCCTTTTAATTCTTCCTTTATTCGGATTGATCACAATCAATCCTAGGACTTCCACAAGCCAAGAGTGACATCTAGCAACATATCATGGCTACCCAAGCTAATCAGAATAGACAAAGAACCTATTCAGTTGGAATTGCAATGCAATACGGTCCTTCTCTTATACAATGTTTCCAATCATATTTTCAGGGTACGGATTGATAATGTCAAACCCCTAATATGATTAACCTCATGTGATTCAATAGAACATGACTAAAACACTTTCTAAATCATGTTCAAATACTTCGGCCGAAGATTTGCTGAATCACATCTTGAAACATTCTCTTTCTATATCAAAAGTAGAGATTCCTTATTGTACATTCACATGCCCCTATGATGAATTAAGAGATCCCAACAACACTTTAGACAAATCTTTTACGACTTGCCTTGAAGAGCTATCAAAGATCAATAACGCATTACAGGACAACCATGATGCCTCAGGTCTAAGGACTAATTTGCATTATTGCAACTATGAGTTCTCGTTTGACATATAGATAAATACTCCATACGAGAACTACGATTGATCGCGTTCAGTGAACTCATTCACTAATGAGCACCCACATACTTGTATTAGTGTCAACTACACAAATGGTTTGAGACTAACCATCCTCCCAATTGAGCATACATAATATGTGCTAATCTTGATGGTTAATCAATGCCCATTTGATAACCTATGATTAGGAACATTTTGGGGTACTACAGTTAGAGATTAAAGGTCTCATGAATCTACACTTCTTTAGATTACTTTATCTCTTATATAGCATACCCTGGACATTTGTTTCTTTACACGATGTAATAGATAACAAAATAAGTTTGCCCTTTATATACGAAATGTATTCTAAGGAGATTACATCAAATGTATTGGCTCTTAGGGCACATTTCTAACAAAAAGATCCAATCTGGACCCCCTAAACTCATTCATCTACGAGGTAGGCTAATTAGTTTGTAATATTCTTCCATTTGCAAGTTACCATTAATTTTCCTTTTTTGTTTTATACACCCGTAACCCTCAATTTGGATGAAGGAATTGAAAATTGCATAGAATTTTTAAATGACAGAATTTAAATCTCCATCATTTAAATTTTGGCAATTAATAATTTCAGTGTTTCAATTTAGGTATATCGAATTTTATAAATGACAAAAATTACATGAAAAAACGAATTAATGATGAATAAAAATTGCGAAATGATGCATCTTTTGGCGGAACTTCAACTTGAAAATCTCAATCCCCAGTTTCCACGATTTCTTCCATGTGTCATTTTATAAGTTCCCAATTTCAACAATTGATTTTGGGGTAGAACCTTCATATCTGTCCCACGTTGAAAAGTTGAGAGAATATTTCACCTGAGTTTATAAGCTCATCCATTATTTTTCGTTATGATTTCTCGTATTAAAAAGAAGTGAAACTCTGACTATAACTCTTTGATTCGAAGAAAAATCCATGACCAGCAATAGCTCACACAGCTATATCCCAAATTGCCAAGGTTTTTTTTATAGAGAAAAAAGCGATAATTGTGTTCATAAATTAGGTACAAAGACCATTAGCCACAAGTTAAGTGGGGAGTACAATCACAACTAAGTTTATAAATAAATTTAAAAAAATTGCAGAGAAGGATAAGTTCTTAACAAAAACTAATGAGAAGCTCTGTGAAGCCACCCATCGGACATTTTGTTGGCATAATTAAGTTCAATCAACCCAAACCCTAAAAATGCATTAATATGAACCTTGGCTAACTTGAATTCATTGTAGCAGTCCCGATCTCTTGGACCACAGGAGTCCAAAAAATTGTGGTCACCTACCGTTAGATATAAATCCAATGGTTTAAAAAAGTTTCTTAAAAGGAGTGCAAGAGTGAGTGAACCGTTGAATTTACATCCAACGGTGAGTGACCACAAATCTCTTGGACCCCTGTAGTCCAAGAGATCAAAACTGTTCATTGTAGATATTCAAATACTTGGTAAATCCATATACAAATTTCAAACAAATTCATAAATAAAGATGGAATTTTCAAATCTCACATGGAAACACCACTCAGAGTTCAAAGAGAGGGAGAGAACCAGAGAAACTGGGTGAGAGAGAGCTAATAGAAAGAAGACGTGGAGATGAAGTTTTAAATTTGAATTTGTTTACTGTTGCAAGAAGATGGCGAACCTTGAATTTCTCTCTCCTCCTAGCCAAATGTAGCGAGCCAAAATTATGTTTTCCAAAATAGCGAGCGAGGTAGCGACACGGTTGGAGTCGCACTTTTCCTTATTTTTCGACAAAATAACTAGGGATGAGGGGATGACAACTCTATTGAAGATGCTCTAATAACTCTTTTGTGAAGAATTTTTCTTCCCCTTCTATGTGAAGGCTTTTTGTCACATAAATATATTAATTTTGCTCACTATGCATAATAAACTTTAATAAACTTCAATCTGTATTGTATTTTGGCACAATTGAAGAGGTTTAAGGACTCTTCAGCACAAGTGAATTTTGGGGTTGTGACTTCTGGCATTTTGGTAAATACCTAGAAAAATCATACAATCTGTGAAAAGCTTTTGTTAAAACTTCCCAGTCAAAAGCTGAAGAGAAAAATATAAAGGCTGAAAGTCACAAAGCATTGCAAACTTTGACCAACCAAACGGGAAAACTAAATAATAACGAAAGTAAAAAAGGAAAAGATAAACAAAACGAAACACACATCAGGAATCAGGATTCTGCTTTGTAACTTATTTACTCAGAAAGTGAGACCTATACTATAGATTGGGGACTTGAACTCAACAATGGAGAAAAACTGAAAGCAAGCAATTATGCTTATCGTTATCGAGGGCTGAAATGAGGTAACACTAAACTAGATTACATATCATAGCATAAAAAGAAGACTTGGAACACACAAAAGCATCGTGCAATTCATAGAAATCCTCTCTCTTGGAAACTTGTGATGCAGTCATCAAACATCTTTTCAAGCGTTTTGAAAGGAGGAAACCCCAGTTGAGCTATTTTACTGGTATCCATGCTGTGTGGGTTATTGTCTCCTTTCTGGCTGCTACACCTATGATATTCCATCATAATTAATGTTCCATATTAATTACAAATCCAAAATAAAATTAAAAACAAAGACAAAAGGAGTTAATAGTGTTATTTTATACTCACTTGCTTTCATATGAATAGGATGGATATTTGGCCCTCAGCATCTCAATGATCTGGGACCAGTGTGCCACAGAGCTCGAGCATATAAGCCTGCCTGATGCTTTGCTCTCCTCCATGGCTAAGATGTGTGCAGATACCACATCATATATGTGCACAAACCCCACTGTTGTATTTGGATACTCACCTCTTGCACCTAACACAGAAATTACAATACTTAAGAACTTACACAACACCAATTGTATTCTAACTTAGATGTTGTTGTGGCTGGAAGAGGGCATTAACCCTGCATCTACTTGGCGGAAGATGCAAAGCCTAACCTTTTGTTATAGCCAGTATCATAAGCAGTGTGCTGGTTGGTTGTGGTGCTAGCAGAGGACCAACCACAAATGAGGGATTTACCACCACTAGATCCATTCCGCTCTCCTTGGCCACTCTCCATGCTTCTTTCTCAGCTGTTGTCTTTGCATAAGCATACCAAAGCTGTATATGCAGACAACATCTATGTCATATTATTAAGTATGTTCAGTTCTGAAAACTAAACAAGATGGAAGGATTTATAATTGCTTACATTGTAATTCTTGCAGTATTCAGGATCGCTCCAATGTGATTCATTGAGCGGAGAGACTTGTTCGGCATCGTAACGATATCTTATCGAAGAGCAAGAAGAGGTGAGCACAACCCGTTTCACTCGTGCTTTTGAGCAGGAAGTCAGCACATTCAAGGTGCCCTTTATACATGGATCAATCAGAGTTGCCTGCCATATAATTAAACACTAACAATTTATTAAGCTTTGTTTTGTGAGCCGGCCCTGGCCCAGGGCCCAAAATTGTAAGGGGCACAAAAATATGGTTTTTTAGCCTATATATTTACATTTATAAACAATAAAATACTATAAAAAAACCAAAACCGTTAGTGTCCTAGAAGGAAGTAGATGATCATTAATCATGGCAGCAAAAACCTCTTTGAGATTCTCTAGGAAACTAAATATAAATTATATAATATAATATTTCAAAAAAAAAAAAACAAAAATTAATGAAACTAAACATATGAAAACAAAGAGTTCTTAACAAAAAAAAAACCAAACAAATGTTCTTATCTTAACCAAAAAAAGAGACCTAGCAGTGGCATCAACACACATTGGAAGCTTTAGCAATTTGAAGGTCTTTTCTTTGTGTCATTCTTTTTTATAAATAGATGTATAATAAGATTTTTGTAAGAGACATCTTTGTTAACTTATTTTTCTTTTTATTTGATTTAGCAAAAAACTCAACAGAGATTCTTGTTCTTCACAATTGAAAATTTGAAGTTTCAAATTGAAGAAAAAAAATGCTCAAAATCCAAAATTTATTATTCTTTGTTCATTAATTTTATAGTTATTGTTCGTGTTTTTATAAAAATTAAAAATTGTTACCTAATAAAATTAATTTGTTGATAAATAAAAAATTGTAATTTTATTTTTTCATTTGTCTAAAAGGGCACTCTCTAGAAATTTGCCCACCCAGGACCGGCACAAAAGGAAAGTACTAATAATGACTAGGGTTGGTTCAAGTAGTAGCTAGCTTTGCCTGAACGTTGTCGTCATATGGAACAAGCACAGGTGATGCAGTGTGGAAAACCCCATCAACCCCTTGAATAGCCTCGTCAAAGCTTTCTTCCTCCATTAAATCAGCTCTGAACATCTTCAGCCTTTCCTTGGCTCCATTCAATTTCCACAGAAAGCCAACCTTCCCCACATCCTCTGTTATCAAAGGGACAAAAAATTTAAAATAGTACCACTTGTAAAATATAGGTATGTATATAATGCAATTACATCGAGATGTAATCAGAATTGAGCATAAATACCTGGATCTCGCACCGTGGTCCGGACAAGATGACCCTTCTCAAGCAAAGCCTTGACTAAGTAGGCAGCTATGAAACCTGTTCCTCCAGTTACACAGTATTCTGGCATCTTTCTGTCTCTCTGTTCTGTTCGTGTATACATGTGTGGTGTTGCTTACTTGTTAGAATTTGTTTATATATGAAGTGGTGATAAGGATGTTTTCAACAAATAAAGACTAGTGATGATCATGTGCAGTACATTTTTCATTTGTTTATTACTTCACACGCCATTGTTTATCTTATTTTAAGTGAAGCATCTTGGTAGATAACTCATTCAATCTACGAGGTAGGGTAATTAGGTTTTAATACTCTTCTTCACCTGCAAGTCAGCACTACTGGCATGATTAAGATATAAGTTTTCCTTAAGCCCAAGAAGAGAGTTCTGGGTTGATAAGAATTTGAACTGGCCCAAGTGGGTTAGTAATATGGGCTGAATCATAAAGAGCTCACATACAACCCCAACAGTCTTCCGGGTTTGTCAAAATAGTACGTACTCCAGTGAATCGTATCTTTCATACCCAAAGAGTAGAGGACAGAGAAAAAAGAAAATTAAAACCAGTAATCTAATGAAGCTTCTTCTTTTTTGGTTGAAATATAAATTGTTCTTGGTCCTAAATCTAATTGCTACGTTTAAAAAGTCGAAACACGCCAAACGAATCGGTTGTCTAGATGGCGGGTGAAGGGTACGGTGGTTGGGCGCTGGTTGGTTCGTCTCTCAAATTAACTCTATTTATTAATTAATGTAATGACAGGTGCCATTGTGCCAATGCATTATTTTTCACACCGCCAAACCGTAAAAATTTATCTCGAAGTTGTTGGATTGAGTTGTGATGATGTGATCGAGTGAAGAGATGAGATTGATCATCTGCATGCACACACGTCACGTTCTGAATGAGGGACCATGATCCATGATGGTCATGTGGCTCACAGTTTCACACATGCAACTTCAATCCATATCATCGATCGATCACCCCATCTCTTTAAAGACATTACTATTAATACGACTGGACTGAAAATGCCACGTGAAATTGCATGTTGACACACAAGTAGAAAAGAAGTCTTGAGAAAGGAAATGTCAAAGCTAGATAACGCTGGCTCGTGTTCCTTTCTTTTATAAGTAAGTATTTGTTGGCAAGTCGATTGAAATTAATAACCTTTTGATGTGGAAAGAAATATACAAACCGTTGCTTTAGTTTCATGACACGGTTAACTGTCTTCAAATTTAGAAGCGTACGTCTGAGGGAACAAGGAGCTACCTCTAATAATTGTTCCATCGAAATGCATCTTGTGCATGCATGAATGCATGCTGTCTGAATAAATATTAACATGAATTGGTACTTTTTAGGCCCAATTTCTTCACCTGCCCTACATCAAACTTATCACCAAATGCTGTTTTCGTCTGAATGGGCTTTGCAACGTTTGTAGTAACATACATATATTCGAAGATGGCAATATACAGATCAGGCAACAGTATATAAAGCAAAACAAACACTTTTTCCAGTTATTACACCCCTTTTGGATTTCCTTTTGTTTTGTTTTTGTGTGTTGAATTTGGTTTTTGTGAATAGGTATAGCTATCCAAAGCCTTAAATGGGTCATGGAAGCCTTCAAAATGGACCGCACCGTCTTCTACAAATTCTAATCATTAAAACACACGGTGTGAATTAAATTCAACTTTGTGACTATCATTTATCTAAGTTTTATCTAATTATTTACATCGTCTTCTTCTTCTGAAGTGTTCCTAATTTTTAAATGTGGTAACGTTTGCTCATTGGCAAGTAGTGTGTAAATCCTCTTTAACAATTTATCAAATATGATTAAAGATTTTAAAAAGTTTATTCTTCCGATTTTAAATTTTGTGTCAAACATGAAATTCTTCTCGTATACTCTTTTTAAGTCAAACATCTCTCTCTCTCTCTCTCTCTCTCTCTCTCTCTCTCTCAAACCGCTAAAAAGATGAATAAATCCTACGGCTCTTTTTTTTAATATAGCAAAATCTTTGCTCCAACTTTGGTCAACGTACGTGAACATATATGCCCAAGCCCAACTGTTTCTGCATAATCAAATACAATTTGTTAGAGAACTTAGGTGCCGTTTGATAACGTTTTTGGATAATGTATTTTGAGAATAAAAATTAGAAAATAAATTTACATTTTTAGGATTCGAAAATGTGTCTAGGAGATTAATTGGAAAACATATTCAGGAAATAAAAATAATGAAAACTTATATGGTAATACAATTTGAGAATAATAATATGTGAGTTATTTTTCAAGTGTATTTGTACTAATTTCTGTTTTTAAAATTTTTTGTAATTATTATAAACAAAAAAAAAAGGATATTTTTTGAAGGCCCTAAAACTATTATCTCCTTTCTTTATTCTTTTTTCTCTTTTTTTCTCCTTTTTTTTTTCTTCTTCTCATTTTCTTACTGTTTCCCTTTTTTCTTCTTCCTTTCCTTTTCAGGCCGCACCTACTCCTCCTTTCTTCCATGGCATGAATCCCATCAACCCACCCATCTCTCTCTCTCTCTCTCTCTCTCTCTCTCTCTCTCTCTCTACTTTTATCTCATTTTCTCTCTTTCCCTCCCAACCTCTTTTGGTTTTATCTTATTCCTCTTTGAAGCAGCATATTTCATGCCTTTGAAGTTGCATATATCCAGCTGAGTGATTGGATTTGAAAGGTGGTGGTTCAATTTTGGGTTCGAGTGGTCGTTAGTGGTTGAATGGGTTCGACTGGATGCTGGTTCAGTTGGGTTGAATTGGTAGGTGGTTGTGGTGGTTCAGCGGGATATGTGATGGTTGTGGTGGGTCCAGTTACTGTTGGTCTAAGTGTGGTTCTTTAAAAGGTAGAAGACAGTGAAAATGAAAACATCAATTTGATGTTTTCAAAATTATAACTACACTTTGAATTTGATTTCCGAAATTGTTTTCTGTGTTTTCAAATCCACCACCGAACATGAATTCAAGTTGTTTTCTCTAATTTCTTCGTGGAACTTATTTACCCAATGGTTAGAGTTGTTAGAGTTGTTAGGAGGTTAGACTGGTGGTTAGCTTAGCTGTCAGTTATTAGCACAATTACTCATTAAGTAAAGAGACTGAGTGTGTGTGTATGTATGTATATATATATATACAGGGGTGGATCCGTGGCACCATATTTTTTACACAAGTTTTGACATAATTTTTGGGCCATTAGATTACTCCACTTTTAATGGTTGAGATTAAATCTGACATGACAAATAATTTTAATGTTTTAAATAAACAATCATTAATTTTATTCTCTCTCATAATAATAAAATAAAATAATTTTCTCTCTCCTACCTTTTTTCTTGGAAACGTAATCTGTTATCTTGGTAGTATCCTTTTTTACTTGGCTTAAATGTCAAAATGGTCCCTGTGTTTTAGCACAATGGCCAATTTAATCCCTGTGTTTTTAATTTGGCCAATTCAGTCCTTGTGTTTAGGATCATTAGCCAATTTAGTCCATTAAGTTAAAATTATCATTAAATATGAACATGATATTCTTTTTTTCTTTTTTCCTTTCTTTTGAAAACCTATAAAGCTTTTTTTTTTAAAACGTTAATTAAAAAACATAATTATTTGAGTTCAACCATTACCCAACCGGCTCCCAGCAAGATCTTCCCAAACCCAACCATTGCCTAGCCTAGCCATTTGCCCCATCCTCAATCATGGCTCCCAGATCGTCCACACCATCTCCAACTCCCATCTCTCCCTGTATGCCTCCGTTCATCACCCTCCCCCACCCTGCAATGGTCAACCCCTTTTCCCGCTACTCCACTCGTTAAGCAGCCCTTCCCCTCCCCGGACTCCTCCTCCATTTTTTCAAGTTTTTTTCTTCTTTTTTTTCTAATCTTATGTTAGTTTAATTGAAGTTTTAATCTATTTTTAAATCAATTCAACTTTTTTTAATATTAATAAAAATAAAGTTTTTTAGGTTTTTTTCAAAAAAAAAAAAAAAAATAGGTTTTCAAAAGAAAGGAAAAAAGAAAAAAAAGAATATCATGTTCATATTTAATGACAATTTTAACTTGATGGACTAAATTGGCTAATGATTCTAAACACAAGGACTGAATTGGCCAAATTAAAAACACAGGGATTAAATTGGCCATTGTGCTAAAACACAGGGACCATTTTGACATTTAAGCCTTTTTACTTAGTATACCCCTCTCTCTCTCTTTCCTGGGATCAGAAAAAAAAAAACCTCTCTCTCTCTCTCTCTCTCTCTCTCTCTCTCTCTCTCTCTCTCTCTCTCTCTCTCTCTCTCTCTCTCTCTCTCTCTCTCTCTCTCTCTCTCTCTCTCTCTCTCTCTCTCTCTCTCTCTCTCTCTCTCTCTCTCCTTCCCAAAAGATCAACCATCCAAACCATATTGCTCAATTTTTGGGGATAAGCCCAAAGCCCTCCATTCCTTTAAACATTCTTTTCCCTTCCTCTACCAAACCACAATGGTTACAAGCAGACAAAACCCCAATA
The DNA here is from genome assembly GCA_020226455.1 of Prunus salicina. NCBI lineage: Eukaryota > Viridiplantae > Streptophyta > Magnoliopsida > Rosales > Rosaceae > Prunus > Prunus salicina. The sequence continues at coordinate 37,151,683 of CM035341.1, forward strand.
AAGATTATACTGTTCGGCTTAAACTTTTTGCACTGCATCTCTAAAAAATACTTTATTTTCTCCGTTTGTAAATCACTGCATCACTAACACGGGGACTGCTTTTTCAATTACCAAATCACTCTACGATTGGATTGTCGAGAATAAGGATAAGAGGACGACGGTTTTAAAAATTGCAACCATAAATTCTTGACTACTGTAGTTGGCGGTGATATCATTCTTCATGTATTGCTTCTTGTCATACAACATATGCAAATCATAATTAAAAACAAAAAGAAAGTATGAATAGACTTAAAACCAATGAATTGTTGACTACGAACAAATGCACAGATAAGATACTGAATACATAACTACTTGAATTATATATATAATATATAGAGAGCTTCTATTTAAGGGATCCCTCAAAGTGTATTAGTTTTAAGAAAAATGAAAATGGAATAAAAATGGAGTAGAGAATTCATACTGGAGAGAGAGAGGGGGAAAAAAGATGAAGGTTTTTTTTTCTGATCCCAGGAAAGAGAGAGGGAGGTATATACCAAGTAAAAAAGGATACTACCAAGAAAAAAGATTACGTTTCCAAGAAAAAAGGGAGGAGAGAGAAAATTATTTTATTTTATTTTTAGGAGAGAGAAAATAAAATTAATGATTGTTTATTTAAAATATTAAAACTATTTGTCATGTCAGATTTAATCTCAACCATTAAAAGTGGAATAATCTAATGGCCCAAAAATTGTGTAAAAAATATGGTGCCACGGATCCGCCCATATATATATATATATACAGTCCCGATCTCTTGGACCACAGGAGTCCAAGAAATTGTGGTCACCCACCGTTGGATATTAATCCAATGGTTCAAAAAAAGTTTCTTAAAAGGAGTGCAAGAGTGAGTGAACCATTGAATTTACATCCAACGGTGAGTGACCACAAATCTCTTGGACCCTTGTGGTCCAAGAGATCAGGACTGTATATATTTATTTATATATGTACATTGTATTGTTAAACAGTCAATCAGAAATATATACTGAAATGTCATTAAGCTTCTCATATATTCTTTAGAAACTTCTAGCAAACTCTCTTCTTTCTCTGTCTTCATTACCATGGTTAGCATGGTATCAGAGCTCTTCGTGGTTATGAGGATTTGATTTCTCACTTCCGCTATTCTATTTTTCCCTATGATATCTACAATTTCTGCAAATTCTTTGATTTTTGCAGTTTCTTCAATTATGCAATTTCTTCGCTTACGTTGATTCTGCAATCGATTTCTTTGTTTATGCAATTTCTTTGATTCCTCTCTCTCTCTCTCTCTCTCTCTCTCTCTCTCTCTCTCTCTCTCTCTCTCTTTCTCTCACGATTTCTTTGACCGTATTCTCGGTTTTATCATGATCTGGTTGAAAGACGATAATTTCTTGAAGTGGCACTATCAACTCGAGTCTGTTATGGAAGGCTACGATCTCTTTGGCCATTTTGATGGCTCGAGCATTGCACCGCCAAAATTCGCAATCTTGGATGAGGAAGGTGTTACCTCTGAGATCACCGCAACCTACAAGGACTGGGTGAAGATCGACAAAGCACTTCTCAGCTGCTTGATCGCCATGCTATCTAATGATGAGATTGAATGTGTCATCGGTTACAAGACGGCACATGATGCATGGATGAATTTGACGGATCCATATGCCACAGTCTCTCGTGCTCCTATAAATCATCTCAAAATTGGGCTTAGACTGCACATAAAGGCTCTTATTCAACTGAGAAGTTCTTGCTTTGCCTCAAACACATTCGCAATCACCTCGTTATCACTTGTGTTTCGGTGTCCGACGATGATATGATGATTGCAGCCTTGAATGGACTTCCTTCTGAGCATGATATGATTAAGACAGTCCTAGTTGCTCTTGACACTTCGCTTTCCTTCAAAGATTTTCGCAATCAATTGCTTGCGGCTGAACAAGCTTTCTTCTCATGCACCTATGGTTGGTATGCTGAGTCAATCATCTCCCTCTATTTCTTCCCATGCCTTCTCTGGTTCTGGTCGTGGTGATGGTCTTCTTCTAACTCCTTAAATGCTTCATATTGGATATATGAGTTCACAACCCCTTGTTCGATCTTCTTCTTATGCTTTTAGTGGTCGAGGCAAATTCTCTAGTTCTAGAATTTTTGGTCATGCTTTTCAAGGCAAGTTTCAAGGTCCTTCTACGTCTGGTGGTGGTGTTTTTCTTGAGTGTCAAATATGTTGCAAGTCAGGTCACACCGCATTCAATTGCTATTTTTGCAATTCCAATACCTCTTCTCACGGGTCCTCTTCCACAATTGAATGTCAGATTTGTGGCAATAAGGGTGATGGGGCTCTAGATTATTTCCATCACTCCAACTATATTTATCAAGGTTCTCTACCACCAGCCTCCTTCACTGCCATGACGACTCAAACTTTTTTCTCTCATGATGCAGTCTGGATTGTAGACCGTGGGGCAAGTCATCACATGGTGCCTCATATGACAACAATGGATTCTGCTTCCCCTTGCACCTTTTTAGATCAAGTGGAAGTGGAAAATGGGGAAGGTTTGCACATTGATCATATTGACACAGCTTATATTCCCATTGCAACTTCTTCCTATCTTTCTTTATCTACAGTTTTTCGTGTTCCTCAACTCACGGCCAATCTTTTATATGTGTATCACTTGTGCCGTGATAATAATTACCGTATGATTTTTGATTAATTTGGATTTTCTATACAGGACAAAGTCACCAATAGGGTTCTCTTCCAAGGCAAGAGTGATCATGGCTTGTATCCCATTCCATGTTCTTTCCATTCTTCAACTAGTGTAGCCAATAAGTAGCCAAATATGGCTTTTCTTGGACAACAAATTCACTCCTCATTCTGGCATAGGCTATTAGGTCATCCAACTAATAAGGTTGTTCAACTTAGATGTGTTCTTACTGCTTGAATGGTAAAATGCATTATTTACCTTTTCCTAGGAGGCATGATAAGGCAATTCTTCCTTTCTATATGATTCATAGTGATGTATGGGGGCCTGCCCATTGTAAATTAGTTGAGGGTTATCGATATGTTGTAAGCTTTATTGATGAATATACTGGCTTTCTGTGGTTATATACCCTTTGTGCCAAATTAGAGGTGTTCTCTATGTTTCTCAAGTTCTTTGCTTTTATTATCAATCATTTTCATGCCTCAGTGAAGTATTTCAAAGTGATGGAGGAGGAGAATATATGAGTCATAAGTTTGGGGAATTTTTATTTACTCATGGCATTGTTCATCAAATCTCATGCCCTTGCTTCACATGTTAATCATCCCTCCACCACTACCTCTCATGGCGAGTTATCTCCTGAAACACTATCAAATCTCATTTATGCAGATGCTTCTTCTTCTTCTTTTCAGCCTCTTGAGGGCTCTTTTCCAGTTTTATCATATCAGCAAATGCAAGTTGTCATTTCTCCTATTGATCATGCCAGTTCTGGTTCTTCTTCTAGTTTCTCTTCATCTCGGAACATACATCCGATGACTACCATGTCCAAATCTGGTATGTCTCAAAAGAAGTCCTTTGAGGATTATCAATGTTTTACGTCTATACATGATTCTACTACTCTTGATGTGCCTTCTACATTTTGTGTGGCTTCTTTCTCTCCTGCCTGGATTAAGGCTATATAGGAAGAGATTTATGCCTTAACCATGTAGGGTGTGTGGTGTTTGGTACCTCGACCTGCTAATACAAATATTGTTGGATCAAAATAGATTTACAAGATCAAGCGAAATTCGGATGGGACAATTTCTCGCTATAAAGCTCGGCTAGTGGCACGGGGGTTTAGTCAAGAGGTTGGCTTTGACTATGAGGAAACTTTCAGTCCAGTGGTACCTCATACCACAGTTCATCTTATTATGAGTTTGGCATATATTAATGGCTAGTCTTTGAGGCAGCTTGAAGTCAAGAATTTCTTTCTCCATGGCGAGCTTGACGAGGAGGTTTACATGAGACAACCACAGGGGCTTGAAGATTTTTCTCATCCTAAATATGTGTGTAAATTGCAAAAGTCTTTAGACAATTTAAAACAGGCTCCAAGGCCCTGGAATGCCAAGTTTACTAGCTACTTACCCTCTCTTGGTTTCAAAATGTCACATAGTGACCAAAGTCTGCTTATGAAGATCTCATATTCAGCTATAGTTGTATTGTTGCTCTATGTCGACGATATTATTCTCATAGGTTCAAACTCTCAAGTTATTCAAGAGGTTATTATAGATCTTGACTCAGTGTTTGATCTCAAGGACTTGGGTTAACTTACCTTTTTTCTTGGCTTACAAATTTCTTATAAGTCTAATGGTGATACCTTTATCAGTCAACAAAAGTATGCTAAAGACCTTTTAGTCAAGGCTGGAATGGAATCATGTAGGTCCTGCCTAACTCCATCTAAACCTCACACATGGGTTTTTCTCACAGATGGTGAACCTTAAAAAAAATACCATCAATATACTGTAGTATAGTGGGTGCTCTTCAATACCTAACTTTTATAAGACCAGACATCACCTATTTCGTTAATACTATTTGTCAATTTATGAACAGTCCCACAGAAGTTCATTTCATTTGGTTAAATGGATTTTGCACTACATACAGAGGACTTTGCACTATGGTCTTACTTACTCATCCTCTGTTCTAGTCTCTTTGTCTGCATATAGTGATGTAGATTGGGTCGGGGACATTACAACTCGACGATCAACCACAAGATTTATAGTATTCTTGGGTTCCAATCCAATATCATGGCAATCTAAGAAGCAGGGGTCTATATCCCGTAGCTCCACTGAAGCCGAATACCGTGCTCTTGCTCATGACTCAGCAGAAGTAGTTTGGATTCATTAGATACTTGCATATCTTCATGTATTTCTCCCCAAATCTCCATTGTTGTTTTGTGATAACTTGTCCCCGTTGACTCTCAGCTCTAATCCCGTTTACCATCCCCATATCAAACATATGGGTGTCGACTTCTATTTTGTTAGATAACATGTACAACGCAGAGACTTCTTGGTGCAATACATTCCTACTGATGATTAAGTTGCAAATGTCCTTATTAAGGGGCTTCATAGTCCAATATTTGTTAAACGTTGTACCAATCTCAGATTAGGCACCCTAACTGAGATTGAGGAGGGGTGTTTACCCAATGGTTAGAGTTGTTAGAGTTGTTAGGAGGTTAGATTGGTGGTTAGCTTAGCTATCAGTTGTTAGTATGGTTACTTGCTCATTAAGCAAAGAGACTGTATATATATATATATATGTACATTGTATTGTTAAACAATTAATCAGAAATTTATACTAAAACGTCATTCAGCTTCTCCTCTATTCTTTAGAAACTTCTAGCAAATTCTCTTCTTTCTCTGTCTTCATTACCATGATTAGCAGAAATGAGAGGAGTACAAAATTTTGAAAAATAAAGAAGAAATCATTTATTAGAATATGTAATATGAAATATGAATTGCCTCCATTAACCACAACCCACATGCTACACGGCTGCCATCATCATCACTGCATAAAATTTTCCTAGAGTATATCAACGTTATATGTGGTTACGATCATTTTGTCTCGTCACCATCAATGGTTCACTATCAGCATTGTAAATATAAGCTATTTATATTTTTCATGAATATATATATATAAGTCAAGAAAGTTTAACTTAATACAAATTACTATAACCGCGTGTTTTTGTTATTGTTACAGCTGACCATATAAGCCCTTTAAATGAATACATTGGACCCCACGGTCCATGGATTCCAATTTTATACATGTCGCCCAAAACTTCACCTCCTGGCGTTCTCATCTCTTCATTTGTTCATTACATTTGGTATTTTGTATTGACAGAGTCAACTGTGCAAGCGATTTGAAGTTTTTATATTTATAAAAGGAAACAACAACTAACAACCACGCCAATTGGGAAATGGAAATTAATTCCACTGCCTGACTTATTTTGACTTTATTTTCTTTCTTTGTTTATAAGTGGTGATTTAGTCAGAGTCCCAAGTCAAAATAGATAGAACATCATCCTCATACAGTTGAGGAGGATATGCATTAAATATATTTATCTAATCAGTTCCTATTTCCTAAACAACAGCCCTTGTCTGTGAAAGTACGTACATGATTACTTGATTGATGATCCAAAATTATAAAATATTTACGTGGGAAATCATTTCTTTAGTTTCAAACCGTAGCTAGTCTAGTTACAACACGTAAATGCACGTATTAATTATTGGAAATATTTTTACTTACTGTACTTTTATTATATTTCTCAACACTTGACACGTGTTCTTTCTTGAATTTAACGATAGTTAATTCTTTTCTTTATATTTAGAGTACAAACTTAATAATTTAATGTTTGAGAAAATATTGGAGGATGCTGATAATTGGGGTGGCAAAACAAGAAATATATGATGCAGAAAGGGGAAGTAGGGCATGGGTTTAGTTACATGTGGAAAACCAAATTTATGAGAAATATTAATACCAAAGTTAAGTGAGCGTTGAGTGACGTGAAGTTCTCCATTTAATCCTCTCATCTGCCTCCTTCATTGCCTCGGTCCCGTTGCCTTTAAATCCCCACCCCCCTTTCACACCTAATATCTCACCTCCCCCTCCTCCTCACCACTACCACCACTACGCTAGCTCTTTAGCTCTATCTCTCTATCTCTCTGTGTTTCTCGCTCTCTGAGCCCATTGCGGCATTAGCTTCAACGCCTAATAAACAATATCAAACAAACAACACAAAATGCCTCCAATTTTGCCGGACTTCTCCAACTCCGTCAAACTCAAGTATGTAAAACTTGGGTACCAGTACCTTGTCAACCACATTCTCACCCTCACTCTCATCCCCATCATGGCCGGTATTTTCTTGGAGGTGCTTCGTCTCGGCCCCGACGAGATTCTCAAGCTCTGGACCTCCCTCCACTTCGACCTAGTCCAAATCCTCTGCTCCTCCTTCCTCATCATCTTCATCGCCACCGTCTACTTCATGTCCAAGCCCCGCACCGTCTTCCTCGTCGACTACGCCTGCTTCAAGCCCCCCGTCACCTGCCGCGTTCCCTTCTCCACCTTCATGGAGCACTCCCGCCTCATCCTCAGCAACAACCCCAAATCCGTCGAGTTCCAGATGCGGATTCTCGAGCGCTCCGGCCTCGGCGAGGAGACTTGCCTCCCTCCCGCCATTCACTACATCCCTCCCAACCCCACCATGGAGGCCGCCAGGGGCGAGGCCGAGCTCGTCATATTTTCCGCCATGGACGCTCTCTTCGAAAAGACGGGCCTCAAGCCCAAAGACATCGATATTTTGATCGTCAACTGCAGCCTCTTCTCCCCCACCCCCTCCCTGTCCGCCATGGTCATCAACAAGTACAAGCTCAGGAGCAACATCAAGAGCTTCAACCTCTCCGGCATGGGCTGCAGCGCCGGCGTTATCTCAATCGATTTGGCGCGTGACCTTCTCCAAGTGCATCCCAATTCGAACGCGGTGGTGGTTAGCACCGAGATCATAACCCCTAATTATTACCAAGGCAACGAGCGGGCTATGCTTCTGCCCAACTGTCTCTTCCGGATGGGTGGGGCCGCCTTGCTTTTATCGAACCGAAGATCCGAGCGCCGACGCGCCAAATACCGATTGGTCCACGTGGTTCGGACCCACAAGGGATCCGACGATAAGGCGTATCGGTGCGTGTTTGAGGAAGAGGACAAGGAGGGCAAAGTGGGGATTTCGCTCTCGAAAGATCTGATGGCGATCGCAGGAGAGGCGTTGAAATCGAACATCACGACTATGGGGCCGCTGGTGCTTCCGGCGTCGGAGCAGTTGCTCTTCCTTCTGACGCTGATCGGCAGGAAAATCGTGAACCCGAAATGGAAGCCGTACATTCCGGATTTCAAGCAGGCGTTCGAGCACTTCTGCATCCACGCGGGAGGGAGGGCGGTGATCGACGAGCTGCAGAAGAACCTGCAGCTGTCGGCGGAGCACTGCGAGGCGTCGAGGATGACGCTGCATAGGTTCGGCAATACGTCGTCGTCTTCGCTGTGGTACGAGTTGGGGTACATTGAGGCGAAGGGGAGGATGAGGAAAGGTGATAGGGTTTGGCAGATAGCGTTCGGGAGTGGGTTTAAGTGCAACAGTGCGGTTTGGAAATGTAATCGGAGCATCGAAACGCCGTCGGAGGGGCCTTGGGCTGATTGCATCGATAGGTATCCGGTTCATATTCCTGAAGTTGTGAAGCTCTAAGAAAATCATCAAAACCCACGAACATCAAAATTAAACCACAAAGAAAGCTTGCATTAAGGCATGCCCTGATTGGTGACTGGTGATTGGTGGTGGGTTTTCTTCTTTGATTCAGTTCAGTATCCATATCCTTCACTTTTATTTCGTTTTCATTATTATTTGTTTTTCAACTTTCTTGTCGTCCCTATGAATTTGCATAGAAGCTAAAATATGCTTTTGATGTATTATGCATTCCATATGTAAGGAAAACACAGTCGAACTTATTATTGTTGGAGCTTAAAATCAGAAAAGAGAAGAAGAAAGAAAATCAGTAGCTTAGCCTGGTCTTATATATATAGGAGGTAACTTAATTATACTGGCCACTGGCCATGGTGTTGAAATAAATGAACATAGTTGTTGTGTTTGATTGATTATTCGCAAAAAGAAAGAAGAAGAAGAACATATATGTGCTGATATGCAATGCAAGGCTCCTCCCAATATGATATTTTGTTTCTTTAAATATTAGATGAATCCTTTCCTTTGTGTCTTTGTGTCTTTGTGTCTTTGTGTTGTGTAAGTGCAGCAACAGCAGGATGGCTTGCTTTTTAACTTTTGATGACCTTTCAAAATTGGGTTTTGGTTTTTCTCGTTGTTGTGACTCGTGAGGTTGTGCATTGACCAGTTGTGCCTACTTTGTTTGGTATTTTGTTAATTGAATGAAGGGGTATCCTATCGTATCGGTGGCATGATATATACGTGAGTCATTTAAAAGCGAAACCGAATTTAGGGTTGGATGCCAAATTATAAACTCTGTCTTGTCTTCCGATGAGAATATCAATTGCGATCGATAACCACCTCTGATGTTGATAATTGATGCAAGCCGCCACTGTAGAAGCTCCCGTTTGACTGGAACTACAACATTAATTTTGCCTAATCAAATCATCTCTCTTCCTCTCCAAGTGAAAACATGGGCGGTCCAATCCTCTCTCTCTCTCTCTCTCTCTCTCTCTCTCTCTCTCTCTCTAAATGAATGCCTTGAGAAGATGATGGAAGAGAGAAAAAAAAAACTTTACGAATTGAAGGTTTTCCCCGTTAAGTAAAAAAGAATAAAATCAATATTGTCATCGTCTACAAGAGCTACGTACCACAACTCACTACAATAAAGATCGTATAGAGGTGGCTGGTATATATATATATATATATATATAGGTTTCGTGTTAAATTATAAATCTTGCATATGTAGGTACATTTTTATCATATATATAGTTCCACTTACATCTAACATCATGTTGATCGCTCTTACGCAAAATAAGATCAAAATATATGATCATATATATATATGAATAAGTAGTATAATAGAATAAACAAAACAAAAAACTCATAAAGAAAACAAGTGAAGAACCCTAGGGGTGGCGGCCACCCCCCACCCTTCTGCTCCTCCCTCCCTCCCTCCCTCCTTGCCCATGCTTTCCTCTTGCTCTTGCTCTTTTTCTTTTTCTTTTTCTTTTTTGTTTTTTGTAGACTTGGTTCTAGCTAGCTATGATCCCGACGATTTTCATAGAGAAGTGTGTGGCAGAGGGTGGAGGAGAGTTAGAGCGAGAAGCTTCAGATCTAGGGGTTTATTCCCCGTTGGATTTTCGGTATTCTCTCGTGCCATGGCAGATCATGATGCGCTCTTCTCTCCTCTTGGCAGATTTAGTTGTTTTTGTTATGGTTCTAGATGGCTTTGGTTGTGCATCATTTGTAGAGCAAAGTGTTGTTTCTTAGATTTGGTGTAGTTTGTTATTAAAGTCCATAAACTCTATGAGTTTTCTGGTTTCCTCTTGTAATTCCCATAAATTTTGTTGAATTTTCTGGGTGGTCTACTTTCTTTAGGAGAGTTATGCCGGTTAGCTGCCAGATTTTGTCATTGAGGTAACTGATTTGATCTATGACAAGGTTTAGATGGTATATATGGGTTTTTAGACAAGTTCTTTGTAATTTATTCTCTTCATATCGTTTTAGCTCTAGAACTGACTCTAGTCACCAGGAAAGCTTTACACATGTCTATTGTATTGCTAAATCAAAATGACTCTCTATGTACTTTTTCAATTGATCTAATAAAATACTATCATTTGTTTAGTAAAAAAAATATAAATATGGAGTACTATCATCACATTATTTATAATGGGAGGTTGTTAATTGACACAACAACTACTTATTTGTGATATGCAGCTCACCAGTTCTACATTTACCATATATGCTATAGCAAATGCGAATCTACTTATGCATGTTCTTATATGTGAATGGGGTTCATCTATATGAGAGATGGATGCAATAGAAATATTTTGTTCAACACGTAGTCTTAATTGACGCCTTCTCCAATGGTCCTAACCCCAAATTTTCTCCCATCCAAAAAGTAACTATTTGGGTTTTTTCCGGACTCAAACCGTTTTTTCACCCAACCTTTCATACTCAAATTTTAAATCCGCAACTTTATTAAATTGTTTAAGAATAGTTTAAGTCTAATTTTTTTAAATGGATAACGTTTCTTCATTTAATCTTTTTAAATAACTTCATAATTTAATTTTTTGAACAATTTGACCTAAAAAAATTGAAACTCCACAAATATGATTTTTGGTAGATTATTTGAGAAATGAGTGGGTATTTATGGAGTTTGGAGTGAGTTTTGGGGTTGAATCTTATTTAGATTAATTTAAAATATTATTTTGACCATTTGATTTAAATTTCAACCGTTGGATAAATTTAATCTAGATCGTTGATTTGGGTTACTATTGTAATATAAAATAAAGAGATGTTTGAATTGTTGCCGTTGGATTCCAATGGCAACGTCACTAGGGCTTGTGATGTGGTGAGACAAAATATGCATGACCAGTAGTGTGGCCCCCAGTCGCCCCTCCTTACACATGGACTGCGTTAGTCTTGAGTGGGCTCCACCAAAAATTTTTCCAGTTCAGACAATAGCTGGATTGGTATTTGGCTCGAAGTTTGGATTTTCTAAATTTTAACCTCTTATTTTTCTTGGGTTGGGAAAGAAATTAAGTTAAAATTTGGGATATTTTGAATTTGGCCTCATGAGTTGGAGATGACCTTGCGAAATTGTCCTTCCTTGAAGACAATTTTTCCTAACATTTTGTTCAATCAATGTAGACAAAGATGCCAAAGTAACAAGGTTTTGTGGACCACCAAATAAAAAGGGATATAGCTCTCGTTAATTAATTTTGTTGCAGTGGTGTCCAAAATGCAGATAAAGAGGAGGTCCTGGAGTTAAAGCTATACAATTGAAACAGTACATCAAACCTACTACGTGCCAATATATTGTATATACTGGTGAACGAATTCATGATTACATTACACAGAGAGAGAGAGAGAGAGAGAGGAGAGAGAGAGAGAGCGATGACGAAAATAAACATGAATCTGATATTATATACTGTTTACGTTTTACAGGGGACATTTATTGTGTCACCCACACAGCATCAAATGAGCGAAGAATCCACGCTGACAGACGGACAGCTTATTGTGTACAAGTACAGTTTATAATGCAAGCGAGAAGAGAAGTCTCAGAAAACTTTGTCAGAACATAAATAAGTAAATAATTAAATAATATCAAGGAAAGAGAAGAGGCAGGGCATGTTGCTTCCCGCCGCAGCTATCATAGCAAGCACGATATAAAGACGGGCATGGCAATGGCATGTATGTGGAATCCGGATCCAGCTGAGCTGCATTGTTGCCCACCTTACTGGGCCGGTGGCCTAAATAACTATATTCATTAATAATTCCTTTCCTAGGTCAAGTGCTTGCTTGCGCTTTGAATATTCAGACATGGCACCCAAAATCCAATATTGTTGGGCCTATCCTATTGGCCCTACCAGTATATATGTAAAGGCCCCTACCACACTCAAAAGTCAAATCCATATCACGTTTTGTTAGTAATATATATATATATATATATTTTTTAAAGATGTGCTTGCTAATTACGTTATATACAAATCACAATCTTCGAATTAAATTGTGTTGAGCTCTCTAAATATATATATTATAGTGAAATTAAGAAATATTTCTAGACAATAAATAATGTCTAATCCAATACAAAATAACTTGACTTGCACTTTAATAGTCTCATATTCGAACCCCAATAATATCGTAGTGGTGTGTATGTAATAAACCATCCTCCATGCATATATAGACATACAAACTATAATTATACATGTAAATTGTTTAGTCTTGGTTTGGTTGGTAAGTAGAGCACATCATGGCCAGTTCATCACCTTCACCAACCATCTATTTTCCTCTCATACATGTTTCTTTCCTTTTGCCCTACTTCTTCCCTCCTACATTGAAGATAACATTTCTTTTTATACCTCACAATTTCAATTTTTCGATTCAAAATTTTCCTCAATTTGTTAAACCCTGACAGCACAATATACCCCAATTAATTGAGTTAGAAAAAGAAGATTGAAGGTGCTTCTTAAAAAGATAAAAATAAAAATTGTACTTAACAAAAAATAATAGAATTTTTATAAATTATAAGATTTGACAAACACAATGACTAATTTGACTAAATTATTTTTTGAGTGATGAAATTGAATTTTCGCTTAAAACTTCGTAAATAATCGTAGGTACTAGGCCTGCACAATTGATCGGGCTGGTCCAAATGGCGTTTGATCCGGAATAATTTTTTTGGGTTGATGCATGCACACATCAAACGGATCACATTTCACGACCACCCGACAAATTTGAGACCGAAAACGCAACGGGAAAAGAGAACACCCAATAAAAACAGAAGCAAAAGCGTCAGTCAAGCTCAAGATATTATACTTGAACCTGGTTTGCAATTTCGTCCTTATTCTTTCCCAACAACACCCAACAATCCAATCCAACAACCCCCGCATTTATATATTTGTCCTCTTTTTCTTCTCCATTGCTACTATCTCTGGAGTCTAAAGTAATAGCGAGAGAGATGGGATTGAAGAAGGCGACGACGTCGTTGGAGGAAGTGATAGAGAAAGCAGGAGGTTGTGCTGTGGTGGACGGAGGGTTCGCTACCCAGCTGGAGAGACACGGCGCTGCCATCAACGACCCTCTCTGGAGCGCCGTCTGCCTCATCAAAGACCCCGACATCATCAAGAGGGTCTCTCTCTCTCTCTCTCTCTCTCTCTCTCTCTCTCTCTCTCTCTCTCCCCCTCATTGCCCATTTCCTGATTTGTTATTATTGTATCTATACAATAAATATACATACTTTGGTTGGCTTGTTTCTGATGAATGTTGGGTTTTGGTTCAATTGCTTCATCAGGTCCACTTGGAATACTTGGAAGCCGGCGCAGATGTTCTGGTCACTTCATCTTACCAGGTATAATTCTTTATTTTCCTCATTTATAACATTACCCACAATTTAGTTCTCTCTGCTCTTTCTTCTTGGTTCTGCACATTTATCGTATGATAAAGAATGCATATAATATCAGCAGCAAATGTACAAAAAGATTCTTGCTTTCACATAAAAAATACGATCGATTAGGTGGGCCAAAGTGTTTGCAGGATTCTTATATTCATTAAATCCACATTGCCTTTCATTTGCTTTGATAGGCCACAATTCCTGGATTTTTGTCCAGAGGACTGACCATTGAAGAAGGGGAGTTGTTGCTGAAGAAAAGTGTGAAATTGGCTGTTGAAGCTCGCAACAGTTTCTGGGATGCTCTCAAAGTGACACCTGAGCATCAGTATAACAGGGCTTTGGTTGCTGCCTCTATTGGAAGCTATGGAGCTTATCTTGCTGATGGCTCAGAATATAGGTACCCCAAGTTTCAGATCGCAATCATGGCTAACAATTATATTTTATGTACTTTGTTCAATTGTATAATTTTGATGTGTCAATGTTTTCAGTGGATGTTATGGACCCAAAGTGAATGTTGATAAGCTCAAGGATTTCCACCGACGCAGATTGCAAGTTCTTGTGGAAGCAGGTCCTGATTTACTTGCATTTGAGACCATCCCTAATAAGCTTGAAGCTCAGGTTTGTGCTTCTACCAATCTTGCTTTGCAGAGTTTCATGGAGTTTCAGAACTTGATGGTATCTAACTTGATTTCTGTAAACATTTGCAGGCCTGCGTTGAGTTGCTCGAAGAAGAAAACATTCAAATACCATCTTGGATATGTTTCACCTCTGTAGATGGTGAAAACGCCCCATCCGGAGAGAGCTTCAAGGAATGCCTTGACATAATAAACAAGAGTAACAAAATACATGCAGTGGGAATAAATTGCGCACCTCCTCATTTGATTCAATCTCTCATCTGCAAATTTAAAGAGGTAACTTCTAAACTAGAAAACAATTCAACCCCAAAAGAAATATTAAAAGAAAAGGTGCAAGTGATCTAACACAGATGCTATTTCTCCAGTTAACCAATAAAGCAATTGTTGTGTACCCTAATAGTGGTGAGATTTGGGATGGCAAAGCTAAAAGATGGCTGGTGAGTTCAACTGGTTTCAGAACCTCTCTCTGTCGTCTCTCTTTCTCATACACTGAATCCACACAAACACAAAATATGATGCGTGATCAACTAATTTGGATTGTGTTAAATGAACAGCCTGCCAAGAGTTTTGATGACGACAATTTTGAATGCTTTGCAACAAGCTGGCGTGACGCAGGAGCTAAACTCATCGGAGGCTGTTGTCGGACAACACCTTCCACCGTTCAAGTCATTTCTAAGGCTCTAAAAGGAAATTCGTGCTGATCAAGTAACAGCGACGGCTATATTTATGAATTTTCAGGTTAACCGAGATTGATTTGGTTACATAAATTCTTTTGGTTTGGTGTTAGAAGCTATTGGTTTAAGAAATTGCCTTATGTTGGCAAATGAAAATTGTTACACGAAAATTTTCTTTTGAAAGAAATGCAGAGTTTGTTATTGATCGTGTCTGAGAGTTTTATATTATCCAACGGAGAATAGTAAATATTGCTAGCCCTTTGATATAACGGTATAAATTGACTAACTTTGGTTATTCTGTTCTACTTTATATTGAGTTGTATGTTTACCACAATTATCAAAATGAAAATCAGAAGGAAAAAAAAAATCAATTTACGGATAAATTATGGAACATGTTGCTCAGAGCCTCATCACTATAGGCACAATATAATTGATCAATGTTAAAAAAAAATTACAAGGTTTAACATTGATTCATTTCTGTGACCTTAAGAGTTCTTTTTACTCTATAAGCAGGACTAGAACCGCGATATGCAAACCAGTTCCCCAACCATTCAATATTTGATGATAATTAACGCCGTGAACCACGCTTATCATAAGGTCCCCAACCACTGCTGTAGCCATTGCCATATGAACCACGTGAATATCTCATATCAGGACTTCCATTCATCATTCCATAACCCCCACCACCTATACAGATAAGAAAGGAGTCAAAACAACTTGCCTTCAAGAGATCAAGTTAAAAATCCCAGAGTATGAGATCCATGAGCACCAAAGTTGTGTGTGCGTGTGTGCGCACGCGAGACATAAAGAGAGAGAAGGATCACCTCGTTCTCGTGCCCTCCTGTCTGCATTTAGCTGCTCTGCTCTTAGCTTCTCTATTTCACGAGCCATGGAAACAAGGTTATTTTCCATCGCTTGCTTTTGTTCCACTTGTTCTTCACTGGCTTTCCTCTCATATTCATAAGCTCTCCTGAAAAAAATTGTTGCAAAGTCAATCCACATATGCATACAAATAAAGCAGTTGCTAACGTATCTGAAAATTCATCAAGTATCGTCCTAATATGTGTCATCCATCTGCTTAAAAGGCAAAAGAAGAGCAAGATATTATTACGCCGGAAAACTAATTAAAAGTTCACTGTAAAAAACCTGGTCTCAACAAGCTCGTTTCGCATCCCATCAATATCAGCCCTCATGGGAATTAGCTGCTGATTCTCAGCTTGCAATCGAGTTATCTCCTGTGTCAGACCTTG
Source organism: Prunus salicina (assembly GCA_020226455.1). Classification (NCBI taxonomy): domain Eukaryota; kingdom Viridiplantae; phylum Streptophyta; class Magnoliopsida; order Rosales; family Rosaceae; genus Prunus; species Prunus salicina. Next base: position 37,167,848 of record CM035341.1, read on the forward strand.
GACTTGGGAAGACAACTCTTGCCGCAAAGCACTTAATTTCTGGACTTCAGCTCTTAACTGCATAACCTCTGCCTTTATAGGCTCAGTAGCACGGAGATCAGCTTCTAGCTTCAATCCTCTCTCAATTAGCTCCCTAGACTGTGCCTCTTTCTCAGCCCGGAGTTTAGGTAAGACCTGCCCCAATCTATGAATCTCATCTTTCGCATCTGTCAATTCCCTTTGAAGAAGGGTATTATCGTCAATTACAAGCCGGTTCTCAGCAATGATTCGCTGCATTTCTCCGTGTTTCATTGCAAGTTCTTCTTCCAAAGCTGCAGGGTGTACACTCAAGTGTCCCGGTCCTCGGTTCATGAGAGGTCGAGGATCATCATGGTAACCTCGATAACCATCAGCATGGCGAGACATACGATTTCTCCCGGACATTACAGAGATCCTGCAGTAGTGATACCATCATCACACTATTTTGGTACGACCAAGCAAGACATAAATTAAGAAAGAAGATAAAATATCATCCTTCGTTGAACTGTTCAAGGAACAGAGCTGCCCAAACAAAACAATGAAGGGAAATATACGAAACATCTTGCATCTTTGTGGATTCCATGCTTCCTCGATTGCTTCAAGAACACCATTTGAGATGTACGGAATGTTACAATATCTTCCACTTTCATCAGATCAGAGATCAAGACTTTAATAGTTAACAACTCTCAAACATGTGAACTAAATGTGATCCCAAAATTTTGTAATTAAAAGTACTCAACTAAATGACCTCAAATTATGAATTCCAATCTCTTTCTATCTGTAAACGAAATCAACTTATGAAGCCCTATCTCTTTCTTTCTAAAAGAAACACAAACCTCAGATGCCAATCTCAATTTGTCTCTTCAAAGTAACCTAAGCACAAATCTAAACAAAAAAGAAGAGAATATTATTTAATCATCTCTATTGTTTCTTTAACTTTGTTATATTGGGAGCGTAGTCATCCGAATTGATCTTGCAAGTTGCAACCAACATCGACGAAATAGTCAACGCCAACTAAGGCTAACAAAATCTATTAATGAAGTTAAATCTAGAACACAAAAAAAGAACTAGATAACCTGGTGGAAATTATGAGCAAAATGATAAAAGAAAACCATCCTATTTTGCTGGATGCCACCTGAAAAGTTTTATGACTAATCAACTGAGTCAAATCTATGGAAACCTATGGAACCACCTTCATGACTAGAGATGAAAACCATAAAGCCCTCTTAAGTTCTCAAACAACCCATCCTCTTTCGGGCAAACAAACAAATACGAAATTGATGTGGCACCAAAAAACTGTAACGGAAGTTTTTCTTCATCCTATATTTGCCTATTCACGCTGCACAATAACTCACTACGCCTTATATTGCATCATGGGGTTTGATGTTTGATATTTTGGATTAACATCAACTACACGGCTGCATTCAAATCTCTTAAAAGTACAAAACTTTGATCTTACACTAAATCATTGGCAAGCTGGAAACATGATTTGCTTATTTGCACTTTGCAATTCCGTAATCAAATTTATTAATTACAGAAAAGTAAATAAAAACAATATAATTCTCATGTTAAAGTTTGAATAAGTGCAATTCAGCCCTGCTCATAATTTCAAGCAAAAAAGAAGTAAATGTCAACGATAACATATATATGCAGGTGAAGCAAGTTGTAAGCTTCCACCAAATCATCGGAGCACGACGACGTTTCAAGTAAAAACTTACCCAAAGAAGGAGCCTTTAGACTGCGCGCGAGTCTCTGATCTTCGACGGGAACAGTGCTTGCCTCAGCAGCTCAGCAGAATAGCCAACCCTACAGCCAGCCAACAAGGCGATCGGATTTCTTATTGACGAAATTACCCTTGTTGCCGCTTCAGGCTAACGCTCTCAGGTTTCACTCGTTGTGGGCCTTCTGGCCCAACCAAAGAAACTAAAAATTGTCATGGGCCGAAGCCCAGTGCATAATTTCTTCACGGGCTTCAATAATAGTATGGGCCGTAGAGTGAGATTACCATTCTTTTTTTTTTCTTCTCGTCTGACATATTTTTTAAGATTTTTTGAGCTGAATCTTTCAGTTTTTACTTCTTTAATTTCATTATCTTACTTATCATTGTTGCATTTCTTACATAATCAGAATTGTCACATTCCGCTACCACATGCTTTTTTTTTAATTTCTCTTTTTACAGCATCAACTACGAACTCATATTATGTAATATCGGCCCATATCATTCGGGGAAAAATAGAAAGAAGAAACGTCGGCAAACTTATTAATTCTGAAAAACTTATCATAATTACCAAACCTTATCCCATATATACATGGTGTGTAGTAGTGGACAAATATACATAAGTGAGTGAGATTCTAAAATTATTTTAGAGAGAGAGAGAGAGAGAGAGGGATGGGGCTACAGCCTACAGGCCTACAGATAGATAGCTACATAAATATAAATCCTTTTCAACCTAACCAAGGAATAATATGTCGACATTTCTTCAAGAAAATTCCGCTTTCATGACTGTTTGCGGTAATCTTGTGCCTGGGTTTCATTGTCGCAGATGAGATGAGATCTCCACATCAGCTTTATCCATACATATATGTTTTTCTTTCTTTCTTTCTAGCTAGCTACGAGATGTTCAAGTCTAAACCAATTATAAAAATAATAAAAAACCTCTGTTTTCTTGCATATAATTTTGTCAGTTCATCTTCTTAATTCAAACGGTCTCTTTCTATTAATATTCAAGAGTGACTTCTGAGTCATGACTATTTATCCATCTTGATTTATTAGATGTGGAACAATATTAGAGTGCATGTTGTAATCAGATACAGCAAAGACAAATAGTTTCTAATCAAAATCAGAGAAATGGCACAGAATGTCAAGTTATATATATCATTTGGATACGGTAGAAGATGATCTTTACATTATGTGAAAAGATATGATTGGGGGCACGTGATTTTGTGGGGACCGCAGTGCATGGAGTCAAGGTAAGAGTCCGGAATTAAATATTAGTGATGGAGAAAATGGGGCAGGGGAGGGAGGCAACCCAACAAAAGCATATCTTTCAAATTAGAAAGTGAGAGATGGAATCAACAGGACTTCTCATCCATTACCCCCCTTGCCTGGGCCCCATGTGCACTAAGAAACGAGAAATCCATCGATGGGGAAAAGTAGCCAATCAGAAGCCAAGGATTTGGATCAACTTTTTAAGCTCGCCCAATTAGAAAATAGATAAGGCATTCGTGTGGACCCAAAAGTACAATCCTCTCTCTCTCTCTCTCTCTCTCTCTCTCTCCCAAAAGTGCAAATCCAAGAGCTACCTTCGCTGTTATATGGCCTGTAAAAGCGCAGGGTGTGGGACACTTACCACTTCCTCTAGCGCTTTACCTAAATAAAGAGCACAATTCAACAAACAGTTGCTGTGCACTCTTTGGATTTGCTCTATCTTTCTCTTCTTTGATTTTACTTCACTCTTTCAACTTTTCAAAACTTTGTTGTGATTTGATTTTCCTCGATGACCTCCAACAAGAAAGTGGCAAACGCCGTCAGTGCCAAAACTGCAAGAGCGTGCGACAGCTGCATAAGAAAGAGAGCTCGCTGGTACTGTGCTGCCGACGATGCTTTTCTCTGCCAAGCCTGTGACTCCTCCGTACACTCCGCCAACCAGTTAGCTCGCAGACACGAAAGGGTTCTCTTGAAAACTGCGTCGTCGCTCAAACCCACCTATAAGGATGATCAAGTTTCTGTTTCGGACAACCCAGCAGCACCGTCGTGGCACGGTGGCTTCAGGCGGAAGGCCCGGACGCCGAGGCAGGGGAAGCACAAATCCCAAGAAGGTGCCCGAAACCGGTTTCCTCAGGTGCCGGAAGTTGGGGCAGACGATAGCAACTCGTATGACGAGGAAAACGAAGAAGATCAGCAGCAGCTTCTTTATAGGGTTCCCGTATTCGATCCCTTTGTTGCGGAGATGTGCACTGCTACCACTTCTGCTAATTCTAATGAAGAAGCAGTTGCTAATGACGAATTAGCTAATACTGGTGATGTTTCTAAAGTGAGCTCATCATCACCTAATTATAATCATAACGGTCATGATGGGTTTCTGCTTCCCAGTGACATGGATCTTGCTGAGTTCGCGGCGGACGTGGATAGTTTGTTGGGCAGGGGGCTCGAAGATGACGAGTGTTTTGGGATGGAAGGATTGGGATTAATGGACTCTAAAGAAAATGAATCGAATTGTAGAGTAAAGCTTGAAGACGAGGAGGAGGAGGATGAGGAGGGGGGCACGGGAGGTGCCAATTTTATGGGGTGTGAATTAGGTGAGACGCCGGAGATTGATATGATGAGAGAGCCGTTTGTGTTGAACTTTGAAGACTATGATGACTCGCCGCATTCGTGCGGTGAACAGGATGACAAACTGGGAGTGGGAATGATGGATACTACTTACAGTGGAGATCATCAACAACATGAGGAGGTGCATGGGTGCAAGTAAAAGCGGCAAGAAGAAGGAGATATTTTTGAGGCTGGACTACGAGGCAGTGATTACAGCCTGGGATGGCTCTCCGTGGACCTCCGGTGGTCGCCCTGATTTCAACTCCGAATGCTTGCCTGACTGCATGGTATGTACTTCCTGCCCCAATCTTTTAGTAAAAATTGTGGAAATGCCAATTATGTTGATATAATTAACCATATGACGGTACTCTTAGCTAGTTAATTAGGCCCAATTCATTCTCGTTTATAGCAATTCAACATAGAATTAATTATGTGCAGGGTGTATGTGGAACTGAACTTCATTTCCCATACGGAGATCTGAACGGGCTAGGGGTACACCAGGCAATGGCGGACAGAGGGAGAGAGGCGAGGGTGTCAAGGTACAGAGAAAAGAGGAGGACAAGGCTGTTCTCCAAGAAAATAAGGTACGAAGTGCGGAAGCTGAATGCTGAGAAGAGGCCAAGAATGAAGGGGAGGTTTGTGAAGAGAGCATCCTTTGCAGGATCTGCTTTTCCTGTGCTTACCAAATGATATCCTTAAGTTAAGTAGCACTTGCCTCAGCCCAAATGTTTACTTACACGCAGTAAGTGAAGTAATTGAGTTTGTGTGTATAATTTATATATGCACATCTATTAATAAACATACTCATCCAAAGCTTAAAGGCTAGCTCGTGGTCTACATATTTTAAATGTAGCCTCCGCTTGTTTCGTTGTAATTATCAAATTTTGTACCCCATTTTTTTTGTTCAACTCAGAAACTAGGGTTGAGTTAAGTCAGGCTGATATGTACAATTAACTCTTCTCATTGCTGTACAATTTTGTTTTGAATATATTGTAAAAAGTTTTTTTTTATAATTTTAAAAAGCTATGTAAAATTGCCATATGGACATGAAACGAAAAAAATTAAAGGTTAAAATTGCTTCAACCAAGTAGTCAAATCCTATATGGATTTGAAGGTTGGAAGCCTGGAAGAGATAATAACATATAAAAAAGTTTAATATCAAATATTATTTTAATATTTTTTAGTCATGGACCCCATTATCATTTACTCTTTTTAAAAAATTTATGCATCATATAGACCCCATTTGCTTTTATAAATATAATAAAATAATTTAATATTTGGCATTTCGGGTGGAATTGAATTTTTTTTCCAAAGTGTCAAATTGCCACATAAACAATCAAATTCAAATTGAGTGTTGTTAAACGAACCCTAAAATTAACTACGTACACCTCTTGATCTAAGTACACCCAAATATTTTAATTCAAATGTAAAATTAACTAAGTACACCATATTTAACTACCAAAAATACCTCTGGTACACCCTAATACACTATCACACAACACCTTTGCAAACAAATACTAACCATTGAATTAATTTAATGAATTCTAATAATTCCATGACACTATAATTGTATCAACCTAAAACTCACTAACCATTTGCACATTCTTAGCCAATACTTATGAAATAAAAAAATAAAATGTTCCAGCAATAACTACCTCCTTCCTGACCCAACCTCCTCACTGCCAGCCATGGCTGACGCCGCTCATTCTCTCCACTATCAGCCATGGTCCCCACCCCTCACACTCTTTTCTTCTCTCACACAGACCTTCCCCCTTATGTACCTACAGTTGATAACCAATTACAGTACTTGTGGCAAATTATTAGTGATTAGAATTTGATAAAATTGTTCCCTTGCAGAAATGATAAGCTTTATCCCATAGAAATCGAAATTGGATTATTACTAGAGGGTGGTTTTGGAGTTAGGAGAGATTCCTAACGATGGAGGACTTCAATTCGTAGGACTTCTTGGGAGTCCGTCATCCAAAATTCAGAGAGAGAGAGAGAGAGAGAACCACATGGCTGGCTAGTAGTAGGGTAAGTGGGTTGGGTCGGGAAGGTGTTTTATGTTTGATGAGATATTATTTATTTATTTATTTATTTATTTATATTTCAAAAGTATTGGATACAATGCAAATTGTGAGTTTTATGTTAGTATAATTTGCTGTGTGGACTTATTAGAATTGATTAGATTAATCTAATGGTTAGGATTGGCTTAAATGCGTATAAATGCACTGATGCTAAATGCAGAGGTTCGAAATCCGTGAGTAGGGTGTACTTATTAAAATCATATTTATTTCACAATTCAATATATTCTTTTTGGTCATTTTATAATAGGGTAAATTAGTAATCCGTGAGTAGGGTGTACTTATTAAAATCATATTTATTTCACAATTCAATATATTCTTTTTGGTCATTTTATAATAGGGTAAATTAGTAATTCAATAAATAGTTTGACAGTAGGATATACTTAGTTAATTTTAGGGTTCGTTTAACAGCAATTTCAAATTTAATATTTTGCATTCATCTCCTCGGAGATGCTTGGCATTCCTAAGAGAGAGGACATAACCACCCTGGTTCCTCTTGACACTCAAGCAAGCATCTTCTCCACTAGATCCGCAACACCCAAACTCTAAAAAATTCCACTAGATACCTAGCCTTTCCTCCATAAATCAACCCATAACCTCTAATAGATTTAGATCCCCTGGCAAGCCAAGCAAGATCTCTACAATTAGACGAGGAACGGGAAACAAATCCGACCCAAAGGCCGGTTGAAAGGCGCTAGACCAACCTAGGGAGAACAAAAGCTCGCCAAAAAGCAAGGAGAAACAAAACCAAGCACAAAACTTTTTGGGGGGGACTCTACACAACATGTCAGGGGAGGAGGGGGAGAGGCCCGGTTTATTAGCGGTAAAAGATGGTGGTTTCAGAGGAAATCCTCTGGAACCGATGAAAAGTTCAGTCGGTTGAGGTTCCATGAGTTGAGAGAGAAAAGGAGTTTCGAATATTTCTCTTGTTTCCGTGCTTTTAGCTTGTTATATTAGTCATATTGATCGTCAAATTAACCTAATTCTTTGTAGCAAGGAAAGTACTTAAAAGAATATTTGATATCTTTTTATATATCTTCCTAATAGATGAGTCACAACAAGCCAATGTAACTTGGAATGATACAAGTACCCCGTGTTGAAATCTCTCATAGAATTGTTTTCAGGGCTTTCCATGGAAAGTGTACTTTCTTGATTTGGTGGGTTTACGAGTCAGAAACCCACCAAGACAACAGTCATCGAATTTTGTTATTTCGAGTTTTTTTTCCTTTTCTTTTTAAACAAATAAAATTGGGCAAGTAGAGTACTATGCCCAATAATGATATTGTCATTTACCCAACAAAGAAAGGATGTTTATCTTTATCCTATGGACAGATGCTGCATTTGTTGAGATTTTCCAATTCAGGAAATTGTAATAAAGACCATAAAAATTAGAGTTAACAAAGAATCTCAGAAACCAAATAATTAAGACAGAAATTAATCAGAGAGCTAGTGATGTTTGAGTGAAGATCTGATACATCAATCATGATTGTTGAGTACTAGAATTTACATATATGGATCGCCAAAGGCGAAATGTAAGTATTATGTTGTGCTTGCGCATATATGCATAATATTTTACACCGAAACTCCACCCATATTTTACACGACACAGATTTTTCTAAGCAAAAACCAAAGCCCAAAAAAGCAACAACAAAAAAGAAAAAGAAGAAGCAAGAAACCAATTCGGAGCCGCCAAAACATGTGCTTCTCCCATTGCATGAAGCACACCTGTATGTCCTTCTCCAACTCTACCCTCCACTTGTCACTCCCACAAAACCAACATACACAAAGATTAACCATAATTTATTAATAGCTAATTAAGACGCATTGGAACTAATCCAAGAGTCAGTTCCAACCCAACCTCTCCATCATAATCTCCGCCAGCCCCATTTCCTTCCGGATTCGGGCACAAGTCATCCGGGTCAGGGAAGTTACAAAATTGAGCCATATGTGACCTCGTTGCAAAATCAGTGAGCGAGCCAGGATGGGTTTTGGACTTGTTCATGGATCTCTTGAACCTGTTCCGGGTTGTAACTTTGTTACGAGAAGCCCCCGAGTTCGAGTCCCTGAACACGTGGCGTATGTCGCCGGATTTGTTAGGAGGGCTGGGGACAAGGTTTAGCGCATCCGCATCAAGTCCGGCGATGGGCGACCCTGCAAGCACTGCATCAACGGCTGCTTGGCATTGGCCCCAGCTCCCGGACGACATCAAACCCACCGACCCAAATGTCGGATTCACAATCCGTCCACAAGCCTCGTACAAAAGTGACTTGAAAATAGCTGATCAAAAAACACACATAACTTTAGTGGTGGAAATGATACTTTTTGACACAAGGGTAGTCTAAATTACTTTATTGGAAAGGGAAATCCAACTTGGGTGCAAGCGGCGGCGTTACTGCCCTAACGAACCGACCTGAAATACTTAATTTCTAGAAAATAAAAAAATAAAGCTTATTAATTAGAAAATAGGGTTACCAGGGCGGAGGTGTTGGGCTCCGGCATTGATGAGGTTGAGAAGGCCAGCGCGGCCATAGAATTTGGCAAGAAAAAGAGTGGCGTTGGCTTGAGAGTCAGGGGATTTGATCCACTCAATGCTGGGCCTGATTGAGCATTTCTCACTGCACCCTTTGCGAAGCACCCTGCACCCATTGCAGCTCATCCTCATTCTTTCTTCCTTAATTAACCCTACAGTAGACTCTCTATCTAGGTGACTGCGGCTTTAAACCGAGGTAGGTGTACGGAAGATACAGAAGGGTGTGTATTTAACAGTAGAGTTGGTGAGGGCATTGTGGGAATTGTGGGTTATGCGCAGTGGTTTCTTTGGAGTGTGGGATGGAAAACCAGTGGTTTCCTTTCCTACTGCTTTTATTCCAGTTTAGGTGAAAAAGCGTTCAGGGAAAAGTGGAAAATCATCTGACTGTTTTGTGCTTTCTTCTTTTACCATCACCCTGCATGCAGACTTTTATTACGAGCCTGCCATATTCCTAGTATTATTATTTATTTACATATAACAACTGGCTGGTGCGCTTTATTCTCAGCAAATAATAATAATAATAATAATAATAGTCTGCTTTATGTTTTCTTTTCTAGGCAATATATTATTTTTTATGCTATACTATCTGGCTCGTAAAGGAGAAATAGGGATTGGATTTCAGGATTTAGCTGATTAGTAATATAAGTGAAAATAATTAGACTTTTAAGACTAAATTTATGAAATATTTCACTATTTTTTAGTTAAAATTTAACTAAAAATATATAAAAGTTATTTTAGAAGCTCTTTATAAAATTTTAACTCCAATCATACTTCTAATTTCGTAAATACTATAATTCTTTTTTGATTGGTCTATCTCTATAAAAAAACAGTTAACATTAATTAAAGGTTTAAAATACTCAAAATAAAGCAGCATTAAATTATAGGGAGTCACTAGAAGTCCTTTCTCTCTTCTTAGATTTAGGAGCTCATAGAAGTCTCCATATTTTAGGAGGTGGATAGGGAACATGGTTGGAGTTGTATTTTTATAATTCCTCCCTAAAATTTGTTTAAGGAGTTAGTTTAGGTAACCCATTGTGGATACTCTTAATCAAGCACGATAAACATCCCTTTTAACCACCTAATTTTATTATGTGGTATGGTAGTGCAAACATTCTTTTTTATTTTTTTTTATTTTTTTGGTATAATATTTTTCCTTTATTATTGGGCTTTTATTTTTTGAAACGAAACGATAAAAAGAAGGGATGCAACACGAGAACTTCCCAAGAGGTCACCTATCCTAATACTATTCTCGTCTAAACTCGCTTAACTTCGGAGTTCTGATGGAATCCGATGCATGTGAGTTGGTATGATCGCATCCTGGCGTTATTTTTATTATAGAAAAGTTGATAGAGGTCCAAAAATCCAACTAACAGTTGGATCAAGTCCTCGAATAATTGTTTGTTGATATAAGTTCTTTGACTAGTTTGCTATGTAGATTACATTCCATTTTTTACATGCTGACTCAATCTTTTGTATTTAAATTTTTTTTTCCTATTATATCCCTATTGTCTAAAACGGGTAAGATGAGGATTTATAGGCCATTAATGATCATATTTGATCATGTAATTAAAGGAATAATTGCATTTTGAATGTAAATCACTACAAGAAAAATGCCCTTTTGCGACGGTCAACGCGGCCCTCGCAAATACACATAATTTTATGCGCGGGTGATTTTCGCCAAAATAATTACGACACTTTAATTAGTAACGTCGCATCTCACATCGCAAATAGGTTTGGAAGGGTTAAATTTGCGACGTTACTTGATTGCCGTCGTATATATCTCCTCTTACACTACAAAAAAAAGGGTCATTACCGACCAACAATTTCCGAGGGCCCCGAAATTCCCTCGGTAAAAGTGGTTGTTTCGACCAAAAAATGTTATCCGTCGGAAATATGTCACGGGCCTGAAATTTATTTCCGACAAAGGACATACCCTTGGAACAAGTCTCGATTGTCGTCGGAAATGTAATTTATTTGGCGGGAAGACTTGGCGAGCAAGAAGAGAGGAAAGAAAGAAAAATGAGAGAGAAAGAAGAAATCAGAGAATAACGACAAAGGACAGTAGGGTAGAAGATGTTTTCAAAGTTTCATTTTAAAACACACAAAGCACAAAGTTTCATTTTAAATTGTGCAAGACCATCATATTAAATTACTAAAAGCATTGACTGAGCCCACAAGCCATCAACTTGCCTCTCTCAAAAGCAACGTAGTTTAGAATCCAAGAATCCAAGAATCCAAAGCAACAATAACCCTTTTCCCCCCCCCTTTTTTATTATTTTTCTCAGGAAAGTCTTGTATATTATTTTTCCTGTCTTTGTCTCTCGCTTGCCTCTCTCAAACTCAAAAGTCATCAGACAGAAACGCTCTCACTCTCTCAAACGCGATCTGTCTCACTGTCAGTCTTTGGATTTCTTGATCTGTCTCTCCCTCTCTTAATCTCTAGGAGACATGGATTGCTTAGCAGAGGCCGTCAGTGGAAAGCTCAATGAGGAGGAGTCCGAATTGAGCATGGTGAAGGTGCCTAGCCCAATGGTTTTGTTGAGCTCACTGCCAGCTATCCCACCAGAAGATCCTTTGGGAAAGGACACCATTATGCAACCAGTGTTGGAGATGATTGAGGTGCTCGTGGTTGTGTTTGCCATGGATCCCTCAGAAGTTACCATAGATGCCTTTCTGTTTCATAGAGGTAGGGTGATAGAGGAAATTGAAGACATGATTCCAAATTGGGATCTGGATTGTGGATTAGAAGAGATGCAACTTGCGGCGCTGGCACATTGTCTAGATACTTGGAGGGTATATCTGCTAGATAGGAGGTTTGTGGCAAGAACTGTTGTGTTGAGCAGTCATATGTATTGTACAGGTAACATCCGAGTTGAATTTGATATTTACTTAAGTGTGCTTAACGAGTTTGACTTCCAGTTAGGGTATATAACCACAAGGCTCCGAGACTTCGTGGAGCAGATGGATGAGTTGATGATAGATGGAGCCCTATATGATTCGTCTGTTTCAGACCCTTCGGAAAGTGAGTCAGAAGAAGAGTCATGGGTGAGCTCAGCCATCGATAGCATTTTGAGAAATGCTATATATTAGGTTAACTTCCTGTAGGCACAGCATCATATGTGCATCCTTATTTTCAGAATTGCTGGACATTTATTATTTTTGAAAAGTTTGTTGAGGTTTTATACATGTTATTATAAGGAAAAAAGGAGAGAAGAGAGAAAATATAAGGAAAAAAAAGAAAAAAAAGATAGAGAGGAGAGAAGAGAGAAGGAAAGAAAGAAAGAAATAAATAAATAAAGGAAAGATGTTATTATACATGTTATTATATATTGCCACCCCTGCCACTATGGTATGAGGAGCTGGCTGCTGGCTCCACTTTTCACTTTCATCTTCTCTATCTTCCCCCACTTTAATTTATCATTTAACCCAATATTGATGCGGACATCAACAAGTTGTTTTATGAAATCATAACAAAAATTGCATGGGAAATAAATTAAGATAAGCAGCATTAGACTAATGTTCTTGGCCTGCAAGTTGCGACTGGTTTTATTTCATAACAAAGCTAAGCCTTGGAAACATGGAACAGAACCCAAATTGAAACCTCATGCGAAAGGGGAGTGAAAATAACACAAAAATTTCTTCATAAAAAACAAAAAGCACTTTTGGTTTGTAAATAACACAAAAACGTCATGGGTGGTGCAAGTAAATATTTTCTTCTTTGCTTTGTTTAAGTTATTAAGTAATCTTATATAATCTTAATCACTTTTGGTTTGTCACCCACACCTACAAACATGTAGACGTGCTTAATCATTCCGTTTCTCTTCTTTGCCCCACACCCCCAAACTTAATAATGACACCCTTGGTTTGTCCCTAATCATCATTCCGTTTCTCTTCTTTGCTTAATCACTTTTAATATTTTATTGTGCCAAACTCTGCACACCATCGTGCAGTTCCTTCCGGTTTTTTTCTGTTCATTAACCTCCTCTCTTCTTCTCCACTTCTTCTCCTTCCGGTACGAATCCGTCTCTCTCTCTCTCTCTCTCTCTCTCTCTCTCTCTTCTTCTCCACTTCTTCCCCTAACTCTTCTTCTCCACTTCTTCTCCACTTTTAATATCTTAGACTTGTTTTTTGTCCTGACCATGATGACACCTGTTGCCACTGCAATGTGTCTGAAGAAGTTCTGCTCTCTTGCTATGGCCTTGATCTAAATATGCTGTTTTGGGGCTCTGTCCTAACTGTGTTTTTAACTAGTTTGTTTCCAGTTTGGTTTTTCTCGAGCTTTGTTCTTCTTGCTCTATTTCTGTTTGGTCCTCTTTGCTGCACTTCAGTCTTTGTTTTTTTATGATACAAGACAATTAGAATCATCCCAATATGTCTTTCTTATTGCAGATTCAAAGATTTCAATAAAGAGTTGTTCGTGAAAGCGATAGTTGTGGTTTACACTGATACAAAAAGCTTAAATTTTAGAAGGTCAGATTGCCTATCTCCCACAACTTTATGTTTCTATAAGAATAAATACTGTTAAAATTTAAGTGATCTTAGTTTTTATTGTCACTTTGAAATATTTTATATTTCATGTCCTCAATAGATTCCAGATGCCTCAAGTATGCATCAACGAAGACTTAGTGTTAATAGCGAGTTGCAGCCTGATTTAGACTTGGAGGCATAAAAGAAATTGTTTTCATTAAAAGGTTAGATAAATATCCTCGAAAAAAAAATTTTAAAAATATATTTTTCCCATTAATTTATTTATGTTTTTGTCACTATTTTCAGGTTTGGGGTGGAAGATGAAATACAAGATAATGATGGCTCCTTCAAGTTTGAACTCTATTAATTTTAATACTTTTGAATCCTAATATTTTGTTTTATATCTAGAGATGGTATTGTTTACATATGACTTGAGATTTGAGATTCTGTAATTTTTGTTTTTTTGTTTTGTGTTAATGCAAAAGATGGTACTTTCAAGTACATGAATGAAGATCAAGATATAACACAATTTTATAAGTTTTTATAGTCAATTCTAATTAAAAATCACAGTTTATATGTCAATTAAGATTGTCATTGGTGTTGCAAATTAAATTTTTTGCGTTGAAGCAAGCTGTGCAAAATATTAAATTCAGAAAACTGAATTTATTAAAATTGGGTCACATAATTATTGCGACACTACATACAGTCATTAAATCTTTTTTAACGATGCACGCCACCGTTGTATACAGTGTCGCCAAAAAGGCATTTCCTTTGTCGTGTAAGAATTAGCGACAGAACGGCACCGTCGCAATTACTTTAGTTGCGACATGACATCGCGTCGTAACTAGTGTCGTAAAATCAAGTCTTAAATCCGACGCTCAGTTTATTACGACAATTTGTAACCGTCGCAAATTCGACGCAATACGTTATTACGACGGGCTCGAAGTGTCGTAAAAAGCGCTCAAATCATTCACGACGCCTTTTATTGCGACACGACAAAAAACGTCGCCTTGCCGTCGCTAATTGCTATTTACGACACTTTTTTGTTGTTTTGTGACGGAATTTGCATGTCGCAAAATGCCTTTTTTTTCGTAGTGAATGTCGGAACTTTATTTTTTTCTTGTGCTTGATTTGTACAAATTCCTATTTAACGTGGATTTTATTAATGCACATATTGTGCATAAATATGTTAATTCATTGCCACTTATTTTATTGTGTACTCCTTTTATTATTCGTTCATAATACAATTGCCCACTCATATACTATTATTATTTTCTTTCCCATCTTTTATGTTTGTTTTAGGTTTTAATTTCATTGTTGTGTAGCTTTTTGTAGTATAATGTTTTTTTTCCACTCTATGTACCTAAAGATAATAATGATTAAAATTTTCAATTGTTTCTCACCAATTGTCAAGTTGTACTATTTTTTAGTTTTATAACTTTGCGAAAGGGATTAATAATTCACATGTTTTTTTCCCCATCTCATTGTACTCATTTATTTCTTCATGAACTATTAATATTATTCTTAAATTTGATAATCATATGCTCCAGGTACAATACCCTACTGACCATTGAAATTGATATACCTATCTAATAGGTATAGTACATATTTGATGCACCTTAGTACGTAGGTAAAACACATATTGGATGCACCTCAATGACAGATAAAACACATATGTTTAAAATAAAATAAAAGTTATACCTCCATACTAGGTATATTAAAAAATTAACATTATGACAAAAAAAGTCCATCAAAGAATTTTGAAAAACTCAGTATATAAATTTATAGCTAAAAGGTAGGTATATGCTACCAATTTAATAAAGCTACGAATATAGAATTCTAAAAAATATAGTTTCCATATATATAGCTGAAATTTGAATTAAATAGGTTTTTAATATGCTAGCAATGAATTAAATAGGTTTTTTCCATATTTAAAAGTGGTATTTGTATTTACTTGCCATTTTCAACCAATGTCACATCTTGTAAATCTCTCGAATATGGTGGCTACAAGGTTTGCATACCTAGCCATACAATTGATTGAGAGGACTGCAATTGAAGAGAGCCCAATTAGTGTCATGCATTCATATTATCTAAATGAAAATGGACTCATATCTAATAAGCCCTTTTTATTATCCCATTGAATATGCACTAGTGTAATTTTGGTGGTAACAGAAGGTCAAAATGTTTGCAGTGAAAGAACAAGACAACAGTACATAGGAAAGGCGGAAGGCATGCAAGTTAGTGTAAATGTTTTTGGGGAGAAAAAGAAAAAGAAGGAGCAAGAGGTAAGTGACACGTAAATTCAAAATGGCATGTGACATGCATGAGCTCCAAATATGAAAGTTACAGTGTGTAAGCGAACTGGCGCATACGGCATGATTGGTAATTGGAAATTAGGCTACGTATAAGTAAAGAAGCTTAGATACTCTCCTAGTTATCAGGAGTCCGTAACCAAAGCAAACAAGTTTGGCATATGGATGCCCAGTTTTGTTTCCTGGGCTGGTTACTATGGGCGGCCCAATGTTTGGGCCAATGGTTTATTTATTTATTGATAAGATAGGGGAGACAAAACCCCAAAAAGAAACGACAACTAACTAATACAAATCAAGCGAGGCCTATGGTTTTCATTTTGAACATTCATGCATATCTTGTACTATCTTGGACTTATTTCTCTGTCATCACCATTATTGCTTCCATCATTTTATTGATTACCTACCGAATAATGCTTCCCTCTTTACCCAACCTTCTTATCTATTGATGTGGCACAGTCACAATTTGACATGTATATCTCTTGTTAAGAATAATTAAAGTGAAAATAAATGCGCCTTTGAGAATAATTATATATAATAATTATATAAAAAAATGTTATTTTGTGATTAAACCACATGAGTAGGTAAGGATGAGTTCCTCCTTATGGGCAAAGAAGGAAGCACTATCCTTATCTACCTAAATTACTTAAATGAATCAATTTATGTCCTCTTCAAAGTTACGTAAAAATTTCTTGTTTTACTACAAGTGTACATAATTAATGTCCTAATTTACATTGATGACGTGAGTGCAGTTTTTTTGGTAAATCTAAGAAGGGAGATGTCAAATACCAAACATCAAATTTAAAGAGTGCTGTTATTTTCACCCCCTTGTCCTATTTTCCCACCCATCTTATTTTTAAAATTTTTAAAATAAATTTATCTCTTTGTAAAATGACTTCTAAGGACTTAAAGAAAAATATTTAAAAAACGAAACAATTGCCTCAAATTTAAAATTAAAAAAAGCTATAAAAAAAATCTAAAGCACAAAGATCAAACGTCAAATTTCTCACTCCTCTACTCCCACCCCCTACGCCATTGCCTAGGCTCTCTCTCGCACCTCCAGGAGCTCCACCCAAGTCCTCTAAGAGCTGCCCCAACCCCTCACTCATTTCCCCTTTCTCTCCCTCTTTCACCCCAAAAACCACCATAACCCACACAACCCCCTTCTCCTACACTATCTCTTTCTCTACAATTTGTTAGCGAGTCCTTACTTAGTTAGGATTTTGGTTCCTTATTTAGTTAGAATTTTGGTTACTTACCAATTATTAATTAGTCCTATTGTAATAGAGATTTATTTCCTATTGTAATTTAGATATATTTCCTATTTTATTTAGGGTTAACTCATCTTTGTACTTGTATAAATACCACCATATTGGAGAAGAATAATATATGAGCCAATATGAGCATATACAAGCATAGCTGAATATTGGCTCTACTTTGTTTGACTTGGTATCAGAGTAGGTTAAATGATTGGGCCTGAAATATTGGGCCTTTACCCTTACCCCATACCCAATATGTGGTGATCACATGTTGGGCTTGAATGTTTACCCTTACCCCTTACCCAATACGTGGTGTTCACGTGTTGAACTTGAATGAATGTTTGACTCTGGTGTGGACTTGGCTCCACATGTGGCCTACTATGTGGTAGTGGGTGTATTGAAGAATATGAGTCCCACATCGAAAACTTGGCTAAAAAAAATAAAAAAAATAAAATGAATGGTTCTACTACTAATAATACCAATTCTTTTTATAATAAAACCCCACACCTACTGAACTTTATAGGTGGTTAAGTTGGGGACAATATTGGTGTTGTTAGTAGCAGGCTGCTGGCTCGTCTCTCTGAATTTAACATGGTAGCTAAACACCGTCAATTTATTCCATGTTTAATTTTGAAGCACCGAATAATGAGCTCACTAATGAAGGAGGCGGAGGAGGAAGAGGGATGGTGGAAGAGCAGGCATCGATGAGGCCGTCGAGTAATGACGTCTTGGCAGTAAAGAAGTCGCCGTCAAAGGACTCGATCTCATAGAACTGAGAAAATGCCCTCTCATGCGCATCAATTTAAGTATGGACTAGTGACTGGGCTCTCCCTCAATTCCCATCTCTGCAACTCCAGCTCATCCCATGAATTAATCAATTCCAATGATTTGTACCAAAAGAAAATTATAAGAATGGGTTTTTAATTGAGAAATTTGGGACTTTGGGTTGAAATTGATTGAGTTTGAGGGTGGATTGTTGTTGGGTTCGGTGTGGGGGTGGTGGAGGAGGGGTGGTTGGGGATTGGCTCTAGGTGGGGAAGGGAGGATCCGTAGCTGGTGATCGATGAGCTGGAAGGAGAGAAAAATTGAAATTTTATTTATTTTTATTTTTATTTGATATTTTTCAATTGAATTTAAATATTTTATTGATATGCCAACTTTTCAGCCATTGGATTAAATTTAAATGACGTCATTAGCTAATGAATTTCTTATTATAAAATAGAATTTGCTTGAATTAATAATTAAAGGGTATTTTAGGAATAATGGTGGGTGGAAAGATATGATTGTGTTTTTTCAAATTTATATAGTGGATGGGAAAATAAGGTGGGTGGGAAATATGACAGGGGGTGTGGAAATATCAGCATTCAATTTAAATTTGATGACTGATGTGGCAATTTGTCATTTACACAATTTTACACTCCACCCGATATGTCAAATAAATAATTATTGTAACAGTAAAATCATTTAAGATAAAGAAGAAAAAAATAAAAAAGGAAAAAAATTAATGAAAGTAACAGCCAGCTATCTTTAAAAAAATAATAAAATATTCATTTAACATCTTCCATATCAGCTTTGACAATTCGGTTGGAGTGATGTGAGATGTTATTTATAGTCGTTAAATATCTATGTGGTACTTTTGACATAACGGTCGGAGATGCTCTAAGCAGGCGACAAAATATAAATATGGGCTGAGTTCTTAAGTCCTATGCGAATCCAGCATTTAAGCCCGTATAGTTTATTAGTTGTTTACAAGATTGGGCCTATCCGACGGCGAAGCTTTAACTTCAGCCCAACATCAGTTCAGGCCTTGGACCAGGCCCAGCCCAACAGCAGAATACTAGCTTACTTAGAGAATAGCAAAATATATGAGCTGTAAATCTGTTTTGGAAGGTTAGATAGATTTAGCTATTCAAACATCCAGCCAGTCATTCGAATCTTACTTGTTTTAGATATATAATGCTGAGTTTCCTGACAAGATATTTAAGTAGAAACCAAATTGGTGAATTATTGTTGGACGGCAACGTGGTTAAGCCAATCCCCCCTTAGGCTGGCTGGCTGGCTGGCTGGCCCAGCTTACCACCCCCGCCCATGTGCATTTTTTGTACATATCAATTAGTACATACATAGAACACCAAACCCTATCGCTCTTATTGCTATTGTTATTGCTAGTGGCGCTCACCTCACCTAGGAAATGAAGTGCCTGTTTTATTCTTAGCTTTGTTTAGATCAACCATTCAAACTTCAATTTATCATCATAATTAAGAACATCTCCGAGAGAAAGAAAGAGAATTCTAACTTAAACTCACAATTCTAATTAACTAGTCTAACTCAAATATGCAAGTTGCAACCGCAACAATCCATGATAATGAAAGGTTTTATTAAAGACTCATTTTGACTTGGTTGGTGTTTGATTTTGGGCCAAAGAAAAACAAAACACAAAAGCATGGCATAGCATAAAGGGGGAAATGGATGCATCGATGAGCTAAATGGGCATTGATGAACGAATGATGATGAGGGAGGAAGGAAGGGTGAATTAGATTCCACATCCAAAAAGCTAGCAGACAAAATAACCCGCCTTACGAATCAAAAACCAATCCTACCCAATGGCTTGGCAAAACAAAATAACCCGCATAATACGTGGCGTTTCTCGCATTGGTTTCTCTGCCTCTGCCTCTCTGCCTCTCCTTATAGACACCCAAAAATACCAGAATACGAGACAACATTTACATTTGTTTTGCCAACTTTTAGGTCCATATGCAAACAACATGCACTATAAAATCGAAGAATTTCAATTAATATCATCAAATCGAGTCAAAATTTTTTACGCATAAGTATGTTTACTACTCGTATTTTACTCGAACAATAGAACAGGGGGCTATGCCGATTGCCATGTCTATTTACACATCTGTTTTTTCTCTGTGCACCACCACTCGATGGCAAACTTTGTGACCTTTGTCTGCATGCACTTCACGTACAACCAGACAAAATCCCTTTTGCAAGAAAATCACAAAGCCGAATATCACAACACTTTCTGTATGACGCTACTTTACAAAGGCTAGAGTCCATCCGGCATTCAACCCACAAGAGTACCTTTTTAACAGTTTAATGATGATATCTCTGTTTTATGTATATTTAGATGAATCCCACGTTTTACAAATCCCACTCATGCATCACAGATTCACAGATTAAACAACAACACACTACTCTCCATAAATATATATATATATATATATATATATCTGTCTCATTTCAAATTGAAAACGCTTTCTGAAAAAGCTACAAAGTTGAAAAGCACTTGCTGGGTTTTTTTAGTTTAATTTAATTATGCCCTGTTTCATTGTTAAAGACTAATGGAAGAGTCAACGGCTCATGGCCTTAAAAGCGTGGCCAGGTCGAGCAATTATTCAGACAATTTGACTATCAATGTTACACGAGAGTAGAAAGGCATCGAATCAAATATTATATAATGGGGACGGTGTAAAATTTAAGATTTATTGGTTAAACTAGCTTTAAGCTTTCTGAAAGAGGAGAGGACAGTCATGGAAGATTCAAATTTTTTTTACCAGTTAAAGAAATGGGACAGGAACGAAATCCTATAAATATAATCAGAGGAAAACTTACCACATACGCCAAAGACAGAGACTAAAATTAATGATATATCATCAAAAAGGGCAAACAAACCATAGACTGATTGCTTACTGCATCATTCAATAATGGCAGAATAATACTGAGATTAAGAAAGCTTTCACCAAAACAGGAGCATTCACTTTTGTTCATTCACGCAAGGAAGATGCCACACTAGTAGCAAACATTCCTTGCAAAAGTTTAGAAAAAATGAAAAAAAAGGTGTTTGTATTGTTGCAGTGGGAAAGCAAGAATCTCTGTGTGTATATTTGCAAATTTTCTGCCACACTCTTCCTCATATGATATTCCATCTTCTGATCCCAAAAGCAAAAGCTAAAAAACGAAAGAGAGGATCTTGAAAAGTTGTAGATACGGAGATTCTAGCTATAGCAGGTAGTACAAAATATAAGCTGGTCACTGCAAAACCAAATTTCTCAACTTCTCTCTGTACACTGCACATCATGATTCATGATCATTGTCCATTTCTGGATCCTCCATAAATCTAAAGAGATTAATTAAACTAGGATTAATTATAGGATAACAACCAAAATACCCCCGGTTTTCCCACTTCATGAATTACAGAAGCAAGAAAAAGGCCATCAAAATTCCACAGACATAATGAGAAAAACGTGGGTATTTTGGTTATAATTCAACAAAATTTCCCAAGAAAAGAAGAGAGAAAATGAATAATTTTACTAGTTGTGGAGTTGATCTGGGCAACTGGGCACTCTTCGTTTGCTGTCTTCATACCCTTGCTCTGTTTTGTTGAAGTTAGAAGCTCTGACACTGCCACCGAAGTACTTATGGAACAGGGCCTCTCTGCTTCTGTTGCTCTTGCTCTGCATCGTGTTGCTGCTGTCTGCCTCCACCTTTGATAACACATTTGTGTGTCCTGGGAAAACCCGTATTGCGCCTGCTTTGCAGTCACAGCAGACCCAAATCTGTAACACAGAAATGACCAAAATCACCACCAGAGAAGAGTGCAAAAGCCTCCAGCCGCCGGCGATAGACATAACCGGAATACCCAGCTACATAAATTAAGCTCTGCCTCTGCCCCTGCCTCTTTCTTCAAATCACCAACCCACTATCTTTTCTAAAGAGAATTTGATGAGCTGTTCGTGTTGACTGTTGACAATATCAAGTTCTGAGTTTTATCTCTCTCTCTCTCTCTCTCTCTCTCTCTCTCTATCTGCCTGTCTCTCGAGGCTACGACTTATGAGCAACGGATTGACGGCTATTCTATGTATAAGAGAGAGAGAGAGAGAGAGAGAGAGAGAGAGAGAGAGAGAGATGGAGCCTCATATGCCCCCACACTGGTCCACGTGAAGAGAAAATAGCAGCAGTCTATGTCTAATGCTCTCTGTATTTTAATCTAATTATAGTATACTTTGTTTTTTTATTGATTTTCAAAAAAAACAAATGGGTGTTTGAATAAACAAATGTGTAAACGAAAGTAACAGCAAATTTTGTAGGTGAAGCGTATACGTATATGATTAGCAATGCATTACGTTAGAAATCTGCATGTCGGTGACGCTGTAAGAGTCAAAATTACAAAATGAAAAGATAAAAATAAAACAAAAAAGGCACACGCGCCTTTATGAGTGTCCATGTAACTATGCATAAAAGATTAGGTGGGCTTGCGAGCCAAAGGGACCGCACTGTGACTGAAGCATGCTATGCTAGAGACTTTGAGAGCGTGAGGCGCCATGACATTAACGGTGAATTACACTCTCCTATCAATATTATACGTATATATACTGTAAATAAATATATAAGTATTTTAGGTATAGGGTTGGAATTTGAATAAAGAAAGCAATAGTATTTATGATGAGAATGAGTCATCCTGAGAGCGAAACATGGGACTGCCGAGGAGGAGAAGAAGGGCCGGGAATCCCGCCACGGTGTTGGACTGGAGACATTTGTGTTTGAGAGTCGTACGTTAACTAGGAAAGGAAACGTGTATCAATGGCTCCCGTACATCTTAATTAACCTCTCTTAATGAATTATGTATAATTAATTAGTTGTCAAATTTGATGCAATCTTGTGAGCTCCTTGAATGAAGACCCAATTCTCCTCCCTCCCCCCTCACAAATGTTGTGGCATCTGATGATATTCATACATACTGGATGATGGCGTGGCAATGGCATGTATGATGTAGTTGTCATTAGCTGTGATGTTTTTGTTGGTGGGTGACCTGAGTATTTTTTTCGCAAATAAGGGGGACAATTAAAGTTAAGTCAACTGGGTTGTTTCATGTCTTGGTGTGTATTAGGTGAGCTTAATGGGCATGGAGGGGACACAGCTTATGGTTTAGCTCCAAATCTGATTGACAAAACCCCAAAAGAATATGTTAAATTCAGCTAACAATGGAACAAATAGACTCAAACCTACTCAAACCACAGGCCACCTTATCTAAATAAATCATGGCACTCTGATGTTTGACATGTGTTCATGATTATATATGTATAGCAACTCATCATTTCACGTGGTAGTGATGAAGAATGCAAGACCAAAATCAATGGGGTCCTTTCGAAAAAAAAACAAACAAGGAATTGGTTAAACAAAAATACAAGTTTCATACTGTTTAAGAAAATTGGTGAAGGACCCATGAAGACACACAGATTGCCTAACCACCAAGTCCAAGTTGCACGTTAGGACATGCTTGACTGACTCAATTATTAAACCAAACTTAATCAAACACTTCTCTCTTATCTATAATGCACTCCAAAAACTGATATCCTTGGGGTTAATAAGGGTGGTAAGAAATATTTTCTTACCCAGAAAGGGGAAAATGTCAAAAAAAGAGAAAGTCCAAATCAGTGTTCTTTGCTGAATTTATAGAAAAGGCACGACTGGTCAGGAATTGTCACGTCCATGTCAAACTTCTGACGGAACTTGAGAAAGTAACATTTAACTTTTGAATGGTACTTGGTACTGTAAATTCGAATTATTAATCCTGGACAGATAAAATTTGCAGGCCGTATTTGTAAATTTATGTATGTTCGTTGAAGAAGAGGAGCGTGAGCTACAATGTTTTGACCATGGGAAGGGAAGGGAAGTCACACGAGACTAGCTAGTGAATCAAATCAGAGTTTGAATAATCTGGGGTGGTCTTTGCTTGCTCCTCTCTCTCCTCCTAGAAAGAAATAGGTTAACAAAAGTGGGTTTTGTTTTGTGGCTGAAAAAAGATAAAAAGGAACCAAAAACCCAGCCTATCTGAAATCTGACCACTCCCACCCCCTGCAGCCAATAAAGTTGACAACTTTTAGCTTCCGCTTGGACTTTGTCCTCCTCTTGTCTTGCCCACCCTTTACTCTTCCATTTTGCCATTTTCTACTCCTATCACCCTTTTACTTCTCTTACCCGTCTTTTATTACATTTGCCATTTTCTTCTTGGCCTTAGTCACCTACTAGCTAGCACTACTATTTAATTCTCCTATTTTCTTCTCTCTCTCTCTCTCTCTCACTGTAAATTTCGATTGAAGGTACAACTCCAACAACATATGAATATTAGAATCTAATCACATGCACAGAATTGTCTTAAAATGATAGTTATAACCAACTCAGTATTATTTAGTAGTGACTGAATGGTGTGTGGTTAGGCAGGCTAGCATGTATTTTGCCGACCAGTTTCTGGTCAAGATTTAGTCGGGCTGAGTTTCAGGGATTTTGGGTCACCAGCGGTTCATGAAAGCCATGGCCCTCGTCGTAGTGATGATGAGCTCATATTTGCAAGTCCATTTCTTAAATGGTCAGTAAATCCATGCATCTATACTATACACAATATTATATGCCCTTCCATTCTCATTCCAATCTTTTTAGTAAAATAGTTTGATCTAAAAATTAAAAACAAAGTAAAATAGCCAATATAACGTTGAATTTCAAAGTGAGTTGTCAACCACCAAAACTTCTAATTCTGCATCTTGCCTTTGCAAGCAGCATTCATACAGGTACTTATATCTCTTTAGACAAAACCAAAGTAATGATACACTTTAAGTATGCTATCACATAGGCATCCCATACATAACACCAAGATGCAAAAACCTGGAACCTATCTGGTCTCATTAGTGGATCCTATGCATACCCAGCCATCCCAACAGTTGAGCTCGAACGATTTGCTTTATGAGCTGCCTGAGTTGTAGTTGCCTTGGTGAAGTACATGTAGTAATAAACGTTGAGAATCATAGTCACAACCACAAATACCGCTCCAGAAATGAAAACACCTTTTCGTAAAGCTTCACAGGAGAAGTTCTGAGCATATATCATTCCCCGGTACTTAGTGTGATAGGCATTTTTTGTAGCACCAGCAATTAGACAAGCTTCCGCCACCAGAAAAGTTGTCCTGCAGATACATAAAATGTAGCAAATTTTAAAGATGAACTTGCCAGTTAGCTGAATAATATCTTCAATCAAAGCGGAGGCCCTATATCATATTCTATGATTACATGTGATAAGTCGTCTACACCTGGTGCAGCAGCATACCAGGATTTGCAACAGGTTGACAATAGGGAAAAGGTTAGCAAATTTTTCTAAGAAAAGAAAACAAAAGAAAAGGCCACAAATGTAGATACCAAAAATACAATTTGTAAATCCATCATAAAGCTCAGAGCAACATATGATACGTAATCAATTGGATCTTAGCAGAATATGGGCAAGTTAACACAATCAAGGGGTTGATGTTAAAATGTTGCCCTGTTTAAGATGGGGATCCTCAAGGCACATTGGATGCTCACCATGATGAAACAAAATATATAATAGACCAAGCTCGATTCCCACCAGGGGCCAAGGGTCTCCCAAAACACATGCACTTTGTGATACCCATGAGGAGTGATTCGCCTGAGAGAAGAAACAAGAAACCACCTACTCCATAACCAGTCGCAACATCTGAATTATACACACAGTAAGTTTCATTCGTTCGATCATCTTTCTCTATTCGGCCCTGCCAGGAAATAAAGTTTCTTTATAAATTAATGGTACAAAAATTGATCATATGCACCAAAATTCAACCCAAGAATCCAAAATGTCAATAAGTGACTAAGAGAGTAAGCAAACATTAAATGAATAGAAATTGAAGTATCATGCTACTGATAAAGCATATCTACATATATATATATATATGTATATATTTTAGTAACGAAGTGGAGCTAAACCATCTCTATTTCCATTTTAGCAACGAGCATTCCACTACTTTTTTTCTCCTTAAGTTATTGCGAAACAAAATAAGAGACCTATCACTAGAACCTGGTCTCTTCCAATAAAATTTGAATGGTTTGATCAATCATAGACGAAAACTGATTAATTAAGTGGTACCAAGCATACTGTAGTCCCATTCCTCAGGTGGTTTTACCATTGCAAGGCTTCTGACATTGCTAGACAATGAAGATAAATCGTACTTAATGAATGAACCCTTATGCAATTGGCATGCATCCCTACTTAAACAAGAATCAAGCCTCAAAATACTAAAGGCTGCAAACTTTTAAACTCAGTTCTTTGATATGAACTTCTCTATTTCGCAAATTTTGCTTCCCAGAGAGAGACCACTATTTTAATGTTTAAAAAGTCATCCCTGAAACACAATTATACAGTCTCAAAAAATCTAATCCAACAGACACATGAATTGGCTCTTCTTATATGCCTACATGAAAATGCATAATTCTTCATAAACAACTTTGTCCCCTTTTGACCCAAAAAAAAAAAAAAAAAAAACACTTCGTCCCCTTAAAATAAAGAAATGCAGTGAGTGTTAGAAAAGGAGAAAAATATTCCAATGACCAAGAAATCACGGTACATAACTGTGCAGAAAAGAGAATGTTCTAACAGGATAAGAAGTATTCTAATAACAGGGAGTGACGGAAATCTTCTGTGGACAACCCCTGCCTCTCATTTATGTCCAATTCAATGGGAGATGATAGATCACTTAATGGTTTAAAT
The DNA here is from genome assembly GCA_020226455.1 of Prunus salicina. NCBI lineage: Eukaryota > Viridiplantae > Streptophyta > Magnoliopsida > Rosales > Rosaceae > Prunus > Prunus salicina. The sequence goes on from CM035341.1 coordinate 37,194,382, forward strand.
TTGTGACGTATAGAGATTAAGCAACCATATACAGAGCTAATGAGGGCCATGAATCAAAATTAATTAAGACTGATGAAGCAAGTTTTAGAGCTACATACTCATTTATGGCCAGAAACTTTACACTATTTCAAATATGGATATGTGACAAGAACGAGCTATGAACCTCTTTAGTAAAAGTCTGACAAGATCTTAGATTGGCAATGACAACAATTTAAACTTGAAATGGACAAGAACCCAACATCAGGCATTACAAAGCAACATTCTTGATTCTTGTGGTAGCAATTCAGTATTAAATCAGAAACTCTATCGTCTGTTCATCAACAAAGATACAAAAAGAACCATCAAAACTTCCTGTTCTTTATTGCGCTGTTTTGGTAATTGCGTGAAATTCAGCATCCTTGTTTGTGCATAGTATACGCAAGAAAAACCCCAAACCCGGAAAACACAATCCAATAAAACTCATCATCCAGCAACAAACCTAACTTCTCTTTTTTCTTTTTTTTCTTTTCTTCTTTTTTAAAAAAGCAACAAACCTAACTCAAAAATTGTGAACAACCTCACTTTCAAATTGCACTGATTACCAAACACATACACATACACATCCTAAAAAACCCTAACCTTTTACAAACCACAATCAGAACAAAACATCACACACAGAACACCGAATCATGAAATTTAGGCACTAAAACAGTGATCAAGATACAGACCAAAGACTGGAGAATGCCATTACTTCAATTGGAGTTGTAAACATTTGGAAAAGGAAAGGACAGAGATACTGAACAAGGAAAAGAGGGCTTACCACACTTCTTTGCCTCTCGGCAGCAATGGCGAACCCAAAGGCCACTAAGCTCAGAACAATTACCAGAAGGTGCACCAAAGTGGAGCCCTTTCCTTCTCCCATGTCTCCCTCTGTCGTCCTCCAAACACTTGCCTAGATGCTCTGCCTCTGTGGCCTCCCTGTGTACCAAAGAGCTAAAAAGAGTGACACTCAGAGCGAGCAAAAGTGACTACTTTACCAACTTACTCTGTACGCTGTGTGAGTTGCAAAGCACTGGAAGCTGTTTTTTCTTTAGCAAAAGGAAGCCTCTTTCGACCCACGCGACTGTTACAAAGCGTTACCAACACTTTGATTGGCGGTCAAAGAGTCAAACTACACAATTACCTCTGCTGCCGCTTTGGCTCTGGGAAAGTGTTTCTCACGTTGGAAAAGAGCCGTGGGTCATGCAATTGCCATCAAAATACGAGGAGGCGGGTTTATGTTTGCAGACCTTTCCCACCCAGTTTTCTCTCTCTAGCAAAAAAACAAAAAAAAACTTGAAATTACAACTCTAAAACTAAACTAGGTTTTATTATGTAGCCATGGCATCCTATGAAACATAAATTATGATGTTGCCTAACTTTTAATACACAATCAAACATAAAATAAAACAGGAAACATGGTATACTTCTTTGCCAAAAATGATTTAGCTCAAAAGTTGGGGTGAAATTTTACTTCATACATTATACGTACCCTTTTTTTCTTTGTCCTTCCAATTTTTACTAAGAGAAGTTCCACTGCAGGAGCCCAGCTTAGATAAAAGGCCCCTTACCTTCCAAAGTGATTCCCGTGGAGATATCCAATACGAACAAGAGCTGGGATCCATCAAGTCTGGGCAAGATGAACCCGAGCTGCTGCCTGATGATGTTGACGTCAGTGAATAAATATTTTTATTAAAAATTGAAAAAAAATTCTGAAAAATTACCAAAAATTCAGAATTTTAATCACACAAAAAATTGTTATGGTAATTACTATTCACATGAGCCGTAACTATCCTTATTTGCCATTGTCCCTACGACATTATAAGTGGAAGTGCTCTAAAAAGTTAAAATCTCGGATCATAAAGCTATAATTATTTATGTGGGGCCCGCTACAGTAAAGCATTTATTAAAATAACTATTTGAAGCAGACCTCTCCAATCACCATAACTTGTTTTGTAGTCACAGCACAGTCGCAGACTCACAACCAGACAAGCATCTGAATTTCAAGTAGGACATGAGATGAATGTGGGAAGATACGGTCGCCTTTCTTTTAGATTTTGTAAGCATACCCTTCAATCTCAACTTATTTCCTTTTCGCCGTTGTCTGAATTTTGGTCTTTTATTTTATCTACGTGCTTATTTAGAATTATACAAAAGCCCAAATTAAAAATAATAATTAAAAAAAACCTCGTTAGTGGGAGCTTCTATAATGAGGAGTTAAAGTGAGGAGACCGATCCGACCGTCAAAATATTTAAAATATTTAAATCCCATGATTTCTTTACATTTGTTGATGGTGAGATTTGACCTCCTCAAATAACCTCATCACTTTAAGCTCTTATTCTAGCCTTTTCGCTAGTTATATTATCACAAAGCCCAAACGGGTTGAATTTTGTAACACAAGGAAAGCCCAATTGTGCAGTAAGACCCACATGATATGAGTCCATTTCCTTTTAAATTCGAACAAAACCCAATTGTGCCAGGTGTCTCAAGTGGTCCAACATCTTCTAACATAGGATGAGAAAGATTGGTTAATTTGATGAAATATCTTGACCCAAAAAAAAATATCGAAAGAAGTTACTGTTGTTCCTTCCTGTCACACTCCCAAGTTTTGAAAAACGAAAAGATTAGGAGTAAATAAAAGAAAAAAAAATCTAAGGCTCACAGAAAACCAGAGAGAAAAATCAAGGGCTCAGAAAAAAAAACTTGCACACATCATACAAATAATTAAAGTTGTGATTCCGATAAGATATGGGTGCATGCCACCTGTCATAACCTATGGAGTGCAGTAACGATAAGGCCTTAGTCTGGATGAAATTGACACTAGATTTTTTGAGTACGGGGGTTTGGGGTGGTAAAGTAACACAGGCAATTTAGCAGTGACATTATTTCCTATATATACACAGACGACGAACAGACATGAGCAAGCCTTCATATATCAAACAAGAAACAGAGGAAAATGGCTTCCTCCATGGTTTCATCAGCAGCTGTAGTTCACCGGACCAGCTCCCCTGCTCAGGCCAGCATGGTTGCGCCCTTCACTGGGCTCAAGTCAGCCTCGGCCTTCCCTGTCACCCGCAAGGCCAACAATGATATTACCTCTATCTCCAGCAATGGTGGAAGAGTTCAGTGCATGCAGGTACGTACGCTAGTTCATTTTTTTAGTTTTAGTTTTGTATATTTTCTAAAAAGATCATCAAGTTTAAGCTGGAAAGAAAGAAAGAAAAATAACATTATATTATATTTATTTATGCAGGTGTGGCCTACAATTGGATTGAAGAAGTTCGAGACTCTCTCTTACCTTCCTCCCCTAACTGCCGAGTCATTGGCCAAGGAAGTAGATTATCTTCTCCGCAACAACTGGGTTCCCACCTTGGAATTTGAGTTGGGGGTAATTAATTAATCTCTGATCTTACTACTATATACCTAATTTTGTTATCTTAATTAATACAGTATTTTCTAAACTGGGTTCCCAAACTACCCTCCAACATTAAACCTAATCTTACTCTCTCTTGGGGTATGTACCATGAAGGATGACATATATATATATATATATACAGTAACACAGCTGCCTGCAGGCTGGGCATGCCCAAAAACACAAAAACATGTTCATGTAATGATGTATGATATGGATATTTTGAGTAAAGTGAAGAGATTAAGGTTGTTGATGAAATTGAAAGAGGTGACAATGACATGACATTGTTTTATATGTTTGATGGATGTGTGTAATGCAGAACCCTTTCGTTCACCGTGAGAACGGCAATTCCCCGGGGTACTATGATGGCCGTTACTGGACAATGTGGAAGCTTCCCTTGTTCGGTTGCACTGATTCTTCTCAGGTGTTGAAGGAGCTCGACGAGGCCAGTACCACTTACCCCAATTCATTCATCAGGATCATCGGATTCGACAACATCCGCCAAACACAGTGCGTTAGTTTCATCGCTTACAAGCCCCCTAGTTTCTAAGTTTTGAGGCTACCCTAGCTATCCGGCTTTACTTCAATTTCACTTTCAATTCGTTTTGTTGCTTCCCTTATTTTCCTTTTTACTCCGTAATTTCTCTTCTTGTAAACCTCCGTTTATTCTGTGAATTGATTTAGATGTGAACAGAGATGTGTTGATCGACCTTACGTATGATATACATGCCATGTTAGTTTCTGATTTCAAGTTTTCGAATTGAATCAATCAATTTCGTTTCAGACTTGGCTGCTATATAATATATATTATGATCAAACACGTATTTGCATGGTCTGCAACACAAAGATTACAATTGGATGGCCTGTGTAAAGCCAAGTTGGAACGAAAATGACTAATTTCTTGTATAAATTTCTTATACAAAAAGCTGAACAAGATAAATACAAATCTCTCTGTCTTTCTCTCACGGATTCGGTACCTATTTGGTGGTTCTTAACCCCCAAATGTCATCATCCCAAATCACATCACTGAACAAGCCATAATGAGCTTCGCCCATGAACTCCACATCCCAAAATGGCATCCAAATTGAACCCCATGACATTTGCTCATCCACCACAGCACCACTCAAACAACCCCAGTAAGTCTCCTCCCCGGCCATCAAATTCTCAGCGGCCACCAAACCCAACTGATGATTTCCACCGTCGATCCTCACATCTTCTTTCCCTGCAGCCTTGTCAATCGTTTTCTTAGCCTTCTTGCTTGCCATTGTCATTGTTGTTGTTGTTGTTGTTGCTGTTGTACCCTCAAACCTTGATCCTTGATCCATGGCGGCACCGCCAACATCCACACGTCTTTGCCTCTTCATTTCTCTTGGTGTGCAATTGACCGATCTTCAATTCTCTCAGAAAAACAGAGCTGGGTTGAGAAAATATATCTAAGCTTCGTGAAGGAGACGGCAAGAAGATATTGATGGTGGTGGTACTTATATAAGGTTGGGAACAGACGGTTGTTTAGGAATTTGGAGTGCTGTGATTTTTTCTCTCTTTTTCTTTTGTGGAACCGTGTTCACGTGCCTCTGCCCTGTCTTTTTCGAAGCATACCCTAGGAAGGAGCTACCAAAAGGCCAAGTTGTGGTTTTAATCGCTTTCTCTTACCTCACATCCAAAGGGCAACTGGGCAGCATCTAAAGTGACACGAAGGCAGTTTGGTTTTGTTTGGTTTTTGTGTGGGGCCATCTTTTTCTGTATGTTATAATATTATAGCATCTTCTTCAAATTCCAATCTTAGTAAATAACAATAGGTATTTCAAAAGATTTTTCTTTTAATTTGGGCAGTCAGTCAGTGATCCTCTGTCAATTTGACAGTTGCCAGAAATTTGTTTAAGATTATATGGTGGAAGGAAGGCCTGTGGAATAAAAGATGCTTGTGTTAGCAACCAAAAAGCTACATACAACAGCAGATGCATGTTGGCAGCAAGGGGAAACAAAAAGCTCCACTTGTGTTGTAAATAGACAGGTTAGGAGTTGGATGGATGGTAGCTGACCGACTGGTCCCTTTGGCTTGGCTAAGGCTGCAAGTTGAATTGAAATAACACTAACACACACACACTTGGACTTGGGCTAAAGTCTGGTCTCTCTATTTATTTATGACAATGAAAAAGAAAACAATCTCATCCTCTTGCGTCTTTGCTAGTGGCAGCATGCATGTACTTATCCTTGGACATGGATGGATGGCTGTGTCTGTGTTTCTTCTTTAGCCGACTCATTTTTTGGAGTCCATCCCATCAAACAACACATTATTTATTTATTTTTCTTATGATTGCTAATCAAAGTTCAAACCCATAACTTTGAGTAGACTTTGGAATTTGGGTAAGCCAAATCTACCTAACTCCTACAGATTCTATGCGTTTGGTATTGGGTTAGGCTATAATTTTCGAAAACTAACTGTTAAAAAGAAAAGAATCTAGAAAGAGAAATAAATAAAGTGGAGAGATTCTAACTCCTTCAAATTAAGTTAACCGAAACATAATTGTAGTGAAAAAAACACTTAACCGGAAGACATTTGTGGGAGTTGGAACATTGCTAGATATTTTATGAGACAACCTACTATTTTAGGAGCGTGCGCTTGAAATTACTTAAGATTAGGAAAGGGGAAAATGAAAACGAATGATAAATAAAAAATAAAAAAAAGGAAAAAAAAATCTGAACACAGGCTATAGTCTCCTATTGTGATGTTTAAAGAATGTGGCTTGGCGCTATGAGTAGGCGTCCACCGCCCACCGCCCACCGCCCACACTGTCATTCAAAATTGAGGAAAGGGCAGTTGAGCAGTAATCAATTCCCCTTCATGTAGACTAGAGTTAATATGCATAACTTTATTATATTGGTCCATTGATATTTTTCTATTGGGGGTTGAAACTGGATTGGATCTGATGACAGATTCTCGGGTTTCCAACCAATTTGGTTGTTTCTTAGAGGACCCCGTGGATATTTTATCTTCTCCAATGTCTTTCAGTCAATAGTAAAAGTTATCTGCAATCCCGTACGACATGGGCGAACAAACAAGCCAAAGCTTGATGCACATGTTACATTCAGGAACACACACAAAATTAAACTTATTTACGAATATGAATCTTCAAAAATGTTTAAAAGATACATCAATTTTGTTTGACTCGTCAAATTTTGATTATTTTATATTCGTCTGCCTGCCTGCTTAATAACTGGACATCACGTAGCTTATTGGGAAGCAGTGTGGGTTCCACTTTCACGACCCGACCCAACCTCTTTCTTTAAGCCAACAAGAAAGGAAAAGGCCCAAAGTCAATTTCTTAAGCTCACGTCCAACCAATGCCACGACATATCAACATGCTGCTTCTTGAAAATATCCCAGCAAGAAAGATGCTGCTCCAATCAGAGCCTCAATTGGCTTCAACTAGGCTTTCGAAAACCAGGTCCATTGACCCAAAAACAAAAACCAGGTCCACGGGTCCACTCTCTGCAGCTTCAGCCACAGGATAAAAAAAAAAGGGGGAAGCTTGGCATATATAGATGCTCACCATTTCGAATAAAAGTGAGATCATAAGATGAAAAAGCCCTTTGAGGCTGCTTTTCAGAAAAGCATTTATGACCCATCCCAGTGATTCAAACGCATTCGTCCACAAACCAAAATGAAATCATACAGCAACTGAATCCTGAACAGGGATAAAGGCAGAAAAGCTTGGCAAAGCACAATGTGGCGTGATGCTTAGGCAAAGTGCGTGCATCACTCATCATGAACCTCTTGGGGTTTCAACAGATGAAGAATCAGATAAAGCAAAGCAACCGATGGAAAGCAGAAGATAAATAAAACACAGATGGTATATTTACACTGTAAATGGCTGTTCTCGGATCGACTCAACAGCAACTTTAATTTGTACAGATTCCCTTTGATAAGCCGCTCATTGAAACTCAAAAACACCTAAATCGAAACAAAATGAAATTTTTTCCACCATGGACTCTTTACTTTTTACAATACAAGAGGGTGGTGGTGGTAGATTAAAGACGGACTCTGTTCTCAACCTAATGGCCACCCCCTCATAAACTCTTTAAACATGACCTATGGACCCCTTTCATTATTTGGTTAACATCGCATTTACTTACATGACACCGACACATTTCATTTACACAAATCCCTCAAACATATATACACAAGGCAGAAGGATCTACTTCCTTCACTCTCCGAGAATTTCAAAATTTCCTCTCAATGCTATCCAAGTATTGTGGTTGACTATAGCAAACTTAAGCTCAATCTTTCCTATGTACCTTCATCGATTGAATTGGGCTTCTATGCCAGGGTAGGGATGCTGCAATTTCTCCTATCCCTATCCAGGCAATCAAACCCCTCGACCCTCACTGCTGGTTTGCTCCCAAAATTGGCCCGAACAAAGCCTCCTTTCCTAGTGGATGACGAAGGAGACGAGGATAGACCAGACGGGGCAGGTATTGGTGACAGTGGTGAGAATGGGGTGAGTTTCTCATTCCCAAATCGAGCGTCCTGAATTAATGGGTTAGCTACTCTGCTGGGCGGCGACCCGCTATAAAATGGGTGCTGCGAGGCCATTTCTGTACATGAAAATTGTTCAACGCCGAAAGATCCCTTCACAAAATCCAATAAGAACAAATTTCAGAAAACCATACCCATTGATTCTTTTCAAGGCACATAACTAACAATGAATTTCTGATTAGTATTCATAAACTTTCTCTAGAGTGGTCGCAATTGCAATTGATTATGGCACCTATCTGACCTTAATTTTTCTATGTTGATTATTTAATTGTAGATCCAGAACGTATATGTAAAGGAGAGTACCTTTGTGAGGAGGTTGTCCAAAATATCAGACCCTGCCTTCGGATCACAGAGCTCCGCTTGGTGGCTGCAATTTAATTAATAAATAGTTAAAAGCCGAATAAGAGAATATGACAACTTGAAACCCTAAACCTAAATAATAAAATAAGACGAAATTTATAAATAAATAAAAATTGCAAACTTACCCAAATTGCCATCTGAAAGATCTGACGGGATCGTGAGGGTTGGCGTTTAGAAGGCCAAAACGGCGAGGTTTGGGACAAACGACGGAGTCTCTTGAATAAGTCCTCATATCTTCGCAAGCTGAGAGGGCGTTGCCTTGCTGTATCGCACAGTGATTCATTTTTGCTCCCCGCTTTCGAAAGGACGACGTAAAACCTGGTCAACCAAGTAATCAACGAAACTAAAACTTGAAGGAGTTTTATCTGTATAGATCCCACAAAAAACGTGCATAGTAGATGTCAACTGAACAGATCTGATCTGAAAGAGCCAGCCAATAAATCAAACAAAGAAGTTCGTAACTGAGAATGATTTAAACTTTGTTCAAAAAATTTGAGGTCGCAGATCTAGAAAACTTGCATCCTTTACGAGCAAACAAACATAACGAAGAGATTCGGAAGCACCAGATCCACATACAGAAAATTGAAATTACCTAAGCGTTTGATTGAACCTATAAGAAGCCAAGAAGAAAATATTTATAAATAAAAAAACAGAGACAGAAGGGGTGAAGTATTAAATACCTTAAGTTTGAGTGTGGAAGTTAGCTGCTTAACTCGTCTCTGTCTTGTTATTAACAGAGAATTGAGAAAGAATGTGAAGGGAAGGAATTTTGTTTAGACAGGAAAGGAAGGGGAAAGAAAAGAAGGTTGACATAGGACGGTCTCCACCCAATTTATAGAGCCACTGGCGAAAAAGAGAAAGGGAAGCAAAGAAAGAATGATATAAAATAATAAAAGTTTGAAGAGAGAGAAGAGATTTGGCAAATGGGCTTGGGGCAAACATAACAGGCTAACAGCACAGCACAGCTAGAGAGAGAAAAGTCAAGTGAAGGTGAGAGGCGTGTGGGGCATACAGAGGCGGAGTATCTAAAAAAGTATACAAATAGGCGGTTTACTATTTAGCTTGTAAGTTACATATGAGAAGGGTAACTATGTATCAGACGTATGAATAGTATATTTTCCTCTGTTTGGAAAGTTGAAAGGAGTTTTGCGGTTCAATTTTAAACTAGCGTGAATTGATGAGTTTGGCAATAAATTGCTTAAATGGTCATGTGCTTCAATCGAACCTTACTGACAGAAATAGCAAATAAATTGCGAATTGTAGCAAGCTCTTTTCATGATCATGACCTATGATGTGTATTTCAAAGGGTGCATCTTCAATATGAATCCGTACAAGCATCAGCAACAACCGTATTCACACTTAAGCGGGAATTTGTTGATCTAACCGCTACAACCATGCGTGTGAATTTGATGATCTAACACCTACAATCATGCACGTGAATTTGTTGATCTAACCGCTACAACCATGTTTGCATGCAAACGTGAATTTGTACAGTAGAAAAATCCCTATTCGAAACCGTTTTAACTTCGTCGAGTTGGTGGAGCTAAACCTAGGAAGGGTCCTGCACCTCATCTAAAACTCGCAATCCATTTTTCTTCACAAACAAAACATTCTAATAAGCCCAATGAAACTCATTTAAGCTTAACCTATATTCTTAATATACTTTTCGGAAAACAGGTCCACTGCCCAGCAGCTTCAACAACGTAAAAGAAAGTCCACAACCAGATAGATGCTCCCCATTCCGAATAAAGGTTTGAACAAAAGCAGATCACAGAGACCAATGATCCTCTGCGGCTCTGCTTTAAAAAAGCACGTACCATGGATTCCAAAATGGTTCAAAGTTCAAACAGAACAGTCCACAATTTGGCGTCATGCGTAAGCAATGTGGGTAGCAGAAGATAAAAGAATAGGAAGCATATGAACTGAAACACAAATGGTATATATACACTGTAAGTGACAGTTTAGATCGACTCAACAGCAACTTCAATTTGTACAGATTCGCTTCATAAGCCGCTCATTGAAACTCCAAAACACCTCAACTGGAAACAGAATGAAAATTTTCCAACAATAGACTCTTTACTTTTTACAACCCAAGAGGTGGTGTGGTAGAATTACAGAGACAAGACTATTCTCAACCAAATCCCACCCCCTCTCATAACCTCTCCTAAACATGATCTATGAACCCCTTTTATTATTTGGTTAACATCTCATTCACTTACATGACACTGACACATTTCATTTACACAAATCCCTCAAACATATTTACACAAAAGGCAGAAGGATCTCCATAGTTCGCTGGTCGAAAATTTCAAAATTTCCTCTCATGCTATCAAGTATCGTGGCTGTCGATAGAAAACTTTGGCTAAAGCTTTTCCTATTTACCTTCTTTGATTGAATTAGGCTCTATGCCAGGGTAGGGATGCTGCAATTACGTCGATCCCTGTCCAGGCAATCAAACCCCTCCACCCTCACTGCTGGTTTGCTCCCAAAACTGGCCCGAACAAAGCTTCCTTTCCTTGCAGAAGTTGTTGGAGACGACGATAGAACCAACGGGTGAGAGGTTGGTGACAGTGGCGAGGATGGGGTGAGCTTCTCATCCCCAAATCGGGCATCCTGAATTAATGGGTTAGCTACTCTGCTCGGCGGCGACCCGCTGAAAAATGGGTGCGGCGAGGCTATTTCTGTACATGAAAACTGTTCAACACCAAAAGAACCCTGCACAAAATCCAACATGAACAAAATCATTAAGAACCATATGCTAAACATCTCAAAATTGATTCTTGTGTAGAAACATAACCAGGGTTGAACTTCTGAATGGACCATAAATTCCAATTTACTATGTATTCTGTGCTGAATTTAGTACGATAACTGCAAATCAGGAAATGTTACGTACCTTGGTGAGGAGGTTGTCCAAAATATCAGACCCTGCTTTTGAATCATAGAGCTCCGCTTGGTGGCTGAAAATCAATTAAAGAAATAATTAAAACCGATATAAGAAAATTGGATAATTTGAAATTCTAAACAAAAACAAGTAAAATTGAGAATCCTTACCCGAGCTGCCATCTGAGAGATCTGACGGGATCGTGATGAGTGGTGTTGAGGAGGCCAAAACGGCGAGGTTTGGGACAAACGACTGAGTCTCTTGAACAAGTCCGCATCTCTTCGCAACCTGAGAGGGCGTTGCCTTGCTGAATCGCACAGTGTTTCATTCTTTTTCCACGCTTTGTGACGACAACGTAAAACCTGTTGAAACAAATCACTATTTATTACAAATTATCATTTTAATTTTGAACTCAGGTAGTCATTTCCGCAATAGATCTAAAACGTGCGTATTAGGTGTGAACTGAACAGATCTGATATGATCTGATCTGATATTACGGCCAGTCAATTGAACACATAGGAACAGAATTTGGAAATTGCCTAAGGTTTGAACAGAAACTAAAAGGAAAACAAAAACAGAAAATAAGCAAACGAAAGAAAGAAAGAAAAAGGCGAGGCATACCTTTAAGTTTGAGCGTAGAGCTTAGCTGCTAGGCTTCTTCTGTAGAGAAATCTATATATATATTGCTACAGAGTTTTCATAGTAGAAGGAACACGGAAACAAAATTAGGCGAGAGGTAGGGGAAGAGACAGAAAAGGAAAGGGCAGGGAAGAAGTTTAATAAAGGATGGCTTCCACCAGATTTATAGAGAAAAAAGAGAGCCAACAAAGAATCATAAAAAAGTTTAGTGAAAAATAATGAAATCAAAAAATTGGAGAGAGAAAAGAGGCTTGGGTATTGAGCAACAGGCTAACAGGTTAAACAGGTTAACAGCACAGCTAGAGAGAGAGAGAGAGAGAGAGAGAGAGTAGAAAAGGAAAAAGTTGAGGGGCCTGGGGTGTGCCAGAGCAGAGCGAAGACCGACAGAGGCTCCCACAGTTTCTCTGATTTGAGATTTTTTTTAAATTTATTCAACGTGTGTTTAAATAGTGATAATTATTTTATTTTATTAAAATATCTTTCTTGGGGTTATCAAGTTGTTATGAAATGGGAAATGGGTAATGTTTTAGTGCTTCACGCGGGCGGTGCTTCCCGCGAGAACTCACATCGATTTCGGCACCAAACACATTGAAATCAACTTTACTATTGCCGTTTTCTTTAACTTTACTTCCTGCGACCCCCACGTGTCACGTGCATCCACCATTTAAGTTGATTTTTTTTTTTTGTAAAAAGTGTTGCTTCATTCATGTTGATACACAAAAATAAATCCCTTTTCGCCATCCATGCCACAAAAATAGAATTAAAAACTTGACGTCCAAAGTCCAATAAATAAGATATTTCATTTTTATTTAAGAATTAAGATAACGTTATGGAACCAAAATGCAAACTAATTTTTGCAACTTAGATTTTTCTAACAAACACGATAAGGTGACATGTGTATGTATGTATTTCCAATCTCGGTTAAGACAAAGTGGTGATGGGCATCATTGCCTAACTTTTTTCTGCCACAGCAATTGGGCGGTAAAATATCCCCCAAGATCCTTCCCGCCATAAATATCCTCATCCCAACTGCGTTGTTACCAGAGACTTCTGATTAATTTTTATAATAAAAAAAAGGGACAACGAAATGGTGTGGAGCTTGAATCAAATTTTCAGGGTTTAGACTTTTGAGCTGCCAAGGCTTTTTTGCTCTTTTGCTGCGTTTTGTCACAAGATTCCAATCTGGGCCGCGTTTTGAATGGATGGGCTGTCCACTTTTAATAAGAAATTTACACATAAATTGTGATTTGATCCAATTACATTATTAAAAGCCTAACAATTACAGTCGTGGGTGACGCGTATCCATTTTGGGAACGAAACGACACAGTTGGGCACGTTTAACACGAATGAGATTCTCTTCTAGTGTTGTGGGAGGAGGTGGAGCAAGTTGAGTTGACAACTAGCAAAAACATATTACCGAGACTACCTTGCTTGGACCCGCTATCAATTTCCTAAGATTTTGATGGCGACGCGTTTTGATCTCAGGGACCGGAAAATCAATCCTCCCACCACTTCACTGTCATTGGGAGGGCTAGCTAGCTGTAACAATAATCATTTCGTCTTTCAATGGAAGCTCCCCAAACTTACGCACATGTAAATTATTGTTATGCTTTTTATCACAAAACATTCATGATATAAGTATTTTTTATTTGTAAATAAATTCATGCTGTCATGTTCCGTCTAAAAACATGTTACATTGATGAGTTTTAAAATTCCGGTTTACGAGTTTGGCTGTTGTCCTAAAAACAAAATTGTAGCAAGTTGTGCGTAGGTAGGATCGGGCAGCATTTAATTTGCAGGTTGGTTAGCTGTCCATTTCTTATCCTCCATGAAATGAGATGGGCAACGACGCAGCACTCTCTGGACTTGCCATTTTCAGGTATGGCCGAGAGACACAGTTTGCTTGATCAACGTGATCAGCCCCCAAAAGATTAACATCGTTATCATAGTATGTAGCATAAAGAAAAGACTAACAAGTAATGATCAAACTCACATTCGACCTTACCTAACAGCAAACATGTTATGTTGATCTTCACACAGTTAGCTGAAGCTGATTTGACTCAAAAGTAAAGGCTCCACATTTTATGTAAAAAAGCAAAATATTGGTGTGTATCACAGCCATGATCTCACATGCTGTGTCTAAGCAAATCACGACTCGAATGACTTCAAATCTAAACTTTAGCGGGCATGACCATCATTTTGGCTTTGGTCCCTGCCCCTGCTTTTTGGACGAAAACTCCAAATCATTGCACAAATTGGCGGAAAATTGCGTGCCTGCTCAACCCCAGTTCTCATCATCATTCACCAAAACCAGACATTGACGTACGTTCCCGTCCCATTGTTGACTTTAATGTCAAAATTGCCGGAAAGGAGCAAATGAAATTTGATGTTGATCAATTTTATTGAACATTTCTTAGATTCCTAGTTAACAATGTCAACAATTTGGACGCTTCCAAATTGAGATGCAATGCAAGAGACTTATAAATCGCAACGTCACAACACAACCAATGCCACAAAATATAAATAAGTCAATTGAAATATATTTTAAATCAGTCCCTAAAGAAGGAATAATATAAGGCTCAATTTTATTAATCACCTAACTGTAAAATTAGGATCTCCACATCGCATCTAGATGTGTGTGGCTTGGTACCATCCTTTACTTTCCTATGGCAGGTTAAATGAGCAAGAAACACTTAACTATAACCAAAATCGACGGTTGGGGAAGGAAGGAGATTGAAAACATTACTTCTCACATTAATATATGAAACAATTGCCAGAAGTTAGTCTATTATACCCAAAAAAGGTAAAGTGATAATAACAGGAAAGAAGATTAATACGCCTCCAAAAATATGTTACCATGTACTTCTTCACATACAGAGTCATTGTGGTGGCTATGAAGTTGTCTAAGCAGGTGCTGACTCAGCGGCGGTGGCGGCAGCAGCTCTCTTCTTGGCGAAGTATTCATCAGCACGTGCAAGGTTCTTAGCAACTGATGGCTTTACCCACTTCTTCCGACCAGGCAATACAGTGAGGTTACAGCCAGCAGCCTCAAGTTTCTCCTTAGCCGCTGCTGAAAAGGCACGAGCCTTTATATCCAGCTTCACACTGAGCTCCCCATCACCAAGAATCTAGAAAGAAAGAAAAAAAGAGCCTTAAGTTCTAGTATTAAAATATGCTTAATGAGCAGTGCACACTGATAACTGCCTAAACCCGTATGTACGTGCAAAACTTGGCAATTATTGGGCCACATCAAGCTTGAAGTGGCCCTAATGCTTCTACTCCATTTTTATCATTCAATATTTTTTTTTTCCACAAAAGCCTCAATCTATAGTTCAGACATGTCAATTGTCAAGGAGGTATTACAGCTGCTGAATAAGGTGCAATTTATAAAATTCGAGAACAAAAGTAATATATTATCAATGGCATAAAAGCTGGATCATATATGTGGATTGGCCAAGTTTTGGCCAGAATGCATCACACTTTCGCATTCTTTAACCAAAAGAATCAGAGAATCAAGGAAATTAAGTTTGTGTTTTTATAAGTAACAATGAAGTCAAATTTAAGAAGAAAGATTGAATTGTAGAAAGACGCAGACTGCTTAGTTATTTCAATTAAAAGAGGCTTGTTCATGCTGAAAGTTATATACTATCAGATATGCAACTATCGTTAAAAATATATACCCAAACTAGGAGTTTTAGGTTAGAGATGATCTCTGTAGTCTCCTGTATATGGTTTTAAGGCTTGCAGTTCAATTCAGCTTCGATTAGTAAAACAGAGATATAGAGGCCATACTTTAAAGCAGCATATCACGAATGATATTTGAGTAATTGAATGTCATGACAAAATGCTGGAACATCAATCTGACCTTAACCACCACAACATGTGTAAAGTAGACAAATTAAGCATTTACCTTCAAGGGGAGTTTCCTTTCTCTTCCTGATGGGTTGATCAAACCCCTGTCCTTCAAAGTTTGTAATGACACTTCTTCTCCTTCTTGAAACCCTGCTGCTTCTATGTCTTTCAAGTTCACAGGGACATACTTAGGCAAACCCGCCTGCATACCTTGTACAAAAACGAAAAACAAACAGGAAAACAATTACTTTGAGTATGTCACTGAAGCATATTGGCATACACTTGGCGTGCATTTGCATGTAAAGACAAGGTAATTATACCTCCGGCAATTCCCTTGAGTTTGGGAATTCGACGATAAAGCGGCATCTGACCGCCTTCAAAGCCCTTGCGCACGCCGGGTCCGGATCGAGACTTCTGGCCCCGCATACCGAACCCGCAGCTATTCCCTTGCCCAGCTGCTATACCTCTTCCCTTTCTCTTACCCTTCTTTCTGGACCCGGGTTGTGGGCCCAAGTTATCCAGCCTGAACCGCACATTGGTAACCGGAGCCCCGACTCCGGTTGACGCTGCCTTGTTGACAACCACTAGCCGCCTTCTTTCTGTAGTACTAGTCGCCTTGAGGGACGGAATGCAACATAGTTTTTGTCCCAAGTTTCTCACATTTCCCTGTGTTTGACATTATTATCAGCTCAGTTAGCAATTCTTACAATTACAGAGAGAGGGAGAGAGAGAGAGTACCTTGAAAGATGAAGAAGGGAGACTGAGAGGTGGGGTTGGAGGAAGAAAGAGCAGAGACGCTGCCATGGATAACAGAGAGTGGAGCTAACACTAGCAGTGTGTTGCACAAACAGATAGGATAAGCTTCTTCTTTTTTTCTTTTTCTTTCTTTTCAACTTTTTTGGGCCTAGTTCTAACAACTAAATAATGTTCTGGAAAATTTCCTTTTTGGGCTTGAAGTATCTAATGGGCCTGGAAGCAGTTTCATTTTGACTTCCACAACCACAGTTGTGGCGAGTTTTACATGGCAAAGGTAGAACTAAATTTGGAAAATCACATTATTAATTCAAGTAATTAGTTACACAAATGTGGCACTAACTTTTGGGCTTGATGTATTTATCCCCACTTGCTTTCTGTTGTAATTAATTTGGTATTTGATAGTGCAATATTGTTTGTGGGGAGAAAAATAAAAGGATGATATTAATTCATGAATGGCAATGAGAAAAAAAGAAGCAGGAGGAGATGACCCTCAGAATAAGTTTGACTGGACTGGAAATGATGATGGTGAATAGGAATTTCCATTGGATTGTTAGAAAAAGGAACCTTGCTTGCTAAAATACAAAATGAAAGAGGATGTTTGATGTTTTGGCAGACTGGACTGAAATGGACCACTCTCTTAGGTAATTATGGACACAAATTTTTTCTGTATTTGAGTGCACGGCCGATGCATGTCTGCATGGCCCGACTTTGCAAATTTGTATTACCAATCCAAATGATCCATGCCCTCAAGTCGAGCCCTATAAGATATAACAGCCATACCACAACTAGCCTCTATATAGTGGTCAATTCAATTGGTGGTTATGGTTTTTGTCCAAATTCACTTCCTTTATTACAAAAGAAAAACTGTATATATATAAGTACATCCCTAGCTAGTCTGGTTGAGTTTCCCGATTTCTTGAAAATGACCATGATCAAGCAAACTAGATACTTGTAAAGAATAAAACAACATATCGGTGGGGTTGAGCCCATCCCTACTTAGTTCATGAAAATACTAACAATCAGACATATTGAAAGTAACACTTCCATGATCCCTCATGGCAGTACAATGCTATAAATGCATACCCAGGAGGGGGTGTTTTGATTACCTGCATGTGGACCCTAATCTCTATCGTGTTCTTCATCTTAGTTGACAGCACTATGATCACATAGAAGATATGTATGCACAGGATCTAGCCTGGCTTGATTATACGATCTCTTCTGAATCCTAATAATAATAATATATAATAAATATATACACAAACAATAAACCAAAGGAATTATACTTAAGAGCACGCGCGCGCAGCTTTGATTAAGGAAAAACTTAAGCCACGTCCCTCTCATTACCTCTACTCCCAAATCTCAACCAAACCAAATGACACTTTGATCACATAAAACCAAAGCCCTCTCTCTTCCTCCCCCACAGTACCTCTCCTCTTTTTAAAGTCACGAGACCCAGTACTGTCCCCAGCTTTGTTGTTTCAATTTTTTTAATTTATTGAGAGATGAGTCCAAAGGGGTTTGGCAGAGAAACTGATAGAGAACTTTCAAAGCTCTTTTTCTTCCACCATCACTCAACTAGCCTCTATATTGCAGTCTCAAACTGAAAGTCTTATAATATTTTCTAAAAGCTTTAGTTCTCTCTCTATCTTCCCATCTGAGAGAGAGAGAGAGAGAGAGAGAGAGAGAGAGAGAGAGAGAGAGAGAGAGAGAGAGAGAGAGAGTGAGAGATAGAATACTTCGCCCTCACATTCACATTTTTATTTCTGTCTTTCTCTGTCGGTACCATGTAGGTCTTTCCCCCCATCCCACCTTTCTCACCTGCTAATTGCTTCTCCCTTTTCTCTACCCCATCTCCTTCTCCTTCTCCTGCCCTTATACTTTATCCAATACTCTTTTTCTTTCTAACCCACCAGTTACTGTTTCATATATGTGCTACCTCTGTGGCTTTTAGCGTTGTATTTATCTCTTGTTTTGATTTGCAGGCGACCTGATGAGGGCAACCCTTTAGACCTCAACAACTTGCCTGATGATCATTTCAGTAGAGATGGTAAACAAGTTGTCGAGGACAGCTCCTCTGGTACTTTTCAAATTTCTGATTACTACTACTACCGCCAAACCCAAACGGATCAACAATATCAAAACCCCCATATATCTTTTGAAAAGGGCTCGCATTTCTTGTTTTCCTTTCTTTTTTCTTTAATTTCTCCTTTTCAATCTTTTTATTTTCTTTAAAAACAGATGAAAAGCTGTTCTTTGCTTTAAAGTTCAATTGACAAAACATATATTTCAAATAAAAAAGGTTAACTTAAATGGGGTAAGAAGAAGATTGTGGATTTAAATTACTCTACTTTTTCCATCTTAAAATGTGTTCATGATGATTTGGGTAATTAATTAATTTAGATAGGGCTGAGGTAGCTGGTAGGGGGTTAGTTTAGTTTAGTTTAGTCTTATCGACGTTGCTTTTATTGTCTGGGTTTTTAGTTGCAGGCTACAGAAAAAAGAAAAGCGGCGCAAAAGATGGAAAAGACGAGTGTGGGAAGGTCTACGAGTGTAGGTTTTGTTCCCTCAAGTTCTGCAAATCTCAGGCCCTTGGGGGACACATGAATCGCCATCGTCAAGGCAAGTCAATTTCATTTCTTTAATTATTTACACAAACCAAAACTAGTTGCCTTTATTTTTTTAAACATTATATTTGTGAAATTAATATTAAAAAAACACACAATTGGGGGCACTGGTTGTCTCATCAATGATTTAGCCATGAAGCGTCTTGGTCATTTCAAATAAGTCGAGGAAAAGGAAGTCGTGATTTGATTTGATCATTTGTGTTTCGTTTGTTGAAATTCTTGCTGGATCAATTAAAAGTCATGTACTTTTATATTTGATATTATATTTATATATGTTGTGTGATTTGATTTGATTTAATTTGTGTGTTGGGTCGGAATGGTCACCAGAAAGGGAGACAGAAACACTCAACAAGGCTCGTCAGCTAGTCTTCAGTAACGATAACCTAGCCGCCCCTCCTCCTCCTCACCTAGGGTATATATGCTTAATTTCTCTTCCTTTTATAAATTGCACTTTCTTTTCTTCTTTATGGTAATAAACAAATTGAATTATTACATTAATAATTGTTGTTTGCTTTTGTAGATGCTGCCATCCAATTACACCGGCAGGATATCATCATCCGGCAGCTGCAGGCAACAACATTGGCGCTGACCCAACATTACCTCTCAGATTCCCAGCAAGAATGTTTTCTGGCTCTTCGTCAAGTACCCTCGTACCACCACCGCCTCCGCCGGCGGTGCCACAGCCGGGTGTTCAACCGCCTCAACAACCATATTTATACTCCTCTCCTTCGCGGCCCATGTCCTTCCCTGCTTCCCATTACCCTCACCATCAACACTCGGTCAATGATTATTATGTTGGACATGTTCTTAGCAGCACTAGTAGTAGCCCCTCACAGTATGGTCATGGTCACCCAAATGTGAACTATGGAGCATCACCACCGGAGCCCGCCAACTACACTTGCATTGGTGCACCTGTGGGACCCGGAGGAGGAGGAGGTGGTGGTGGAGGTGGAGGTGGCGGTAGAGACGGGTCACTGCACATGAACCAGGAGGAGGGATTGAATTGGAGCAGGAGCTATGCAGGGACACAGCAGCGTTTGGATCCTCCTCCTTCGATCAATCGATTTCAACCTGGCTTCTAATATTAAAAACAAATTATTATTATTATTATTATTTTGTTTTTGTTTCTTCTGAGAGATAGTCTTGAAGTATTATTATTAGGGTCTCTGCCTCGACACGCCACCCACAATGGACAGAGAGAAAGAGAGAGACTTAACAAGCTGACAAATGGGGTCATGAGAGGAAGGAGATGAGAGAGGTTTTTTGTTATTTTCTACTGGGCCAGCTTTTAAGCTCATCGACACCCTCAGCAAGTTTGGCTTCAAGTTGTGGGGTTGGGGGGGCTTTCAACATTGGAAATCTGAAGAGAGGTGTCTTTTGTATGTGTGTATCACTTCTACTACCAAGTCTGAAAAGGGGAACTAGAAAGACCTTGTGGGACAACAAGTTAGATATGAACTGAAAGTTCTCAACCCCTTTTTGCATTTCTAGTTCGTTTTGCATGCCAATCAATTTTTCCTTTTCTTTTTCTCGCTTTTTCCTATTTGCTTCCATTTGCCTTTTCCTATAGCATTTAATTATGCGGCCTCAGAGTTTCGCCCTCCTTTTTTTTTTTTTTTGGATGAAATAAAGTTTAGGTGGAAGGGAGGCTACCCAATCCAGTCAGGACAGAAGGGGTCTTAGCTCCTTTCTAGTTTTTACAAATTACCCACCAAAAGGGATTGTCTCCCTCCTTCTCTTTCTCTCTAAATCTCAATTAGGATCTTCTGGTTTCTGGGTCATATATGGTCACACCATGCTTGCACTGTAGGGGGCAATGACCTGTTGAGAACTCGCAACCCGTCAAACTTTTTACTGCAACTTCTCTCACCCAGAATCAATCAAATTTGTTGTCTGTAAGAGTTGCGCAAACTATACCCTTCCAAACTCCAAAGCATTCTCCGGATCCCCACCGATATTACTCAGAGCCACAATGATAACTAATTACTTTCCCTCTTCATCTGATTACTAATTAGTAGTTGTTTCTCTTTAATTAAAACAATGATAAGAGTAATAAGTACTGCAAGAACAGCTCACCTTCTAAAATGAAAACCTTAATTACAAGTCTTTTCTCATTAGGTGTGGATTCAGTTGACAATTCTTCCTACGATATATGTCAAAGAATTTCGTCAAACAAAGAGCCTTATCATTCTATATATGCCAATTTATCCAATGTTGGACTTATATGTTCCAGTGGTATAGAGCACTTACTTATATACCCGATTTTAGAATTATCTTTTGACCCTCTCCTTTGTAGGAAGAGAAAATTCATTTATCTATTAATGCATCATATGGGATGAATAATGTGAAATTCATTGTATATGTTTATATCATGCACATATCCATACTTAATATATTTGCATGAATTAATAATGATGTACATTTGAGAATGCATATACTTCCAAACATTCACTTATATGTTGAGATAGAAGGAACTTGTTTGTCTATTTAGGCACAAGTGCATTTACTTCCAAACGACAAACAAAGATTTACGAAGTGATGAAATTTTTCACCAAATAAAAATTACCAATTACCATGTTTTTAATTCGAACTAGGAGGGTAGGGGGGATAGGTGTGTTTCTCATTTTCTATGAAAAAAAAAAAAAAGGGGAGAAGGCTTTGGCCTTTTCTACTGGTTTTCTTTTCTATTGGTTGTATTTGTCTAATTCCGATCGAACATTGGCACTCTGAGACATATGGACTCAGGAACTTGAATCCATTTAAATAATGGTAGCGTGGTGGTGGGTTCCCTATTAAGCGTCTCTTAAATTCGGGAGACTTAACAAGGTGATTAGGACACTTTATTGCAGGCTATGGCCATGAGGCTTAACAGAGCAACCTATTTTTCGGCCAATTGCTGGGCTTGAATATTGAAGGCGATTAGGAGTTCAGGTGCTTAAAAGTGCAACTTGAAGTGACCGAAGATTGGTAGGGAGGTGGGGCAACAGGAGCTACACAAGAGACGGAGATACTTGAAGAAGAAAGCAGCCCTAACCCTAGCTAGTAGCCCTAACACGTACAGGCTAAACCTGCAAACATATAAATCATAGGTTAAGCTGGACTGCAACATCTACGCCGCTGCTTGTTTGCAGATAAGAGATCAGTATGTTAACTATTGGAACTACATATCTGAGGCCCATACTGGGTTCTGCTATCTAGTGCTTAACCTGATTTGGTTACAAGCTAAAACCTAGCTGGACCCACAAGCACATATATATAACTCTAGATCCTTCAACTTATTTTATTTTATTAGCTAGTTTGAAGAAAAGAGGACAAGTGTTTGGAACTTTGGATCCTAACTAGCTGCATATTCAGTAGATGATGACACATGAATTTGGTGATTGTTGTAATCAGATCTAGCCATATCTTAACTAGCATGTAATTGGTGATTGAACTAATTAAGATATTAATTATGATAATTACTTAAGGTATAATTGGTGGCACGTAATTGGATGAGCTGCCTTCGTCGTCTTGTTGGCGTTTCCTGTTTAAACGTTTGGTAAGTATAAGTATACGTATAAATACTCAACCACCTCAAAAATGTTCACTTTGCAGAGCAAATCACAAACTAGGTCAGACTGGATGTTCGAGCATTGAATAAGTGATGACTCAAGAGCAACTGGCCCACCATAAATATGTCAAATAAAGATATGAAGCTAAGAAACATTTTATTATTTGATGTGTTTCTTTCGTTGAAGTCGGTTTTTGTTTTAATAATTAATTCACTGACAATTAACTGCTGTATTTGCAGCTATCTATAGCAGCAGCAGTATATTAAAAAAGGACAAAGGATAAACAGAACAAAGCTATATAGATCTTTATTATTACCAAGAAAAAAAAAACATAAAATTCTCAAGGAAAAGAAATTAGTTAAAATAACTTTCTAGTAATTAATCTGATTGATTATTTTAACTGTTTACTGAATTTGTACTCATCCATATTTCCTCTTTATATATGAATGAACTTTGTACTACTAAAATATTTCATCTTTATATATGAATGAACTTGTACTGTTTTAATAATAGAATTAAGTTAACATACTCTCTCTTTCTCATATGCGCGATTCCGAGACCACAAGACATGAGATATATAATGAAGAAAGATACGACACTGTGTATGTATAGGTTGATATAGATTGGGGCTTAGAGAGAGAACGAGAGAGACAGAGAGAGAGAAAGAGAGGGATGGATCATGGATAATTAAGTAGAGTCAAGAGAGAGATAGAGACTGAAGATTTGATATATGAGAGGTCGAGGGTGCATGTATAAACTTCAAAATAGCCTCAACAAAAGTAGACGGCGAATTAACTATATAGACTCAGCTTAGTTCATTCATATTTCTAATAGTAAATTTGCTTTACACCATTCAAATTCAACTTGCTTTACCTGCAACCCTTCACTTTATATTTCAACGTGTAATGGGGTGGTGTTTTAATTTTGGATTCCCCAATTTATTGTGGTGGTTCCCTCTAAAATTGTTGTCTACAATTAATTATCCGCTTTATTATTAAAATTCATTAATACAGTCAACAATGTGTTGGCCAAAAAGGGGCTTTTTCCTTATTGCCTTTTTGAAATTTTGTTCCATCTTTCCCGGATAATAATCTACCTATTTTGAAACTTGGATTTCATTTATCATACCTAGTTTTTTCATGGATAATAATTTACCTATTTTTTTTTTTTATTGTACCTATTTTTTTCATAGATAATAATTTACCTATTATCTTTTATGAGTAATAATTTATCTTTTTTTTTATTGTACCTATTTTTTTCATAGATAATAATTTACCTATTATCTTTTATGAGTAATAATTTATCTATTATTTTATCCTATGAGTCATATGATGTAATATATGTAGGCATGAAAATGTTAACGTACATAATATCATCTATTTAAAGTACTTTTTTTTTTTGTTGCATTGTACTTATTAGAATATATATAATTGGAGGGTGTATGTTTGAACTAATTTGATTGTAGGCCATTATTACAGGAGTGTAAACATAAATGTACAATGAGAGGTATTATTTATTTGCATAAAATTAGGGGATAAAAAATGGTCAGTCACCAAATAAAGATCTAGTGGCATGATTTGTTAATAAATTAACTTACATAGACACATTGTCATCCAATTTTAAAATTGAATTTTACTTAAGCGTTTTATTTTAGTGAGTTATTGTCTACGATTTTTGAGTTACAAGGATAGCATGACCCTATTTCCAATCAACTTATATTAACCTAATAATCTAGCATATCTTTTAGGAGTTTTGTAGTTAATTATTTGGGGTTCAGTTAATGAACTAACCTGAGATACGTCCCTCTCTCTGCAGTGCGTTTTCGTGTGATCAGTTCTGTGTGCACTGTAGCACTGTGAGATGGGAAAAGAAGGAGGACAAACTAGCTAGGTCTTGTTCTCTTTCGGGTACGAAAATAGTTTAGCTCACAATGCCTCATTTAATGGCTTCTATCAATAATTGCAAAAAGAATTGACCTTCAGTTAATAGTATTCTGCCTTCTATGAAAACTAGCTAGGTATACCTAGGCAACCCAATTGGACCGCTGGAAATTTCTTTTGTTTTTTGTTGCCTCAAAGATTCTAAAACCTAATGGCCAAAATAAAAAGGAGAGAGAGAGAGAGAGAGAGAGAGAGAGAGAGAGCCTACAACAAACCTAGTTTTATGTATATAATTTCCATGACAAAAGTTGCATTACCCACGTTATATATTTTCCCACATCATATTTGAAGCTTCGTTCAGAAAAGAGAAAGAAAAAAACCATATATAAAAGCTTCTAATAATAATCTTCACGGTTGACTAATTTATTTTCGTTTTTTTTTCATAGGTCATATTTGCCTAATTTTAGTTGGTAAGGTGAACAAGTAAAAAAGAAACAAATTCTTAATTGACATTGTAAAATATTTCCAAAAAATTAGAAGTACACTGTAACAAGTTCGTATCAAACAGTTTTGTACTTTAATTTTTGAGATGAGACAAATGCCAAACAGCTTCAATTTGATTTGACTAGTTACAAAGATAACTGTATTTAAATCGTTTAGCACAAAAGCATGTGTAGTGCTTTAAAGGAACGGCTCTGATGATGATAGTATCTCAAGTGGATTTGTATTAATTTGAAAATAGCACCACTATAGGAAGCCTAAATTATTCTAATTATAGTTCACGCAGGGCTAGATAGAGCCAACCGCAACCGGGAACAGCCACCACTTAGTCCACAACAGTAATTAAGTACCATGCGTATAGGCTTAGGGGCCTGGCTAGGAGGAAAGTTGCATGTGTTGTTGTGTTTTTCCAGATTTTAAATTAATTTCTATTTCTCTTTATATATATATATACATATAAGATAGATAGATATAAAAGACATATAGATAGATATAAATGAGATGATGAAGCAGCAGCAGCTAGGGTAGCAGTAGGTGAGTCTGAAGGGAAGGGAGCGACCAATGGAAAATATGGGATTTAAAAACGAAATTCAAGACGAAAACGACCCTTCATTTCAACAATATCAATGTGGGTTGTTGGTGTAGATCACGCGGTTGAGGGAAGAGCACCTCTTATGGCATGTTATGATTCAAACCAGGCTTTCTTTTTTGGTGCGCTGTTGTTATGTAACTTTGTCTAGCTACCTCTGTCGTCTCTCGTCGTCCTTATTACTTCTCCATCCATCTGCTGCTAATTATCATGTTACATCTTTTTCACACACACATGCACAGTGCACTCACTCTATCTCCGTGGCATGGCACAGTCAATATATATATATATATATATATATAATATAAGTGTATGTATGTACGGCGAGTGTGGCTTTCAGAACTGTTTGCTGAAGTTTCATGCATGAGTCTTTTGAGAGAAAGAGACGTGGGTTTTGTGTTTGCATGAGAGAGGGCATGTCGTTGAGAAGTGTGACTATATGATATGTACAAGTATGCATCAGGTAATGTAAACTTGTCTCTGCCTCCCTACAACCATTAGCTTAGCTAGATTTGTATCTTTATACACACACACACACACACACACAAGTATATGCAGTGCAGCCTTAATTAGCTCTAGGCTCTAGCTAGCTAGGGCAATAGGGGGATCTATATAACTTTTACCTGGAACCTATAGCCTATAGGGGTCTTTCTCTCAGCCTTCTGTGGCTGTGAAATCTGTGACATGTATATATGGCAGTATCGTGTAGATCGGATCGGACTCTCTGGGAAAGCAAACAAGAATGTTTTGGTTTGCTCTGATCTATGTCAAACTTTTCTCTGTGGGTTTTTGGCTTTGCCTTCAGTTTCTCTGGTTGTTTTTTAACCAATCACGGTTTGCCACTTCAGGTTATTACTGTATACTGTGGCTCTCCCTCCTCCTATCCTATCCTATATTATATGCCTTTTTCTATCTTCGGAAAAAAAAAAAACTTACCAGACGAGTTACTGGTGGTGGTGTACGTAAAATATATTGTTTCTCCTTCTTAGTAAGAAGTTTTAATTATTAAAGCAACAGATCCATCGACAATATATATGCAGATGTTACATAATCCACTGCCCGCAGATTAAAACATATGAATGAATCTAAGTCTTGAGAAGAAAAGTGGAACCCTTAACTCCGAACATAATGATTTGTGTTTTAACTTTTTTCAATAGGCAAAACTTTGACGCACAGGAAACTCAATCGATCAAGCAAAAGATTGTGTTGTTTTAATGGTGAGCATGCCAATGTGATGGGAAAGTCTCTAATCCATTTTCCATTAAAAACTATTCGTATGTATTCAATTTACTTGACATGTGTTGGAGTACTGAAAACACCCATTTTCAATCCAAGATTCCAATGGCTATGGCTAAAAATACATTTTCAAGGAGAATATCTGAGTATATTAGGCTATTTCTATTGCCAAAATCCGCACAGCATACTACACCTACTCAGTCCAAAACAGAGGGGTCTTGCTAAAGCTTAAGAAGTCCAAAACATGGCTCATGGACGGCCATGAAGCTTAAGAATCCTGGGACTTTGTGTGAAATAAAGAGCATGCGCCTTCCAATTTAAACACAACACAAAATAAGTTCAAGAAAAGAGATTGCAATAGATAACAGTTGGTGAATGTTAGAGAAAAACAATTGAGTTCTTGACCATCACAAGATACAAGATATACAAATGATCATATTCGTCAATACAGTATAATCTTCAGCACCTTCTTTAAAAACTATTGGAAAGTGTATTCCATGGTGTAACGTATTCTTTCTTATGTGCTGTTCCTGCTGTGCACCTTGATCCAATTATTCATTTGAGCACTACAAGGACTTAACCAGCTCTGCAGCGGAACGGGCAGCAGCAGATGCACGCTCAGCAGAGGCAATGGCAGCTCGAGCTCTCTCCAGGATCTCAGATGATTGTGGCCTTGTCTCCCTTTTGGTATCACTAACTGCTGCCGCTTTATCATCATTAACCGATGGTTGAATCTCATTAGTGTATGATGTGTGTGTCTCCCTTAAAGGTCTTGGAGCATGAAGGTACTTAGGTTCTTGTTTAATATCTGCAGGCACAATAGAGCGTGCCCCATTAGAAGGTGAAGAACTAAAAGAGCCTTGTTTTGCCGGAGCTTGAGAAGGTGCAGCTCCACCACTTACGTGCTTGGATCCACCCTACAGATAATGGCAAAAATACCACAGTTATTGTAATTACAGAGTAAATAACATGAAAGGTACTAATATATTTCAAATTCCGCAATAGACAATATGCCTGAATAGATATGGAATGATATAAAGTGTAATTGTTGATTAACATGCCAAATCAAAACCAAGAAATTCCCATATCATGAATATGCTTGTGAAAGCATGAGCAGCACACACAAGAAACTCCCATATCTTGAGAAGTTGCACAGAGTGTCTAGTCATTATTCTGATGGACCAAATGATGTCAGAAGATTAAGCTACACCTAATCAGTTTGAAAATGGAAAAGAACTTAATTTGGCAAAAGTACCAGCAGATCTTCATGCGTTTTACTGAATTCTGCTTCAGTATTAGAAGAATCCCAATTCAGATTGTACTCTTGTGCAATTTCCTTCAATACCCTAAGCCTGGCCTCTCCAGAGGGAGCACTAACTGAAAGCTTCTCAATTATCTGCCAAAATTACATTTAAAGAATTGAAAAAGTGGTATCAGTTTTTGATCAATATTGGTTGTTCATGCAGAGATTCACAATTGCATATGCAACAAAAAACTTAACAGTTCGGTTGACCCCAGAATCAGGACGAAGCTCAGACGCAGCTGATACAAATTCCTTTCCATATTTTGCTGTAAACAAATTCTTGATCTGCAATAAATCTGGAACTTCTGAACATCTTGGGGAAGCAAAAATTATGCTTGATATAGCTTCTCGTAATTCTGGTGGACACTCCCTGTAAGGTGAAAAATGGTTAAAAACTGAGTGGCATAAACAAATTATGTTGACATACAAGTGTGCAGAAATAACAGAATTTCAACATGCCTGCTGGTTAAGAAATTAAAAAACACACAATGCTCAGTGTTTCCTACTTCCATTAGTATATCATGATATAAACTCCAATGTACTTTCTTAATGTAATACACCTGATACTTTACATGTCATATTTGACAATTACCAACAATCAATGGATTTACCTCTGGCTTTCAATAATGGGAACACGTGCAAGGACAAATTCACAGAACAGCTCCAATATCTCATACGCAGCCCATATGTCTTGCTCTCGTATGACATGCTCCACCTGACCAGATTATGAAATGCTCACCAAAGCTATAAATAATAATTCAAACATGAATTAAATTTTAATCAAATAGGCATTGACATCTTTGAGTATAGTTTTGAAAGTTGTACCCGAATTCGAGCTATTGCCTCTTGGCCAGCCTGCAAAAATTGCGCAATTTCCTTGCGCATGTGTTTAAGCTGCACATCTCTCTTGTTTTGCAGCAATTTCATGCGTGAAATAGCCAAATTCAAACATGTTTTGCTACAAAACAACTACCAAGGTTAAGACTTCACCGAATTACACGAGCAATGCAAACAAGTAGACAGATATTTGACTCCAAGTCTCAATATTTGATAATTACACGCGGCAGAGTTAAGAAACAACCAAATTACTAAAGACAATGAATATCTAGCGCCAACAGCAAAAACTATCCAAAAATATAGACGAGAAATGCACAAAATCGATCAAAAATATTTTAATGAAAGAAACCCATATGCTCAAATGCATTAATGATTGGGTGCCTCGAAGAATCCAGAATTCCGAGAACATATTGTTCACTAATTAAACTGCAATTCTACGAAAACTTAGAATTCTGGGTTAAAACTTGAAAGTTAAGTTGACCGACAGAAATTATACGAAATCAAATCATGATAAGCAAAGAATAAGGATTTGAATAACAGAAACAAACATATAATAAAGGGATGAGATTCAGGGGCCAAGGCAAATGGGTATGACCTACCACTTTGTGCCAAAAACGCCTCTGTTGAAAAGCTGGTTTAAGAGAGACATGGATGATGGATGCCTATATGAAGACGATGAGCCCCTTGTAGATAATCTCGATCGCTTAATGAAGCCCTTTCAGACTACGATTTATAGTTTCTGGGGGAACAATTGCAGAAAATCAACTACTTTTCTTCAACTTCTGGGTCAAGCTCTGTTTGGCATAGCGTTCTAGTTTTCGTTTTTATGTACCAACTCTGCTGGATCAGTGCCCCCCTTTTTTTAACCAATTTTTACTTATACTCGGATGACAGCTCTAAATCTTCAATATTGTCCCTTAGCATCACCAAAAAAAAAAGAAAAAAAAAAGAACTTAAATAATGTCGGACCCAAAAAAATTACATGGAATAGTTTTTGTTTGTTTTTGTTTATATCATATCAGCTACCAAAATAATAAAATCAATTTACCATTATTATGTTGTTGACACTAAATAATGGGATATTTTTCAAAGGTTGATGAATAAGTTTTTATTTTATTTTATTTTTTTTTAGAGAAGACAATATGATTTTATTCATTAGAGGAAAAGAGATAAGTACAAAAGGCGGGCTCATATCTGAAAAACTACTTGTTACAATCCTCAAATAGAACATCTATGAAAAAATCTGGAGGCTCTTCGAACCAAGAGATAGAACTCTTTATAAAAAGAGCAAAACGTGCAATTCGATGAGCAACTTCATTGGCTTGGTGGCGGATATGGAAATAACCATCCCCAGTGACATGAGACAACAAAACCTTGGTATCCTCTATCACAGGACTGATGAAGGACCTATTAATAAAGTTAGCACCAAGAAATGTAACAATCTTGAGCAAATCACTTTCAAAACAAACTTTGCTAAACTCCATTTCTACCGCCAAAGAGGCTCCCTCCACTTGTGAAACTGAATGCACATTGTCCATGTGCAAGGCTCGCCCTGCTAGGAAACATCCTTGTGACTCCCTTGCTACAACTCCCACCCCACCCACCTTGTCCTCCGATAACCAAGCTTCGTCAACATTAATTTTAATACAAATTTATAAAAAAACCCAAAATGGGTGTTGAAATTATAAAAAAAAACACAAGTACTATTTAAACTTAGAAACACACCCAAAAAGTGTATTAAAATAGTATTTTTTGGGTGTACTTTTTGGGGGTTTTGAATGTGTGTAATAGTACTTTTTGGGTGTGTTTCTAAGTTTAAATAGTACTTGGGTTTTTTTATAATTTCAACACCCATTTTGGGTTTTTTTATAAAAGCCCCTAATTTTAATAGTCTCCTCATCTGGTTGTGCCTACTGTTGTTGGCTAGTACCCCCATTTCCTTTCCCCGTTGCTTCCCTTACTCGCAAAAATTCTTGCAATTTACTCATTGCTTGACAACTAGAAGCCTCAGGACGTTCCTCCTTGTTGTGCCAAAGCTTCCCATTTCGTGCCTTCCAAATTGACCATCCCAACATCATAAAAATAGCAAAGTCAGATTTGGAGAGTAATCTAGCTTTATCTAACACCTACTCATAAGAAGAATGTTCAACATTTAGTAGAAATGCTCGTGCCAATGGTGAACTGCACTAAACACCTATTGCAAAGGGGCATATGCTAAGAATATCTAGAGCATATTCTGTCAAACAAAGGGCAAATATTCATATATGCTCGTATATGCACATATCAGTTTATCTCCAATATATAGGTATTTATAAGGAAGTATAACCCCAAATAAAATAGGAAATAAATATAAATTACAATAAGAAATAAATCTCAATCATAATAGGACTAGATAAATGGGTAAGTAACCAAAATCCTAACTAAGTAAGGACTCGCCAACACTCCCCATTAAGTTGGGGCAAAGATATTTCGCACACCTAACTTGACAAGCGAGTCATAGAACACCATACTTGACATTGACCAATCGAACAACTGTAGAGAAGGCTTTGTCATAAATCACGAGTGAAATAACTGATAAACCCTAACAAATAGGGCACATAGAAGAAGACATAAAAGCATAACACAGAAACCCTGTGAGCATAACAATAGGTAAGACAAAACACAAAAACCTTGTGAGCACAACAGTAGATAAGGCAGAACACAGAAACCCTGTAAGCACGGTAGCACATAAGGCAGAACACAGAAACCTGATCGGTGCATAATTACATATCTTTTTATACCCTTCTAACTTATGATTTGGTTATGTTTTTTAGTTAAACTTGTGCTTTTAATAAAGTTTGTGTATGTTTCAGTGTAATAAGGTTGAGACTCATTACATGCATTTTGAAGACAAATTAGCTCAAAACAGTGTCTGCAGATCATTCAATTTCACGGATTAACCTGTACTTGCTCAAGAAGAACCAGATAATGAGCCATACATCATTGGAAAGATACGGAAGTCTAGTTTCCGTAGCATTTTACGGTTCATGATTCTGAGTCTTCTAGAGGAAGTTATACATGATTTAGTATATCAAGGTCAAAATTCGGCAGCATCTGCGTTACTGGGCCACAAATGACATTTGAAGGTCTTCCCAATTTTTCCTTGAGTTGGGCTGCATATGCTTGGAAAGATAAGACAAAGGGCTTGAAGATCCATATTTTTCCAGAATTTTATGAATGTATTAACAAGCCCAAAACGAACCCAAAAGAAGAGTGCAATGCATTGTCATGCATGACATATGCATGATGAAATGCACTATCTAGTGGGATTTGTTGGTGAAGAGCATTAGCCAAAAAGATGAGTTTCTAATTACAAGTGCTATCTAGTGGGAGTTGGTGAAGTGCACTAGCCAAAGGGATGAGTTTTTAATTACAAGTGCTATTGGCATAGACCATATTTAATTTAGAATTTTAACTCCCCTAAGCCTATAAATAGTGAGTTCTCCAAGCTTGTAAACACACCCCAAGGGGGGGAGCTCTCAAACATTTCTCTAGAGCTCCCCTCCATTCTCTCCCTCAAATTCTCTTAGTTTTCCTTTCTAGTTCTCAATTGTTGTAATAAAATCCTTTTGCTAAATGTTTCTTTGAGTTTTTCTGAGTTCTTCTTAACTTTCCATTGTAATGTAAATTCTTTTCTTTAGCAATTCAAGTTTGAGTAGTTTCCAAGTTTCAATTATGGTTTTTGTTCTTATTCATTATGCTTATAAGTTAATATGCTAGTTTGAATGATTGATCACCATTAAGGATTGCATGTTAGCTATCTTGGTTTGAATTAAGAGTAGACACCATGTTTTAATTCGAATTGAACTATGAATAGGAAGAGTATGTATGGACATTCGACAACAGGAATTAAATACATGCTTGGTTGTTTAAAATGTTCTTCTATGCTTAATGGGTTCCTAATGCTTAATTTAGGTTAGACAACAAATGATCAAGTTAGGGAATTAGGAACACAAGGTTAAGACCAGACACCATGGCTTAATCACACTTTAGCTAGAATCAATCCGTTAATCTAAATTGAACTTGGGAACTTATTCGCTTGAGTTAATTTCTTTTCTTTCTTTCTTGTTTGATTTATTTTCTTTCTTTTTTTCATTTCTGTTTTGTACAGGGAATTGAATTAAATCAATTTATCATCAATCCTCGTGGGATCGACCTCGCACTTACATATGCTAAACTACCAACGGCTCGTGCACTTGCGAGTATCACAAGTTGAGGATGCAGCTGAATCTATTTTGGTGCAGCTGAATCGACGCAACAAAACCCTGTGAGCACGGTAGCACATAAGGCATAACACAGAAACCCTGTGAGCACATCAATAGATAAGGTAGAACACAGAAACCCTATGAACACAGCAGTAAGTAAGTATGAAACATATTCAACAAACTAGGTTCCATAGTGCGCATCATCCAACTTTTCACAGTAGTATCATCAATTTTCCACTTTTCAAATTATGAATCTTTGGAATCTAGGGCATCAGAGTCACGAGTTAAGTAACCCAATTTTCTTTGTGAAGTAGCATAGAGTTCAATCATCGAAGCCCAAATCGCATGGTTGGATCCATTCAATTTGAATCCCAATAGTAGGTTGGTGGACGATCAAAACACAGCAACATCATCGACAATGACCATAGCAATAAAAAGCAAAGCAATCAAAGGCAACATCAATGGCGACAGCAATGGCCACGTCAACGGCATCGGAAAAACGGAAATTACAAATTCTTCTATATCAACTATAGCTAATTCAAGCAGACACAACTAATCTTCCCACGACCTATCACCCTAAAGAGAAGGGGTCGTTGGAGTAGAGAAATAGACAATATATTCATAGGAGTATGTCAAGGTAATGGGGATACGTCAATAAACATATCATTTTCACTTCCCCTCCCCCCTATTGAAGATGAGGGGAGGAGTGCACTTAAATTACAAGGATAACACAAGCACATGTCACAAGAAAACCTAGTCTCTGATACATGTCAAATAAAGTAGGGCAAATATTCAGATATGCTCGTATATGCTCATGTCAGTTCATCTTCAATATGGAGGTATTTATAAGGAAGTACAACCCTAAATAAAATATAAAATAAATATAAATTACAATAGGAAATAAATCTCAATTATAATAAGACTAGATAAATGGATAAGTAACCAAAATTCTAACATAGTAAAGAATCAAAATCCTAACTAAGAAAGTACTCATCAACAGATTCCAACGGCTAACTACAGAAAACAGAGCCATGATCAACTTTTACTCTTTTTGGTTGTAAATTTGTCATTATTGGGAGAATGTCTGAGCAAACACTCCACCAGAACATTTTCACCCTCTGTGTCACTTGGGTTGTCCAAATAGCTGACCAAATTTATGTAGAACCATGACCATTCGTGGAAGAAGATGCGGCAATCCTCGCTTGGGCTGCAAGGTCCTTCTCCTTGCGACATGATAACCACTCTTCACCGTGAATTGGCCTTTCTTATCAAGGTGCCACATATTAAATTGTCTTTTACCCTCCTCAAGCTTAGGGGAATGGAACGAATAAGCTCCACCTCTTCAGGGAAAAAGAAAAAAAAAAGGATATACAAGAGAGGTACATTCCATGTTATTGTATTATCATGAATGAGGTCAGCAACTTTAGTATGGACACAATCTGCAGGTTTAGATGAAAAACACTTGGAAAGTGGATGGTTGGGGGACCCATCTATCATTCCAAATATTTATCTCCTCACCGCTTCCCAGTTGCCATCGAGAACCACAAATTAAAAGCTTTCTGGCATCACAGATACTCTTCCAAACACAAGAACTATGAGGGGAAACCACGGCCTCCAGAAAAGAGTGGTTGGGATAATACTTTGCTTTTATAACTTGTGCCGTTACAGAATCTGGTTGTTGTAGCAGCCTCCAACCCTGCTTTGCCAGAAGAGCTAAGTTAAAATCATAGAGATTTCTGAAGCCGAGGCCACCATCTGCCTTTGGTAAGCACAATTTGTCCCAAGAGAGCCAATGGATCGTCTTGTCATCATTTGAACTATTCCACCAAAAAGAAGCCATCATCCTGTTTAAATCATCACAAAAGTACTTAGGTAATAGGAAACAGCTCATAGTAAATATAGGTATAGCCTGTGCCACTACTTTTATTAAAATTTCCTTAATTGCCTGGGCCACTTAACAATCTCCCTTTCCAGCTCTGCAATTTTTTCCAAATCCTCTCTTTCAAATGATTAAAACTGGCGCCTCTCCCTCTTCTAAGTGACAAAGCAGCTAAAATGGTATTATCGGAGATGAGATGACCAAGGACAAACGCTCTCGGGTTAGGAGAAATGAGAGAGGGCATATAGTCTTCAACCGGTTAGCAAGGAAGGACCTTTGCAGCAGTCTCATTCATTGTGCTAGTAACTCGAGTTTCAACAGCTGCTAAGACTTCTCCATCATTGCCAGCATATGTGGATGGAAACAGATTATCGAAATAATCCAGAACAATCCCTTCAATGCCCCTGTCTGTATCACACCAGTTTCCGTTACCATCCCTTAAACTTGAGATTTTATTTCTTTGCTTTCGCCCAGACGCTCTCTGATGAAAGAAAGTGTTACTATCTCCTTCCTTTAGCCAAGACACTCGTGATCGTTGTTTCCGGCAGGCTTCTTCATTTGAGAGCAGCCCATCAAGTTGATGCATTAAACCTGAATAAGTGGTAAGCGTGCTCTCATCACAATGTTCATTCCAAACTACCCCCAATTTATCATGTACTCGTTTTATCTCTCCTTTGGTTGCACAAAAAACTGAACGGTACCACTGTAACAACAAGACACGAGTGTGTTTTATTTTTTCAACAACTTGATGCATTAGTCTCCCCTCAACCGATGTATTCCAATAATTCTCTCACAATCCTCATGTTGAGTCCACATGCTCTCAAACTTAAAACTAGGACGTGACCTTTTGTGCCTAGTACTGTGGTGGCACAGGGAGAGCATAATGGGTAAATGATCGGACCGGCTGGATTCCAGATGAAAACCTTTTGAATCTGGGAACATTGATCGCCATTCAGAATTAGCAAAAGCTCTGTCTAGACGCTCCCTTAAGGCTAAAAAACTAAGCTAAACTCAATTTAACGTGAGAAGCTTTTAAAGGGTGATTAGAGGTAAACACCATACTTAAGAACAGCTTTTATCAAGGGAATTAAAATTTTCAATCATTTTGCTATTTGATAATTTTCATTTGCATCAACGATATCAACAAGTGAAGGCTATTCCTATTTGTAAGACATGAAGGGATTTGATAGACAAAACTCACGCAAAACTCAATCCAAAACATAGAAATGAGACGGTTCTCTATGAAATTATAAATAGGAGATTTATTTCCATATGGTCTATAGCTATTTTCAGATTTGCCGAATTTCGAGAGGAAGCAAAAATAGATGAAACATTTCCCACGTTGCATACAACAGAAGAATGAACACAACGGATAGACATGCAATGATGTATTATTTAAATTTACATAATTTATTTTATATATAAATCCATTATTCTTCACCAGAAATTTTTTTATAAAAAAAAAACGCAATAGATGAAATGGTGATGCCACTCAACGAGAACATCTATGTCGGGGCACACCGGGAATCAAGCCAAGTGATAATATCATCAAGGACTGAAAAAATTCTGTCATCAGGTTCTCCTTCAAGAATGCTATGATAACCTTCCGGGTAGAGTTTAAGGGTTTTATCCTCGCTAGAGGCCTTCTCATAAAGATACTGGCTCACTAGGGGATCAGTCACCTTATCTGCTGCTCCATGAAGAATTAGCAGTGGAGATGAAACCTGACATATCTCAAATTTGGTTAACCCATGGCATCAAATGAAAGGCATCTCTATGTAACGTAGGAGCTAAAATACTCTGTCAGAAAATGACAAAAGAAGGGATGCACATCAGACACAAAATGGAACTGACCTTCTCAACTTGCATCTCAATATCCTTGGTAGCATGTAGAAGTTCCACTGCAGTCTTCAACCGCACGTGATCATTGTAGCATGTCACATTGTAAACAGCCTGATAAGGGATGAGCAAAGCTTTGAATACTAAAACTCAATCCTCTAAAAGCAGATAAAGAGAACTTGTAGTCTAGATATGATTTTTCTCATTAGGAGAAATTTATCATTAGAAATGTGGGGAGTTCTTATTGAATGGCTAGGCAATAGATAGTTTTATGCTGTTTCACTGGTAGAGAAACTTTAATATTGTACAATAGTCATCTCCATCAGATTTTCATACAAGTGCATTTACATTGGTAGAGGAAATGAAAGACAAACCATTTTCCTTTTTATCGGATCTCTGAAAGCCAGCTCAGCTAAATCTTTCTGTGGGATAAGCTTTGCTTTCGGCAAAACTTTTGACATAAGAATTAATATCTTCTGAGCGGCTGCTGGAGGCGTTACATCTTCTGCAATCTTTCAGCAAGTCAAGGTCAGAAAAAATTTCATGATGAAAATCTGCAACTTCTAAAGTGCATTTGTAGACACAAAATTAGGTCTTGCAACTTCTGAAATCAACACAATAAGAAAATCTGCATACAAGAAATCAGCAGTATCTTCTGTAAGTTGTTTCTTTTTCTGTTGTTCAGACTATTTAACATATGTCTGTTTACGAGTGTATACGAATGTTGTATTCGGGGTCATGTTGAAATAATGGCAGCTTTCTTCTAACAATTTTGATATCTTTCATCTTTTCCTGTTAAGTTGTTTGTGTAAGATGGTAAAACTTCCTTTAAATGAAGCATGAGTCATGTGGAAAGAATAAGAAAGAGAAGGTAGACATCAAAAGATGCAGAAACTTATATTCCAATACACACAGATAGGGACACTGTGAGCTCACTCCTCCTCCCAAGACTGATTGATTCAAGTAGAGTTTTACATACTACTTGAGGGTCCTAACTTGGTAGCCACAGTAGAGGCCTCCCCAGAAATGTCCTCTAGTTATTGTCTTCCAAGAACTAACATGGAGGTCTTTCATTCCTGAAGACTGTAATCCCCAGCCTCCAAATCGGCAGGTGCCAGTTGTGCAAATTCCTGATGACGCCTCTAGTAAATGCTATCATTTTTAGTTGATGAACCATCAGTAGGATACACTCCAAACATTCAGGACCTATTTCTATCTTTCCTGCCTACTCACTTTCCCTGAATTCTCAACACACACACAAAATGCAAACAAGGAAACTTCCTACGAAGCAAGCAATGACCCAACGGTGGCACAAGATACTATTAAAAATTAAAAACATTTAAGATTCTCTAGGTAACGAAATCAATATGAATTCTGCAAACTCAGGCAATTACTAATATGGATTCTGGAAGCTCTTTGTTAAAGTATTCATCAGAAGAAAAACATAGAGACTGAAAAGTTTGCTTTCTACATGGTAAGCTTTAAATTTAATCGAAGTGCATGAGATTACAGAACTTCGTATTAATAGGAAACTGAAGTTGAAATGAATGAATCTTAAATTTGGTTCCACTAATGTGCATATTGGAGTAATGTGGGCTTACTTTACACATTGGGGCCACGAGAACAACTCCATCCCATGCATATGGTTCCTTTAAGTGAACTTTGAGAGTAACGGCTCCACCCATGGACTGCCCCAATATAAAGTGGGGCAACCCTTTCAACTCTGGTCTTCCTGTCAATCATAATTTTGAAAATAATAGTTTGATTAGTGTAAAGTTTGCAATATCAGATGATAGAGATGCTAAGACTAAGCTAGGATCAGTGTCATACCTTTAATCTTTGTGTACTGTTCAATCACATCATCAGCTAATTGATCAAAGCTTGGAATGTAACCATGCAATCCTTCAGAAAGACCAAAACCTGGGTAGTCCATGGCATATACAGCATACCCAGATGCAGCAATTCGCCTGGCTATACCTGAAAATCCAAACTTGACGGATATCAAGTGAACTAACCCTTCTAAAATCAGGAACACAGAAAAAAATTTCACACTGATTACACAATACTTAATGGAATGGCATAATGACAAACCTTCAAAGAAGAAAACGCAAGTATCACCATACCCATGACAAAAAAACAAAACACCTTTAATCGGAACACCTTGTTTTGGCATCCAGCTTTTACAGAAAATTTGCAATCCCCTCGAATTTCTTTCGTACCACTACAAACCCAATAACAGTAGCAATCCATACTTGCATTTTGTCAGCAAACAAATGGATCATTTGCAAAATTAAATACAATGTAGATAGCTTCTACTTTCCAAACAATTTCAGGTAAACAAAATTAACTCTTACCTCCTCTGTTCTGATCCCAGTAGGAGCCAACTACCCGCCAATCCATTTCAAATAAGAACAAATAAAAGCATTAATTACTGTTACTTAGTTTCAACGAATCAAAGGCTGGTAAAGTAAAGGTTAAGATGATGATCACAATTAAAAGAAACCAACCTTAAACAAGCAATGATCAAGCTGTTGCTGGACCTCAACGAAAGCAGATCGAACCTGCCTGCGAGTATAAGCAAAGTCGAGGTTCTGGTTAGCGATCGAGTTCAGCTCCTCACTTACACCTTCAATGGGTGGCCTTTTCTTGGCGGTAACCATTAGGCGAGTTCCTCTGCGGACTAAAAATGTGGGCTTTGGATGAAGATGGTTGATTGGGTTTTGGAATTGAGGAGGAAACAAAGGAAGCTTAAGAGGTTGGTATCTCAGAGCACGAGAAAGGTCCATTAGAGAGTTCAGTGAGGAAAACGTCAAACACAGACTGGGAGCTCTCCAATAAGCCCTTTGAAACGAGCCGAAGTGCACCACTTCGATTTTATTTCTACTTTTGTTTTGTCCATCCAAAGTGCACGTCACTTTTTCTAGAGGGTGCACATGGAGCATGCGCTTAAATATTTTTCTTTTGGTCGGAGTGCCATGTGCTTAAATATTTTTCTTTTGGTCGGAGTGATCCCTTTAAACTACTGTTCTAGTTGTTGTTGTTTTTTTTTTTTTTAATGCTTATATATAGGAAATTTAATTATATGGATACTTTATAAGGATACGACAGCTGTTCAACTGTACCCTTTTGGACTAAACTGAAGGGTTAGGTAATATTACAAATTATAGTACGAGATTTCTTGGAAAGTTTATAGGTCGACAATAAATAGAACCAGCTAATCTATGGCCTACCTACAAGTTCAACTTTTGTAGTTACATGTAAAAGGGGAGAAATACTTTGTTGCAATCGAGATAACACTGTTTTGCTATTTTCGACTAATAATGTTATGTTATGTGGAAGTGTTATCATGTATATCATAACGTCATTTGTTAGGTATAACAAAATAATGATATCCTCATTTCATAGAAGTTTTTCTCATAAAGGGGACGTGAGAATTTTGATATGTCCCTTTAACTCATCAAATTATGGCGTTTACCACAATCAATTCAAGCACTGGCATCTTATCAAAATCTTAAAAGGAAAATGTGAAAGGATGCTGTAAATTTTAATTAGGGGAGCACCGAAAATCAAGCCATGTTACAATGTCATCTAGGACAGTAAAAATTCTGTCATCAGGTTCCCCTTGAAGAATGCAGTGATAACCATCTTGATAGAGCTTCAAAGTTTTATCCTTGCTAGAGGCCTTCTCATAAAGTAACTGGCTCACTAAAGGATCGGTCACCTTATCTGCCGCTCCATGAAGAATTAGCAATGGCCCTGAAACCTGCAAAATCTCCAGAAACTAGTTAAGTCATGCAGCTGGTATTTTTGATAGGGCATGACAGAATAGCACAAAGGGCAACCGACCTTATCCAACTGTGTTTCTATATCACTTGTGGCCTTCAGCAGTTCCACAGCTGTTCTTGATCGCATGTGGTCTTTGTAAGAAATCACATTGTAACCAGCCTAAAGAGAGAAAATTAACATCACAATTTAACCATTATTTCAGCTTCAGTTGATCAACCAACTAAATGGAGAAGTGCAGAAAGGGCTAACCGTTTTTCTCTTTCTCGGATCTCTGTAGCTTAGGCCAGCCATGTCTTTCTGGGGAAAGAGTTTTGCCTGAGGCAAAACTTCAGACATGAGTGCTAATAGCTTCAGAACTATTGCTGGAGGCATCACGTCCTCTGCAATCTTGGCAACTCAAAGTCAACAGATAAATATTCAGTTGGTGATCCAAGAATGAGAAGTCCGAATGTAACTAAATCAGCAAAGGAAACCAACATTT
This sequence comes from Prunus salicina, assembly GCA_020226455.1. NCBI lineage: Eukaryota > Viridiplantae > Streptophyta > Magnoliopsida > Rosales > Rosaceae > Prunus > Prunus salicina. The sequence goes on from CM035341.1 coordinate 37,235,591, forward strand.
ATCACTAGTTTGCACAGCAATGGAGATGGAGAGGAACATGTAAACACGGAAACACAATTTGCTAGTGAAAACTAAACAAAAAACAAAGAAAGAGAAGGAGCTTACTTTACACATTGGAGCTACAAGGATTACTCCATCCCATTTAGACGGTTCTTTTAGATGAATCTTGAGAGTGACAGCTCCACCCATGGACTCTCCCATTATAAAGAAGGGCAAACCTTTCACTTCAGGTCTTCCTGAATCGTAAGACAAAGCAAATAGCAAATAGCAAGCCTGTCTTGTAAGAGTTGCAACTTGCAATACAAAGTGATCACAGCAAAATACTATGAAGAATAACATTGAGTCTAGGCAATTTCACACCTTTGATATTAGTAAATTGTTCATTAACATCGTCAATCAATTCATCAAAGTTTGGGATGTAACCATGCAATCCTTCAGAAAGACCAAAACCTGGATAGTCCACAGCATATACAGCGTACCCAGATGCAGCAATTCGCTTAGCAATACCTGAAAATTCAAATTCGAACCGCACCATGTGTAAAACTTCTAAGTTTTGGCCTTAGATTGGCATAAACTTCTAGTTGGATTAATTATAATACAGGGGAAGTAGCTGCTCAAATTTACAAACAAATTAATAAACAAATAAGTAAAGGGAAAGACAGAGCAACCAACCTTCAAAGAAGAATGTGCAAGTGCTACCGTACCCATGGCAAAAACATAAAGCACCTTTGATTAGAACATCTAGTTTTGGCAACCAGCTTTTGCAGAAAATTTCCATGCCCTTTGAGTTCCTTCCATACCACTACGAACAATGGCCACAACAAGTTCTAAAATGATCATCAATTAAATCTGTGGAATTAAGAATTAAAGAAGTCAATTTGTTTCTTACCTCCTCTGTTCTGAGGCCAGCATGATCCATCTAAAATTTTCAACAGGGAGAAAGCAAACGCATTATGATTTCCAAATATTTTGAAATTGAAACTTGAATTCCATTCAAATGTTACAAATGTTTGAGCAGCAAGCTAGCAGCCTATCACGGCCATAATCAAATTGAACGAACCTTGAACAAGCAATGATCAAGCTGTTGATGCACGTCAACAAATGCCGACCGAACTCGTCTCCGAGCAGGCGCATGGTCTAGATTCTGCGAAGCCATGGCGCTCATCTCTTCGCTTAAGCCTTCTATTGGCGACGGCCTCTTAGCCGTGACCCTGAACTGAGTTCTTCTTGGGTCCAATTTTGGTTGATGAAAGATGGGTACGTGCTGTTTTTGTGGATACTTGATCGGAGAGAAGGATTTCGGGTGAAACAGAGAAGGCTCCGTTGGTCGGAAACTCAGAGTAAGCGAAAGGTTCATGGCTGTAATTATGGAATAGTTTATGGGAGGTGGATGCAAGTTTGACGGTCATAGCTCTGGTTTTAGTCAAACAGAGTGGACCACGTGCGCTGCACTATAATTATTGTCTGGAAATTAGAAATTATTTTTTTTGGGTGTAATAATTTGATATTGCCTTATTGAAGTTTTCAGAAACAGTTGGTTCTCCCGCTCAAACATAACCTTGTGATAAAAAAAACAAAATAGCGAAGATTTTGCATGAATTGGCCCAAAAGCCCCCTCACAGACTTCTCGAAGAGAAGTTCATCTCACTCTTGCAATCATGTAAGGCCACAAAGCAACTTCGCCAAACACAGACCCAGATAATCACCCACGGCTTCTCGCACAACCACTATATCGCCCCAAAACTAATTACAGCATGCGCCGAACTGAAGCAAATGGCGTATGCCCACAAAGTGTTCGATGGAATTCCGGACCCGAACTTTGCTTTATGGAATGCAATGTTCAGAGGGTATGCTAAGAATGAGAATCATAGAGAAGTTATGCTATTGTTTGGAAGGATGAAGAGCATGGATATAATGCCCAATTGCTTCACGTTTCCTGTTGTGATTAAATCTTGTGGGAGACTGAAAAGGTTGGTAGAAGGTGAAGAGGTGCATTGTGTAGTGATAAAAGGTGGTTTTAGAGCAAACCCATATGTGGGAACGACGCTGATTGAAATGTATGCGGCTGGGGGAGTGATCGGAGCTGCTTACAAAGTGTTCGGTGAGATGTTCGAGAGGAATGTGGTTGCTTGGACTTCCATGATTAATGGTTACATTTTGTGTGGTGATATGGTTTCTGCACAGCGCCTTTTTCATTTGGCTCCGGAACGTGATATTGTGTTGTGGAACACCATGGTTTCAGGTTATATTGAGCTGAGGGATATGTTGGCAGCTAGAAAACTCTTTGATGACATGCCAAGACGAGATGTGATGGGTTGGAATACCGTTTTGAATGGTTATGCAAGTAATGGGGAGATTGATGCTTGTGAGAAGTTGTTTGAAGAGATGCCTGAGAGGAATGTTTTCTCTTGGAATGGATTAATTGGAGGATATGCACGTAATGGACGTTTCTTTCAAGTTCTGGGATCTTTCAAGCGGATGCTAAGCGAGGGTGATGTGCTTCCTAATGATGCCACCTTAGTGACTGTGTTGTCGGCTTGTGCAAGATTAGGAGCTCTTGATTTGGGTAAGTGGGTACATGTATATGCAGAGAACATTGGGTACAAGAGAAATGTTTTCGTTGGGAATGCCTTGATTGACATGTATGCAAAATGTGGGATCATTGATAATGCACTTGACGTGTTCAAGAGCATGGATAACAAGGATTTAATTACCTGGAACACTATAATTTGTGGCTTGGCAATGCACGGATGTGGGGCGGATGCCTTAAATGTGTTTTGCCAGATGAAGAATTATGGAGAAAACCCAGATGGGATCACCTTCATAGGCATTTTGTGCTCTTGTACACATCTTGGATTGGTCGAAGATGGCCTTTTGTATTTCCAATCAATGGTTGATGACTACTCAATTGTGCCACAGATTGAGCATTATGGTTGTATGGTGGATCTGCTCGGACGCTCGGGTCTTTTGGACCAGGCCATGAACTTTGTGAGGAAGATGCCCATGGAACCAGATGCGGTTATTTGGGCTGCCTTACTAGGGGCATGTCGGATTTACAAAAACATTGAGTTTGCAGAGCTGGCTCTTGAACGTCTCATTGAACTTGAACCGAAAAACCCTGCAAATTATGTCATGCTCTCAAATATTTATGGTGATCTTGGGAGATGGAGAGATGTGGCGAGATTAAAAGTTGCAATGAGGGATACTGGGTATAAAAAAGTCCCAGGTGTTAGCTTTATTGAGGCCAATGATGGTGTGGTTGAGTTCTATTCCTTAGATGAGAGGCATCCTGAGACTGAGGAAATATATGGAGCCTTGAGGGGATTGACGAAACTGCTAAAATCATCTGGATATGTACCAGACTTTCTGGATCTTGGGCAGGGAGCCTAGGGTTCAAAACCAGGATAAGGGAAACATTAATTTGTTTCTGTAGATTTTGCAACCCTGTAACTTGTAACATATGATCAGGTTATATCATTGTTGAAGGAAACTGAGGTATTATCTCTTTAACCAGGAAAAGAAAAGGCGGAAGCACTACTCATATACATATATATATATATATATATATGCTTCAATGTTTTTGGATTATAAGAATTTAAATGAAGTTTGCTACTTAGAATGTCACCATGTATTAACAGTAGAGAAGCTGCTGCTGCTCATCCGCTACTTTTCTCTGCAATTCTCTTTGATTTGGTGTGCTTTCCTAGCTGACAGCTATCCAAGTCTTGTAGACGGGCTAAAGGCCCAAAGGGGTCAGCCTGCTAGTTGGGCTTGGACTGCACAGTTGGTCCTGTGGCATCATATTGGGCTGCGTCCACCGATAAGGAAAAGGCCTAATTAACCCCTCGACCACGGACCTTTTGATAATTTGTCTTTTGCTTCTATCACTATCTCACTATCACATATTGTTAGCCACCTTACCCACATACCATTTTCACCGATAACAAAAATTTAATGGCTACTTTGACCTTTTTTGGGTATAGTTTTTTTTTTATGTAATTTTATACGTGGATAAATTTATGAATAAACAATTGGGAGATTCATTATTATACTCAATATAGGGGCTCAAATTATAAAAATACCCTATATGAAATGGACTTTAGAAACACACCCAAAGTCTATTTACAACATAACAAAGAGGTTTTTAACTTCTTATAAATTACAAAACTGTCATTGATTTTTTTAAAAACAAACTCAACCCCAAAAGCTCATAAAAACCCCAAAACACTCAATAGGGCATCAAAGTAATTTAATTATCAAAATTGAAGTAAATAGAGCCATCTGTTATTTTTTGGCTTTTTTTTTTTTTTGGTTTATTTATAGAAATTAAATGGTGTAGGCAGGGACGGACCCGGGATTTCAAATTAGGGTGGGCTAGATTTAGCTTACATACAAGCCTTGAAGGGAGGAACATAATCAATGGGATTGATTTCCAATTTTTTTAGAACACAAAACCTATATTAATTAACCAAAACAAAAACTCACACTAACCAACAAAAGAAATAAACTCATACTAATTAAACAATTACAAATGTAGAAGCTATTTTTTTGTTTCCAAAAATGAAGAAATTTTTAGGATTAAAGTTTTATGGCTTAAAACATGAATGATTATAATTAAAAATATATTGGAATTTTAGGGGACTATAAAGGGCTGACCTACTTTCTTTTGTTTATTTTTAATTACAAAACCTGTACAATCAAATGTTTTGGGCAAGTAGAAAAAAAAATTACATAGAATTCCTTTAAATAAAAAATTATAAATCCCTAATTGATACTTCATAAACTCTAAAAAGTCCCCAAATTTCAACATCAACAAATTAAGACAATCAAAAATAATTGAAAATAAATTTGGTTTGCTTTAATTAAGTATTGAAGGGCATGGTTGATTGGCGTGTAGCAGGGTTGATTGGCCCTTTCTTCATATATATATTTTTTTCTCTCTGTGCATTAGCTAAGGGACTGAGCAAGAGGGTGTGTGGGGTTTGCTTAGGCGGGCTAGGAGTATTACTATAGGCTAAAACAAATCAAGACACCTGGGCTATAGACTAGGTTAGCCTAGGAATGGGTCCGTTCCTGGGTGTAGGATTTATTTATATTTTTTGTGCTAAGAATAGGTATATGACTAAATGTTTCTTTTTTTTTTTTTAAGAAATTCTAGGATTGCATTCATATTCAGCCAAAAAAACCATTAGCCACAGGGGCTAAAACAAACTAGTCACAAAGGGCAATTACAATAACGGAGCGGTCGAACAACAAAATTAAGACAATCTGGTGTGCCTCCACTAACGATCACGCAGGATCGAATAAACTCTGGCATAGGCATCCCCAATAAGATTGCAAACTCAGAATAATCAAAAATAGACAAAGCTTGAAAAAACCAAGCCATAACAATACAAATAAAACTCTCACAAATGAGAGATAAAAAGCTCTCACAAATGAGAGGTGAAAAGCTCTCACAAAAGGAGAGGTGAAAACTCACAAAGAACCTACAGAGTCTCTGTGACTTATTCCGAACATAAAGAAACAGCAAAAAATATGGTGGGAGAGATCCGACGCCGAAACACAGAAAGAGATCCGACGTCAAAACGCAGGTGGATATCCAACGCTGAGACACAATCGCCTATGATGGTTGGAGGAAAATCATAACAAATCACAATCGCCTATGAGAGAAAACCATTTGTCTCTGGAGAAGAGAGGGAGGAAGAGAAAGAGGGGAGGGGAGAGGAAAGGAAGAACAAGGGCTTCCTCCCCCCTAAACATTTAAAAAGCAGTTTTTCAATTAAATATAAAACCAAACCCATCTTGCAAACTCCATAAACTAACATTACATGCTTTGTACGTATTATGTTTAGCTTTAAATAACGATTTAATTACCTAATCTTCTCTTAAAAAACCTAAACCAAACACTTGATCATGATAAGTGCGGCGGCCCAAGTCTAGATGACAACAAGTGCAGTGTAAATCAGTGATTTAGCCAAGTGGACATACTCTAAACAAGTTTGTGTAATTAAAGAAAAACATAACCTGTGTCGTTCACCAAAAGAAAAATAAAATAAAAGAGTATAATTGGGTCATTTATTTATATAATCTGGTTTATCTCCGTCCGTCTCTTTCATCATGCATGTGATTTATTAGTAAGTAATTTTCAGGGCTGTGATTTGGAGTTGATGATGAGTAGTTGGCTTGTACTAATAAGTAGTCAACGGCTGCCGCTCTTATGATGTAAAATGAAATCCAAACCTTGCTGACCCGATTGATTTAATATTTGTTCCTACCCACCACAACAACAAAAAAATAAGTAAAAAACACAGAACATTGATCTTCAGAGTTTAGGAAGTGAAACGAACAGTATTATACACCAAACTGATTAGACACATGCAAATATTTTGAACGGATCAAACATACGACCAACTCCCCTTTTCTTCTTCTTTTTTCTTTGGGTGCAAACTGACTTTTTACAACGTGTGTGAAGTGAAGATTCTGACGAAGACGAGTAATAACTAGGAAAGGAGGCAATTGAATCCACATCTCTGAATTTGCTGATGGAGAAGCGCACGTCACTATATTTGGCCAAATTTTGTGGAGGACTTGGAAATTAAATGAAAATGAAGTCACTAAGTAGAGTTATTTGGTGAATTTCCAACTTGAAAAAGCTTTCAACCAGTCAACAGTTGGAAAATCGTTGGCCGCTCAGCTCAGTGGCATGATTATCATTTCCCGTTTTCATAGCCAGAGAAGTAGGTACGTCTATCAGGTACACACAGGAAAATTTGTTATAATGTGTGTGCGTGTGTGTGTACATGTGTCCGATTGTCATGCCTTTAATTTAGGTACGTAGTTGTACACTACAGTACATGAATTAGGATTGATGTATATATGGTTATGTGTGATTGGCTAGATGTTGATGTCAGTTTAATTAACAAATCTTTGGATTCCTGTTGAGTTTGTAAACTTAATCAGAGTTTTGAATGAAATTTATTAAGAACTTCTTGAAAAGTATTATATATCCATATCACCTACAACTTTATAAGAAAGTAATTGGTGTTATGGACGGTCACATTGTCAAATGATGTCGCATCGAAAAACTCTTCCGCCACGATCAAATCACATTTGACACAATCTTAAATTCTTTTAGTGTGGGTCTATGTAGCTTTTAGTAATCACTTTACTTATCTCATTAAAGCTTGATATCATCTTGATGTAGCAAGAGTACGTGTATTCTTCGGAGCACGCGTAGCATGTGGTTCGTTGGCTGCTTGATGAACTGCATGCGCAGATTTGGAAAGGAAAAGATAAAAAATACTCAACATCCAAATGAGTCTTACTAATAATACGATGGATCGACTAAGCCCCGCCACGATCAAATCTTAAAGGGGCCGTAATCCATATCATTCCAGATGATTAATTTAAAAAAGGATATTCAATTCAATTGTAGTATATAATAAAGAAATCAAAAGATAAGACTGACTGAGGCCCATCGAAGCCTAAAAGTCGTTATGAGGATCCCTGCTAGCTTAAAATTTTCCTCCTTTTTAAGATATAAATCATTAAAGTTGTTCGTCGCCATGTCATATTCCTTGCCGTCAGGCTCAGTCATATCTGCTTAGTGGTCATTGTCATGGTTTGGGGGATCCAGTGCAAATTGTAGTTTATTTAGTTAGAAATTTTCATACCAAGGGAGATCGTTCAATGCTGATCATGATTTCAATCCCACCTTTTCAACACCGACTTGGATCTTTTGTGCTTCTAAATCTTGCAACACTTTATGCACAATCTAAAACCTAGAATTTCTAATCCCCCGTTACCAATTTTCTACACGTATCCATCTTGTTATTGGCTTTAGCTTTTGAAAATTTCAACTCTTTCAAATTTAACAATCGGGGCGCGGCAAACCCCAAACCAACTCCGAATGATACTATAGGACTGACCGACTTTACAAGATCGTGTGCAAGGAAGGTGAAGAAAAAAACTGCTTCACCAACCACCACATCAGCCCTTTGCTTTTTAGCTTTATATAGTCTTTTTCAAAATTATGATATAACATCAATATTCGTATCGATAGCGCATTTGATGCATTTGATAGGTGAACGTCAAATTCTAGCACTTCTCTTACATAATTTTTAAATTAATCATCCATTAACCGAGAAATAGTATAACCTGAGCTTCATAAGATGATATATATATCTTTGACAAAAAATAATTTGATGTATATCATCATGCACATGAATTTATTTATTTATTTATTTTTATACGCACAAGAAATACATTAGGGACACATTTTAACTAGTTATGGCTAAATTAATGTGAATCCTATGATATAAGATATCCAGCCGCCACATTTCTACACGTCTATTATTTGTCTCTGAATTCGTCTGATAGTCTGATGTGACACCAATCAATTCCTGCATGTTCGATTGATTAAATGGTACAAAACAACGTTCGTCTCTTTTATTTTAGCGTCGTGATACTTTCCTACACATGACATAACGAGGACAGTATCGTGTAAAGACTACTGCATGCTATGCAAGGCCATGCTTGTAAGGTATAGAGCAGTTCAATTATCTGACCCCTTTTCAGCTAATATACTCGATGCCATTCTTTTCTTCTTGAAATGACATTATGACTGCATAAGTTGGGGATTCATGATTGCTTTGTATTTGGCTTTTCATTTTATTTTTTATTGCAACATTAGATTCTAACTCGTTTCTTGTTATTTTTCTTTTTCTTTCTTTCAACTGTCGCCTAGATATGAATGGTATCAAAAAAATAATTGGTTTAGAATTTAACTATTTCTTTTATAAGTTTATATCATATGTCTATGTGGCTCTTATATCATGTCAAACTCATCATTCTGATTCTTAAACTTACTAATCAATGTTATCCTTATTCTCTTATCATGTACATTAATATATCATTCTCGAGTCAATTTCATTGAAAATTCCTCTCACCCTTTATCACCCCTCTCTTTTTATACCCCCTCCCCCAGTCCACACTCCCATGCCCGCCCCCTCTTCTCTAGCCGATGTCTACCCCTTACTCTTTTTCCAATCCACACTCATCATTTCGTTTTAATAGAATTTTAAACTGAATTGACGTCGTGGATGACATTGTTGTACGGAGCAAGAGAATGAGGACAACATTAATTGATTTTGAAGTTTAGGGATCAAAATGATGAGTTTGACATGATACAAAGACCATTGGCGATTAATCATGCTAAAAACATAATCTCTCTCTTAATTTTCATTTTCTCAAAGGTGGCCGATATTACCAACGTATCCTTAGAAAAAAAAAAACATCAATAATGAACTAATGGAAGTGATGCATTAAATGGAGAGATTGTAGAAATGCAACACAAGCAAAAACAAGGCCGAAACATAAAAACAAGCATGTAACCATATGGCGCAACATAACGCATTAATATATACATAGGGCCATGAGAGAGAGAGAGAGAGAGAGAGAGAGAGAGAGAGAGAGAGAGAGAGAGAGAGAGAGAGAGAGAGAGAGAGAGAGAGAGAGAGAGAGAGAGTCACGCCCTCTGTCATCGCGAAGAGCCTCACAACACACACCACCAATCACCTACGCCATCGTCAAGCTCAAGTCAAGCCCACGCTCGCATGCAGCACTCATATACAGAGGCATGTTCACAATTCACAACACAGTAGTGATCATAAGAAACCCGGCCCAATGTTTTATATATATTTATTAATCTTTCCTATATATATGTTCATAACATAATATATCATCTTGTTTTGTTCTTTTGCTTGCTGCTAATTTAGCTCGTAATAAGATTCATTGGTTAACTTAACATTATTATTTTAGGATGATTGTATCTACTTCCAGGTGGCCAAATGTATCCATATCCTCAATCCTTCCCGGTTGATGTTTGCGTCATCTACTTCCACTGGCCGGCAAACATAAATATATTGCTACCAAACCTACTATCGTAAACCTTGGCAGGGAATTAAAAATTCCAGAAAAATACAAGGATATATATACATATACTTAGTGAATTAATGAATTCACATTAGAATATGCCCATAAAAAATAAAAAAAAGAAGGGGAACGCAGTTGGGTTGGGGTCAACTTACTTGGCGAACATGAACGGGGGTGTAGTGTATGTGCACGCAAGCGAGAATATTTAGAAGCCCCCTTAGTTTGAACATAATTTTCCACCATAGAAATAAATGGATTTTGAGTACAAGTCACTCTTGTCTCTCTCTTCTCTCTTCTCTCTCTCAACACATTTTGAGTAGAGAGAAATGAGTTTTCGTCATCACATATGTTTGAGGAGGAGGAGTAGAATCTCAACCTTCTAAGAAACAAAAATCAAGATTATTATTGAAAACAAGAACCATTATTGGGCCAGCAGCTTGAACCCCGGATGGCATGCAGCAACCTCTCTATCTCTATCTGTAATGTCAAATTCTGCTCCATTAATAATAACTAGGGTTTTAAGACATAAAAGGGTTAGGAGCATGCATCTGATCGTTACGGAAGGGTTGGACTATGCAATATTAAAAGGTCAAGAGAAAAAGAGGGAGAGAGAGAGAATAATTAGACTTCGAAGACTTCAAATAAATAATATAACAGTTACAAATAAAAACATTCATCTTATACTGAATTCTCGTGACACTTTGACAATAATAATGCCATCATATAGTTCATTACTACCAATATGCAAATTCATGCATCATTAGTTTTCTCTCTAAACCTAATGCTTGAATTGAATCTCTGTTTGTTGTTTGAAAAAAAATAACTCTTTTAACTTGATTTGACTTGAGAATGTGAGTATATGACTTTTGTGTTGAAAAAGGTTATTGGTTGAAAGTGACAGAGGAATTGATGTGTGTCATGTTCTTGCCAAAAAAGAGAGATAAATTCGGTGTGTTTCAACTTTATATATATATAATATATATATTGCTTGTTATTACCTTAATCGTTATTATTATTTAATAAAAAATGTTCAAATAATGTCTGTATTAGAATTTGGTAGTATTTGCACTTGTATTCTACTTTTAACGGGCCCATGGTTGAGAGTGGGTATGGTGAACTAGTGAAAAACATGACCCATTTTTGGCTTTTTATTTTATTTTATTTTATATATAAGCGCTTACATTAAAAGCTGCTTATATTATTTAATCGCTTGAGTTAAAAGTCGCTTATATGTTGACAAGTTAACTTATGGCACTAAAGGGAAGGGTTTATATATAGAGAGGAGAGAGAGAGAGGAGAGAGAGAGAGAGGAGAGAGAGAGAGAGAGGAGAGAGGCATGGCTTGAGGGGATGAAGAGCCAATAAAAGGCAGAAACACACAAGCACAAAGAGAGGGAGAGAGAGACGGAGAGGAGGAGTATGAAAAAACTGGGAATTTTATTTTTCCGCCACCACTACCACCACCACCATCATCAACCAACAGGTCCGTCCTGACTACTAGTACTGATCATCGTTATATCCATCTTCGACCAGCGAGGCAGCAGTGGACAAATTAAGCTGTACCTCCCCCACCCACACACAAATAATAACAAGCACTCTCTCTCTTTTCCGTTATCAGTCCGTATAAGCGTGTGACAGTGTGTGCAGTGCAGGTAATATTATACCCAGCTCACCAACACAGCCTGTCCTTCTCTACCTATGACACTTCATCCCTTCCCAACTCACTCCCACCACCATTATTCTAATCTCAATTTCAATTTCTGTTCTTATATCTCTCGTTTCCACTTGTTCCCGCCGGTCAACCACCTCTGCCCCACCACTCCTTCCCATCATCATCCTCTCCCCCACAACAAGCCCTGCCGCGGGGCCCACATGGCCTCCGGCCCCACCACCCCACGCCAACAACAACAACAACAACAACAGCGCAAGGACAAGCTTCTCATTATCATGGGCGCCACAGGCGCCGGCAAGTCCCGCCTCTCCCTCGACCTCGCCACTCGCTTCCCTTTCTTCGAAATCGTCAACTCCGACAAAATGCAACTCTACGCCGGCCTCGACATCACCACCAACAAGCTTCCCATCCCCGACCGCCTTGGCGTCCCCCACCATCTCCTCGGCGAGTTCGACCCTCGCCACGGAGATTTCACGCCCGGCCAATTCCGCGCCATCGCCGGTCAAGCCATTTCCAGCATTACGAATCGAAGGAAGGTGCCGATGCTCGTCGGCGGCTCCAACTCCTTCATTCATGCGCTCCTCGTGGACCGGTTCGAACCGGGCTCCAATGTCTTCGAACCGGGTTTCAATGCCTCTGTCTCTTCCGAGCTCAGGTATAATTGCTGTTTTCTGTGGGTGGACGTGTCGTTGGCGGTCTTGACTGAGTACTTGTGCAAGCGAGTGGACGAAATGCTCGACTCGGGGATGTTGGACGAGTTAGCCGAGTTCTGCGACCCGGATCGTCAGGACGAAGACGAATCGACGAGGAGTCAGACAGCGTTGAGAAAGGCGATTGGGGTGCCCGAGTTCACTAGGTATTTTAAAAGGTATCCACCGCAGGGGAGGGGCGGGGAGGGTGATGATCGGGAGCGGAGGAGAGCATACGAAGAGGCGGTGAGGGCGATCAAGGACAACACGTGTCAGCTGGCGAAGAGGCAGATAGAGAAGATCCTACGGCTGAAGGGAGGAGGGTGGGAGCTACAGAGGCTAGATGCAACGGATGCGTTTAGGGCGGTGGTTGCGACGACGTCGTCGGATGAGGACGACGGAAAGAGGTGGTCAGAGATATGGGAGAGGCAGGTTGTCAAACCAAGCGTGAAGGTTGTGAAGCGCTTCTTGATGGAGTAGGTCTTCCAGCTTTTTCCAGCTATACACCTATTTTTTTTTAAATTTTCCCGAGTTTAGGGAAAGATTCCTCTGCACCTCTACTTCCCAATTCCCATACGCACCAACAACAAAAAAGGTGAGAATGGACTTGGGGACTTGAGGACCGAGCTCGGGACAATGCGACAGTGTAGAGTCGAGAGGGTTACAAAAATTTTGGTTTGGGAGGGAAGTGGAAAAAGAGGAAAAAACACAAATACAAGAAACCGGGAGATGAAAAAAAAAGAAAAAAAAGAGAGAAACACAAATTTTGGGAAGCAAAAGAGTTTTTCTGAATTCCGCAACCTTAATTAGGAAAATTCTGTGAATTGTGTTTGTATCAATTTGTTTAGGAAGTCTCTTAATCACATATTTAGTGTGTTAGTAAAGAGCAAATCACACACTCAACTCTTCCCAGTTCCTAGAGTCATATAAATTTTTGTTGTGTTTTTCGTTTTATATTTTTGGTGACGATGACATAGAATACTACTCAAAGTTTGTGCATAGAAAATTAGAAATAGCCTGGATTTTATATTAGAAAATGAGGGAATAAATGGTCTGTCAGTCAGGTATTTGCGTTGCATGTAATTGAAAATGGAATTTGTTGCAGTAGCTGAAGCTAACATTTGATTTTTTCCGATCTAGAAGAAGGGCGAAATCTAATCAAACTGTCCTCTTCCTGTATGTCAAATGCCATTATGCCATTATGCCAGTGAGGTGAGAGGTGAGGGGTCTGATTCTCTGAAGACTGAAGGTGGTGGCAAACGAGTTGGAGATTTTGTAATTTACTAGATTCTTCTCTAGATCTTGTAGAATGCCAGAATGATCTGATAAAATAAAACATAAAAAAGAAACATCTTATTAGATACATATAATTTGTCCGTCACCGTCCGTCGATTATATCAAACACACACACGTTCCTAGTCTCCTCCTCCGGCAAGTTTCTGTTCATTCTTTTGAGATTCTCATTACGCTAATAATCAGTTTTCAAAACCCAATTCAAAGAACAATTGACTGATGGAGGACCAGGTTGGTTCTGTGCCTTGTGAATTGGGTGACAGAATTTTGGAAAGTGTGTGATATCCCTAGTCCCGAGTCTTTGACAAACATTAATGGCAGAGTTGCTAATCTATAACTAGGACAGGGATATGAACTACGAAGTGAAGGCTAGGATGATGCTTTCTTTCCATTTCTCAACATTTACTCTGTTCTGCTCTGCTGCATCAACATATGTAATTGGAATTGTCTACCCAGAATGGGAAGTCATGACTTGTCAATTTGTTGCCAGCACCAGCAGCAGAGTGATGAAATCTCAGAGTTTCTGGGCATCAGAACATCAATTAAGTTGATACATTCCAAGTGGAAAGGTTTTAAAAGAACCCAGTTGTTTTATTGATGAAACTTAGCACGTTGTAATTGCAAATTCAGATTATATGCAAGATTTTCCCCTAAAAGCTTGGAACTTTAAGCTTAACACTCTGTTTTGAAGCAAGTGAGTTGTTGATGGGGCACCAGTTACAGATAACAAGGCCATTCTTTTGCGTTCAAGGTTCTGAATCTTCTGAAACAATTGGTCATAGAAGCTTCTTGAGATGTGATCATGTGATGTGATGTGATGTTGATGTGAGGTTTAAGGATGAGATGAATGATCCTTTTAAGGTCGTTATCCAAACCCCTCAAAATGTTGTTTTTCTTCTCTGGGTGGGGAGCAAATTCAAATTACATGGTCTTCTTATTAAAACCAATTTATTTAGTATGAAATTGGGTGCCTAGGAAAGGAAGGAACCCATCAAATTTCTGATAGAGCAACTGTTTCTTGTGTCTCTGCCACTCAAATCACTAGATTTTAAGGAAAAGCTATGTGTTTAGTGCTAATTACAATAACTAATGAGAACTATTTTCGTTCAAGAATATGCGCATAGAGAAGGAAGATTTGTGTTGTTTATTGAAAGACGGATGCAAATTGGCTGACAGTGACAAGAGAATGGGGCAATGGTGGCATACAAGTTACAAGAGGGGGGACAATTTCTAGTGGACATAAAATTCAAAATTATTTGTATAATCAACGACTGAGTCTGAGGCCAGAATGCGTGAATGACAGCGTATTATATATTTGAGAAGAATGAATTATTATTAGACAAGCTTCATATTCTTGGCGACCAATTATTAGTTGAAAGCTTTGGGGACAATCAAACAGGTTAAGTTGTCTGAACTGGAAAATTGGGTAAATGTTTCTGAAAATGGGGAAGATGCAGCAGCTAGCAAGCATGTGCAATGCGCATGAAATGGCACGTACAAATGGGAGATTAATTAAGAAAAGTAGTTTTAATTAATTAATGGAAACTCTTCTTGGGGGACCATGAATGAGTGCTGCTGCTGCTGAATGCTGATGATCATCTCGTAACTAACACAAAACATGCGTGTAGAATTATTAATATTATTACACTTTCTGAGTATGTCTGTATGTTTGTGCTCAAGTCAGAAGCATCATTCATACACAAATCACAAAACAACAACCACTGAACCACCGTAATATTTATGTATATATTGATGGTATATATGTAGGTTGGTCCACCAAGCTATATCATCATACGGAGGAGGAGGGAAATGGATGAATAGTCAAAATCATGGGTCGCATTAGCTATAGTGTATGTACCAGTCGGACAACCAGGCCTTCTTCACCAAACTAGTAACTAGCTAGACAGCTATGGGGGATTTAATTAATTAAATTTGGGTAATTAAGAGAAAAACAAAAGCGGGAAGTGGGTTTTGGTCATAATGGAAGTTGGAACACAGAACAGAGAAACAATAAATCAATGGCAGAAAGGGCAATGCTTAAAAGGGATCGGGAGATCCAAGGAGAGGAGTGATCGAAAGAGTGAAAGACAAAAGCATCGAGAAGTGAGTGTTGTTGTTTTGAACCATTTTATTCATATTTTAAGAATAAAATGACTATGTTTGTGTTGTGAGCCACTTATTGTTCTATGGGTAAATGAATATGCCTAGACTCGGAGCGCATGATGGCTCTGTGTTTGTAGGCAAAACAAAAAAGAGAGAAAGGACCTTCTTTCCTCTGCTCTTCTGCTCTCTGCTCTTCTGATCAATGATCATATTCTTATGGACAGAGAGAGAGTGCGCGTGCGGTTTGGTTTGGTTTGCGCATGATCCTATAACTCAAGTTGTTTATTTTAAACATACCAATGAACAAAAAGGTGTATTTTATTTACCACATTCTTGATTTGTGGTGAGTTTGTTTGAACACCACTCCATGTTTTCCATTCCAGTTTTCAATTTGTGGAAGACTAAAACTTACAGGCTGCTGCTTCTGTTGCTCTCTGACTTTTTTACAAGCACAATGGGAACCATGTGGGGTTTGCAAATTGCCAAATTGCCAAATTGCCAATGCCACCACAACCAAGTTGGACAGGTTACTGGGCCAATGGGCTACTCAGATAGGAGAGGCCTGGCCAATGGGCTTCCGCGACATAATTGACATAGTTGTGTGCTCTGTTCTTTTAAATGTAGCAGTTGAAAAGATGGTACGCAAGAGATTTATGCATGTGGCAATTTTTTTCGTATTTAATTAGGTGGGTAATTGAAACTTGGGAACTCTTGCTAAACTTTTCCTTTGTTTGCCCCTTTTTTCATCTCTTGGTAAGGTATAATTACTTAGAAAAAAATGTCATGAAGAAGGAAAGTTGGTTTAAGGTAGGAACGCAGCAGAACTTGACCTTTGACAAACTTGGAAGTAAAATTGAAGGTAGACAAGTATGTAATGCGGCAGTTGGACTTTAAAAATCATATTCAAATTATGCAAATCATTATATTATTCTCTTTTCGTGGTCAAGAAAACGTGTTTCATTAGTTGCTTGATGCGAATGCTAAACTCATGTGACTTAACATTCTAAACGGCAAACAAAGGAGATGACAAGTAGTAGTTTTGAAATATATATTTGCTACCTGCTGTGCTACTGTGCAAAATTATAAACCTGGTCCAGTTGAAATATAATGGGCTCAATTACAAGAGTTTTCTTTTTCTTGGATCAGACTTTGACTGTTTAATAGTATAATAGAGTTATGTGCACTAAGCCCACCTACGTACAAAGACCGTCATCTCTTAGCTCCAAACCAAAATTTATAAATGTACGGGATTATGAACATAGCTATCGGACCCATTACTTTTCTTGCAAGAAAACCACATCATACATTAGGAAAATGTTTGTTTGTTTGTTTGTATTAATATTTATAATGGATAGGCATGCATGGATTATGAACATAGCTTCTATATATGTCAATATCGGCAGCCTTTTAACATTATATTACTTAGCACCAGGTTTACAAGTTGTCATATTTAGAACGGATCTCAGAGTAGAGTTGGACATTTGTGCCCATCAATCCGAATACTTAGCATACTAAATCCACGGTTTGTTTTGGTTTGACAATTATTTATTTAATTTTTTAATACCGTATCAATCCAACCGAAAGCCTCGGTTAAACTAGTGGTAAACGTTACGAAACCAAGTTTTATATTGTACGTGTCACTCTCTTATATGAATTTGGAGTGCTATTAGGTTGATTTGGGATATTGTACTGAATTCTCCTCCTGATGAAATTTGAAGCAGAGGGGTAAATGGACAAGTTTAATTATGTAATGTAGCTAGCTATTTTGTTCTGTATTTTCATTTAGTTAACTTTTGAAATCAGCACAAGCAAATATTTTGGTTTTGGTCATAATGGGACATACATGAGAATAAGATATTAATTTGAGTAGAATTATACTTTTCAAATGTTTTGGTTTTGCCCAAAGTATAAAAATAAACAACACAAGCAAAGCATAAAAAAAACTGGAAGAGTTTGACTTTATATTGAGGTCAAGACTCAAGACTATGATGATAACATTGAATTGTAGAGGAGAAAACATGATATCCCAATTAGTCAAAGCTCAAGATGTAAAGTAGTGGCAAACTTTTAAAAATAAAAGGCTCCAAGTTTTTATGAGCCGGAAGTTGACTAGTTGAGGCTGACAGAGGTGACTCGTCATCCCCAAAAGTTGAACAGGAAAGGAAGGAGATTTGCCTGGAATTGAATGAGTTTGAGCTTGTTGGTTTGTTTGTGTGTACTGGATAGGACTGGCTATGTATAATGTATCAAGTTATATCTAAAATTGTCGTATTCAAAGTCACAACACGTGCGTATATAAAGTCGAAGCAGTATCCGTATACATACTGTATATACAGTATACTGATGATGGGCGCTGGCAAGTTGTAGCTTGTGGAGGCAAATGCAAACCCCAAGTCTTACTTGCCTTCCATTCGCTAAACTAAATAAACGGAACTTCCCAAAATTGACGCCCAATTATTTTGAGAAAATAAGGTGGAAGCTCAGCACAAGTGGCACAAGCTCTCTATAACTCAGCAAATTAAACTAATTGCTAAAAGGATCTCCCTCCCAGGTCCCAGCCCAGCAAGCAATAACATTTATATATAAATTTATTTGTAAATTGTAATATTATTATCTTTTGATATAGAGAAGAGAGCCACCCATCTCCCATATATAATGTGAAACCTCAACCAGGCATGCAAAAAAGCCAAAGTGAAAGAATAAATAATGACAAAAAAAAAAAGAGTCTTGCTTGACCAAGCGCCAACTGCGCCGGCGTTGCGTGGGGCAGCCGACAAATGCGCCCGAGAGGACAACCAAAAACTCAAAGCTTGGAAAAGCCTACAAACATCTAACGACTCTTCTCTCTCTCTCTCTCTCTCTCTCTCTCTCTCTCTCTCTCAACCATAGCTAGCCTAGCAACAACCACTTTGCAATTCAACATGGATCACCCCCATCCATCTCTTTATCCCAATTATATTCCCCGCTGATGATATCTATGTCAATATTGTCAAGTCAACGGTCAGAATAGTTGGCTTGCCTTAATCTCATCTCTCTCCATTTGCTTTCTATATATCTCATCTCTACCTCCCTCTAATCAAATGTTATATCCCATCTCTCTCTCCCTCTCTCTCTCTCTGATAAGCAATAGGTTCTAATATATACAGTGACCCTTTCGACATCGTAATTAGTTCTTAATTAACTGATTGGTTTCCTTTTTTAGGTAATTATTAAGACTAGTTAGCTGAGGCAACTGATTCACAATGAACCCTGCAAAGCTCCAGCTGGATGAGGATCGTCAACATTCAGTTAGGAAAGATCAGATGATGATGATGAATGGCAACCGCCCCTCACCATTGAAGATCAACAAGGCTTCCTATCTCATTCAAAAACCTCCCAACAATAATAATTCCTCTTCCCGCATGGCCAATCAACAACATCCCCATGAACACCAACAACACCACCAGCAACAGCGGCAGCCGGTGATCATTTACACCCAATCTCCCAAGATCATCCACACACAGGCACGTGATTTCATGGCTTTGGTCCAAAAGCTCACCGGCCTCGACCAAACCCAACAACCTGAATCTACTACTACTACTGATGATCATGTTCATGTAAAGGTGGACCCTTCCTCGTTGTCGCAGGGGCGAAGAAATCAAGATGACCAGATCATCGACATTAACAACATGAATAGTACTGCAAGTAAGTCTATAATTAGCAGCTGCAGCCATGATGACAATGATCAGTCGTCCTCGGGTCTCACGGATGAGAATTGTGATAATAATAATAACAAGAATGTTGATGTTGTTCATCATCAAGGAAACAGAGGCAGCTCATTGTCGTCTTGTGGATATTATCCTCCCAATGCCATGTTCAGCCACCCAAGCCAGCCCTATTTTGCAGACATCCCTCTGTTCACGCCAACTTCGACTGATTTCTTCTGCTCCCCTCGGCCTCTTTACAGATTCTCAGATTCGTCGTCGCATGCGTCTCCCAATGTTAACGTGGGTGGTTCCATTTCTCCTTCCATGTTCAAGTTCATCAAGGGACTCACAGAGTATTGACATCATTCATTCATTCATAAGCAGCAGCAGCAGCAAACTTAGATTTATTGTTTAATTGATTCGTTAATTATCTGTTTATTTTTTGGATTTTATGTCCATTGTCCATAGCTGAAATAATAATTGATTCGTTGGTTCTTGTTTTCTTCATTTGTGTTTCTTAATTTAGATGCGTTCATTAGCTATGCTTATTATTGGCTTAATTAGTTTCTTCCTACTTGCAGCCTGTTTCATTTATTAATAGACCTTCTCAAGTTTTACAAGATTCTGGGTTGGGTACATACATATATATTATATATACATGTATATTTCTTCAGCACAAACTGCTCTGCACAAGGAGAGAAGGAAACTCCTCTGCAACTACCCTCTCCCCACCCACACAATTTTTAATATACAGCCTCAACTCTTGACTTGACCAATAAACAAACATATCATGAGCATTCTTCAAAAGTATTTTGGCTTAAAGATGCCACGACTAGACAGTAGCCAATTCATCAATATTCTAGGTTAGCGTCCACATGGTTTGCGATGAAATTCGGGACCGATAGATTGATTCAATATTAATACACTATTAATGTCGACCAGACCAGATGAAATAAAATTGAAACTTAATTTTACATTTCTTGCATGCTTTATGTACTCTTCAAGTTTTATGATGTAGTAGGTTTTATGCCTTCTTGTGTTTCAGTTCGTCGAATTCCTTTGTGAAGCTCACTTTGTTGTAACCGGCTTTTGCCTTTTATCTAATAAAATTTGATTCCGATCACCAAAAAAAAAAAAAAAAACCTAATGTGCAATCGGATGAGGAAGAGTTAGAATTCATATTCTCATTGAAAATGTGTATTAAATTATTTAAAATCGGGATAAGAACAATATTGATTCTTTATAAGTTGTTTACCACATTCCCATGAATCATAATTGAAACCAGTTGATTACTAAAATGTGGATGTTGTTGGATTAAAGTACATGAAAAATTGTATGAGGATTTAATGGGTAAAAAATATGGATTACTGATGGGTTAGTTGTCCGGGAATTAAAATACTATCTCCCACACAAGGGTCCAATTCCTCAAAATTAGGAGTTGAATTCCTAATTTTGTGTTAGCACCACTTTCATTTTCATTCTTTTGTGTGAAGTAAACACATGAGTAAAAGAATTATATAGTCAAGGCCTTATATATGGTCCTTATGTGAGGTCTTATATCTTAACGGTTTGTTTAAGCCATTAGATTAAATTAGTTAGCATAATCAAACGGTTAAGAGATAGGACCTCACCAAAAGACCATATATAAAACCCTCACCATAGAATATCTCCACATGAGTAATCCTTAATCGTAATCCAACCTTATTTTGATAATAGAAATCAAATAATAATAGAAGGATCCATGAAACTTTTATTTCACTGCACGGAGATGTCTACAATGGAAATAGCTTGAGTTGATAACAGGAAAGGCCCACCGGTCTCTCAGTTTGGGCCCAAATACATAGCTTCAGCCCGAATAAAAGTAGAAACCCAAATACCTTTTTTTTATTGGTCCGTGGATTTTGTCCAAAGCTACACATTCAGAGGTGCATGCATGGTGCTAGAAGAAAGTAGAAATTCAATAACGTTGCGTTTTCGTTTTGGTGAGAAAAATTGAAAATGGTCACGTAACTGGGTAACTTATGGTATACAAGTTTCATTTGATTTATGACCAAAGTAAGTAGAAGACAAAGTGTAGTTGTCTTGGTTTTAGGATAAAGTATGCTCATCGTTGCGTAACACAATATTCTTATTTATACAGTAAATTAAACTTCCAAGTTATATATCATATATGTATGTATGTATGTATGGGCCTTTGAGTTCTGATGTTTCTTCCCTGAGAATCAAATGGGTTATCTATTTCTCAACCAACCATAACATCGGCAGAAGGAAGCTGTGTGGAAAGAAAGAGCAAATATTGTGTTCTTTCTATTTATTTACTTCAATTCTCAAGCGCCAGAGTGCCAACCCATTAATATTAATTAAATGTAGAGCACGACATTATGATAATTGTATTCCTAACAACAAAATTAATTCATTTGTCCAAGAAACCATGGCATTATTGCTACCTAATTTTATAAGGGAAAACTTAACTTTCCAATTCCAACAATGCGTCCCTACCCAAATACATGCATCAATTATTTACAAAAATACACCTCTCCATTTGATGGGTGAGATTCTCTCGCCCCCTCTCTCCTCTTTCTCTGTGCTATATGTCTCCAAAGTTTTGTAATGAAGGGAAAATGAGAAAATCAATGTTTTTATTTATTTTATTTAAATTTTGATACGAGTGATAATTTAAATTATTATAAATGAATATAATTTACAGGAACATGGACTCGAACTTGAATGCGGATACAATCCTACCAATGACCTAATCCAGTTCTGCAAAATCAATGTCTTTTTAAGGACTCTGTATTGTTTGCACATAGAAGCTCTCTATTCTAAAATATGACTTATGTTCAATCAAGTAAAAATAAGGTGAATTTACAGTCAAGAAAAAAATACCATTTTATCTTTTGTTGTATGTGTGTGTATATATAACCTATCATTTTCTCATTCTATAATCACATCATTTGAGTTAAAATCATATAATATAATCCTGTCCTCCCTGACTGTACTAGTTTGCCTAAGAATTTGAATTTCGTAGAAAAATCCTAAATATTCAAACAACGGAAATGACAAATGTATTGGAACCACTTCACGCAAACAAAGAGTCAATTATTATTTATTTTTTTGCACGTGATGCATATTTTAATTTCTATTTTTTTATTTAGATAGTGCTCGCTGGCAATAACGACTTGTCTATTTTTATAATTTAACAATTTACTTAAAACAGCGAAAACACGTGGCAAACAATGACTCCGCTCTTCACCAGGAAGCTACAAAGAAGCTTGCAATATCCCATTTTATCTGTTAATTACAAGCTAAGACAACAAATCAAAAAGAAAATAAATCTTAAATATAGGGAAACAATATTGATTAAAAATAAATAATAATATTTACAAAAATAATGACCTTGCATTATTTGACCTCTGTTATTTCCCACTTTTACAATTACAAAATTACAGCAGATAAGACCTAACCGCGCTACAACACCGCGTGACGGCCCAGTCACATCCACTCACGGCTGACTCGTCAAAACGCTCGTCCGTCACAATAACGGCGTCAGCATCCCACCATGTGTCATCCATGTCAGCGTCCGTTACGTTCCGTAACGGCGACTCCGCCTTCCTCACGTCACCAACCGTCAAGGCCCCCGTGACGCCATCCTTGACGTAAAGCTTCTCGACGCCGCCCGACGCAACTCCAACGATTCTCCCGAGCTGCGGGCCCCAATCGGTGAGTATTGCCGGAAACCGGCATCCGACGCGCGTGTCCCATACACCGATTGACGCACGCCCCGAGACACTTGTGTCCGCAGATAGAAACGTGGCCGGCGATGACGTGTCCCAGAGCTTGACGACACTCTTGCCGGAGGTGAAGTCGGACCAAGAGAACCGGTGGTGGCCTCCGAAGCTTCGGCGCCGGCGGAGAGTCGAATTATGATTCTGCCCTCGGTCGTCTCCGTAATAACCAGAGCCCCTGACTAGGAAATGTTCATCCCTGGCAGTGGGAGTACCGGCGTTATCGTACGATATCTCGGAATCGGATTCTAATTCATCATCGGATAAGGAGGAGGACGACGAAATGGAACAGGTATCGTCATCATCGTCGTCGATGTCGGAGAAATCGTCGTCTTGGAGCTTCTGGGAAACAGCCTGGGAGCTTAAAACTCCTAGGCGTCGGAGTCTGGTAATAAAAATGTTTATTTTAGTGAGTATGGTGCCGAAGGAAGCTAGAATTGCGATGATGAGAGCTCCCCATTTCCAAAAGCTGCAAGCTTGAGAGACCCTTTCGATGCTGGAAATCGAAAAGGCTTGTGAGAAAAAAGATGGGTCCGGCAGCGAGGTTATGCGGGACTGAAAATCGCTTATTCTGTTCACTACTGGAATTTCCATGAGAGAGAGAGAGAGAATGAGAGGAGAATGAAGTGAGGGAGGGAGGAGGTTTGAGAAGGGTGGGGCTTTTGGGTTTTTATAAAGGCAAAGTGCAGGAAAAGATAATACAAGTGGGGAATATGCTAGAAAGTATAGAAAAAGGGGTTTAGTTGCGAAGACTGATGTGGAAGATAACGACTGGGTCTGTATAGCAGCAGCGATATTCGCTCCACGTCAGAAAAGCGTAGCGGGACCTCGTGGGAAGTTTAAACATAAGGTTTCAAATAAGATTGGAATTGAAATGGCTGACTCACTGGTGCAGGCGAGCCCCAGGACAATGTGATCCATTATTTTACTTTCAGTCCCGGTCCAAAATTTGTGGTGGTCAGAGAATTGACGGTTCCACCATTGGGATCTTCACACGCGACAAGACTTTATTAGAATTTTGTATTTTTCTAGTCTTCTGAGTAGTTAGAACATCTATAGTGGGAATGTGTATTCTTGAGAGTGTAAAATCATTTTTACATCCTCACCGGCCAAGATGGCGAAATGTCCATAAATTGGCGGTCCAGTTTTATAAGAAATCGGTGGCACTTTCTCTGTACAATGTCAATTCTCAAGTGTGTTTCGCATGGTGTGCACTGGTCGCACTGCATCTCCGTCCAAACAAAACCATTAGGTATTATATAATTTTCCCTTTTTGATGAGGCGGCACCG
Source organism: Prunus salicina (assembly GCA_020226455.1). Taxonomy (NCBI): domain Eukaryota; kingdom Viridiplantae; phylum Streptophyta; class Magnoliopsida; order Rosales; family Rosaceae; genus Prunus; species Prunus salicina. Next base: position 37,260,041 of record CM035341.1, read on the forward strand.
GCATAGTAGCTAGTGTCTGCCTGCACACAAGTCCAATCAAATACTTGTTTGTTGCAATGTAAGTGGTATTGTTGTTCAAATCCATTAACATAATAAAGAAGGTAGTATTATTTAGGTTGAGGCTTTAATATCAAGATTAATCATAATGGCTTTGATTTGAGGTCCAACTAATTAATCTGCACGAGATAGAGAGACATGGTTGAGAATTTTCAAACTTTTGCCATTAAGGTGATCAAGATAGAGAGACATGGTTTGATGTAGAACCCTATCCCTTCTCTTCCAAAAAAATATCTTAGAGTCGTTTTCACTTTGAGAGGGGAGGGAGCCACTGTTCTTCCTCCTATCTCCCTTCTCCCCTCTTCTCTTCCTCCCTCTCTTTTCCCCTCATTTTCATAGACAAAAAGTTTTCCATATTTGTCTTCGTTTTGTTGTAATTTTCCTCCAACCATCACAGATGATTGTGCCCCGATGTCAAATCTTCACTTGCCTTTTGGCTTCGGATCTCCACCACCATCCTTTTTGCCGGTTCTTTATATTCGGATTAAGTCACAGAGACCCCTTGGATTCTCTGTGTAGTTTTTACCTCTCCTTTTGTGAGAGTTTTTCATCTCTCCATTGTGAGAGCTTTTTATCTCTTCTTTGTGAGAGCTTTTCATCTCTCCTTTGTGAGAACTTTTCATTTCTCATTTGTGAGAGTTTTATTTGTATTGTTATAACTTGGTTTTTTTAAGCTTCATATATTTTTTTATTATTCTGAGTTTTCAATCTTAGTTGGAATGCCTATGCCAAAGTTTCTTCGATCATGCATGATCATTATTGGAGGCGCACCAAATTGTCTTAGTTTTGATGTTAGACCGCTCTGTTAATGTAATGGTCCTTTGTGGCTAGTTTGTATTGGCCCTTTGTAGCTAGTGTCTTTTTTGGTTAAATTATGAATGTAATAATTGAATTTCTCAACAAAAAAAGAAAAAAAGAGAGACATGATTGAGTCTAGTTCACAATAAAGACGGTGCAGTTTAAGAGAGAGATATATATATATATATATATATATAAAACATAACTTTGGTGTTCCAACAAACTGACAGAAGCAGGTTAGGTAATATGCACCCACCTAATTTCCTATTTATGGATTACCAAAAAAATAAAAATATAAACCTAATAGTAATATATATTTTAAAAAAAAATGTGCCGTTGTGTGTGCGTGGTCCAAATTAATAATAAAATGCCTAAATTAAGCTGACTATGATATACAGTCTCCCTCTATCTGAATTGTAGAAGAATTCATAGACAAAGTTGGATTAGAAATAATAGCACGAAGATGGGTGGGCAATCAAACAGAGAACTCAGAAAACCGGCTGAATCAAACCGATCAAGCTGGTTTGGTTCAGTTTTTTTAATTTATATTTGTTTATTTAATTCCAAACTAAACCAGTTGATTTGGTCTAGATTATGGTTTGATGTTTTAAGATTGACCTGTTTACCCGAACCAAATCAAGCCGCAAATTCTGGTTAATTGGACTGGTCGGTTTCATCAGTTATGGTTCAATATAAGGTTTCAAAAATAAACAACCCAAGGCCTCCGATTTGGTGTCCCAATTGAACCCAAAACCAAATCAAACCAGACCAAACCCACACCATTGTAATTTATCAGGTGAGTCAATGGCATTTTCGTACTTACCAAGCAAAAACATAGGTATAGTAGTGTATAGGCCACAAATATGTATCACGGTCAATATGCTACTATATAGCTGGCAGTCTTCGTGTGTAAACAGAAATAATCCAGTCTCAAAGATTATTAATGGGGACCTTGACCCATGGACATCATTAGCAATTTAGCATGGCTTAATATAAGAAATAGGAAGTAACAGTTGATGAAAGACGTAAACAAACATGTAACGTGATATGCATTGCTATAATTAATTAATTAATTAGATTTTTTATGCCAAACTTTTACGCGTATAGCGGGAAGAAACGAACCCAAATGTCCATTGCCCTCTATTGAATATTGAATGACTGAGGATATTATTGACTTTGACATTAGATTATGCAAAGACTTATGATTTTGAACAGAGCAGGTCAACCCGAAAGCAAAGCCATCATCGCCATCCTATTCCTTTTCTTTTCCTAGCAGGACTAGAGAAAAGTAATTACCAGAAAAGAAGTGCTTATTAATTAAGTCATTTAACTCTAACGGACCGTATGCACAAGGCCCACACTCTATTCAAAGGTTAACTTTACCAGGCCTATCTAAGTTTTTGGGCCTCGTCCCATCTAAGATTTGGACCTATTATATTTACACAGAAAGGTGCTTTGCCTTGCCGTGGGATATTGTTAGCCTATAGCAAATCAATCGTGTAAATCTGTTTTTAAGAAGAATAAGTAATTTAAAGGATCTCCCATGAAAGTAACATGTATGACCTTCCGCTATCGCATTACCTTGTACGTACATAAGAAATTATAAAACTATTAAACATTTAAAGGTATTATATCATATTATCATAGGTTTTTGGTAGCGTATATTGCGAGAGTGGCTGTCCATCCAGCATGCATAGGGGACTAGAGATTAAAATTAGTAAATTACATTTTACGTCTTTTAATACATAGCCTATCTGCTGCATCATTGTAATGTCAATATTGTGAAAGACCCAGCTAAAGCAAAGGTTATTGCCTATTGTTTTTGTGGGAGGAAAAGATTTTTAGTTTCTAAAGAATATTCCACAAATAAAGATATCAAAATAAGGAAAAAAAAACTTTCCTATCCCGGTTTTTTTGTCATCTTCTTCCTATCTCTCTCCTCATGTCACTTATTAAATAATGAGAGATATAAGAAGAATGGACAATGAAACAGAAGATGTAATAGGTGGATAAATCATGAATTTAGCATTGCTTGTGAGTAATAAATTACAGAACATATTCCCTCAAAACAAGACCGAAAAAAAAAAAACACACGGAATCAATCCATACCATGATATTCTGTTGGCTTGGCTTTGAAGAGCACCTACCGTTACGTACAGTCCGACCACCACCACCACAAGTTCTCCATGTTTCAAATCCCATTCTTTTTTAAAGTTGCTTTCCATTTCAAGCACGTTACCATGAATGAATACATATATGAAATCCTTGATTTACTGTTTAAATGGCCAAGAAACGCCCTCATTAATTAACCTTTTGTTATATATATATATATATGTGTGTGTGTGTGTGTGTGTCGGTCATTTAGTCCAATGGTGTTTGTGTGTGAACACACAGTTTCATCAGAGGCTCAGAGCCACCATTTCATTTCGTTCACAGTAAACTCTTCACACAGGAAATAAATAAACAATCTATCGCGGTCGTAACTCAATGACATCCAAATATGATTCAATCCAAAATTCGGATATCCATCCATCCTAGCTCAAAAGAAAAAGAAAAAGTTCAAAAAAAGAAAAAGGCCCTACAGTCAATTTTAGATTTTTTTCCAATTTAAGTCCCCACTCTCGTATCTGAGTGGTAACTATAAAAGCAGAGAAAGGCCATCATATATGATGAGCTGCATCTTTTCAGTGGTCTTGGGAGCAAAGGAAGCAATGGGGTGTGGCAGAATCCAGATAATTACTTTGTGTTCACTGCTGCTTCTTTTTCCTGTCATCCATGGTTGGGGAACTGTTGGCCATCTCACAGTTTGCAGAATTGCTCAGGTTCTTCTTACTTATTCATCATCATCTCTCTTCATTCTTTGTGTGGCTTAGATTAAATGATTTGTGCAATTTTGGATAAATTCCTTTGTGCTTGTGATGTGATGATGTGATAACAGTCTAGGTTGAGCAAAGCAGCAGCAGATGCAGTGAAGCAGCTGCTTCCTGCCTATGCAGAAAATGACTTGGGCAGTCTGTGCATATGGCCAGATCATGTCAAATTTATTTATCACTGGTCCTCTGCCCTTCACTACATTAATACTCCTGACAACCTTTGTAATTACCAATACAATAGTAAGTCTTTTACAATTTTTTAAACATTCGATTTCAATTTTCACATTAGTGCATTGTTTCCTTCTAATAACTGATCATGTAATTTCTGAGCGATTTAATAGTATACAAATTCCTCATGGTCATAAAATCTCCAGGGGACTGCAAAGATGAAAATGGAGAGAAGGGGCGCTGCGTTGCAGGGGCTATTAACAATTATACCTCACAGCTTCTCAGTTACAATAGCCATTCTTCTCAGCCTAAATGTATTTCTATGAAGATCCTAATCCTAACTTTTATGTGATCTAATTAGCAATTTGGCTGACCAAGTTCTTTTTTATTTTTTTTATTTTTTTAAAAACTCTGTTCTTTCTGCAATGAATCAGATAATCTCACGCAAGCGCTTCTGTTTCTTTCCCATTTCATTGGAGACATCCATCAGGTATGTCACGCACAGTCTCTTTTCTCAGGCATGCATGATTTGATCCTTTCATTAGTTTTTGACCTTAACATTTGTTACACAGCCTCTGCATGTAGGTTTTACTTCAGACAAGGGAGGCAATACAATTGATGTTCACTGGTACACAAGGAAGCAAAATCTTCACCATGTGAGTATAATTGCCAACTCCATCCTAGTTTCAGGCTTTGCACAAGCTACTTTTAGTTAAACCATTTTAAACGTATACTGCGTTCAGATTTGGGATGACAACATAGTCGAGACAGCAGAAGAGAGATTCTATGACTCCAATGTGGAAGAACTGGTTGATGCAATGAAACAAAATATTACGGTATTTGCATCCATTCTGTGCCAACTATAATAGACTTGGTCTTGGCAATATCTTCTAAGACTCATACATCTGTTTTTTTTTTCTCGTGTTCTTTTTGGCTTTACATTTCTTTACAACAGACTGAATGGGCAGATGAAGTTAAGGGTTGGGAGGCCTGCAGCTTGAATAAGACAGCATGCCCAGACGTGTATGTATCACAACCCCATAAGAAACAAATTCATAAGCCCTGCTGCAGCTTAACAATTTCCTCTACTTTGAACTTGATCATTCATTGTATCATAACCCCATAAGAAACAAATCTGGGTACTTATTTTGCAGATATGCATCTGAAGGCATCAAAGCGGCCTGTGATTGGGCATACAAGGGTGCAGAAGAAGGTTCAGTGCTAGAAGGTAAGGAGAGAATGTTTTGAATTCAACGCTAGTTTATGTTTGTTTGTTCCTCAGAACGAAAAATGATTAAAAACATTGTCTGCAGATGACTATTTCCTCTCCCGGCTGCCAATAGTCAATTGGCGGTTGGCTCAAGGTGGAGTCCGACTAGCAGCCACCCTCAACCGTATCTTCGGGTGACAGAACAGTTGTTCTGCTTCAAGTTGATTAGATTTCAAGAAGCATGCCTCCAAATTTAAAACCAGTGTAGTAAATTATGTATTGTCCGTGAAACTTTGGAGCAACTGATGAAAATATATCACTAGTTTCAAAGTCTAGTAATCTCTTTGTTTCTAGAAGTTTCAAGCATGTGAACACACATAGTAAATCTGTTATAAAAAATATAGTTTAAGCCAAATACAAAAATTCTATATATTATAAATAACATATAAAGAAATTGGGAAATTATTAAGGTGCATGAAACTGAAGAAAAAATTGATAGGTAAGTAAAAGCAAAATAAATTATAAGTAAGAAGGTGAGTTTGGTACGGTGAAGCACGTCAAATATGTCGTCCTAAAACCTTTGTAGCCTCCCTACGTGCAGGTACTGACGGTCTAGAAGACTCTAAGATACGACTTTAATACACAAGCTCAAGATCTGTTATGAGCATGTTTATAGACGGATATGTTTCCAAGTTACATAACCATTGCCCAAAAATACTAATCGAAAGTAGAGAATATAAAAGTAGAAAATGAGAGAATCAGATGGTGGTGGTGATTGTGGTTGTTCAAATGTGAATGAGGAGTGGCCTTTTATAGGCATCCAATAACATGTAACCGTCACCACATTAAACTATAAAATTAAGGCATTCAATATAGAAATAAAACCTAAAAATTAAATATTTATAACCTCTATAATAAATAAAATAAAACATCCAAAATAATGAAATAAGGTTTTCAAAATTTTAACATGACAAAAAAAACAGTGAAAATATATATTTATATATACTTCTGCAGTAAGGGTCAGTTTGACATTGATGTGCTGTGAAAATAATCGTTGTTAGATTTGCTGTGAGAGAAAGCAGTTTGGCGTTGGGTAAACTTTTTGTTAAAAATGTTGTTAGTATTAATTCCCTCATAATCAGAAAATGATTCCCGCATAATCATTAAACCTAGCGTATCTTCGAAATTGATTCCCGCATAAACAGAAAATGAAAGTACCTCATTAACTGCTTTCCCTTATAATTTTCTCTCACGGCAATTTTCAACAATAAGTGATTTTCTCATAGTTTACCAAACGGGCTGGGCTTTCCAAAAATTTTTCACTTATCACCCCAAATAAGCAATGCCAAACGGGCACTAAGACTATATAACTGAATTAAGCTCTAGCCAAGCTTAACAATATTAACACAAAAATGCAATTAAGTTTTATAACCATGTTAATGGCGATAATCACCCAACATTATTAACAACTTTATTGCCAAAATAAATATAGGAATTAAAAACAAGAGTGTGGCCATTAGGCAAAATCTGGACAATTAATTTCAATAAAGACAAATGAAATTTATATTTGTATTTTGAAAACTATACCCATATGCACAAAATAGAAGGGAATAGTCAAATTTGATTTCTCCATAAATGTATAAGTTCTAATTCTCAATAAATTGAAGTTGGTTTCAAAACAAGTAATCATAGAAAACTCAGCAAATTAAAGTTTGACAAGATTGGGCATTCACACTAATATAAAGAAATTCCATAGAGAAAAGAAAAGGTATAATTGTATGCAATAAAGAAAAAGCATTCTCATGAATTGACATTTCTAGATTAAATAAAACAATAAACAGACGTAAAGAACAAAAAGACCATGTAGATAAGATCATGAAATAGATTTCCATTTTCCATTTCCATTTCAGGTTATTTATCTATTTAAAATTTGCCAAAACTAAATAAGTGGAAAATTATAAGTTTTTGTATTGTCTTATTTCACAAAATTCAAACAAAGTTAATTTCTTGGAATCACATACATTTATAGCAACGCTCACACTTGCATAAGATAAAATATTAATTGGTAGCACTTATCTCTTGGTATATGATATTGGACCCATGATATATCGATTTCATCATAACTCCCGCTTGAAAATCAGGTAAATCTCTATTCCCATAAATAAGATAAATTTTGAACACAATTGTTACTGCAATATATATGTATAGTTATAAAAAAATACTCGAAAGACACCACACATAACGTAATTTTATCCATTTTCCAAAACCAAAGATAATTGATATCCAAAATCAACAATAATATGATTAGAACATTAATATATTAACGCTACTGAAATAAAGTCAACAATTAACATATTAATAAAATAAGTTGTAGTCTACGCTTCGAAGAAAAAAACAATTAGTGATTCCAAATGAATAGCCAGTGTAAAGATTCAACACAAATTAATTAAAGCTTTATTTATTTATTTATTTACTTTTTAAATTTGTTTCGAAACAGAAATATAATAATAAAATTTTAAATTTCATCGAAGTAAACTCTCAATTACAGATATACAAGTGTGTAAAGAAAAACGTACACAACTGCAAACAAATTCAAATATGTAACTAAATTTATACAGAGGAATAATGTCAGAATGTTAACACTTAATAAAAATTTAGTGGAATAATATCAGAATTAAAAGGGTCACAATTTCAATGAATTAGTTTGAAATATATATGATCTTTATGATACAAGCCGGCTAAATGCGACTGTTTTTTTATATTTTTAATCAAGGGTTATAAAATATGGTGTACTTGATTAGCTTTTGAATACTAACATTATTGAAATTTAATCTAAAACAATTTTGCAGACACACCAAATATCTAGCTTTAAATTGATTTTGTAATTAATTGGTTGATTTTCTTTGAGTAATTAAAGTTTTATTCTCTTCCAAAACATTGAGCTATAATAATAATAATACCACATAAATTAGTCTGTAGATTTTTTCTTTTCAAACACTAGCAGTAATTGCCCAAACGCTAGCAACAAATTATAAAAATATAAATGTACCAACAATATTTAAAGCAATTGAAATTGTAAACAACATGAAAGCTTTAAACTACATCTACCCAAAATAAATAGTAATTTTTATTTTGAAAATCCAATACAAGTACAAAAGCTTCAATCAAAGAGTTAAAAGGTATTAAAGCAATAGCAATCTGGAAGAAAACAACTTTAACTTACAAAGGTTTAATAGACATATGAAAACAACTTTAACTTACAAAGGTTTAATAGACATATGGTTTCACATTTATAATCAAAGTTATGCCATGATAAAGACGCAACCTAACAAATATGATTTATTTGAAATACATGTAAGATAATACTTTGTTTACTACAATTTGAACCAAGTGGCAAGTGGTATTCTCATCAATCAAGTATTCAATTGAGACTTCAACAACAGTTCAACAACAGTACAAAAAGAAAGTAGTTTTAATCTACAGAGGCTTTAGATGGTTATAAATAATATAATTTTCCTTTTTTCATAAAGCCAAATACAAAAATCTTTATATTATAAATAACATATAAAGAAATTGGAAAGTTATTAAGGTACAATGAAACTGAAGAAAAATGATAGGTAAGCAAAAGTAAAATAAATTATAAGTAAGAAGGTGAACTTGGTACGATGAAGCACGTCAAAGACATTGTCCTAAAGCCTTTGTAGCCTCCGTACGTACATGTACTGATGATCTACAAGACTCTAAGATATGACCCTAATATACAAGCTTAAAATCCACTATGAGCATATTCATAGATGGATATGTTTCCAAGTCACATAACCATTGCCTAAAAATACTTAGAAAGTAGAGAATATATATATATATAAAGCAAAAGGTAGAGAATGGTGAAACATTCAAAATACCATAAAATGTCCTTAACTAATGCAAATATTAAAAATTGAAATTATTAATTAAATGAGGATAATATAGTAAATTCACACTTTTTCATATTTGAAAAAAAAAAAAAAAAAAAAACCTCTCGCAGTCGCGGAAGCGCATGCGGAAAGGTTAGTATATATAAAAGTAGAAAAAGAGAGAATCAAATTATGGTGGTGATTATGGTATGTGATATTTGATGGTATTGTAGTTGTTCAAATGTGAAGGAGTGACACTTTATAGGCATCCAATAACATGTAACATTCACCACATTAAACTATAAAATTAAGTCATTCAATATAGAAATAAAACCTAAAAATTAAATATTTATAACCTTTACAATAAATAAAATAAAACAGCCAAAATAATTAAATAAATCAAAACGGTTAATTTTTTAAAACTTTTTAAAAATTCCAACAAAATCTAATAGCAAGTGGCTTGAATATGCTGGTTCACCGGATACCAGAATCATCCATATCTAAACACAATTAATATGTCACAGTACGTTCTTCTTAATTATGCAATATTATTTACGTCCCGAAATCTGGATCATGTCAAGCAACTTGAACTTGTGCTTTCTTCACAACCAGAACGGGGCACTTGGCATTTTGAACGCAGTAGTTGCTGACACTGCCAAGTATGGCTCTGAGTCACCACATTAAAAATCATCAGAAGACCACTCTAACTAAACAAAAACAAAAGAACAAGGACATGCCCATACACACACAAACAGAAAAGAATGAAGCTAACCTTTTGATTGCTCCATGTCCACGCTCCCCTAGAATAAGCAAATTGATGTTGTGTTTTTCAACAGCATCACATATGGCTGTTTTAGGATCTCCAATCTCTGTAACTAACTTTGCCTCTACCTATGAAAAAGAAAATTACAAAACTAATATATTCATAAGGTTATTATGAGTTTGAAGTATATGAGGTTATAAGTTCGAATCTCGCTCACAACAAGTCACAAACATCAGAAATACTTATGAAACAGAAGGTCTACCTACCATAAGCATTCATTTTCATATCAGCTAATTAGAACGGGATTGCTACGTAATCAAGACAAATTAGCAGTTAAATACAGAGGATTTTCTTGTAAATCATTACACTAATTTCAAGAATTAACAAAGTTTTTGTCACTATAGATTAAGCGAATCTACTTTTTCTGTCTACATCTTTTCCTATATACATTTGTATTTTGTCTGTTTATTAAACCTAAATGAGTAACACGTGGGAGTTTGGTTTGTCACTGTCAGTCAGGGAACCAAGATGGGCTAAATTGTCGTATAATAAAAATACTAAGAATTTAAGGCTTAACTATTAAATTACCCCCTCAGATAATCCTATATATATATTATATTATAAAAAAATTAACCTCTTGGCACATACTCACGCACGTACCAATTGATTTTATTTTTTATTTTTTATTTTATTTTAAAAATTAAAAAAAGATAACATGAGTAATTATGTTTTATAAAAATATGACTTATTATCTGATTTTGTTTTTAATTTTAATTTTTTTATATATGAAAAATGTGAATATACCATATTATCCTCATTTAATTAATAATCTCAATTTTTAATATTTGAATTAACCAAGGGCATTTTCTGGTATTTTGAATGCTTCATCATTCTCTGCATTTTGCTTTATATATATAGATTAAGGATATTAACTTTTTTTCCTTGCTAATTTTTCCTCTGCCATCTAAATCCGCAACATTTCATTCTTGCCATTAAATATATGAGGGCAAAATGATCATTTTGTATGTTAAAAATAAAATAAAAAATTTAAAAACACACTTCAAAAAAAATTTAAATAATTCTCTCTCTCTCTCTCTCTCTCGGTGGGTTGCGGGCTGGATTTTGTGGGTAGAGGTGGGTCTGTTGCCGCCCCTTGGGGGGAGGGGAGGGATGGGTCTGGGTTTGGGGGTGGATCTCGAAGGGCAAGGGCTGGGGGATGGGATGGGTCTATGTCTGGGGGATGGGATTGGTCTATGTCTAGGGGATCAAGGGCTGGGGGATGGGTTCCGGCTGGGGGTGGGGGTGGGGGTGGGGGTGGGGGTGGATGGGGATGGGGTGGTTGTATGTAGAGAGAGAGAGAGAAAGAGAGAGGGAGTAAACGCGGGGAAGGGGGTGGCTTGAGGTTGGTGGGGTTGCTGGAGGAGCGAGCATCGAGAGAGAGAGAGAGAGAAAGAGCAGGGGGGAGGGGGGTTGGCGATAGGTTTGGTTCAATGGATTTTTTTTCTCCTTTTTTTCTTCATTTTTTTGGGATCAATTTTCCTCTTTTTCTTCAATTTTTTCATATAAAAAATAATTTTTTTTAAATAATTTAATAGAAAATTGGATGAAATGTTGAGATTTAGAATCAAGAGGTTTGGCCTTACCCCATGACTAGCACATATCTGTTTAGCTTTCTCCAATAGAGCCACCGCAAACTTCCTATGATTCTCCTGGGCAGATTCAACATAACCCGGAGCTGATTTCACAACAAGAACAATTTTTGAGAAACACCCTTGTGCTCAATAAACAAATGAAAAGTAGGCTACTAGGCACCAAAAAATAAAATTTAAAAAAAGAAAAAAAAGAAATATATGAAGTTGGTATTTGTTTCTCTTATGTAACATCAACAACAGTGAGAGAAATTGAAGAACTTAACTGGATGAAATAGGGTAATACATGCGAGCAACGCCGAGAGGCGCAGCAAATGTGATATTTCCGGTGGCAGGAGGCTGAGCCACGAAGATGATCAAGGGAGACTTGATTATGGAGTCTTTGAGGTTATCAAGAACCCACATGAGAGCATAGTGACTGCAATCGCTTTCATCAATGGCCACCATCACCTTCTTGTCAGTGCCAGTTCCGTTTTCCAATGCCTCAGCCATTGTCTTGGGTTTTACAAACAAGGCAGTAATTTGTATGTGGTTGGAAAAAGCAGAGAGTGCTCTCTCTATTTATCAGATATTTTGGGGTTTATGGGCTCAACAGAAGCTCTCTCTCCTGTTTTATCAAAATGGTAGTTGAAGAAAACAGGGGCGGGCTTTCATAGGTCGTAACTGCCAGTCAAACATTAAGTCTCCACATGAAAGGAACTGGATAAGTTCGCTTTCTTCTTTTTATTGCTCATCTTCTTTGTGTCGGTGGGTTGGTTTACTTTACTCATGTAATTCAATTCCGTGACGCCTTGTGTTTATCTTATTGGGAAGTTTTCCGCGAATTTCTTTTGGGCCACTGTTATTTTCACACTCCCATCCCAGGGTTGGTTAGTATTGATTGTTTTGGTTACTTAAGATTTAGGCTACCATAATCAAAATCTAATCCATTTAGTTTTCCAGTGGGTTGGTAATCCCATCCCATCCCACCATCCCATCCTCTGTAGCAGATAATGGTCTCTCACCAAATCATGGACCTTAGTTACCAATGGTTTGAGTTGTGAAGTCAACTCATGCTGTAAATTTGTCATTCATAAGTTGATTCTGGAATGGTTCTTTCAACTGTTTATGCTCAAAATCCCAGAATCTTCCTTTTCTCTCAGATGTTTCATATCAAATACTTGGTTCTTACTTCTTAGTGGACAAAAACACGCAAGCGAGCCACTTCATTTGCATGTGGCTGGAAAAGAAGAAGAAGAAAAAAAAAAGAGTCTGTCTGATATAGGTGAAGACATTAGGATTAATTGCATCAGATAACTATGTAGGAGCTGTAAATTTGAAACCTCTAAATCATCCAAACTATAGCCACTGGATCAAATCTTAAAACTGAAGCAGAATTAACTAATTTTTGCTTTATTCAATCATAGCTTTATGTTTCGACAGGACTTTTATTTCAATCACACCAAGCAACATATGAAATGAAAAGAACAACTTCTTTTTTCCTTCCAGGATATGCAAGTTAAAGTTGATTTAATAAAAATCACTTGTACAAATAAACATTCCCCGGACCTGGATAGCAGAAGAGTTTTCATTCCTGTTTCCTCACAACAAGAACAGGACACTTAGCATTGTGAACACAGTAGTTGCTTACGCTTCCCAGCAAAGCCCTGTCCCAAGTCCCCAACCCCAACATATATGAATTAGAAGAATTCCCAAATGCAACAACAATGACTCGTATTTCAGAAAGCTGAGGCACTCAAAATTGAATGACAACAGCAAAGAACACCATTGAAAAAGTATTATACCGAAGCTGCAAGTTGTTTGATCATCATCAACAAGAAATAAGGGGTAAATGTAAATGGAAAAGCAGAGCATACCTTTTTACAGCTCCCCGGCCGTGGCTGCCCAATACAAGTAACTTGATGTTGTGTTTCTCCACTGCTTCACATATTGCCTCTTTAGGATCCCCAACCTCTGTCACTGCCTCTGCAACAATCTGCATGTACCAAGAAAGACTTCCTTGTAGCTTAATTGTGATATATGTCTAATCCATTTTAGCACCGAAAGGAAATTAAATTAAATAAAATTCAACCAGTATCTTAAGAATCAAAATAACATATTTTTATAGAATCTAGAATGAAAAATCTACTAGAGAGAGGCCCCGTTTGGTTCACGGAACCGATTTGAGGGGAAATCACTTCCCATGTCATTTCCTAAGGGATGGGAAATGGAGATTCCTTTCCCAAGTTTAGTAATCTTGGAAAAGTAATCAAGAAATACCACTTTATTTCCTTTCATATGTTTGGTTTGTGTATGAATGTAAAAAAAAGTTCGTTTAATTTTTCAATTATACCCATATAAAATCAAATAAAAAAAGAATGCATTGAATTTATTGTAATTCTAATTTGTTAATGAGGATAATATGGTCATGAAAAATGTGTATTTAATGTTGGCTCATTTTCCTAAACCTTCCCATAAGGAGGAAAACAAAACTTAAGGCCCTGTTTGGTTCATGAGAAATGAGACTTGGGGATGGGAAATCAATTGTTTTCTCATGTTTGATAAGTCCATGCACGGGAAATGGTTGCCTGGCACATGGGGAAGTAGGGGGAAAGTGAAGCCCTTTTCTCAACTTGGGTTTTGTTTTCCCTCATCATGGGAAAGTTTGGGAAAATGAGCCAACATTCAATGTATATTTTTCATGACCATTTTGTCTCCATAAACAATTTAGAATTACAATGCATTTTTTTATTTGATTTAATATGGGTATAATTGAAAAATTATACAAACTTTGTGTTCCATTCCTACTCAAAACAAACATGGGAAATAAAACAAAGTGAAATCTCTTGATTACTTTCCCGACATTACCAAACGTGAGAAAAGAATATTTCATTTCTCATCATTTGGGAAATGACAAGTGATTTTCCCTCAAATATGTTTTGTGAACCAAACGGGGCCCCACGAGTGGAGGAGGGCTTCACTTTCCCCCTTACTTTTCCATGTGCAATGCAACGATTTCTCATGCCTGGACTTACCAAACATGAGAAAGTAATTGATTTTTCATCCCCAAGCCTCCTTTGCCATGAACCAAACGAGGCCAGAAAGTAAAAAAAATAAAGAGATCTTTAGTCATATATCCATTCTTAGCATTAATAATATAAATAAACCCTACACCATTTAATTTCTATAAACAAACAAAAAAAAACTCAAAAAATGACAGCTGGCCCTATTGAATTTAATTTTAATTATTAAATTACTTTGATGTCTTATTAAGTAGGGATATTTGTTGAAATGTCACCTGAACTTATACTTTAGTTTCAATTTGTCACATGAAAAAATAATTTAAGTGAAATGTCATCTGAATTTTTCAAAATCCATGATTTGTCACCTGAGTTTAACATCATCTGATTTTCCATCTATTTTCAAGGGTATTTTAGTCTTTTCATTTTCAAGGATATTTAAAAAATGGAAAAAATTATTATTAAAAAAAATAAAGCTTAAATGTAAAAATGGATGATATTAAAGTGAGATGACAAATCATGGATTTTGAAAAATTCAGGTGACATTTCATTTAATTTTTTTTTTTAGGTGACAAATTGAAACTAAGGTATAAGTTCAGGTGACATTTCAATGAATATCCCTATTAAGTATTTTGGGTTTTTTTATGAGGTTTTGGGGTTGGGCTTGTTTTAAGAAATCAGTTGCAGTTTTGTAATTTATAAGAAGTTAAAAAGCTCTTTGTTATGGCAGTTTTGTAATTTCTATAAACAAACAAAAAAAACTTAAAAAATAACAGTTGGCCCTATTGAACTTAATTTTGATTATTAAATGTCTTATTAAGTATTTTGGGTGTTTTTTTTTTTATGAGGTTTTGAGATTGGGCTTGTTTTAAGAAATTAATGACAGTTTTGTAATTTATAAGAAGTTAGAAAGCTCTTTGTTATGTTGTAAATTGACTTTAGGTGTGTTTCTAAAGTCCATTGTATGTATTTTTATTTATTTATTTATAATTTAAACCCTATATTGGATATAATAATGAATCTCTCAAAAATAAAAAGAGTGAAGAAACTGTACCCCATGGTTGGCGCAGATGTCTTTAGCTTTGTCTAATAAAGCCAATGCGAACTTCTTGTGGTTTGCTAGGATAGATTCTATCAACTGAGGAGCTGCATAATTCATAGAGAAAGAAAATTAGAAATCGACAGACAGGTGTCTAGCGTATAATTGTAACTCAAGTTGAATAATTACTGAGAAATTATTGGATAAAAGTATTTGATTGAAGCTGAAAGAGGGAGATTAGAGGCCGTACGGGCAGCACCGAAACTGGAAGCATAAGTGTAAGCAAAATCACTGTTGGTGGGCTGCACGGTGAACAAAACAAGCTCAGAATTGCGTATGGTGTCGGCCAGGTTTTCAAGCGCCCAAGTAAGCGAGTAGTGACTAGACTCGCTCTCATCAATTGCCACCATCACCTTCTTCTTCTCCTTCTTTTCCTGCTCCATCTTCTCTCTCTCTCTCTCTCTCTCTCTCTCTCTCTATTATTTATTTTTTCTTTGTAGGCAAAGCAGAGCACGTCTTGCTGTGCATGCCTCCTTCGTGGCCATTTAAGGACGATTATCTTCTCTATGTGCCGACTCCTAAAGTCCTAACTAACAATCAAACTACAACGAGGCACACGTGTTGTCGTGCTAATCTAACCTTTTTGGTGCCGCTTGCCCCAAAACAATTAGTTCATCAATATTGCTTGATGTTCCGTGTTTGGTGGGATTTTTTGCGAAGCTCATCAAGATGCTTGAACAACCACCACATATTATGATCCTTTCTGCTCAGACAACAAGAAGTGATTAATCATAAGCCCCCGGGTTTAATCATTCAATTAAATTCGACACATTCACAGTTACCTTTCAATTAAAATCATAAGCCAATCATGAATCTTAAAAATATCTCATCTCACAGACATCCCCTACTTTTCTCTTAAATTGGAACTTGTTAAGAGGTTGCTTGTTTGCGCCCTACAGATTATGACCGGACAAGTTTGATGAATTCTATACAAGTAATTGTTTACATCTTTGACATTAATAAAAACTTTGTTAAGGTGTAATTTGTGACTGAAATCTTTTCTTCCTCCTCCATGTCCCTGGTGCAAGCGGGAAACAAGATGCATATCCAGCTGTAGTAATGGAATCTTTCCCACCAACTCCATGTTGCAGGAAAATCAGTTAGACTCCTCGTGACGAAGAAATTGAACAAATTTAGATTTCACCTCCGGTGGAATACGGACAGGGCGATAGCTTTTGTCAAGCCACACTGCTGTGGCCTTTGCTTCCAAGATAGGCTGTTCAGAGAGTATTATGAGAGAGAGGATCACTCTGCGTCAAGACAACTCCTTAATAATGAATGAAGTGCAAATTTTTAGGACTGACAAATAACAAACCTCTTGATTTGGCAGCTTGAAAATAAAGTGATCAAAGTACAAGCGGGCGGCTGAGGAACCAGAGAGCCTGATCTTTATTACAAACTTGTCTCCACTCTAATTGCGCAGACCATGTTAACAGAAACAAGGATGGTTTTCACAATCAGTGGTACAAGCATGCATACTGGAGTAGAATAAGATTTTTTATTTTTTATTTTTAACATTCTGATTTGTGTCTCGCATACGCTGAATGAAAAAATGTTTGAAACTTAAGAGATCCAAATGTAAATATTGAGACATACTCGGAGTGGCGCAAGGAATTTGAGTGACAATTCTGACAATGCTGATGCGTCACCAGTGCGGGCAACTGCATCAGCACTGATACCAACCCTTTCCAGAAGTTCATGACGACCTGATCAAAATATTGAAGCAACAACATCTCAGTTAGTTTGGTGGAGTTGTAAAGATTGAAAAAGATGCGATCTTTTTAACTCTAACTCATTGCAGGTTTCATGTATAATAACACCATGGATTCATTTCCCATGAGAAATTCCTATCACCTCTGCAGTAACATGATCTTTCGAAGCAGGAATTGATTGGAAGAAGCCCAAGTAACATCATTTATGAATAGATGATGTATGAAAAGGAAGAAAATGTTCAAACATCATTTATGAAGGATTACTGAACAAAAAATTCCAATCTAAATGCAGTATCAATATAACTATTGAAATAATGTAATCAAAGTGAGTGATTAAGCATTCCATCAAATTTGTAAAAAAATTGGGCATCCTTTTTACAACACCCTGATGCAGGCAACACCAGATGGAAATGTAAGCATGAACTTAAAGCCACAGTCGCACATAGGTTGGGTTGGGTGCGACATTTAAATCTAGTCATGAAATAAAATTTTGGATGAGCCAATACATTTGAGGACCTTAGAATTTAGTACAATCGAAGCCTACTAGTAAGCTTGCATCATAAACTGTGTTGAAATTCAAGGCCTTTCAGATTGTACAAATGTTTAACTATATATAATTCAGACAAGAATAAAAGCAGCAGTCTTACCATGCTGGCAGTAACTTGCATAAACAGCATTGTTAACGACGCCATATTGATCAAGTTCATAATCGCGGACTTTGAGCTCAACATCAAGAAACTCACTCATTCTGCAAGGTGCAAAAAGGAGAAGGCTTTACTTTACATATTAAAATTCCTTCAGACACCGGAACCCAACACCTAAAAATCGCTTCTAAGAAGGAAAAAAAAACGACAAATTTAGGTTACGTTATACAATTTTGATCTGACAACTATCAACAAAACCATGAATTTTCATATAACAATTGCAATGGGGATTATAACGATTCATGAAAAGGACCAAAATTGACCAAGAAATTGAATGTAGTAAGCAAGCAAGTACCCTTTTCCACCTTTGAAATCGATTGCGAGGGCGGTACAGCTCCTAACGGTGGGGAGTGATCGGAGACGTGGCCGGGTCGTCGGAGAAGAAATTGACGGACGGTGGAGATGGAGCGACGTACGGATGACACGTGAGGATGGGAGGGTCACGTGAGTGCGGTCGGCAACTGAAAATGTCCGCAGGCTCTGCAACTGCAACAACATCTCTGCTGAGTGCTAAGAGAGTAGAGACCAGAGACCAGAGACCAGAGACGGAGGAGTCAGTCAGGGTAGTCGGGGATTTTGGGAGTTTTGGTTGGAATTAGCAGGGGCGTTAGAACCAAGGGCGAACCAGCAATTTTTCAGCGGGGGCTAGCTAAAGTTATTGACTTAAAATCTAATGATAATTTTTCTTGTAATTTATAGTTTTTGTAGAACTAAAATATATATTAAAGCATATAAATCACTGTTAGTTTATAACTTTATTAACTAATTTCTAATAAGCTTTAATATAAAATAAATACATGTGAAATGCCCCAAAAACACAAATAGTATCAAAGGAAAATATATTCAACAACAGAATTGAAATTGTACATATTCAAATTGTGCCCTATGATCATTGACTGAATTGAAATCTTTTGTTATTGTGCATGAATCGATATTGTTAACAAATTCTTTTTCAATATAGACAATAATAGAAATTGCTATAAACATATTCTTCATATGAACTGCACTGCCCCCACTCTTTGGACTACCTAATTGAAAAGAGTGTCGTTAATATTGACCCCCCAAAAAAAAGAAAGGAAAATGTAGAAAGTTAAAGTCATGTGTGTTTACTAAAGGATTATATCTTAATTGGGCAAGCAAATTAATCTAAAATCACATTAAAATACGTTTATTTTATTTTATTTTTCAAAAAAGGCTATCTAGGCTAGAGTCCATGGTAGCCTTTAACTTGGTTCCGCCGGTGGTTAGAACCATTGTCTAAAATATTGATAATATCGATGAAATATCGAGGATATTATCGTTTTTTAGGTTACGGATATTTCGGAACATATTCATACATATATCGTATAAATATTGATAATATCGGAAAATATCGATATCGATAATTTCGCTCATATGTTAGCAATATTCTATCAAAATATCACTACAATATTGAAAATATCGATGTAATGAAAAGAAAAAAAAAACACAAAGCACACATGCAAAGAGGATTCAAACCCTTGCCATTTCACTCCTCCAACACCTTAACCACCATGTTGCTTATGTTTTTGTGATAATACGCAAATGAGAACTTTATATGGTACTAAGTCACTCATTTATCTTACCATGCAATGTATAAAGTGTAAAATATTATAGTAAATCATTATATATAAATGATTATGGTGTGTTTAATTTTCTTTCATGAATTATTACATATTTTGTACACACACAGTATTTGTCAGCTCACTATATAATCAACTTAAATCAGTTAAACCCATTATGCAATGCATTTCTTTCTGATTTTTTGTGATAAACTCATAAATAATTGACTAAATAAACATCCTCCAAAGTTTCAATAAAATTTTTCATGTTTTTCTTACATTTTCGTGATTTTTATTCAATTTTTATTGATATTGATAATATCCTGATATTTCCATAGAAGTTTCTTTATTTTTGGATTACCGATATTTCCAATACCATCGATATTTTAGACCTTGGTGAGAACCCATGCAATTCACACACATGTGACATGAGAAAAGACACAAAATTCGAAGAAGAAAAATGGAAAACAAAAACAATATGGAAGGGCCTATTGGGCCAAAATCCTTTTGGTGAAACTTGGGTTGGGTCCGTATTTGAGATTGGATCTAAATCCTAGTCTCAGTTGAACTCTTTGGTCTTTTTGAGACCAAATGCAACCAAATGGTCTTCATTTTTTAATTATTCATTATGTATAATATTTTTTGAGGTACATGTGCCTAATCAATTTGTCCCAGGGTCACTGAACCTGGCCATTGAGGCATTGAGCGTTGTAGGTGTAAAAGGTGGTATTGTCCCCCTACCCTCCAAGAAAAGGTCATACGTACCCACAATACGACCCCAACAATCTATAAGTTTAGATAATGGGCCTAGCTCTTGTTTAATATAGTGATCAAGGAGGGA
The DNA here is from genome assembly GCA_020226455.1 of Prunus salicina. NCBI lineage: Eukaryota > Viridiplantae > Streptophyta > Magnoliopsida > Rosales > Rosaceae > Prunus > Prunus salicina. The sequence goes on from CM035341.1 coordinate 37,280,387, forward strand.
CCCATGGCTATGGTTCTCCCTCTCTCTCTCTCTCTCTCTGAGCAATTCCAAGTCTTATTGAGCTCAGTGTCCTTAATTATAAGCGCTAAGGAAACCCGCATAACAGATATCACTATAGTCCCTCCAACCCTTTTTTTTTTGGGTCAAATCCTCCAACCCTTATGAAGGATGCAATGTACCTGTACTCTTGATTCAATTAATTTAATATAATTATGAGAAGAGACTAATTAATACGCTCAACCTTTTGATGATCATTAATTAGTAATGGTGATACTACTGATACAAGTTACAGCAGTAGAAATACAATCCTCTGTTAATATTACTGCAGCTATAATTAATTAATTATAATACAATAATAGTATAAGAATCCTATGCAAGCAACTATGCGCAAGAAAAGAGAAGAGAGTATTTTATTATAATGGGATGAGGAGAAGATGAGAGATGGCATTGATCTTGTGTTTGATTGTGGCTATAGCCTATAGGATAGGAGCATGGGATGTGAATATTGAAGTCTCTCATCAACTCAAATAGGCCATGTTGAGTTGTTGTTGTAATTAGAAAGCCCTCCTCCATACCCTTCTGATCTTACCATCTCTTCTTGTACCTCCCCATATGCATTATTTGTCCCCTGCAACATCATTAGCCATTCCACATTGCTCGCCTTTATCAGTTTCAACTTCAACATACCCATTCGTTCATTCATCACACAGTATATTTATATCATAATTATAAGACAACATATGAAGACAACATAATCATTATCTAATTACTTTTAAAGATGAAAAGCAAAACAGTGAAAATTCATACCTGTTGCTGCATTGTGTCCAGAGCATCCACACCTGGTGAATTGAAATCGTAATACACGCTTGCTGCAGAAAGCTTCATAGAGAGGAACTTGGAAACAGCAAAACAAATATATCATTGGACATGAATCATGATAATTCTTATTTATGAGAAATCTCAATCATATATCATATGGTTATATATATATATATATATATATATATAAAGGCTCACCTCAATTTGATTCTGCAGTGACTGAACGTAACTGATAACCACATCCAGCATTACTGCCATTCCCATAGTCTGCAAATTAAATTAACCACACAAAAACAATATAATGATTGATTGCTCTTAAAACAATAATTCATCACTTTGCTTTGTAGTTCAAGGCAAGAACATTATCACTTCACATACCTTGTAGCATCCCGGGACAAGATTTTGCAGGCATCTCAGCCTCTCATTTATCTTCTCTCTTCTTACCTACCATGTTGAACAATTTGCTTCAAAATTTGGATTTGAAAATTCACAAGACAAGTACTTCTAAAGCACAAACTATATCGATCAGGTAACAGGATTGTTTTCATCTGCTCGTGACCACATAGCTAGCTAGTCAAATTGAAAGAATTTAAATATATATACACAATACCCTTTCTGCCAAACTGTGGCTATCGGTAGCTTGGCCTCTCTTAGCTCTCACATGGATGACTTCTTTTAGTTTCTCCCCATCTTTGTCAATATTGTTTCTCTTTCTCTTTCTTCCTCCTAAGGGCTGCCAATATTTACCAAAAGAAAACAAATTCAGAAAATCAATCTAGCTTCCCATAAACCAGAGAGATAACAAGACAAGAGCAACCTTACCTTTCCCTTTTCGCTTTCTTGGGCAAAATCTCCAGTCAGAGATGTGGAATGAGCAACTAAGACATCGTGATTTGGATCATCAGAATGGGAAAAGCTTTGAATATTATCATGAATGAAGTTCAGAGGGAGCTGGTTAGTTTGTCGCTGATGATCGCTAAAACTCATGCCATTGGAGAGAGCCATGATTTCATGATGATTGGCGCTTAGATTCTCCAACTCACAAAGATTGTCTATGAGTTCCATGCTTCAACTTCCAGTCGTCTTCAGAGAAATTTGAGGTTTTGCATGCCTTTAGTAAACTTATCTACCTAGCCAAATGAGAGACAGATCGAGTTTATAGAAATTGAAGTACAAGAGCAGAATAATTATACGTACAGATTTTCATTTCAGTTATAAGTTGACTTTGTATCCTCTGATCTTTCTCTGTTTTTATTTTTATTTTTTTGGTTTGGAAATATCCTGATTCAGTCGATATATCGACCTGGTACGTGGGACCATGCACCAGTTTTGGGGGTGAATTATGCAAAATTTGGTATTTAATTTGGTGTGATTAATTATCTTAATTTTTTGTTTAGTTTAGTTTTTGGTTTTTGATGGGAACATGTATCTTCCTTTATGGATAATGATGATCTTACCACAAATCGCATGCATAGGCTTTCCACTTCAACACCCTTCAATCAAAGCTTGTAAAACCAAATATAAAGATTGACCTTAATTGGTGTGCTCACAATCTAAACTACCCATGAAAATGTTGACTCTAAACTTTCTAAATGTGGAGCCTTGATTTCTCTATTCCAAATGCACGTTGAAATCCCATACCGACCTATATTCACAACCCCCATCCCCCTCAAAACCACAAATTGGGCATTCTGATATGCCATGCATGCCTTGCTTGGCAAGTTGGCTTTTTTGCGCGTCTTGAAACTGTTTCTTTTTCAAAACCTAGAATATGTAGCATCTTAGAGTACAAATTAAGTACCGTTTATGTGTTGATCTTCAGCATAATAAGTCTTTGATTCTTATGCCCTTGTAGTATTATTGTGGTAGCTGCCTGCCTGATTTTGAATTAGGTTAGGATGTATTCTAGCTATGCCAAATTATAGACCCTTTAATGGTTGGAACCAGAATGTGGCTATGGTTTACAAATTTAATGGCAACTTTGCCATATAAGGTGAAATGAGATTGTCACCATCCTCATCCAAATTATTTTGAAGGTGCATCACAAATGGGCTGTTACCGACTTTAAGTACTTGTTTAGTCCTTGATTCATATAATTAAATATTTTCACAATTGCTTGTACTAAAGAAAAAAAAGCCCTCGGGTTTAATTCAAGAATGAGATAAAGGTCATCATAATGGAGCACAAATTCTTTCGGTCACCTTGTTATTGAATTCCTTGGTGGTAAAAAGTATAGGCTAGAGTTCCGGTCTAAAGAGAATGGGCTGCAAAAGAATACCTAAAGCCACTCTTACCAGGGCCCAATAACACACAGTACGTACACTACTGCAACCGCCAACAGGCTCAAATATTAGCAGAGCAGGTCCAAATATTTATAAGCTTTTTGGAATACATGAGCTGAGATGAGAGTCTAATTGAAGTGACTCAATGATGGTGGCGGTGAAGTCAAAATTGGACTTACGATGATGAATTCTGTTTTACGATCATATATTCCACACTAGTTCAGCAGATGATGAGGTCAGGGATTTTGTTCCAAAAGTGCAAAGCTACACGCCAAAACATATGATCAGCTTCAGCAGCATCATATACCACATCAAAATTCTTCATATAGCCTAGCCTTAGCCTAGTATAAACTTGTAGTTCAAGAGCCCTAAAGTATTTTTCTTCAAAATTATTGGTAAAAGGAACTTGATTTTTATTATTATCGCATCCACTCTTTTGTTTGCTATTTATTCAGGTTGTGAAAAGATATGATCAAATCAAACGGCATTATCCAGTTGTCCAATAAATTCATCAATTTATCGAATGACTATTAAGAATATAGTCTCCTTTCATTTTGAGATGATGCTTTCATTGAATTTGGACGAAACAAAAGAATTTGGAGTTAGCCTTTATTAGGTGCATGCTCTGTTTGTGCTCTGTGTGATCAGTTGTTGTCAGCCTCAACTCAACTTGGTTCCTAATTATGAGGCAACCCGGTTCCTAATTTCCTCTTGGTTAATTATGAGGCAACCGGGTTCCTAATTCTTCCTGGTTTATACATTGCACTTGGATAATGGACAAAATTAAAAGGACATTGGTGCAACTACAATGCTGGACAAAGCAAAACTAGAGCCACTAAAAACACTTGAAAACGTTGTTGGGGTGGGGATCAAAATCAACACTGTTGTTGAACAAAAATGAAGCATTCATTCTGCAGATTAACATAATCAAGCGCAAATGATTAGCACCCCACTACATAAACACGCGTGCCTCCATTCCATTGGATCATTGATGGCCATTGTCGTTTACGTTCAGTTCAAAATTTCATTCTAGCTAGCTAGCTGCACACACAACACAATAACAATAATTGCATGAAATTTTTCGTGTGGAAAAATGGAAAAAGAGATATCTGATGCTTCTGTCCTGTGAGTCTACCTATCCCATATCAGTTCACATGATGATGAGCAGGAGGAGTCTTCAAAGTTGTTTAGATGTTTCAAAAATAGGTAATCAATCTCCGTTGATACAGCCATTGACTCAAATATGGAAACCTTTATCTTCCAATAATTGATTCTCACTGCCTTTGAATCTATGCAATCCTTTAAGCAATTCCTGGTCCCCCCCCACCCGCCCCACCACCCTTGGCCACTTCCCACTTTCAAACCTTTTCCTTCTCACACTTGATTCTTCTTAGTTTAGTAATTAGTACCCTCTTTCCCTAGAATCTAACTCACTTTGGTTGGAGAGCCAGGGAAATTCTAGTTTCATAACCATAATTAGTACAAGTTTAATAATAGTAATACTAGGTATATTATTATTAACCTCTGTTCAGTTGTTAATCATTTATCCACCTCCTAAATGTATTTGGAAATTGGGTTTGCGAATTTGGCAAGGATTTTGGGAGAAACTAGAAAATAGAAAGAAACACAGTTACTTACTGTGCTTGGGTTAAGCATCGTTATATTCCAACCACTGTCAATATCTGACAAAATTTGAAGCATGCTTCAATGCCACACAACTAAGAATAACCCCCATCATTCCACATTTAGTCTTGTAGTTTTTGTAGTTTTGTGGAGTATAATATATTTTGTCTAGTCAAGCACGTTTCTTGCACAATTAGGGGATCTAGATAGACAAGGATAGAAATGGAAGGTAGCATTCCCCCTAAATAAATACCTACATTTTATTTCCAAGAACAAAGTCTCAAATGTCTTCTTTTTCTTTAGACCTTTTTCAAATCTATCCAACAGTACATAAAATTATTATTATTGTTTTATAATATATATATATATATATATAGTCCCCTTATGTTGAGGGATTCTTCAAATAATTTTATTTGAGGGACACCCTTTAGGGTTCTCTACTAATTTTTTTTCAACAATCCAAACAATCTATTTTTTAAGTCTACATTCATAAATCATCTTTGCAAAAAATTAGACAAATTGGAAATCTTTTTGACATCCAATTGTGTCATACAAAAACAATGAACATGATGCTTCAAGAAAGTATTACAATTTCAATAACTCAATTGAGTAGTCAAATTATATCAGATTCAAGTGATTTTTTGTAGAAATGATCTTTGAATAATTATCTAAAAAATAAATAGTTTGGATTAGTGAAATACAATACTGAGTGGGCCCTACAAGGGTGTCCCTTAAATAAAACACTTATGTGAATAATGTTCAAATAAATTAAAATTTTTTTCTTTTGATATAAGCGATATTGGAGGAGGAGGATTTTCTCACGCATACACTACCAAAATATTATAAGGGTTCGAACATGAGACCATTGATATGCAAGTTGAAAGACCATTTTCAACACTACACCCTTTGTTCAAACATATAAATTTCAAGTATCCTTTTTTTTTTTTAACACATAAAAGAGCCCTTTGAGTTCTGACCCAAAAAAAAAAAAGAGCGCCCTTTGAGTTGTCCAATTTCTGTCGTTATGTACACTTGGCAAAGGGATGACTCGAATATGATTTATTGTGTTGTGGCCCAACTCTAGTTAGCTGCTCTGGCTTTGCCACCTCTGCAAGGCAATAATTCGCAGCCCTATTGAACTACACAACCAACCCTATTTCAGAAAAAAAAATTCTATTTTGGTCAGTTTAGAAAGCCAAAAGCAATTGGACAAACTCTTTTTGGGTTTTTACTTTTCTAGATTTGAAGTTGTAATTATTTCAACTTTGTTGCGCTCTATAAATCTTTGGCTTTGATTGGCTTTACTTTCATTCCTCTTTCTCGAAACAACCAAGCTTGTGAAAAAAACTCCCAGTCTCTCCCCCTTATACACACGAAACATAGCAAAGCAGAGCAGAGCAGCTATGGCTGCTGTCACAAAGAGGGCATGCAATCCTAATGAAGAGGAGACTGAACTAAGACGAGGGCCATGGACTCTTGAAGAAGACACTCTGCTTATACATTACATTGCTAGTCACGGGGAAGGCCATTGGAATTCGTTAGCAAAATGTGCAGGTAAATGTCAGCCCTTCTCATCACATCACAACCTTTTGCTTATGGCCTCCATTTCATTTCTTGATTGTCATTCAACTTTTTTTCAGGATTGAAGAGGACTGGAAAAAGCTGCAGATTGAGATGGCTAAACTATTTAAAACCTGACATTAAGCGTGGCAACCTCACTCCACAAGAACAACTCATGATCCTTGAACTCCATTCCAAGTGGGGTAACAGGTCATTATCTATAATCAAGCTTAATCATTCAGTAAAGTTTATAACTATTTTGTTAAATCATAATTAACTCTGTGTTCTTATATTTTGCCAATTTCAGGTGGTCTAAAATTGCACAGCATTTGCCAGGAAGAACAGACAATGAGATAAAGAACTATTGGAGAACAAGGGTGCAAAAACAAGCACGTCAGCTCAATATCGAGTCCAACAGCAAGAGGTTCCTTGACGCGGTTCGATGTTTCTGGATGCCAGCGTTGCTTCAAAAGATGGAGCAATCTTCTTCTTCTTACTTGCCAACAACCTTGAGTTCTCAGAACTCTGCATCTCCTTCTCTGTCACCTAATTGCTCTGCTCCTTCTATTTCACTCTCAACTTCTCCACCAAGCAAGGTTTCACAAATATTTGAGCATCCCATTAATGGAAATTCCAATTCTGTCACAAGCCCAAGTATCTTTTCCTCAGATTCTTTGATTTCCCAGCTGCCTCAAACTTCAGAACGCCTAACAAGTCCAACTCATGCTTTTGACCACACCGTCTACAGCAGCAGCCCAGTTTTAAATGACTGTTACTATGTGGACACCAGCAGTGGCTATGCCTATGACATGGAGGGTCTCAACCTGGACCCTGCTTCAGCAATTTGCGATTTTGACAATCAACAGTTTGATTGCCAGATGACAGCAGGTGATTGGATGTTGGACAACATGACTGACACTTTATGGAACATGGAGGGGATGTGACAATTTAGAAAGTTAGGAAAGATGAGATGGGGGCATCATCAAGCTGGATGGTCTTTGAAATTGAGAGAATAGTAGAATAAGTAGAGATTGTTGTTGGGATTCATATTGCATTTGTCGACGACAGGGACTTATTGTCTTTGTTAATAACTTAAGTATTCATAGACAAAGCAAAGCAGGGCCTTATTGCTTATTGCTTTTGGTACACCGGATTAGACTCCGGTCCAGATATGAGTAAATAGTACATGTCGTTTGTTTGGTGTCAATTTGTATTATTTAATTACTTAACTATGTTAAACGGATTGGGCTTTTAATACTCTCCTTACTTTACTAACTAATACAACCCACAAACCTTAATTTAAATAATACACGCTCAACTTGTCTATCTTCCTCTGGCTTCATTTTTTTTTCTTCTGTTTTCTTTTGTTATTAATTTTGGTTAATGGGTTGATCCGATTGATATCAATTATTCTTGGTGAAAGAATTGTGTTTAGATCATATATGTTGGGTTAATTTTATTGAATTTTGTTGCTTGTTCGATGTAAGTCCCAATCTTTTTGAATGTATTGAATATGTTATTTGATGCATTTTTCTTTGATTTTTTTTTTTGGTGTGCTTTTAATTGCGATATGGGAGTAACTGTTGAGATTTATTTGTTCTTTATTTGAAAAATCGTAAATTGAATGCATATAAAGGCTGCACTTTACATTGACCTTGTTCTTTTGAGTGTTGGGTAATTTTGTATTTGTTTAATTTTATGATATGGGTTTATCATCTTTTCTTTTGGTGTTTGAATGATCTATGAAGCTTTTAGTTGCTCATGCACTGCTGAATTTCGATTCAAATCTAGATTTGGACTTGGTTGTCGTTATTTTTCTTCATATAACATGATATTGCCTTTTACATCAGGACTTTCGGTTTATACGGCTGTTCTTTGGTGGAAGGCATGGATATTGAAGTTGTGGGATTTGAGGCGGTCCAAGGACCAGTGGGGGCTATGACTGAAGGAGGGAATTCTGCCAAGTAAAATGGGAAATTGGATCAAGGGAATGATCCCATAAATTATCGAAGAACTTTAAAAAAAATAGTCTGATATGCATAGTCAGATTATTTATCTGGAATAATATCAAACGCCTTATAATATTATAGATAAACATTCAGTACTATTATTATTCGACATAAATATTTAGTACTCTTCGGAATATGATTTTTAAGTAACCAATAAAAGTCTGGTGGTATTCAATTAGAATTTTTAAATAATCAATACAAGTCCAGTGGTATTCAATTAGGACTTTTAAAAAATAAAAAAAGTATTGTGGTATTCAAAAAAATTATTGATTTTAATGTATTTCATTAAATGATACATTGTGTGATATAAATACCAAATCACATAACAAATCCCACCCTCATATGCCTAATTCTCATATATGTTCTCATACTCCTTTTTTTTTTTTTCCCCACTTATGGGAGTTAATGAACATTTTCCAATGGCTCTTCTTTCCTTGTAGACAAGCTTCTTTGGAGCAAAATTATATTTTCGGTACTTTTTTCAGAATCTACTACTCTTTGGGGATGAAAATATCAAAAGCACATAGTTAAGAAGTCATCATTGAACTCATGAACTGTTTCAAAATCTAAACCGATGAAACAAATAGTTGTCAAAGTGATTTTTCAAGGACAGCGGGTGTAAAGGCACAATTACTTGGGTGACACTCTAGACCACTTCACATATTCGTGATGATTTTCTATCTACATTCTTGATTCAGCTCTAACTTGCTTTCATGCCACAATCATGATATTTCCTTGTACATAGTGTAATGGTATATGCCTTCAAGTTATGTATTTATGTGAATAGAGTTCAAGCTTGTATAGAAATATAAGTAAAATTCTAAGTTAATTAAAATAATAAGTAAAATCATGTAATTGCAATATATTAAAATCATAAGTAAAGCCATATAATTACAAATCCAGCTGAAATCCATTACATTAAAATCATGTAATTACAATCTATTAAAATCTCAATTGAATACACCTCCTAAGTCTAGTGGATAATTCTTTGTTGAAGAGAAGAAGTGTAGTGTTTATGGATGGATAGAGACATTATGAATTAAGAGCACCTCCAGCGCTCCCATTTTGCCCGGGCAGGAAGGGGCCTAGGCCCAGCACATGGCTCCAGCGTGCAACAGCAAGACTGGGCAGTTGGTGGGCTCCACAAGCTTGGGCAAGCCCAAAGGCAAATCTTGCATGGTTTTGCTAACGTCATTGATGATTTCAGCAACTATAAAAAAATTGAAATAAAAAATAAATTAAAGTGAATAGTAATTGTCTTTACCCTTGCCTTTTGGGTGGAAACAAAAAAGACATTGCCTTATCTTTGCCTTGTCCTTGCCCTTCCTTTAGGGTGGAGGTACTCTAATTGTATCTTCAACAATGATTGTTCTGTTGTTAGCAACGCAGTCTGTGATTTGAAACAAAATTAAACTGCATGATTAAGATGCTGTTTGACGTTGCATTAAGTGTGCAGTCAATCCAAGAAATTGAAGTGACAACTCAAACTCAAAAGCAACAAAAGTGGAGTCACATCTTAATTGTGGATATGGATATCCGATACATACACCACCCACCTCGTTTACATTTTCTATTTTTTCTTTTTCTTCTTATTTTATGATATTGCAATGAAAATGCTGTAAAAAAAGGGGCAGGGCCCTGATCAAAAAATTAGAAGAAGAATGCTTCGAGTATGCCAAAATGAACTAGAAGGATGCAGATAAAACCTGGAGACAAATGAATTGAGAGAGAGAGAGAGAGAGAGAGTCTGTTGTCTAGTTGGAAAACGTTGTCATTGACATGACAGTTGAGAATGACTACCTAAAGAGGAAAACAAAAATGTTTGATTATGAAAAACTATATCAAACAAGCAGCGACGTCGGCAAACAGAAACAGAGGAAGAAAAATAATACAGAATCTACAGTAAGGTTGAAAAATATAACCCATTTTTAACTAGGCTTGAAAGGGGCTTTTCTATTTCTACTACAAGTCACGTACAGAATAAATTATGATCATGTTCTTGATGGAATGATCATGGAATGGAACCAACCATATGATTACATATTCTTGTTTATTTTTACAACCTCCAGTCAACAACAATTTGATTCTATATAACATGGGTCACTGGTAAGCTAAGCTATATAAAAACTAGGGAAGCTGTTAGCTAGACTGGTAGGGTATGGATCTTTTCTAGTGGGTGATGATGAGTATCTAATTCTTGGATGTTTTTCATGGTAAAGTTTGTGTGAAATGTAAATGTGAGAGAGAGAGGAGAGAGAGAGAGAGAGAGAGAGAGAGAGAGGACAAATAGTAGTGAGTTGATGAGATGAGAGGGTTATCTTTTTAAAAAGAGGCAGCAGGGCAGAGCATGTGACCCAAAATGGTGGCTAAATTTTCATGTGAGGCTCTCCTGGATGGAACGGAACCTTAGATTTAGAATGGATGATGGGAAAACAGAATATGGTTGTCACTTTTATTCTTTCAATTTCAAATCTCAATCAAATCATATCAAACTTTCGCTTTCACAAGTAAGCGTGAACAGACTGAACTCTTTCCTATTAGCCCACCTCACCTCGCCTCATTTTTGCACCTTTTACTTTTCTTCTTACTCGTCTTGTGTTCAATGTGTGTGTGTCAACAAGACTCAACACTCAACAAGACTTTTTTATTGCCTCTTTTAATCAAGTTTAAGGGCACCCCTCCCCACTAATCAATCACAACTAGAAAGAGCCGACACTTGTGGTTTCCCTTTTTAAGCACAAAATCAATAACTTTGTTTACTTGTGGAATTAGGAGGTTGCTTGTTGAGCAGTTTCATGGCCCTTGCTAACACGCATGTCTTAAAATCCTTTCATTTCATATAGTCAAGGTTGATATTCTTGTCCATTCAACATTCACAATAATATGTGGTTGTCAACAGTTGTATATTGTTGATTTGACACTAAGACAAGTAGACAAGGTCACTTAATTTTTTATCAGCTTTCGTAGCAACAACGGAACTTTCCTTCTTCATTGTACAACTTCAAATTCAATCACCTCAATCTTTCTATAAGATCTGTCCACAGTTTACGTTTTAACTTTTGACTGAATAGAGTTTGATTTCTTTTTGAGACTCGAAATGCAATTTCTTTTGGTTTTTGGGTCGAGGAAAGGCAACGTTATGAACACCCACGCATTTTGTAAACACCAACACCTAGAAGCGCCTATCCTAGACGCATCCTGATAATTACGACGACAACAATGCACAACACCGAAAACGCGGGTGAACAGACTTCCATGAAAACCATCTCGACTGACTGTATACATGAATTTGTCGTATAATTGGTTCAATATACACAAAATATAATTGGTTGGTTCAAAACGATGTCAACTGTATACCACAAATATTCAAAACACGTTACTTGTTGCTGCCAAAAACCACTTCCCACATTCCTCTCTACTCTGATTTCCACGACTAACCCCCCTACTTCCCACCCTTATGATAGCTATCTCGCAGTGTCACGGTACGATTAAACACAAGTTTTTCAGGAGTCGAATCTTTATCGACTGAAAAATAGCCTGCAACGGAAGAAACATACAATGTCAGACAGATTTGCAATAAGATACTTTCTTTTTGACTACGGCATAATAGAATTGAATTACATTCAGAATATCACCTATGGATTCATTTGTCTCATGCAAAGTGTGCCTATTTATTTATTCTATAAAATGAAGCTGAAGTAAAAAAAAACATTAACAAGTCAATGCAGGAACATACCAAGCCTTTCAAACTGAAATGTGTCCCCAACAACAGCACTCCGAAGTGAGGGCACAGCATATGCATCGGGTATTACCACTTTGGATTGTGGGTTCAGATCAGCAAGCCAATCATCGAGCTCAGCAGGATTCTGACACACACACACACACACATTAGATTCAGAAAGATTTTCAGAGAGAGGGGGGGTCGGGGTCTTAGAAAGTAATGATGGCCAACCTCTGAAAGGAACAGTCTGTCAAACAATCTGATTTCCACTTTGAGTGGATCAACTCCTGGCGAAGGTTCAGCAACCCAATGAAGCACCCCCTGTGGAATAGATTGACGAATAAGAAACAAAAAGTAACTAAGAAGAAGCACCAGAGCGTAGTATATCCAAGCATCAAACAACATTCATAATTCCAGCACAACAGATAGATCATAGACCTTTGGCTTTGTCTTCTTTGTAGGATCATACTCAGCCCGTATCTCAAGAACAGTTTCCTTATCATCAGCTAATATGACATCTGTGCACTTAATAGGGAACGCATACCTGCAACCACGAAGATAAGATTCTCACTATGCTGCCCCAATCTGCTAAAGTGGAAAGGAAACTACAAACTTGTAATCTATACATACCTAAGTAGGACTGATTTTCCTGGAGCAAGCCCAAAGTAATCTTTTGAATCTTTAAGCCGAAAATCAGACCGCTCAATATAAACAGTATTGGAAAAGGGGACCTGTTGTGAAGGCAAATAAAAAGAATTATGTGACAACTAAAGCACCAAAAGCTCGGGCCGACATTTATTAAAAAGAACAAAGTGATATTAGCAAAAAGGCCAAAAACAAAAGCGATTCTCGGGATTTTATATTAAATTATTCATTTTGGACGTAACAAACACATAAAAAACCTATCCGAGAGTAATCTAATACTATAATCATTCGTCTAATAACATGGAACCAAATACCATTGGAGTAACAGAACTTATGGACATACAAAACGTTAAGCTGCCATGAAAAATGTTCAAAATCTTGTATCTCAGCATTAACCTCTACGCATAATATTGATCTGCGAAATCCAAGGTTACCTTGTAGAAAGCAGATGCATCATCTGTCTGAGCATCAGGCCATTTCCTTGCTTCTAGATCCATTGTAGTTTTAGCTTCCAGGTTAGTAATAACCACCTTAGATAAGGAATGATCAGTCATACACAGATGGATTGAAAATATCAAGAGAAAAGCAATGCCAACAAGATGCACACCTTGAGGGGATGTAGCACAGCTATTGAGCGAGGAGCTGTTTTATTTAGTTCCTCTCTTATGTGATACTCGAGGCGACTTAAATGTATCATACTACAATCACTGTCGCAGAAGGAACCACAAATTCATTTATGATAATGAATTAGCACTATAAAATGTGAGAACTAAAAGCAGGCTCAATACACATTACACACACACAGACATATTCGAACCTTCTAGTGATTCCAATTCCTCTAACAAAAGCATTTATTGCAGTAGATGTTACACCCCTACGTCGTAAACCAGCCAGTGTCATAAGACGTGGGTCATCCCAACCATCAACCCACTTCTCTGTCACCAGTCGATTTAACTGCAACATAAAAGGTAATTGTTAAGTGTAAAAGCTAACAGATAGCAAATATACATTATACATTATAACACTGAACATATGTTCAGCAGTTGACTCACCTTACGCTTTGACATAACGGTGTTACTGATATTCAGTCGTGAGTATTCCCATACATATGGTTGGTAAATTCCGAGTGCGTGCAATAACCAGTAGTATGAAGCACGGCGTGTTTCAAATTCAAGTGTGCACAGCTGCCATATTGATAAACAAGATGATTAAAGTTACCAATCTCAAGGGCAATATATACGCCCTCAATCTGAAGACTCAATCATCAACATGTGAATAATAATGAAAAATAACACACACAGGGGGGAGGGAGATGACTCTAGATTTCAGAGTTTCTGCAGGGTTCACACCAGATACAGAATGTGCAGGTTACATCTTTATGTAACTTATCACTTCTGTCAAAAAGAGTATGAAACTGAGCAACAAAAATGCATAATATGCGCAACTACTTCAGAATTGAGCCCCTGAGATAAAGTATAGCTTATTTTTCTTTTTTGTGAGAGAAACCTAAAAGTGATGCTTTCTATGTTTGTTCTTAAAAAGAAAAGTTCCTCAGATAAATTAGGCATGAATTTTTTATTTACTTTTTGTTACAGATTTGGGAAAATCATAAATTATACCACGATCATATCTTAGGAAAGAATATTAACCAAAGGTAAAAAGCATACCGAATGTGTGATATTCTCAAGAGAATCCACAATGCAGTGAGCATAATCATAACTTGGATAGATACACCACTTGTCTCCAGCATGCGGATGAGGAGTAAACTATAAAAAAAAAAAAAAAAAATCACATAATAATGAGAACGTCCATGAGCTTGAGTAATCAAAAGGATTATTTAAGGTCCACACTTGCCTTGATACGATATGCAATAAGGTCATACATATTAAAATTATCGCTCTGCATGTCTTGCTTCATTCTAAGGGTTGCTTTGCCTTCTTCAATCAGGCCTCGTCTCATATCCTCAAAAAGTTTCAATGATTCTGCAATTGGCCTGTCCCTCCAAGGGCTGTTCATTTTTTTCTCCCTGTACTCCTTTATATCGTCAGGTGTCTAAAACCAATATTAACAAAAGTAAGAATCTTTCTCAAACCAACGTTGATTAGTAAATAAAACCAAACTCATGATTGCAAAGTTGAAATGTTAATCAATTGATAGTATCACTGAAAGTTTAAAGATTTAGCCAGTAATATATAATCCATGATTGAGCATGGAGTGGCAAAATTGAACTACATTCTACGGGGTATTTGTAAAGTATGTAGAGAACTAAATGCTCACATCATATAACACAACATGCTAACATTTTCACATAAATTTCAAATAAATTTTGAACAAAACCTGATGATCAACATAAGCGTGACCCCTTCGTATGAGCTCCACTGCTAAATCATACAGATCTTGAAAGTAATCACTAGTGTAAGTGATCTGCAGAAATCCAAGAGATGTCAGCTATCACAAAGAAACAAGGCAAAGCGGCAAAAGATGTACCAACCAACTTTTTTACCTTGTAGGGCTTCCAACCCATCCACTTTACAATTTCCTGAATATGATCAATATATTCTTTCTTTTCAGCTTCCGGGTTTGTATCATCAAACCTAAAAGTGACACAAAGTAGGAATCAATTCTCAAAAATCAATGGCAGATGGAAATTTCTTTTTATTTTTCAAAGTTAAAGAGCAATTAGAAAAATTTGAAGGAAGATTATAAACTTCTGCAACAGTCATTAGTTGAAATATGTTATCCTGGCACAATTAGTGTATTGTTACAACAGTTGGAGTCATTATGCTATATCTGACTATATACAATAAGAAATAATCCAGAAAACAATCTCTTGGTTTGAGATATTGCAAACAGGAAACTGGATCTTCTTCAGCAATACTACAAATAGTACATCATATGCCATCTTATAAAGTTGGCATCAGAAACCCATATAAAAATAATCAATTATATGTTTTCCATGTCTATTCTAATTTTTTCCTCGTCTTACTGGAAAATGAAAAGAAAAACAATACTAAAAAAAGTTAAAACAGAGTGACTCTCACCGTAGGTAGCAGCCTCCACCTCTCTCTTTTGCCAGGCCAAAGTCAATAAACATTGCCTGACCAAAAATTATGGTTATAATATGAGGACCAACCACAGACAAAGCAAACACTGAATCTAGCCTAGAACACATAAGTATATTTACCTTGGCATGACCTATATGCAGATATCCATTTGGTTCAGGAGGAAAGCGGGTCAAAACTTTCCCTCCGGTCACACTTAAGTGTTTCTCAAGCAGTTCCTTTGTGTTACAACATCTCAGAATAGATCCATCACTAAAGAAAACTGAAGTATGCACCTGAAAATTGACAACAGAATAACAAAATGTCTTAATCAATTGCTTCCAGAGAGCTGTATATGATAACGTGGAAGGCAAGCTCACAACTCAATACGACAACAAAAAATGTAAGGATTCACAAATATGTCATACTTGTAAGTCAAAATGAACATGATAAAAGCATGAGTTTGATCCTGCTAAGTATGATTCAGAAAATCATAAAAACAACCCTTGGTTGGTGAAAAGACCAAAGGCAAAGTCGATAACAAACAATAAAAATACCCTCTATTTAAGAAAATACATAAAAATGACTTCTTTCATTTCTTCAGTATTTTGTCCGAATCTCAATAAAAGCCTGTATAAACAGTAGGAAGAATGTTGTAATACAAGAAAAACAAAAACAAAAATTGGGAATAACATACCTTAGTATTTTCCTCCGGTTGAGGGAATATCAAAAATGGATTAAGAACTTCTTCAGGTGGCTGTTCGGGAGTAGAAACAGCAATGGATTTTTCCTACACAAGTGGAAGGGGAGGGGGAGGAGACGCAGTGAGAGAGAGATTTTCAGTCATCTCCCAAAACATTTCAAGCATAATGAACAAACATTGCAGAAATGCTCACCTCTACTTTAGCAGGCTTCTCTTTCTTTTTTTTAGGAACCTTTTCATCATCTGCCGCAGTCCTTTCACCAAGTAACTCACGCAATTTTGCATCAATGAATTGCTGTCACAGAAAGATATCGCAGTCAGAAATGTTTTAGTACGAAAATTGTTTGCCTGTCACTGATTTTTTCTATTAAACGAAGAAATATTATTTAAAAATAAGTTCAAAGGAAGCAAAATAAGATCACCTTGACGATTTTTGGATCAGCCCATGGATGCCTCTTCCTAACATGTGCAAATAAATCACCGACTAGAGACAAAACAACAGAATGTGAAGTTTAGTAGTTTCAAACAGAATGTTGACTAAAAGTAACTCTGATGCTTAAAGAACCATCCATGAGCCAGATCAAATCAACCAATCTATGGAACTATGAATGTTTCTGTGTATCATATATTTTTCCCTTGATATGGAATAACTTCCAAGAGTTTATGATAACGTAACATGATAACTTCCAAGAGTGTATGAATGTCTGGCGTATGCATGTTCTCCTACAATAACATAACGTTTTCTTGGTTGTGAGTTTGTGTGTGTGTGACCAACCATTTGTTCTGTAGCGCTGCTCCAAAATTGCAGTCTTATTCTCTTCAAAAACCTCATTAACAGTTTGTTTTATTTCTTCTTCTGAAACTTCAACACCTGCTCGTAAAAGCAATGAGGTTATCAATGTCTATAATTTTAGACAGGAATCAGGGTAACTAACATGATACAATTAATTCAAACTTAGAAACTGTAACCTTCAATGAAGTCAAATGCGACTACTAGCAGAATGGATAAAGGGAAAGAGTAAGAACTTGCATTAAAGGCCAGATATAAAGCATTATGTAACAAGTCCTCATTGAACATTCTACTGCTCAATTTATGTCCAAATAGATGACCCTTTGTAACTGGAAAAGGAAAAAAAAAAAAACAAAGAAAGCTAGATGACCCATTGTAACCGTACCAACACCACATGCTTCCTCAAATTCGCTTAGTTTGAAATACTCTGGCCCTGTAGTTGCAAAAAATGAAAACGCCGCTTCTAACTGGGCTGGAGTTTTGATCTGGAAAAGGGAAACTGTGTAAGGATTTGATGGAGGTACGTAGTTTAAATTTAAAACATTAAGAAGGTATGCTCACCAACCTTCGATGATACAATGTATTGCACCAACGTTGGGCGATGCACAAGGGCATTTGCTGGGTGCTTCGTGGCAACCTGCCATAGATGATAGAACACCAGTGCACAAAAAATTATTGATTGGAATGAAAACATCTCATTTCTCAGAGCCGTTTCACCAAAAATTGCAACTTTTAAGGAAAAAATTTATGCTGATTGGTAGACTTCAGAAACTTCTTTCTGAGAATTTTACTCGAGCGTATTTTGCTCAAGGATTGAACTCAATATAGCGGCTGTAATAGTTTTCAAACATGCATTCAAGAACTTCCAATCCACAAAACTTTTCTTACCCATTTCGAAACAAGGGAGGCCAAAGTAACTTCTCCAAGACTAGAAATTACACTAATAATGACTGGATTAATATCTTAAGCAGAAACGTTAACAGATGGCTTAAAAGTAAACTACTTACCGTATACAGGAGATTACCAACAGTTCGATTGCATCCATCAGTAACTGCGGCCTGAAATTATTCAAGAACAAATTAGTAGAATAAATAAATAAACCCACGGGTTTATAAACAAAAAAAATGAAATTTCAGTATGAAAAAAAAAAAAAAAAACCAACGATCGAGCACCTCGTGAATGACAGCAGTGAGATTAGCGGTGACTTTGTTGTTGGCGATGGTGTTTTTGGCCGTTCGCTCATCCAACCCGACCTTCAAAAAGAGCTCCAGGTTCTTCTCCTTATCGGAGCCGCCATCGTCCTTGCCTGGCATTTCTAAAATGGGAAAGGACCTTTCTGGATCTTCGGAGTAAGTGTGTGCGGGAAGCTGGCAAAGCTATAGATTAGAAAGAAAAAACCCTAAATAAGTTCTCGGAGCCAAGCAGACAAAGCAGTGGTGGAGGGAATCAGTTTCGCTGCAGTAGACTGCGATGGTATTAGATGAGAGAGAGATTCTGTGGTTTTTCCGTTTTCTGGGCTTAAGTTAACCCTCCACTTGTAACTGCGAAAAATGACGCGTTGTCTTAAACTCCGACTGCTTTCGCTCATTTGACGTTTGACCAATCGTCACCAACTTGGGCTTCAAGCAATTACTGTTTCAACCCAACCCCATACAGCAGTTCATTCAACCCAACCCAACTTGGGCTTCGAGCAATTACCGAATTTCTTTTTTATTTTTTATTTTTTTTCCATGCCTCATAAATATCTTTCAACGGTAAAAAATTAACATAGATTACAAAAATAAGCTATTTTAAACAAAACCAATGAGACAATTCGTAATTCCATCCAAATGTTAATCTTTGAAACTTACATACAACATCGAAAATACAAAATTTCGGAAAATCATTACACTAGTTATAGAATTATATGAATTGAAAAGGATAAATAAATAAATTAAAAGAATAAAGGAGCAAATATTACATAAAGATGTGATTGTATAAACCCCTGGTCCGCATTTTTTCTTCATCCAAAAAAGAAATGTAAGAATTCGACGTAATTGCAGACTACAAATCCCTATAAATTTTGCTGTTCACCCCCACCCTATACAGTTGCAGTTCTGTTGATTTGGCAGTAATGCTAATCTTCGTGTTGGCAGGCACAAAGAAAACCCCACCCTCTTCAACTATATCATCCCCCTCCTTCACCATATCATCCTCGGGCAGACCTGCATCAAAATGTCCTTTCCCAGCAGTGAATAGGAAAAGGGATGGTCCTAGGACTGAGGGAAAAATTACCGCTGCAGACTGAGGAAGATTACAGCAATCAATTTCGAATTCTTCGAAAGGTGGGAGATACCTTGTTGTGTATGGATTCAAAGAAACCCCTTGCAAAATCTCAGGAGAACCCTGCAAAACAATAGAAAACAGATTAGAAGTAGCTGATACTAAAACAATGTAAAGTAAAATATCCCATCATATGACATTCATTCAGCACAAAGTGGGGGCCACATGTACAAGAGAGAAAAGAGTGTGAGAAACAAAAAAATAATGTAACAAAAACAAACAATGGTTTAAAACGCCCATCTCCTCCAAAAGACGTTATGGCAATACCCAGCCAGTCACTGATGGATGGGATAGCTATAATGTCAAGGCAAATGCATAAATCTAATGTTCTTGGACAAAAGTGACAGACGGAGCATGCCCCTAGAAAAGGAAAGACAATCTGGAAAGTCTAGAATCAAATTTTATTGTTACCTGTCTGTATTTAAGCATAGAAAGAAGCGTTTGGACATCCAATGGTTTTGAGGTAAGGCCGGCACGAACAACATTGTCAGAAGTTGCCATACACTCAATGCATTCACCAGAAATATATGCATGGGGCTCATTTGGCCCAAGACTTATTGCTTCACCACGGTTCAGCTTCACATAGTTAAGAAAAAATGCTGCTATTGCACCCACATCAGCTGGATATTGACTCTCCAATCTGAGTGCCAGTTGTTCTTTAACCGTCAATTGCCTTTTCTGGTCCAACGAAGGAGAAAATATGGTAATTGGAAAAAGAAAAACAAAAAACTAGTGATGCAGTCAAGATGAACATGGTGGATAATGATGACTTCAGTTATTCTGACGATTAAAACAACAATGTTCCTCTATCACTTCAAATTTCTTGACAAGTCTTAAATTGAAACACCACCATACTTCACACTTTTTCCATGAAATCTAAACAAAATTAGTTGGAATCGTCATCTGTTTTTACCTCAGTGGTCAATGACTAGATTATATTTACATCTATTTAGCACTTCCAAAAGGAAGCTCTTAGAGCTTTCATATTTTGTATCAATAGCCCAACATCAAACTGTGATTTTAGTTATTGCTGGTTACATCCTTCAATATGACTAAAGAAAAGAATCACTTTAATGCCAAACTTCAAATTACCTTTTTCTCTAGATTAAGACGCCTTTTCAGTTTAGATATCATCTCAGAAATTGTATCTTTACTTAGTAACATAACTCGACTGAAGATGGACTCTAAATCCGTTTTTGATTTCCCATTCTCATGCTGCTCATTAACAAGTGGAATTCTCTCTGCATTTCCAACCCCAACCAACTCTGCAATCTCGGGAACACTGCTAAGCATGTCTTTTAGCTCCTGGAATATATAAAACATGCAATAAGTACAAGCAAATCAGATGGAGTATGAGAAATGATAAATTGTTTGATAAGTACAAGGAGAATGAGAAATCAAGGGAAATCATAAGCAGGTTTCTTTATGGATTTCATTATGTATTATTCAAACCAAGTCTTTGTCTATTGATTTCAACTGCGACAATTTCCTTCTTACAGTGGAACTGATTGCAACATGCTCTGTATCATGACATGCAGTAACAACTAAAAGCAGAGGCAGAGCTTATGCTCCATTACTAAGGATCTGAACAATAGCACCTATAACTCACAGTTTACATAAAATTAATAAAATGTGCCGCAAAGGACGTCCTTGCAGACTTTTTAAAGTAGTATATTATTATGATTATCTCCTTAGAGTTATGATCATATTCAATACAAATATGCCCAACAAAAATCCAAACCAAATGACCTCCAAATGATGATTTCTGTCTTACCTTGACACTAATAAACCCGCAAAGAGCCTCAAACTCTGTCAACGCCAATGCCATTTCAGGCTTGTGATTGTCATCTCTGTAAACATTTGGGTGTAACTTGTGCAGCACCCTAGCTAGTTCTTTATCCGGATGAGCCTGTATTGATAAAGCCTTCCCAACCGAAAGTACCTAAAATCCCACAATAAACCCATAGTCCATAATCTTGGAGCACCAATTAAACAGATTCATCCAGTCAAAATTAAGGTCCACGCAGTAAAAAAAAAATACCAACATTTTGCAGGAGAAAGTTCTAAATCTCAGATTTATAATGTGTTTGACCAAAAGAAAGAACATAATGCAAGTGTTCAGCTTCGAGAAAATTGAATTCACAAGCACACACTCATTTTGAATTCCCAAGAAAATTGAACATAATGCAATTTTCCTTTCTTTGTCCGCATTTTCTCAGCAAACAAACAGAGAACGCGGAAACCATACCTTGAACAAGAAGGGAAGATCAGCACCCCACTTGTCAACAACCTTGTCCCCAAGCACACTGGGATCCTGAGCGATCCAGGCCTTGAGGCTCACGGGCTCCGACCCGGAATCGGCATACGACGGCCCGGATTCATGCGTCCCGATCCAGAACTCGGCGTAGGGCTTGGCGGGGTCGATATCCGACCCTGAATTGAGCGCGAAAAGCCTGGCGACCTTGGAATGGCGGCCGACAATGCCCCAATCGTAATTCTTGACGGAGCATCTGAGCCTGACGGGCCTCCGGCTCCGCTTCCTCTTCTTCTTCATGTTCTTGTCCCAGGGCTCCATGTTCTCATTTCGGGCCTATATACGAAGCAGCTCCAATTGGGCCAAATTGCAGGAGGAAGGAAGATCGAAAAAAAGGTATGGAGGGAAATGAGGGGCTGTGTCGGTTGTAAAATGTGGAATGTAGCGCTTACGATAATCGATAGTCAAAACTGTCAGCGTCGGTCCGTTTGGGTCTATGCAGTCGGATCCGGTTTAGATCTGAATCCCTGATATTTCAATATTTGCTGCTCGGTTTGGTAAAAGTCCGCGTCTGGGGGCTGTTTGGGCATTATGATGATTGTGTTTTAAGTGCTTTAGCAAATGGCAGTTGGAGATATTACGGTGGGTAAATTGGGTAACCACAGCGCGCTTGGTAGATGAATGAAATTGAGGTCGTAGGCTCGTAGCTGTACTAACTCAATCTATCTCTGTTTATCTAACCATCACTTTCTAGGATATGCCAAATGCATCCTCGTTAGATTCCTAAACGGTGCGATGTCGTTTCTGCATGAAGGAGGGCATATAACATCATAACATGCGGGCGGTGGGACGAGGAATGTACAAGTGTCAAGCAGCAAAGGACCTTCGCATTTGGCACTGTCACAGACGGACATGTTATGTGGGCCTACGCCAATGTGTCCATGGATCCCAGTTCATTTACCCCATGTGTCCACATTGCCACCTGTAACTGTTAAGTACATAATACATGGAGACTAACAAAATCATTAACAGATGTGTCAAATTTCGTCACCCGTAAAGTTGTAAGTTATGTGTAAAATTTGACGTTGATACATTATGAACTTAATTTAGGTATATTAACAATTTACAGTTATTCACATAATTAACAATTTACAGTTATTTGCATAATTCATGCAAAGAACACCGCACCACACCTTCAGAAATGCTGATGGTGTTCAAACAAAGAATTTTGCTTAAGAGTTTGGTTGCAGATGTAGATTCATGGGCTTTATATTAAGTACAACTCTTTTACGCCTTGGCTTTTTGAGAAAGAGTTTCATGCAATAGGAATATCTGTAAATTGTTAATTATGTGGATAAATTTTTTACACGTTATTGTGTTATTGGTCAAAAATAGCAAAACAGTATTATCCATATTTCAAGAAAGTTTTTATACTGAATTAGGCGACCACTGCTTTGAGCCCTTTGCAACATAACAATAATAGCCTATACAAAACAACATTATGGGCCGAGTCCAAAATGGGACCCTACCTCGCGTGCCACATTATTGTTGCCTGAGCAATTATCAATCTTCTGTCAACCAGTTAGGCAACAACACCACGCATTTTGCTTCTAAATAATTTCAATAGTTTTGGGTTGGAACTTGTTGAAATGAAACTCTATTAATTGTAAATCCAAATTGCGACCCTTTAGATCTAACCGTACCTTGTGTCTAATACCAAATTTTAAGTTTATTTATTATCAACTAGATCCCCCGCAAAACCAGTTGTTCCCCATGCAATGTCTGGTCCTTTTCATGCAGAGATATCAGGATTTGGGTTTTAATAATCTGCAGGGTGTTCGATATTAATTCACTTGTTCTGCAACATGTAGCAGTAGCATACATATGCTAGATAAATATTCACATGGGATTTCAGATGATTGATTTCAGCAATGAACCCCAATAGAAAGTTCCAAATGGAAAACTATAATTACAGTTATGTAATTTAATTTGTTTTCTGTATTTTTTTTTATCTGTCATATATTATATAGCTTCTCTTTTGGACCTTAAATCCCATAAAAACAGTGAGGCCATTGCCTCCTCCTCCTCTCAGTTCTCACTCACTTCACTTTCACTCTGTTTTCTCATCCCCAAAAGTAAAAGTTTCATTGGAAACCCCATAGAGGAGGGTTCTTTTGTAGCCTTTCGGTGCTTAAATTCAACCACTTTCCTTCTCTTTATCTTTCTCTTCTTTTTCTGATAACTTGGCGCAATATAACCCAGTTCAGTTGTCCCTCTGCTTCAGTCTGCATTAATTCATCTGATCCTCCAATGCTGGAATCTCTCAGATATGCTCAAAGCTCAGACAAAATGAAAAGGCTAAAGCTGCTTTTTCTGACTTCTTATTCCCACAATTCAAATTCCTTCCCACTTTTCCTTTCATTTGACTCCAAATCTGCTGACAGTCAATGCAATTCTTGGTTGTCTGGTGGATTTTAAAGCCTTCTTCAGGTTCATCTTGAGTTTCAAACAGTGGTCGGTAACTTGGTTGGAGCAATTTCTTTCAGAAATATACTAGTCTTTATGAAAAAGCACTGCTAGCAGCAACTATGGCCATCGAGGTGTGCTCGGAGATTTCTAGCCCTGGATTTAGTCCAAGAATTTCATTCTCTCATGATCTAGACAAGACATGCCCTGTGGCAAAAGAAGGGCAACGATTAGACTCTTCTCTCTTGGATTCAAGCCCTGATTTCGACTTCTGCATTGTCAATAACCTTAAACTAGAGTTGTCTTCTGCAGATGAGCTTTTCTCCAATGGGAAGATTCTTCCTGTCCAAATCAAGAGAAATCCCAATGCCATTGCCACCAAAGAAACCCATCAGCCTGATGAGGCTGTTAATCCTCCACCTGCTCATCATCGTTCAACAACTAGGAACACAACAGAGAAGAAGAGGTTGAAAGAATTCTTAGACAGCAACGTTGATGCAGATGAAGATGAAGATGAGAAGCCTCCAACAAAGCCTTTCTGGCAGTTCAGGCGAAGTAGCAGCCTCAATTGTGACACTGCTCGCGGCAAGAGCTTAATTCGGTCATTACAATTTCTTTCAAGAAGCAATTCAACCGGGTCAGCTCCAAATGCAAAGCAGACAGTGGCTCCAAAGGAAACCCATCAGAAGCAGCATTTGCAGAAACAACCATCTATTTCAAGCAGAAGATCATCTGCATCATCATATTCAAGTACATATTATGCTTATAATAATTCATGCCCGCAAAAGCCTTCGTTAAGGAAGAGTGGATCTTATGGCAATGGGGTTAGAATTAGTCCTGTTCTGAATCTCCCACCACCATACATTTCCAAAGTGACAGTAAGTTTTTTTGGGTTTGGTTCTCTCTTCTGTAATGGTAAGTTAAAAAAGAAGAAGAAATGATGGGTTCAGATCAGTTTCCTTCATGAGTGAGTGGATGAATCTTCCAAGTACAGATGAATTTAGCTGTCTGCCATCTTGTATTATTAACTAGCATGTGATCATACTCTGTAAAATGAAGAAAATTTTAGTGATAAGAAATGTCAAGAATCTTATTATTATGTTTGAAAAAACAAATATTACAAAAAAGAATAGTTCATGGGATATTTTGGTTATTAGAAGGGTGAAAACTACAGTGTGGGGAAGGGAAGCTGTAGGGACAGTAATTGTGCATGCATATCAACATGTTACTGGCTTAGGAGACAGATCAACAAGGTATCTTTCTTTCACGGCTCTCCCATCCCTTTCTTTCTTTTTATGCTTTTGATATCTTTTCGTTGTACAAAATAAGTAAATATGACTCTCTTTTCTTCTTTTGAACATTAAAAAAATGCTTGATCTGCATAAGATGCTTCCGTTTTTGTTTTATTCTGTGTAGTATTAGGACAAAAACACTGTGCTTCAAGGAATTGTTTGAACAAAAAAGAATCAATGATCAAGCCCCAAGGGTTCCCTAAACTTTTAGTCTGATAATCTAAGCATCAATATACTTTAGCTTAGCTTTTCAGAACCACCATAACATGGTCCATCCTTGAGTCCGCTGTCTCTGTTTCCTTCCACCATCATTTTCTCTAAGTTGATCAAGCAAAAGGGCTTAAAAACCCTGTTCCATGAAGCTAGATCAAAATTATCTCTTTATTCCGTGATTATTTGGGGGCATTGTTGGTTTTTCCGCAAGCAAAAGAAACATCGGCAAGAGCAAGGAGGAGGTTGAAGCTCAAACAACAACAAACAAGGGAAACAGAGTTTACCTAAATATTGAGTCGAAAAACTTGATGTGGATGCGAAGCACGGCTGGAAAATGGATATAGAGGAGGGTTGGTTTGGTTACCAAATAGATCCAAAGAATGTCAGTTCATGACAGATTGGAAAGTAGCATGCCAAACACAATTTGGCTGGTTTCGTAGGGTTATGATATCATCGGCTGCAAAAGATTCCTCAAAATAGCCATAACTTAACTTCTTCAGCAGTTCCAGTTTCAACTTTAGTGTCCTAAAGCTTGCAACAAGACTTACTGGACTGGAGCAACAAACGGGTTGGGCTTCAAAACTTGAAATGGAAGTTGGAACAGAGGAGAGAGAACCGAAAGACAACAATAGGCGAACGCGTAGTCAAGGACAAGTTGCCGAGTCAAAACAACTACTTTGGATTGGACCTTGGTTTTTGCCGATATTGAAATGCAAGTGCCACAAGAATAACAGGTCATCCAGTCCCAGGCACAAAACTCACGAGTCAAAATAAAAGTCAAATAACGAGTCAAGCTATCCAATTTCTGGCATAGAAAAAGTCCGGCAGAGACCAGATTAGCAGGCACACCGGAAGCAAGCCAATTATGAATGGTAAGATCATGAGAGGTTGGTTACTGATTATCAACCTACAAAAAAGCTCCTCATTAGCCATTGCTTTAACAGAGGAGACTTGCCCTGAGGAGTTCCAGACAATTTTGAATTTGATGTGCATCTCAAAATTTCATGATAAATTTCAGAAAAAAAAGAAGTTAAACATGCAGAACTAACACATTCAGAATTTCTATCTAGTTTGATCGTTCACCATAAGAATATAAAGCCAGAAAAATAACAATTTACCACCTTGGAAAGTGATTGAAGCATCGAGTATTAATTTTCAATTTTCAACAAGCCAATTAATTGTGTGAAAGGTTTGACCATAAACTCTAGCATGCCTTCTAATAGGAATAAACTAAACAAGAAAACATTATCCATCTCATACCAGTAGGACAGAAGCAAAAGACAAACAATATATTGTTAAAGAACCCATAAACTACTATGTAACAGATCAACTCTACATTCACCAGATAAATTGACTACCAATAAACAATGAACAAAAAAGTAGTAGAATAGAACTCATTGTTGAAGAAAATTATAATGAAATGCCAGTTAGCAGGGAAGGAAAATTATAAAAAGACTGTGTTTGCCAAAAAGGATAAAAGAAGGAAAATGATATCACAACTATGAAGATCAATAAGCAAAGATGTTAAGGTAGTATAATACAGATAACTGAGCAGGGCAGGCAATTTGTGACTTGTGACTAGTTGTCAACAGTTATGTTTTATTACTATATCCTTTAGGCAAGGCCAGGCAAGAAATTTAGAACAAAAAGGAAGCCCAATCAATAAATTAAAGCAACCAAGTATTTGATCTACCGCCTTAAAGCTACACTAGTTCCATGAACCTAAGAGCCATGATTAGTCACTAAACTTGCAATTTACATGAGCAGTTCACTTACATTCCGAAGAGCATGGCTTATTAATTAAATATTTACAATGTGCAGAAGAGAAGGAAATATACTACAGCATGATAAAGGCTTCAGAAACCAATTACACAGAAACAATTATTTCCCTAGCTAGTCTTCTCATGATGTAAATGAAGAGAACTGCTAAAAGTTTAAAAAATGTCAAGTAGTATGTAGGCAATCATGCACTTTGATGCTCTGCTTGCTATAGAACCCAAAATAAAGAACACTGGTACACTGATACCAAACGGAACTGATATATTTAGTAGTCACAAAATCAAACTCATAGCACAAAAGTTGTTTTCCATATAACAGCATCCGCCCAGATTTCCTTTATTTACATTTATTCAGAAAAGAAGAAAGATGAATTATAATTAACAAACAAAATTAGCGTTCCAAAGCAACTGAACATTCACCAGTACGGGGATTTGATGATTTCAATTTTCATCAAACTCCCATGTGTGTGGTATACCCACTAATTAGCGTTGCAAGCAGCAGCAGTCAGAAAAACAGAGCCTTGAAACATTCCACAGAAGCCATCATTCACTCCCATTGCTACCTCTGCAAAAAAGAATGACCAACAGTTCAAAATTAAACAAACTTGTGAAAGATAGAGAAAACAAGATCCAATAATTACAACCCAGAAGCAGATGAACACGAATTTTGTTGATTGATACGTGATTTGAAAATGTGGGAAAGAGAAGAAAAGCGGGAACTTTGAATTCATTATTGTTCATAACTCATGAAACCCCAGAACAAGCACGCTGAGCCCAATTCCATAATTTGAAGGCTGAGGGACACAAAACTAAAAGACCCCAAATTCTCATTATTCTCTTTCAGTGTCCCTCAAATGTTATCATCAATGAAAGCAACGACTTTTGAAGTTTTCAGAGAGAAGTCAGAACAAAGCAATCACCTTGGCAGTTTCAGGGAACTCAGGAACCTTGTACGTCTCAGCTGAGACCTCCGTCAACCACATCCCCGGAAACAACGTCTGCAACAACAACAATCACCATGAACATTAATTACTATTGGTCAGACAGTTAATGTATATCTAAACACAAGAAAGAAAAGAAACTAAAAGGGTCATGAAGAAAGAGTAAGAATTTGAAATTGACTTACATCCAATTGCTTCTGAACATTTCTTGGGCGCTTCTTTGGCCGGCGGGGAGGTCTGTGGCCGAGCATCACCATGAAATCCTCCTCGATCTCCTT
Source organism: Prunus salicina (assembly GCA_020226455.1). Classification (NCBI taxonomy): domain Eukaryota; kingdom Viridiplantae; phylum Streptophyta; class Magnoliopsida; order Rosales; family Rosaceae; genus Prunus; species Prunus salicina. The sequence continues at coordinate 37,309,124 of CM035341.1, forward strand.
CTTGGTAAGCGACACTGCGAACTTGACCCTCTCCTTCTCCTTCTCTTTCTTCTCCGGACCCGAACCCGAACCCGAACCCGAAGCCCCTCTGACCGGCCTCGGCGACTTCACGCCATTGTTACCCTCACTCCTCAACGGCGAGTAATTCGCCTTCTTCTCCTCGATTCTCAACCCCTTCGCACCACCACCACCAAGAGGAGCCTTACACGCGGCCCTCCTCGTCCTCAGATTCCACGGCCTGACCTCTGCCGCCGCCGCAGGCGATGATTCCCCCTCCTCCGCCATCTCAACATCCTCCCCATCCGCCGCCATGTCAGTATCAGCAGCCGCCACCGCCACCTCCTCCTCCCTCAAAATCGCGTCCTTCATCTTATCTGCCGCCGTTTTGAGATCAAACATGAGCTTCTCCCTAACCGCCTCGATCCCTTCCTCTGCGTCGTCGTTTTCGATCCTCGGCCGAGGAGCCCGAAACCTCCGCTTCTCAAACTCCGATTCCCTCCGCCGGGTCATCATCACCGAACTCTCCAATCTCTGAGCCGAAGATCGCCGATCAACGGCCGAGGCTTCTCCGGTACTACCGCCGGCGTCGGAGCTCACCTTCATGCACCTTAGGTGCTTCTGGTTCCCCCACTTCAAATCCCACGGCAAGTTGAAATTGTGCAGAGGCTTTGTTCTCTCAGAACCCATCGCCATGGACTTAGCAGCCACTCTCTCTCTCTCCTCCGACACACCTATATACACCATTTATCGGAAACTCAGACCAAGAGAGCCACTCTTAGATCACAGCTCTCTCTTCGTCCTTCTTTCTCTTATTTTCTCGGAAAATCTCGGGGATTTTATGGGAAAGGGAAAATTTTCCTAGAGAACGCTATTGGGATTGTTGTTGTTATTGTTTTGTGTCTCTCACAAATCGCCGGGAAACGCAAGTTTATATACGAGTGCGAGCGTGAGACTCCGAGAGGGCGTTTTAACGTTCGGGTTTTTATATCATGGCCTTTCTGATTTTATTTTCTCGCAATTTAATTTTTGTTTATGGCAAATGCTAATGTGCGCCTTCAGTGTCTTTTGCGCACCGCTGGGTTTCCCGGGTGATGCGTCGTTTTTGAGTGAGGATGGCCGCAACAGCCCTTTGATTTGGGCTGCCTTCCTTGATCTCTTTCTCTAGCCGTTGATATAAAACTATTTTCATTTAAGATTTTTCTTTTTGCTGGCACTATGCTTTTATTTATATTTTTTTTTACTTTGAAAAATGCCAACATTGTGATTGTAGCTACCACCAAAATTTTAAACCCCAACATGTGTAAAAGAAATTGTGTAAATATGTCAAATATTGATCATAATAACCTAATTATCATATTTTCTGTGGAATTATTTTTCCCTCTTACATTTTGTTATTTTAAACTCCAAAATCAATATTTCATATTTTCCCGAGCACTTACAAGAAGGAGTGAAAAAAGCATTAACGGGGCATGGAAATAACACAATCTTGTTATAGTGAATTATTTATTTTATTACTATACTTTTTTCGATACGTTTGTAGAGAGCCAGTCAAATTTGTTTCTGTCGTTTTAATTATTTTGAACAAAATTCTTATTTTACATGAATTACTAATTTTAGAGGCATCTAAATTTGAAATGTAAATAAAACCTTTGAACCTAAACAAATGGAAATCTTGATGAAAACCTAGAGGAAGTTGTATAAATTTAATAAATGCAGAGGAATAAAAAATAATTTAAAAAAAAAACAGATATCCATGTACAACAAGGATGATACCATAGATGTACATTGGCTAACGGCTATCAAGGTACAACCCAGTTACACTGTATTATGTTTGTTCAGCAAAAGGTCAAGTCCAATAGTTTGAAATAGTCAAATGAAATAATTTTTTATTACTTTTATTCTCCAAGTGATCAAATATTTATAAGTCAAACACATATTTGGTTTGAGGCATCGGGAAGAAATATGCTTTATTTATTTATTTTTCTTTCTCTACTTAAAAAAAATTGAACCAATAATGGAAAGCTTTATCTTGTATTGTTTTGCAAGTGAAAGGGGGATTGTAATTTTTGAGACCCCTTATTTTAAACCTCTACCCATCATCTCCTAATTCAAGTCGGTCGGACCAATGCAACCAACCCAAACCCGTTAGGGCATCTTCAGACTGCAAAAAAAATTGAGAGTGACATAAAATTAAGGAATGTGTAAGGAGAAAGGAAACCTTGATCCAGATCTGCAAGCCCAACTCCATACGGTATGTATATTTGTATGCTTTAATACCAAACAAGTAACTAACTTTGTATTATTATGTACAACCTGCTTGGAAATTGGCTCCAAATAATCGATCCTAAAATTCAAATCGCAAGTTGTGATAATTAATAAGAAATTTTTCACAAAGTACTTGTAGCTCAACAAATGATTAAAAACTGTTATTTCTAGATTTGAGGTCATGTATTCCAATCTCATGTTCCTAATATAAAAGTTGTGATTTGCATGTTGGAATCCTATAACGTCTTTGTAGTGTGTGAGAAACCTCTCTCTCTCTCTCTCTCTCACTTTTATTCCAAAAACAAAGGAGATTTTAATAACTATAAATTAAAAAGAAGTGCTACCAAAATTAGAATTATAGAGGGAAGGAAACCCACTCGGGGTTCAAGTCCAACGGCTAGTTTGCTTATTGCTATATATCAAGTCTTAAAAAAACAAGAAGCAACCGACCAATATACCCTCTTTTTACAGCTTGGCTCCCTACCACCGGTTAGATTCTTTTCACTCCATTCAACTTTTTGTATCCTTAAATGCTCTCACGAACCCAAACACTCCATGACTCAAAGCCTACAAGCCTATGCTTTCGCAAACCCAAGCCAAACTTTCTAAAACTAAAAGAGAGTGATCTGATTTCTCACCTCTTTTACTTCCATAGTTTTCCACCAAAATGTCCAAAAAACGATTGCCCATTTTCCAAAAGGTCTCAAAGCTCCTTAGGATCTTCATCTTCATTGCCAAAGTGAGAAAACTGTCATTTGAAAACTCATTTCTCAGGAGGAAATTACAAACCTCAAAGAAGTTGAAGCTTCTGAAGCATTACAACAATGGGTTCCGTGGAGAATACCAGTTTTCTCCTTCTAACACTCCCCTCATTCATTACCACAGAAGGCAGCTCATGAAGAGCAGAAGCCCTCAAGACATATACTCTCTGTTCTTCTTTCTTTGCAAATGTTGGGGTTCTAGCTTGAGAGTTGAAGGAGAAGATATATGTGGAGATTTCACTATGGAGGCTCTTACTCCTGCCACTGGAGAAGATGATAATGCAGTGGCTTTATTGGAGCCGTTGGATTGGGGAGATGAAGAAGCTTCAATTGACCTGCGGGCTCAGATGTTCATTGACAGGTTTTATGAAGAAATGAGAATGCAGAGGCAGGAATCATTCTAAATTTTGTTTTTTTTTTTGGTCGGAACAGGAATCATTCTAAATTAATCTTGTTGCAAATTTATTGATTTTTGATTGACTTCCATTGTTTTATTTTCGATTCAATTTGTTGGTTTCTCCAGAGTTTTTTTTTTTTTTTTTTGACATTGTGGAGAGACAGTTAGGTTTGAAAATTTTCCATTTGCTATGAAATGTGTGGTTGTGTGAAGATTTGCAAATTTGTATTTTTGGAGCAAAGAAGTTTTGTTTGAGAAAAAAAAACCTATCAATATATCAAATCAAATTATTTTGCAGTCTCCCAGGTGATACTTATTAGAATGCTGGTCCATACCAGAAATATACTTAAACTGGTTGGAAGTTGAGTAAATGGACCACACAGGAGCGTGTCTTTGTCTGCAGCAGGCAAGAAAAGCAAAACTTCCCTCAATATCAGAGCTAGGATCAGCTTAAATATGCAGCTTATATATTTAATCTATCTATAAACAAAAGGTTGATTCTTGACCAATCCCTAAACATAGTAGTTAGTGTCTATAATCTGTCTGTTTAACAGAAGCATTAATATTTGGATGATCAAGAACACAGTATTCCAATTTTCTTAAGTCGAGGTTTCAAATCCCAAAATGTACCTTAGCTGGGGTTGGGTTTACATTTATATTTTTATTTTACAGGGGACCTTGTATGGAGGTCCCGAAGTTTCATTCAATACAAATGAATGGTGCCAAAGAGAGCATGAGAACAACTGATTTTGCACAAACATAGAACCATAAGCACCAGAAGTGAAAGGGCATCATAACATCGATCCACTTGGCCAAAGAAGGCCACAACACCTCTAGTATCCCACATGATCTCACAGTACTCAATATGAAAGATTCATCTATATCTAGCAACTCTACCTCCTCAACATAAAAGATTTTAAAAGCCAGTCCAAAAGGGCTGGGGATAAACAAAATACATTACAAAATTGGGGAGAAGCAAAGCCCAGCATAAAGCTTGGAAGGAAAATCTCTCTACAACATGATGGGGGAGAAAGTCGCCCGATTTATTAGCCGAATGGGTTAATTCCAGTGAAAAATCTCTGGAACAAAGAGGCTTGTAGACAAGAGAGACCAAAAAGAAAGGATAAGAAAGGAGGGGAAGAAAAATCGTGAGTTACAACTTTTTTTGTAAGTTTGTAGTCAAATGGGTTTCTGTGATTCAGCCCCGATCTCTTGGACCACAGGGGTCCAAGAGATTGTGGTCACCCACCGTTGGATGTTTATCTAACAGTTGAAAAAAGTTTCTTAAAAGGAGTGCAAGAGTGAGCGAACCGTTGAATTTACATCCAACGGTGAGTGACCACAAATCTTTTGGACCCCTGTAGTCCAAGAGATCGGGACTGTTCTATGATTATTTTTATTTTTGGGTTTGATGCATGTTTCGACAAAATGTTATGGGCCGAGCCTTGAGTCCCATTGGGCCATAAAAATACAAGGGAACCGAAATGTAGGGAACCCAAGTACGTCATCTGGGCCTTGATCATATTAATAGGTGTTAAATCATTTCTTATGGGCCATAAGTCATAGTCATAAGAAATAGATTTATGTCCAATAGAATCAAAATTCAACCATTTAAAATAATAATAATAAATATAAAATTAAAATATTAGCAAAAATATACTTTTAATAAATAAATAAATAAATAAAATAATGTAGATATTATTGCTTTCTATAGAAAATGTAAATCGTACTTATTCCATAAAACCCCCTCATGAATGGCAGTCCATTAGGAGAAAAGCCCACTTTTGAAGGGAATCGGGTCCAACAGGCTCAGTCGCTGGGTTCTGGCGTTGACTGTTCAAAGAACAGAAAAGAAAAAAAAACCGGCGCGAGGACAATTTGACCTGCCTGTAATCACGCCGTTTTTCTTTGATTTATTTAAATTTGAGTTATTTACATTAATACTCTTGAGATTTCTTGTGTTTCCATAAAGTCACTTCAAATTTCAAACATTATACGAACATTTCTTGATATTTCAATTTACTTTTACAAAATCCCTTTTTGATAATTATTTATTCAAAAATTGATGATTTAATTGGAAAAAAATATACAAATGACAAAATTAATTTCAATGAAGTATATGCAATCTAATCTTAAACGCCAAGTTTTTCATTTGGAGAATTTTTTTTATAAAATTATCAATGTTTGGATAAAAAAATAAATAAAAAGAGAATTTTGTGAAAATAATTTAAAATTTCAAAAGGTATTTTGTAATTTCAAAAATCTCAAGAAATTGGGTGAAAAAGCCAAAAAACCTTAGGGGTGTCTTTAAATTTTGGCCTGCGTGTGTCCGACTCCGAGCGTCAGAGTTTACTTACTGACCAAAAAATAAAAAGAACAAAATATTGAAAAAGCGTACCTTCGAGGCGAATCTAATTGGGAACAAAAAAGGGGGACTTACAATCCTTCTAGCTCTAGGGTTTTCTTCTCCATAAAATAGAGGTAAGGGTTTTTCTGAATTCAATTTCAGAAATTTACACAGAGGATTGAGCGGCAAGAGTGTGGGTAGTCTGAGAATGGCCGGCAGCAAAGAGGAGTTTATGGTTTATAACTCGATGACTCGCCAGAAGGAGATCTTCAAGCCAAAAGTACCTGGCAAGGTCGGCATGTACGTCTGTGGTGTCACCGCCTATGCCCTCAGCCATCTCGGCCACGCTCGCGCCGCTGTCAATTTCGACGTTCTCTACAGGTTCACACATTCGACCTAATTATTTATTGTGCTTTTGATTAGTGTAGAATTTGATAGGTTTGCATTTAGGATGTGCATGTATTTTTTGTTGTTGGGGATTTTCTGTTTTAATTCGTCGGCTTTCTTTTTATTGATTAATAAAGCTATTTGGTTGACCACTGTCAAACGCAGCAAGATCTGTTTGACATAATAATATTATTGCCTGGAGCATTTAAGTTGTCGTCTTTACTTGGATCTTATATATAGAATCGAAGACTAGTTTCTGGCATGCATAACGTTAAGTTGAAACTACTGCAGATACTTACAGCATTTGGGTTATGAGGTTACATACGTTCGGAATTTCACCGATGTTGATGACAAGGTGAGAGTTTTGAATCGTATAATGAGCTAATTTTGATTGCATTCCTTCCTTTCTTTTCTTTGATTAGAGTGGACTCTCGTTTTCATTCATTTAAAACATCAACAATACTCTTCTACATTCTTGCTTTATAGGAGTAAACTGCAGTGTTTAATGTTTCAGTCGTCGTCATAATTCTATTTGCTATCTCATTTTAGTTAAAATATTTCCTTTTGGCTGGACTGAAGTACACCACAAATCTGCTTACCTTTTTTTAAAACTAAATTTTCCTGATATTAAGGTTGAAACTCTATTACACATGTAATCCATACAAATTTATCTTTTGAATCTTCTTTTAATAAACGCTGATGATCTATTGCCTGACTGTTCTTGTTCTTTTTCATTTTCATTGAGTACTTAAACTCTCATGTTGCTTGCTAATATTTGGACATTTCAGATAATTAATCGAGCAAATGAGGTTGGGGAAGACCCGCTAAGTTTAAGCAATCGTTTTTGCCAAGAATATCTCAAGGACATGGGCGATCTCCAGTGCCTTCTCCCCACCCATCAGCCACGTGTTTCTGATCACATGGAACATATCAAGGATTTGATAACACAGGTTTTGTGCTTGCTCTGCTTATGTATTATGAGATATGATATGAACTACCCTCTCCCTCTCTGTCGTCTCTCTTTATATATCCATACTTGCATATAGTTAGCATATTAGTGCAGGAACGTTGTTGAAATATTTATAGGCAATCATATACAATGGGGGAGATACTTTCTGATGTTTGGAAAGTTATTGGGACATTTCTATTGAATGCCTAATCTAATGCTAAATTTCTAAGTAGTAAGTGCTTCAAATATGTAAACATAATGTGTGCACTTCTCTTCTTTTTTAAATTTTAGAATTTCATGCTTGTCCTTTTCGAGTCATTTTTTGTTTCATAGATGTTTATGTTTCCTGAAACTGATAAACCTTTGGAGGTTCGAGTCAATTTATCTCTGTCACCAATAATAAAGTCCTTCTGAATCAAGTTTGACACTGATAAACCTATTGACGTTTGTCTTTTGTGATGGGTTTATTTTTTTCTGGGCCTGAAATTTCTTTCTAAATGATTGTTATATCCTGCAGATCATCAACAAAGATTACGCGTATGCAGTTGATGGAGATGTATTCTTTGCTGTTGAAAAATTTCCAAATTATGGCCAGTTATCTGGACAAAGGTTGGAACATAATAGGGCTGGTGAACGAGTTGCTGTTGATTCTAGAAAGCGTAATCCTGCAGACTTTGCATTGTGGAAGGTCTGGAAACCCAAACCAGTTACCACGTTCTTGCTGTTTTTGATAGTGTTTTCCTATTTATTATATTTTAATGTATTTGCAGTCTGCAAAGCCTGGTGAGCCAAGTTGGGACAGCCCTTGGGGACCTGGAAGACCTGGATGGCACATTGAATGCAGTGCGATGAGTGCACATTATCTGACATTCAACTTTGATATTCATGGTGGTGGTATTGACTTGATTTTTCCACATCATGAGAATGAGATTGCCCAGAGCTGTGCTGCGTGCCAAGGGAGCAGTGTGAGTTACTGGATGCATAATGGACATGTTACTAATAACAATGAGAAAATGTCAAAATCCTTGGGTAACTTTTTCACTATTAGTGAGGTAAGTTGGGCTAACTTTTATTTATTTATTTAATGCTTCTTAGAGCTTCTATATATTCCAGCTTATTTTACAATTTAATTTACAATTCCATTCTCTTGTAGATAACTGAGAGGTACCATCCATTGGCTTTGAGACACTTCTTGATAAGTGCTCACTATCGGTCTCCGCTCAACTACACAGTCTCCCAGCTGGAAGGTTCTTCAGATGCTGTTTATTACATATATCAGGTATGTGGCTTATCTGGATCTGAATCATGCTCATTTGGAAGTCTCTCAGTTCTTTTCCAGCAAGTGTCTTGCATTGATGGAAATTATATTTGTGCCGAATGTCTATTTGGCCATTTTGCCTTTAAATTGTTACTATTGTCTTGTTGGGTTATTCCTGAAAATTTTCTATTTGGTCAGTATCTTCTGGAATGATGGCTGTTGGAATTAGGCATTAAACTTCTTGATGTAGGGTTCTAGAAGTTTAGTTTTTGGGCTCTTTGTTAATCAAGAGAAATATATGTAAAATACTGATCTAGATGGAACAGAATTGTATTACTTTTAGGTTGCAATGGGGTTTCCCTTTTTGTGTATGCTTTGTTTTCTGGAGTTAAACTGTATAGATAACTCTTTAGAGGTACTTAACGGTGCCTCAATTTACTGAAACAGAAGCTAAGTCAACCTCAAACAGGCGTTTGGGCTCACATGCAGAAAAATGGATTTTATTTATCAGTATCTAGTGTCTTATAGTTTGCTGTTCTGTGATTGTTAGACCTTGCAAGACTGTGAGGATGCTTTATCTCCATTTCAAGAAGGGAGCCTGAAGGAAGGCACAGAAAAAAATGGTAGAACAGTTAAAATTACTCCAGCTGCCCAAGAATGCATCAGTAAGCTACATAATGAGTTTGAGACTAAAATGTGCGATGACTTGAACACTGCGCACATATTGACTGGTGCTTTCCAAGATGCCTTAAAGTTAATAAACAGTTCTTTGAACCTACTCAAGGTAAACATTTGGAATCTGGATCCTGTTCGAGCGTGCTGCACTCATATTTTTATTTTGATGTGCTCTCTCCTCCTTTATGTGTGTGTATGTATGGCTGTGATGGGGTAACAGAAAACATTTTTATTTTGTACTTTTTATAGAAGAAGCAGCAGAGGCAACAACAGTTATTAATGATTCAGTCGCTAGTCGAAATAAAGAAAGAAGTTCAAGAACTTCTGAACATTTTGGGTCTGCTGTCCTCTGATGCGTACTCTGAGGTGATGCCTTCTTGCTTGTTTATTTCAACTTTTAAGGTGAATTTATTTTTTTGTCGAAGTTATCAACAACAAAGGTGTACATCATTGGACAGGTTTTGCAGCAGTTTAAAGTGAAGGCATTGAAGAGAGCAGGGCTGGTGGAAGATGATGTGCTGGATCAGATTAAAGAGAGAACACTAGCAAGGAAAAACAAAGATTTTGCAAAGAGTGATCAGATCAGAGCGTATTTAACCACAAAAGGCATTGCACTCATGGACTTGGGCAAGGAGACGATCTGGAGACCTTGTGTCCCAGCAGGAGAACAACCATCGCTGCCTAATGAACAATGACAAAAGCAGCCGCAGACTGATTAATTTGTAATATTTTGTGGATTAAGACCAAGTTCCCCGAAGGGTCCTGAAGTTAGTAACCTTGTTTTATAAATTTCACTATTTTTTTGGTCCTAGGAAATACTGTCTTCACACTTTGTCAATTAGGACCATATCTTACAGGTTCTTCTTAATACAATACTGAAAGAAATCAAGGTTGATTTGATATTCTCTCAAATAAATTCATGTCAGATATGTATTTGGTGCATGCCTTCCCAGATTATTTAGTTGTGCCAGATCTGCACGATTGTTGAAAGAAACCTGCGGCCGATTGGTAACGAGAGGCGCATGCTTTACTCTCTTGATGTTCTGATTTCATGATATAGAGTTAACTCTTCAGGGCCAGCATAAAAAAAATCTTTTTCTTTTTGGGAGGCATAAATGTCTTTAGCCGAACCTACTACTGGTCAATAAGCCCAGAAGGTCAAAATTTAACCCAACCTCTTAATGATCAATAAGCCCAGTACTATTTTAGACTTGTGTACTGGACTATGAAACAGGCCTGATAGTCTTTTTTCTTTTTCTTAGTAAGGCCTACACAGGCCTGATACTGGTAGAGTTCAAGCGTTTTTCATTTTTTTCTCAACATTGGGATGTACAGTAGTGAGATGAAATCCATAAAAATATTGTAAGAAACATGCGGAAAAACTATGATACACTTAGAAAGAAAACTATGAACAACCTAGTGGAAAAGGGCGTTGACTTGGAGATCAGTGGTTTCAGGTTGGAACGCCTATAGCACCTTGGTAGTGTGCATGTAAGAAAATTCCCCTCCCCTCTCTAACTTTAGCCAAAAAAAAAAAAAGAGAAAAAAAAGAGAAAAAGGGAAAAAAAGAAAGAAAGCTATGTAGTAAAGTTATATTGTGATGGGATTTTGGCAAAGGAGTTGTGATCGTACGAGTGAAGGACCCCATGCATGCACATCCACATACAAAGTGGTTTCAGATTGGGGTTAGTTAGTTCAAACAATAAACACTTCGGTTTGTCTGGTTTCCATTGTTAAAGTAGTTCCTAGTGAGTCTATGCCTATGAGCCTCGCAGAAAAATGCCTTTGTGGGGACTTGCATTGGACATCTGTTTAAAAGTAGCTAGCCATAGTGGAGAGAGAGCTTCATGGATTAGCATTACAATTTACAGAGGGCTAGCTACGATGGGAACATAACATTGCAAGAATTAAAAAAGTTGATGTGTCGTATCCTATGGTACGATGGTGGTGTTTCATGGTTGAGTTACTTTCGGACTGTCCTACCAAACCAATCTGTCATGCATCTCAAGCAGTTTTCACAAGAGGACACTATATAATATATGTCGATGCATGGCGGGTCCCATGCACGTTTTATTTTAGAGTTCAGAGAAATCATCAAGTGTAAATCTGCATCAAATTATTTACTTCCAAATTGTTGTTTCCAGCATACAGAGCTTTTAGGAAGGTGCTTGGAAAGCCTTTTAATCTAGCTTTCTATTAACCTATTTGGGAGTGCTTTTAGTGCGGTTAAAGCGCTTTCTAAGAATTAAAAACGCTTTTGACTGTATTTGGTAAAAAGCAATTCTAAACGGGCTAATATTAATTTACTTGAGTGCGGAATGTAAATATTTGAAAATTGGGGAGAATTCATGTTAAATGATATAATGCGATTAGCAGGTATGGTTGTGAATAAGGTCAATTTCTGACAACTAGTCACGAACCATTCAGTCTTGAACAAACTAAATAAATGTGCTTGGGACAACCTCAAGCTTTGGATCCCTCAAGTTCATTAATCCCAGTCAATAAGAAACAGCTTGAACTATATATAGAGGTCATTCATCTCGATTGATGTGATGTAGCCCCGATGTCTACAAGTAACTTAAAGCGAGATAATTGGCTTAATTCACTATCATCACCTAGACTTCAATCGGTCTTTGTATGCTTATGTTCTTTGTGTATGTAATTGCAATTGCTTTGAAGTCAAGTCAGCAAGTAAATATTCCCTCTCAAAAGTCTAGGATATGGACTGAGTAATCTTCAAGAAATAACATCTTTTGAAAAGGCTTATGCAACATGCAAAATCCATTGCTGTGGCATTTTTGAAGTACTTTATTTAAGCATGGTTGAGTTAAAGTTTGGTTTGGTTTGGTTTGGGTTGTGCAGCATACAAGAGAGAGAGAGAGAGAGAGAGAGAGAGAGAGAGAGAGCACATGCAGTATTGTACAAAAAAGCAAAGCTAAAGGGTGAATGCCCTGTCAAGTGTCAAGTTTGTGGGACTTAAAGTCTTTTATATTGGAAATCCGTGCGTCCTTTTTTAGGTTCAGATTGAACCTCTTACCTCTATAAAAAGGCATGAAAAGAGCCCAGCCTAGCTTCGCTACAACAAGATACGATATGAGAAAACACTTTGGTAATTTTGTTCTTTTGTATCTTAGAGCTTAGATCATGGTCGTGGATAGATATTATATGCTCCCTTACATTAACATATACTGTGCAGCTCCGACAAGGAGATCATTGCAGCTGTATGGCGCCCCACCACAAGCCACAAGAAACTCATATACATATGTACTATCTGGGACTTATTCATACTTCACTTCACATCTTATGTGTACCCAATTCACACAGATGCATGAATATATCAAATCAATGCTAATTTTTGTTTAACACGGGACTTCACTGCCTTAGCTTAGCTATAGCCCTCTAGTCGTATCCCCCTCCTTCAACGGTACTTACCGATTTTATAATCTATCTCTTTCATCACGTGAATGAATTTCTAAAGTAAAACTGTGTACATAACATCTCTAAGATTATAAAGTTTGAGATCCTGAATTGTTTAGAGTAATTAATTTCAATTTGTTGCCTTCATTATTGGATTATCTGTACTTGGACTAGTAATATTGAATTTATAATTAGGTTTTCGATTTATTTTTTATTTTTTTAAAGTATTTTAATATAAATTAATCCACTGCTATATATATTATCCTTTTGTCTGTATATCGTTACGAGTTCAGAAGAAAAGAAAAAGGAGTTCGCACCACCACATGCATGCATAAACTAATGCACTAATTAACATAATCTTACCAGTAAAATTCCAAAAGTATGATATTTGTTGAAACATCAACCCCCCACTTCATTTGTAAATGGTGTTAAATAAATGGTGGCAATGCATTATGCAAGACCCACGCAGAAATGAAAGTTGATTGGTTGGTTGTTGTTGAAAGTCATTTTCCAACACAAGCCATTATATAAACATGGCTGTATTTAGAGGTCAGTGATGAGGTTGATGATCCGTGGTTGGACTGTACTCCTACAAGAAAGGGACTGCTCATCTTCAATTTTTCTCTCAATCAATTAGATGTAACCAAGGCAGAGATGGTAATCATACATAGCTAGAAATGTGTCTAATTGATTTGAGAACCATATTCCATGGTCCCGGGCTTACTTTCGAGGGGCTAATTAGCATGCTTGATTTGTCACATTTGAAGGCGTGCATTATTTAACTATGCCAAAACTTGATTGGATCATGGTGACTAGCAACTGTGACGATACTTAATTAAACTCTAATCACCTGGGGTTTAATTTGGATTTAAAATTATACTTGGATCAAACTTAAGTGGAGGGTGACTCTCTCTATCTAGCTAGCTAGTTAGTGATTAATTAGGGGGGAGAGAGAGAGATTTGATTTGTAATTTTGTATTGTAAGGTGAAGTGGATGTCCAAATCAAGCTTCATGGCATTAATGAAGTTAAAAATGGGGCCCAATCGAAAGAAAATATATTGCTTGGGGCAAAGTCGCGGGAGTGAGTTTGATTTTCTATGTTATTATGCCTCACCAACTACTCTTTTGGTTATTGTCAAAAAGCTCTCCTCTAAATTAAGGAAGAATTAATGACCTTGTTTTTCAAGTGTATTATAAGTTTTCAAATCTATGAATATATATATATATATATCTCTTAACTTGCTCCTTTATTTTCTCCCTAAAAAATTCATGCCAACAACAAACAAACAAACAAATATATATAAAAGGAAAACCCTAAAAGCATCCAATCCAATGAAGTCCATCTGCATCCAATACTTTACACATTCTTCATTAATTATCTTGTAGAAATCTAACTCTCTAGCTAGTCCCACCTGAACCAAAGTTATTATGAGCACACCCACCAGCAAGTTTAAACAGCCAAGCCAAGTTAGCTTATTTGTTGGGTGCCCTTTGTTCATGTTATTGGGTGCAAAAGGCAACGACTTTCTAGAGACTTCAATTTGCACCATTTTTGGGAGTGCCACCAACCTTTTGACCAAGCAACTTAAGCTTTGTGGGAAGAAACCCTAGAACCAATGATGCATATATATATATATATATATATATATATATATTGCTTGCTTGGCATGCATTATCTTGTTTTCGTGCTAACACGTAAGCTTTGGTTTGTTTTACCCACAAGAGACTCCCAACTTGCTGAGATTGTAACTACTAAATTATAACACTTTGTCTAGAACACTATCTATGCTGCTGCTCTTCTCTCCTGGTTGGACATCAGAAAACCAATTAACCTCCATTAGACTTCAGCGGCTAGCCTGATTAATAAATTAATCTCTTAATAATTATAGGGGACATTGAAAGATTGTAGTGTTTGACTTAAACCTAGCTAGTGTTAACTTGAGCTTATCCAATCAAACCACTGATTTTTCTATCAGTTGTGGAAGATTGGTCTGCATGTGATTGGTCCCACATTTCTATCACCACCTAGTCAAGATGAAAAGAAGGCACCAACAAACCATCAATGGGTTAGTTGGAGTATTTTGTGACTAGAAACTCCTGAAATAATGATAACCTCCATTTTTTAACAAATAAACAGCATTTCTGCATACAGTAATTTGAATTACATTGATTTGTCATTAAGAAAAAGGAAGAATTATCCAATTTAATTAATTAGTAACCGAACCCTGTAGTTTGCTGCCTAATAAGGTTTTCTATCTGCAACTCGGCAACTGGCGGTGTCGTTTAATTTGGAATCATATCACACAACACAATTCACAGTACTTGTCTTTTCCTAAGCCCATGCTTTCTTGTCTCAGACAAAACAAAGAGTGAAGGGAGCATATATTTGTATATACACATATATAATTAATGGAGAAAGACATGACTGAAGCCAATATATATAAATATATACGAGTAATTTTCGTATGTTCTAGACAGTGGCGGAGCTATTCCTAGGCCTGGAGTGGCCCTTGCTCCCTTAGATTTTTATCTCTCTTCTATTATATTACATATAACATATAGAATTTGTAATAATCATATTAAAATTTAAGTTAAAATTTCATCTAAAACAAATTAGACATGACTCAATTAGAAATATTTAGCTCTAAACATATAATTATTGAATACTTAAGTGTTTTATATACTTGTATTTTCTACTTCGGCCCTCCCAACTTTACAATTTTAGCTCTGCCCCTGGTTCTAGAGTACCATCCAATATACATAAGATATGTGGAAATATACAAAAATTTCTCCATATATATGCGAGTAATTTAGCCTTGATTTTTGGTATTCTTTCAAAACCCATTCAAAACTTGAAGAGCTAGCTCCTATAGAATGAGATGGGATATACAGGGAAAGGACTAAAAGTATATATAAAGAAAACTTTATCAATTAGATTGGTGTGAGATGTATTAATTCTTTTTAATTGGTAAAAATCTGAATTTAATTATGGTGTCAAGATCTGTTGATCACTCACTCGAGTAGTCAACACCATATGGTTGGCATGCATACTCATCTCTTTCACTTTATCAATATGAACTACTTAATGTTCACATTGTAAAGTACATGGCATATGCCCAAGAAAGAAAATTCCCTCATCTTTTAATTCTTGTTCTGAAATCCAGTAAATAATTGTTACATGAGAACAACCTCATTTCAGATTATAGCCTACATATTGCCGCAAGGAACTTCCATTTACGTCTAATTCCTTTTCTCATTTCATGTCAAAAACATACATCACAACATATCTTAATTTATTGTAACATATCCTAATTTATTAGAACATATCAATCATGTCGGCCACTCGCATTATCAAAAATTAAGTCGGGCTAATTAGGTACGCATTAAACTACTCATGTGTTTGTCGACAACTCAAGAGTCAACAAATTTGGAGGTCCCACTTCCATCATTCTAACTTGTTAGTGGGATTCCGAGTTTCTACCTACTCGTATATACACACATATATATATATATACATAATTGGATGGACCTACTGAGATTTAAAAACAAAAAACCAGAAATAGAATGAGAGCAATGTATATATATGCCCCTGAAATTACTTTCTTAAAAATTAAATAAATTAAATAAAATTTGAAAATGTACAAAGATCCCACTACCAAAATAAACATTAGCTTCCCAACTCCACCTCCACCTCCCACCTCATGATCTGAGCAACATATTATAAAGGCCACCACACACCACGTCGTTTTTCAAGCCGAGCCAAGCCGAGCCTTGCTTAACCGAGTCAAAGGCTAAGATGCAAGTCCAAGCCCAATGCATCATCAAAACTGGGCCCACTATCTCCTTTAGTAAACCTACTCAACGATGGCCCATCCGCTCTTCCGTGGGCCCGGCCTTGTTGAAGTACCTGATGATGGGGCCCCATTGATGACGTCAATGTCGAATCTGCTACACTGCCCCCATACGAATAACTCGCTGCACCCCTCCCGTGATTGGCTGCAGCCGGAAACACGCATCCATGCGACACGTGGAACGGAGTGGCCGCGCGCGGGACGTAGACCCAGGACGGGCTGGCCGGAGCCGCGGTCGGGACCATCACCGACCCGGCCGGGGCCAGTAGGTGAGGCGGCGGCGCGAAGGCGGAGATGATGGGGTTTCGGGCGTATGAAACCGCGGCGTTTCGGCTGGCTTGGAGCTGAGCTCGCTTGAGCTGCTGGCGCTCTTTCTTGTGCGCGTTCTGGTGGCCGCCGAGGGCTTGGGAGTTGGCGAATTCTCGGCAGCAGTACTGGCACTCGTATTTACGGTCACCGGTGGTGGAAAAACCGCCGGATTCCGGTGAACCAGATGGGGTGGAAGTCTTGGTGGAGTCGAGTACGGAAGATTCTAAATCGTCGTCTTGGACATTGAAGCCAAAAAGCTTTAAGCGTGTTGGGTTGTTGCTAGAACTTGTTGGGTTTGTGGTGTTGGTTGGTTTGGGTTGATAGTGTAGCTCTGCAGCCTCAGCCATGTTGCTTGTTTTCTTAGAAACAGGGACAGAGACAGAAAGAAAGCAGAGAAAGAAAGATGGGAATTCAATTGGAGTGATGAGGGGAGCTGGAAGAGAGAGAGAGAGAGAGAGAGAGAGAGAGAGAGAGAGAACGAAATGGGGATGTAGGGGGAGTTGTGCATGTGTTGGGGTATTTATACACAGGATAACAAAAAAAAAGGGTCTTGAATTGAATTAATCTTTAATGATGCTGATGATGTATCATTATATATATATATATATATATTTGTGTGTGTGTGTGTGTGTTAGCTACAGAGACACCTTGAGAAAGAGAGAGAGATGGTTGCGGTTGCGGACATCCCGATGGGAAGAAAGTGAGAGTTATGGGAACACGACCCAAGGACACTCGGGGGCCCAAACGATTGCACTTGTTGTCTTGCCAATTCTCCTTCTTTTTCATTTTTTCAAACCCTTTTCTTTTTCTCAATATATTCATGTCAATTTGCAAGAATGCCCTTTGCTTCACATGAGGGGACTTTCAAACCATAAGAACAGAATAAAATGGATTCACTGTTTATTTATTTGTTTGTTTACCCAATCCCCAAATATATATAGAGTGAGTTTCGATTTAGGGATTCTTTAAATAAGTTTATTTGAGAGGCACCTTTGTAGAGCCCATCATACATTGTATTTCATTAATTTAAACCGTATATTCTGTATAAATTTATTCGAAGATCATCTCTGAAAAAATCACTTGAATCCAATATCATTTGACTACTCAATTAAATTATTGAAATTTTAGTACTTTATTGAAGTACCGTGTTTATTGATTTTATAGAACACAATTAGATGTTTAAACGGTTTATGATTTGTCTTATTTTTTGTAAGAATGATCTATGAATGAAGACCTAAAAAATAGATGATTTGGATCATTCGAAAAATAATTATAGGGTACCTTAAAAAAGCACTATATGTATATGTATATATAGGTTTTTGTCACTTGTGTCTTCAAAGGAGGATAAAAGAATGTGATGTTGCATGTGATGCGAGCATGGTACACTGTTGGACTTATATATATATATATAACCCTAAATAAATAAAAGCTACATGATTGAACTAGCTTGTCCACTGTTTTCCACCAGAGATAGCTCAACTTCCATTTTTCTTTGTTATCTATCTGTGTTCCTTTTATAAGTTAAAAGTTATAGCCAAGCAAAGCTATGTAATTAGCTTAACTTGTACCAACAAGATTTGTAATTGGCTATCATTTTCTATGAATTTATTGTGACTCTTTTGCATCAGATTTCATTTGAGCCGTTCAATTGGAGGACTGACTCAATGATGAATGATGATCACTCGTTAGTCCATCCACTATAAATTATTAGCAGCCATACAGAGAAAAAAATTAGGTTAGAAAAGTCTGGATGTCAACTTAATGGGCCATCACTGGATTGCTTTCAGTCAGTGATGATGATGGGAACTTTGGGGAAGATGACCAATCCCAAAGCTAAGGCCAATGTTTGATCAAATTAAGAAACCTTTGCCAAGAGAATCTCTCACACCTCTCTACTCTTAACAAAAACTCAGTTGGCGACACGTCTTACCTTCCTATCGCTATATGTGACAGTTTTCTCCTATATATTCTTATTCTCCTCCTACCTAGTCCTATTCCTATATATCTCTTTCATACATAATTTCTGATCATTTTCCAATATATATATATTTCTGTAAAAACTATTCTTGGGTTTATTTCTCTTTTTTTTAAATATTAATTTTTAATTATATATATGAGTTAAATCAATTAACTACAATAATATATCCGTCTTCTTACATCCGAGTTCGATCTTCATTTTCGTACATAATGACATTGTTTTTTGATTAAGTACAAACTACAAAGCTTTCCGCATTTGAACATTTGGGTAGTTCTGTAATCTCGTACTCCGAGGCTCAGATGCAGTGGAACGAAACCCAATGGCGCAACATGAAGCCCATTTCTCTCTCTGTTTCCCCTGACCCCAACTGCTCCTTCAACTGCTAGAAGCCTAGAAAACTTGGAACATTCATCTCAGTGTGTGTGTGTGTGTTCAACTTGAGTTTCCAATTTTACCCTCATCCCATGGTCCTGCAAGATGGCTCCGAAGTGCTCAATCTCAGGAGCCGACACCACCCACCAATAAAATTTCTTTTTCTCATTAAAGTCAAAACTTTCATGCATGGCATTGGCAACGCAAATCTTTCATAGGTTTGGCACTTGGGTTGGTTGGGCCCCATGTTATGTTTAGGAGATTCAACTGAGATCTCTTACCGTCAGTGTGCCTCCTCACCTTGCATGGCCCACGTGTCACCATCTACTTATCTTCCATATCTAGCTTTAGATACGCATGCTTCACATTCTAAGTTGTGCTCGCAACCAAAAGTGATAGTAATGATGGCAGTTTTGTGAATAAAGTCAACATGGGAAGCTCTTAACTCAAGCTATGAGCTACTCCTCGAAGGGTTGGGTTCAGGTGTGTTTACAACTTAGGGTTGGGCCCTACCATTACGTGTTGATGATGAATAATTGTTTAGGATGTTTGCGTGATTGACGTTGAAATCCATATATTAATTAATCAAACAAATGAAATGAATGATTTACTTTTGCTTTGGGGGATTTGGGGGAGAGAGATCTCTCCGAATCTTACTAACTACGAGAGAAAAATTAATAGAGACAAGAAGTTGGCTTTCGTAATCTCCCACTTCAAGGAGCATAAACTCATACCCATGTTAATTAATCTATTGATTATTATTGTTTTCAAAAGCAGCCTCTTGCCTTGCCTCTCTCTCTCTCTCTCTCCCTTCTCCCAAGTCTTCATCACAACTCCATACCTGGCCCACCTTGTCTCCTCTTTCTCCTCCGTTTCCATTCCCTTAGTCAAATTTTCCCATACAAGAAAAATCTCCTCGATCCGATCCCCATCATCATCTGGATCACCTTTCGAGTGAAAGCTTGCATTCTTTTTTCGACCGTTAGATTTCATAGTTAATCATGTTTGTTTTGTGGTCTGGATAATTAATCATGATTACTGCCATTACAAAGCTTAAATATGACCTAGATATGCTAGGGTTTACAAAAGTCAATCAGTCCATCATGGTTTATCATATGGGGGTTTTCTTTGTTGTTGAAAATATTTAGAAAATTATTGTGTTCTTCTATTCATTCTATTGTAATTACTTACTTAAGTAAAAAGCATTTCGATTTACTTTTTTTCTTTTGGAAAAATGATGTTTAACGAGATAAAAAGTAGACGATTTGAATCACTGAATCACATTGGGATATGGCCCCACATGTAGTGATCCTTTTCTTTTCTTAAGAATAGAGATACCTTCATTGAAGGAGCTTGTCAATTAGTATACAAGCAGGTAGGAGATGATAGTTGTGACTTGTGATGGCCCATTCATGTATAGTTTACGTGGGTCCCTAACATGGAACATAAAAGAGTTTATTGGGGGGCCTGATGAATTATTATACTAATGCATGCACATAGATTTAGGATTTGGGATTAGTAATATCTTCTGCATTAATTAGTTTGAAATGATCAATTTCTACTTAAACCTAACAACCTTTTCGCTTTATTAATTGGATCCAATGATTTTGCCCTTTGGGTCTTTCTCACTTTGAGTTTGTGTCTTGACTCTTTGACACTTGAGGAAGTTAGCAAATTCCAGGCCAAACAGCTGTATGGGGCTCAAGGAAGGGAGCTGCTCTCATTCAAAAAGCAAAATGTACCTCCTCAACTGAGATCCTCTCAATGTACATGTGTTGTGTACCATAAAGTTGAAGAGTTATATATATATATATATATATAGGCTTGTGTTGTGTAACTGTGTTGTTGGTTGGAAACAGTGGTCGCTGAATTAAACTCAGCACTAATTATTGGTTGGTTTCTCACCCTGCAAGTACTTTTCTGTTTCTTGTTCCTAACTACTATTTATTTATTCCATATGTACTACAAAAAAGAAGAATCCACAGTGAATATTCATCCCCATAAATATGTTTTGCAGTTTTCTCTTTGAATAGTTAAGAGTTTTTATGTTCACAAAAGAAAAGAAGGTCATTGTCTGACGGGGGTTACCACAGTGGTTGTGGCCCTCCCCCTTCCCCATTGATTGGCACTCAAGATTGAAACCCCAAGATTCCTTTCCTCCTAATGTAACCCAAATAAAAGAGAAAAGAAGGTCATGTTGGGTTTGGTTGCTAAATTAATTTAACAAGATTGGTAACCAATAAAACCCAAAACCGAAGCGATTGGACATCAAAAGTTGAAACATGGATCAAACATGCTGCATAAGACTGAAGCAATGGCTTGGAAGCCGTATGTAAACATATAATGTTGTACTACGGGTGACATAGGCACAAGGTTTTCTCCACTGATGAAGGGTTAGGCATGTGAAGCTGCGCGTCTAATTGGTTCCTCTCTATTTGAACAAACTCTAGGTAGGACCCGCCATCCACAATGGGGACCACCTCAATTTCCAATTACTGTGACATTGGACCTACAAGTAGCAACTCTCTCTCTCTCTCTCTCTCTCTCTCTCTCTCTCTCTCTCTCTCTCTCCCACACACACACATACACACAAGAAGAAGAAAGAAGACACCCAGTCATGTTTGATTAATTAACAAGTGTCTACTTAACAATGGGTTTCTTCTTGTTGTTGTTGTAAATGGTTTCCACCATCTAATATAAAACACCATTTAGGGCCTTAATCATGCTTTTCTTAACTTTGTTGTTGATTGAAGTGATGCCAATATTATCGTTTTAAGATTGCCCAAATCGCGAGCATGGCCCACCAAGTTGTGCTTAATTATAAAAGAAAGTTTTAACCAATGACAAAACAACATGGAGTTTTTTATTCATTAAACAAGAGATTATTTGAGACATGATCCTAAATCATGTTAGAACTCCATTAACTTTCTAATCACCTTTGTTTCTTTTTGCAACCATTACTTTGGAAGGATCCAAAAAGGATAAAAAGATAACCCCAATGTGACTTAGTTTTCAAGTGTTGGAAATCCCTTTTATGGATATGTTCAAAGCATTTTTAATTTGACAATCCCAAACAATATGGGTGACTCAGTGAGTCCCTTCATGTATTCCAAGTGACACTACCCACTTTTTTTTTATAAATAAAATATGGTGTAGGTTGGGTGGTGGAGTTAGCTTTAAGTCATGTGAAGTGACTCTCTCTCTCAATTATTTAACTAATACATACCATTATTAATCCAGCTTAATTAGAGCTAAACCCTAGAATACAGTCTAGAATGTTTATATATAAAATAAAGAAGCATTTCCATGAAGTCCATCAAACTTTATAGATTTTTAAAATGCATAATTGGAAGTCCGTGAAATGAGTTTGGAAGAGGGGACTTTGGTCAATCAATGAGACAAAATCAATGTGCTTTGGTTGCTCAAGAAAAGAGAGAGAGAGACACATAGGCGGCTACACAAACACACCCAAATAACATCTAACCCAAACAAAGGCATCTCCTATAGCTGGGAGACACCTCTTCACATGACATGACAAAAAATACATTGAAAATTCATTATCATTAGATTCTGCACAATCAGTTCTGCCCTAGCTAGCTAGTGACACAAGTTCAATGCCACAAGCCTTCTACCAAGCCCATCCACGTTGTCGATTTGACCAATATCTTTCTTTTCTTCTTTCTCTTGTCACATAAGATCTTTTATTTTTACTCCAAAGTTTTGGACCGACGAAAAGGAAGCAAAATGAAAAGGGGTTTGGTTTTTATTTGCCACAAACTAAGGTGCCATGGCACCACATGTGTTAAGATAATGTGACAACAGATTCAGAACCTACTGTTCCTGAACATGGGGAATCTAGCACAAGGGAATATAATAGGAACCTTAATTTATACGCATGTGAGACTTGGTCTTAGAAAAAGGGGTTTTAAGCATTTCCTAATCTAAATTCTACATGATGTGCTTAAATAAATAAATAAGGAACCTCCCGGATAAACAATCCCATGAATTGTGCGGGAATTTGTCCCTTGGAAAGATCCAAGTGGATGCATCTGTCTCTAAACCATAACTTCAAGCACACAGGTCAAGACGACCTTCGGCTTCTTTAAAAATTGAGTTCAAAGAATCCTATGATTTTCTTAATAATAAGCTGCATGAGGTGTGCTGGTTTGGCCAATCTAGTCCACGAGCAGATAACCTAAGACGGTGTTTAGTATTATTATTATTATTTGCGGTCCATATTTTTTTTTTTTTTTTTTTTTTTTTTTTTTTTTTTTTTTTGAAAGAAGCGATAGTAATTTTATTGAAAACGCAAGAAAATACAGAGTACAGAGTAGCAGTAACGCCAAATATGAGTACAACATCTCCAGTGACCAGACACCAAGATAAATTGGTTTGATCTGGAGAGAATTACGCAAGTCAGAAAAGCCTAAAAACTCCAATTCGGCAGACAGCAAGCACCTGTACTTAGACCAACAGGAAAGGCCGAGCCCGGAAACTCCTAAATACAATCCTCAAATAACAAGTCAACAATAAAGTCTGGTGGTTCCTCGAACCAAGTAAGAATGGCTCCAATATTCCTGCCAATCCGAGCCAAACGATCAGCCACCGTGTTCGCAGTACGACGGATATGGGTAGTAACTCCTCCAGTGACCGTAGCCAGCAAACTTTTGGTGTCTTCCACTATCGGACCGATCACAGAACGATCTGTAGTGGTAGTCCTTACAGCAGTGACGATCTGGAGAGAATCGCTCTCAATGACAAAATTCGGGAAACCCCTTTCCACCGCCATGACTGCCCCTTCACGAGCAGCAACCGCCTCGGCCTGTACCGCCGAAAAAATATCAGTAACGTGTAAAGCCTTCCCCGCCAAGAAAGCACCATCGGAATCCCTTGCCACCACCCCAATGCCGCATGCATCCGTGTCAGCAACCCAGGAGCCATCGACATTGATTTTCACCCAGCCGGGCTGTGGCTTGGTCCACCGCTGTGCTACCGTTGGAGGTTTAGGACCACCCCCTTGTCGGACATGGATACTCGAAAAAGCCGACAGACGAGCCATAGCACCAAAGCTTACAACGGCCGGGGAGGGTGGCCGGCTGTTCCACACCAGCTCATTCCGTGCGTTCCAAATGGCCCAGCCAGTGTAAAGGAAAAAGTCGAACGCAGCCACAGGAAGATATTCAGCACAATACAAAAACCATCCCAGCAGATCAAGCGACCGGGGTTGTACGTCAATCCTGCCTAGCGGGGAACTAAGCCACACTCCACGAGCAAAAGGACAGTCCCGGAGGATGTGAAGGCTAGTTTCCACCTCAGCCCCGCAAAAGACACAGGAGGTCTCCATCGGTACCTTGCGCTTGTGAAGGGCAGCCTTGGTAGGGAGGATGCCTCGGCAGACTCTCCACCAGAATAATTTAATTTTCCCTTGCACCTTAGCCTTCCAGAGAGTGTTCCACCCAGCTCCGAAGCCATCCCCCGAGGAGGTAGAGGCAGCGGTACGTGCACCATATTCAGCAAAAGCCAGCTTATATGCACTTTTAACCGAAAAGGACCCTTTCTTATCAAAGTGCCAGATGAGGGTATCAGTGGTTCTGCGAATACTCAGCGGAATGGAACGGATCACTTCCACATCTGGGGGAAGAAAGACCGTAGCAAGGAGGGGGAGATCCCACTTTCGCGTGTCCTCCCGGATAAGCTCCTGGACCCGAGTTAGCACACAGCCAGTGGGTTTTGTCGTGATAACCCGAAATGTGGTAGCCCGCGGCACCCACGGGTCCTTCCAAATATCAATGGCATTGCCACTACCAACCTGCCATCTAGAGCCCAGTAGGAGAATAGAGCGTGCAGTACAAATGCTTTTCCAAACATAAGAGCTATTGGCTTTAACCGGCGCATCAAGAAAAGAATAATTTGGAAAGTACTTAGCTTTCAAGATCTTCGAAGTGAGGGAGTCTGGGAACTGAAGCACTCTCCAACCTTGTTTGGCGAGCATTGCCAGATTAAAAGAAAAAAGATCCCGAAACCCAAGACCCCCAACGTCCTTAGGAGCACAGAGCTTATCCCAAGCCAGCCAATGAATTTTCCGTTCCCCCCCATCTCCGCCCCACCAAAAGCCAGCAAGTAGTCTGTGAAGGTCAGCACAAAAAGATTTAGGCAGTAAGTAGCAGCTCATGGTATATAGTGGGAGAGCTTGTGCCACAGTCTTGATGAGAATCTCCTTGCCAGCCCCACTGAGCAGCTTCCGCCTCCAACTATATAGTTTTTTCCCCAGCCGCTCCTTCAAGAAAGTAAAACTCACACTTTTACTACGGCCCACATTCATGGGAAGTCCAAGATACTGATGATGCTGATCAACACCCTCCACTCCAAGAAACAGAGCCATCTCTCGCCTCGCTTGCTGCTTGACATTCTTACTGAAAGATATGGCACTCTTTTGGAAATTGATCTTCTGCCCAGCTACCAATTCATACCATGCCAATGCCTCACTGATGGTACGGCAGTTGTCCAATGTTGCACGTGCAAACAAAAAACAATCGTCGGCGAAGAAGAGATGGGATACAGGAGGGGCCCCACGACAAATAGAAACCCCCTGAAGTGCCCCGCTCCGCTCCGCATGCTCCAGGTAAGATGAGAAGCCCTGTGCGCAAAGGAGAAATAAATAGGGTGAAAGTGGATCACCCTGTCGGAGGCCCCGGGAGGGGGAGAGGTAGCCGCAGCCGGAACCGTTAACCAAAAAAGAGTATGAAACTGTGGTAACACATTCCAAAACAAGCCGAACCCACGGTGCAGTAAATCCTAATTTCAACATAATTTGTTCCAAGAAAGTCCATTCGATCCTGTCATAGGCCTTGCTCATATCCAGCTTCAAGGCAAGAAAGCCCTTGGGGCCCCTTCGACGGCTCCGTAAGCAATGGAGAATCTCCGTGGCCAATAAAGAATTATCGGATATAAGTCGCCCTGAGATAAACGCACTCTGACTGGGAGATATGATGGAGGGAAGAAGAACCTTGAGCCGGTTTGCTAAGACTTTAGAAACAATTTTAAACAGAACGTTGCATAAGCTAATAGGACGCAGTTGAGTCATGTCTTTCGGGTTCGGCACTTTCGGGATCAACACTACCTGTGTGAAGTTGACCTTCCTGAGGAGGTGACCGGTGGAAAGAAAATCAATAACGGCCCCAGAAACATCAGGACCCACTATATGCCAATATTTCTGGTAGAAAAGAGGGGGCATGCCATCAGGACCTGGTGCCTTAGTTGGGTACATTTGAAAGACTGCCTGTTTGACTTCGAGCTCCGTAAATTCCAACATGAGGGAGTCGTTCATTGTACTTGTAACACGGGGTTCCACCATATCAAGGTTTGCTGGACTTCCACCCGTGGTACTAGATTGAAAAAGTGTCGAGAAATAGTCCACCACAACAGACTGGATACCACTTTCTTCTTCCTTCCAAACCCCATCGCTATCCCGTAAGCCCGAAATTTTGTTGCATTTCCTTCGGTTGTTGGCTCTTTGGTGGAAAAATCTAGTATTTCTGTCCCCGTCTTTGAGCCAAGAAACTTTTGCCCGTTGTTGCCAATATGATGCCTCACGATCAAGCAGGGTGTCCAACTGAGCGGAGAGGGTTCGAAAGGTTTCAATGGAGGCTTCGGTGCTAGGTTGCGCCCAAAGGGACCCCAACTGAGCTCTAAGGCATTGGATATCCCTTTGTGTGGCCTGGAAGACAGTCCGTTGCCATTGAAGAAGGCGTAGCCGAGTTGCCTTAATTTTCTCAAACACCTGAAACATGCGCGTGCCTTCAAAGGTAGTTGCCCACGCGTCCGCAATAACAGATTCACAGTCCTCGTGTTGTGTCCACATACTTTCAAAACGGAAGAAAGCCGACGGCCGGGTAGTACGGCAAGGAGACCGCCGCAGAGAGAGTAAAATAGGTAGGTGATCCGACCGACTGGGCTCCAGATGCAACAGATGTGACTCAGGGAAAAGAACCTGCCAATCGGAGTTAGCCACGGCTCTATCTAAGCGTTCTTTGATTCCTCCCAGTCGGGTGCTAAACCAAGTGAATTCGGTCCCATCAAACCCCAAGTCCACTAGCCCACACTCAGAGAGTGTTTGACGAAAAGCTAGGACTTGCCGTATGGATTTCGGGGCCCCCCCTTCCTTCTCCTTGGTGCAAAGTAGCTCATTGAAGTCCCCCAGGCAAACCCAAGGGAGTCTAGACTCGAGGTCTAACCGACGCAACAACGACCAAGACTTGTGTCGGTCCTCCGCCGCTGGGTGGCCATAAAATCCCGTGAGTCTCCAATGCTCCGGATCACCAATACCACCAACCTCCACATCAATGTGATGAAGGGAGGATGATCGAATAGCTACGGTGCTTTCATTTTTCCAGAGTAGGCAAAGGCCTCCAGACTTGCCACACGCATCA
The DNA here is from genome assembly GCA_020226455.1 of Prunus salicina. Classification (NCBI taxonomy): domain Eukaryota; kingdom Viridiplantae; phylum Streptophyta; class Magnoliopsida; order Rosales; family Rosaceae; genus Prunus; species Prunus salicina. Next base: position 37,336,520 of record CM035341.1, read on the forward strand.
ACTGCAAAAAAATCATCAAAACCAAACTGGATAGAAAGAGAGGTAAAGTAAGAACGATTGCACCTGGTCTCACTCAGGAAAACAATCGTGGGTCCTTTGGCGACGACTAACCGCCGTAAAGCTTGAACTGCCCTGGGGTTCCCAAGCCCCTGGCAGTTCCAACTTAGTATTTTCATGGCTCTCGGCAGGGCTGACGGGAATCAGCCGCTGCCGTTGATGACAAAGAGTGTGACTCTGGTACAAGAAGCTGACGCTTCCGGACTGGGAAGTTGGACCCAAGAGAGGGGGGGTCATGGCGTCTCTTAGTCCCGATGGATGGTTCTAGAGGTCTGTGAACCCGGTGGGTCCTTCTTCTTCCCTTGTGACGGTTCACGGGTTGCTTACGTGGCTGGGTGGCAGTCGACTTAAGGATTAGCGGGCCGAGATTAAAGGGGTCCGAGCCTAAAGACCCCTGCTGTTGATTACGGCAGTCCTCTGAAATGGGTTGCGGGAACGGAATAGGACTGGCTCGAGGAGGCGGTTCCACATGGGGGGTCTGGTCAAAGCACCCAGAGTTTGCATGGGTTTGCATGGAAAGTGGACATGACGCAGGCAAGGTTCCATGCATGGGGTTGGCAACATTAATGCTAAAGTTAAGGTCCCATGCATTAATCACGTGGGATGCCATGCAGGGCCCCATGGGAGTAGAGGTAGGGGCATTCTCCCAATTAATGTTCAAATCTGTCATTAAGGCCATTTCTGGAGGGGCCGGACAATTTAAATCCGGCAAAGTAGGAATTGAAGGACTGCCGATGTTCCTGGTAGGGTGACTTGACGTGACTGCCCTGGGACCCTCCCATAAATTCGGGGAATCATGCGGTCCTGTGCTCCTTTCCATAGCCAACGTGGCCCCAGCAACAGGTGGCAACATGTCCACGTCAGCATCTTCGGAGACCGACGTAGACGGCGGAGCCCGGATACTCCAGGGACGCTCGGGAGAGAGCCCAAACCGACGGCCACTCGCCCGCCGGTAGTTAGGATGGAAAGTGTCGCGCTGAAACCATTGACCATACGGTTTTTGTAGGTCGTCGGCATCTGGCGAAGGCTGGCTACTGCACGTTCCTTCCGAGTGACCAATCACTCCACACCAGTAGCACGTCAACGGGAGTTTCTCATAGCGAATGTCAATTTCTACCTGCTCACCATCGATACGCAGCATGAGGCTTCGGCGGAGAGGTTTAGAGATATCTATGGATGCCCGAATGCGGAGGTAGCTGCCCACTAGTTCGCCTTTCTTACTTTGATCCGTGACTACATGGGTCCCCAATGCGTTGCCAATAATACTGCCCATCTTCCTTGTCATGAACGCTAATGGGAGTCCCTTGGCTTGAATCCAGAATTCCTGTGCAACGAGGGGAAGTTTGTAAGGATTGACGATACCGTCTGCTGCAGCCAGTACAAGGAGGAAGCCATCAAAGAGCCATGGACCTCCAGCTAACACCCTGCTACGTTCCTCCATGGAAGGAAAGGAGAAGGAGAAGAGACCATGATCGATCTCAACAATTGAAACCCGAGCCCTTGGCCGCCAAAGGGTGGCCATCGTACGCTTGAAAGCGTCACGGTTGAAGGGTTTATCGGCTAGAAGTTTCCCCACCAGCAGCCACCGCGAGGTCCGTAAGGCGGCGGCATCTCTGGAATCAACCACTATCTCTGTGCGTTCTTCATCCGTTAGAGCAAAACGGGAGTGAAAACGAGTACACATCGTATCAACCATTTTCAGACCTTGCTCCAGGCCCGCCCTGATCCCGTTCAGGCAAGACATACAGCTAGTAAGGACCGGCTGTGACACCGACCACCACTCTCCTAGCGATAACCCAGGGAAACCCTAGAGCGCTAGAGAGAATTTTTAAAAATTCCCATACTTGATTGATCTAAAATGCCTTGCGGTCCATATTTTAAGGATGAAACCAAACGTTTCCCATTGCCGTGGTTGTTGATTGAACCAATTATCAAGTCTCGTTGACAAGAACAAGTCCCTGCAACAAGGAACTGTAACCGAAGCCTCTCCCAAAATCTCTGTGGGCCCTATGCCAAGACATAGATAGCAACAGCCATGACTGGCGGAAGCCCATTTTTCTCTTTTATTTAAATACTTTCAAATCATTATTTTGAAAGAAAAGAAAAACAAATAAAACAAAATCTTTTGGGTGTCTCCTAATAGTGGGCCCAAATTCCTACTCACAAACCCATAAGCAAAGCTCCATCAAGCAACAATTGTACAACAATTAAGAGGACCACCACTTCCTCAACGTTATGGTCCAAATCTCAGTGGGCTCGTTTTCCTACATTAGCAAATTAATACTAATTATATGAGGAATTACACAAAATTTTACGCTTCAGCATTGCTTCGGTGGCTGAAATCCAGCCGCTGATCATAATTTATAATGTACTTTGCACAAAGATTTTACCTTTAATCCGTACACGTCACATGTTTTTCTTTGCCAGCGTTGAAAGAGCTGAACTCCCTCATTTGATAAATCCCTTTCTGTGTTGACCTCAGTTATCAAACGATGGGACCATTATCTGAGGTCTTTGCAAGGCCTGTTTACACGGATGGATCGGTATATAATTAGGAGAGCTCAAATCACATCCAGTTCTGGCTGAAATGAATATTGCAAGAAGATATGCTCTTATGATTTACCAAAAAACTTGGATCACATTTGGGTTAGACCAGTTGTTCAAGGCAAATGTAAATTTAGAATATTAACCCCGACATATGAGATCGTTTCAGCATTATAAAAGCCATGGGGTATACATTGAAGGGTGTTTAACACTAAACCAAAGCAACTGACATGTTATTACAGCAGCAGCACTAAATACGTTTGTATTGCTGCATAAAGATGGAGGACAATTCATGAGAAATTTGAATGTCATGATATTTATACAAATGCATTTTCTAACTGCCACGTTTTACAGAAGCAAATTACAACAGAACACTAAGAATAACAATGGGGGCAACCTATAAGAGAAATAAAAAATTCAAAGAAATACAAGACAAGCCTCTTTTTTTGGTCGAAACAAGACAAGCCTCTATGCAAGCAAAAGGCGTGGATGGATATTGAAATGAAACCTCTCAAATAATAAAAATAAATAAATAATCCAGACATCTTTTCAGCCAAGTTTTTTATCTGATCCTTTGAGGTTAAGATTGAACCATTTCTTTTTGCTTGACTTGTCCTTCCCGTCAGAGCCTCCATCTTCCCCTGGGCTCTCAGCATTTGAATCTTCGCCAGGATTTTTGCTACTGCTACCATTACTCAAACCGCTACCACCCACACTATTATTGATTGTCTTGGTGATAGTGAAAGTAGAATGGATACTGTCTCGCTGTTTCAGCAGCTCATCCACCTGATTTGTAGAATGATAAATGCCCAAATTAAAAATTAAACAAATAAATACAGAAAAGAAAGGAAAGAAAAGGGATACTTTAGATATGATAACATTTTAATGAATCTACAATCATGTAACAGCCTTCCATTACTTAAAACATAGAGGGATGAACTCTGAACCTAGTGTCTGAGTAAGTCCCTCAACTTCAATTTTCAGCAATGTGTCAAAAATTATCTGTAACCAAAACTTACAGATTGCTTTTCCTGGGTGTATCTGTTGGTCACTTCTTGAAAGCGCGCCAATGCCTACATAACATGACAGGAAAATTGTAAAAACAAACATGATGAAATCTTATTACAAACCACAGCCAGGAAGATCCGGATCAATACCTTCCTGTACTCTGTTTCAAATTGGCGAAGCTCATTTCTCTTTCGTAAAATCTGACCCTCAATCTCTTTAAGCTTCTGCGTTGTATCCTCGTATGATTTTACACAAAGTGCCTCGATTGTATAGGTAGCAGTCTTAAAAAAATTATCTCCTGAACAAATCTCAGTGGAGGTTAGTTAACAGGATAAGCAACAATTTCATTTTAAGGAGCCAGCCCCAGAAAGCAAAAGAATAAAGGGACCAAATCAAAGTTCAGACCATAAACAGCGAATATATGAGTGCCAGCTTTTAGTTCTGAGACCTCACAAGGTTGAAGACCTTCCAACCTCTTGAAAAAAGCAGCTTCAGGGTCCTTTGCCATGGCCAACTGCACCAGCACAAGGATACATAACCATTTTCAGCCATAAATAGGAATCTAATAAACTATTACCCCTCAGTCCCATCCAGAAACAGTGGAGAACAAATTTTATGAAGAAAGAAAATTAATATCCTGCATACCGCATTCAAAGTTGAATCCATTCTATATACTTGAAAATGCAGAAAATACATCCCTGCAGATGTTGCTTTGCCTGTCTTCTCACTATCTTCCTGTACAGAGAGGCAATAATGATCATATTTTCTGAACTCATTTACAAGTGTTACATGTTAAAACGTAAGTGGTATTTGATGAAACAAACACCACATAATAATTGATACCTAATTTTGTCATGAAAGGAAATAAAATAACACTCTACAGTGGATTACAACTTGCTAAAACAAAGCAATAAGAAAACATATAACAAATTAAAAATAGCTTATAAAGTATTGGAAGTTGAAACCAGTGGATAGGTCTGAACTCCATAAAATGCATGTAAGAAGAATGCAGTGCGACACTTTTATAGACTATCTAACGTCGGAAGAACCAAAATTCAGTTTTAGCACTTATAAAAACACAGAATGCAGTGGTGTATTTTCTAAGTGCTAGTTTGGCATTGATTATTTGGGGTAATAAGTGATTTTTAAAAAATTTTGAGAAGCTCAACCCGTTTGGTAAACTGTGAGAAAATCACTTATTGTTAAAAATTGCTGTGAGAGAAAGCTATAAGGGAAAGCAGCTAATGAGGTGCTTTCATTTTCTGATTATTTAGGAATCAGTTTCGAAGAGGCGCTGGGTTTAATGATTATGTGGCAATCATTTTCTGATTATGCGTAAAATTAATACCAACAACACTTTTAACAAAAATTTTACCAAACGCCAAACTGCTTTCTCTCACAGCAAATCTGACAGCGATTATTTTCACAGCACAGCAATGCCAAACTGGCCCTAAATATTCCTTTTTACTTTTGGTTTTTTAAAACATGGCTTCCTTGGTGACAAATGCTGCATCTTGATAAAACATGGGAGAATATTCATGAAAAAAAATCATAAGCTGCTTACAAATCACTTTTCTTGAGAGGTTCAAAGAGGGTGTGGTGAGCAATAGATGCCTTGCCATGTGTGGGCATGTATATTCTCAACAAACTATAAAGCACACAAGGAGAAGCCTAATCATTTATGTTTAAATAACATCAGGAAAATTACTCCAACAGATTCCAAACACATATGACACAGGCACCAAATCCTAAAGCGAGTGCACCAATTATATGGTTATCCAAAGAAGCAGAGATGGAGAAGATTGCAATAATAATATATAGTACCTGTAAGGCCAAACCATAACCACCATTGGCATCTTGTTCAAAATAAAGTAACTGCAAATTACAAGGATTTGATTGAAATGTAAGTATTGTACCAGTAACATTCACAAATCAGATACATTGAGTGCAGGATACACACACATCGGGAGAGAGAGAGAGAGAGAGAGAGAGAGAGAGAGAGAGAGAGAGAGGAGAGAAGAGAGAGAGAGAGAGAGAGAGAGGCTGAGGCTCTATTGCAGTAAAAACTTAGGGAAACATATGCACCTTAAATTTGCTTTGTGCAGTTGAAGTTACTCTTACTACAATCCCCGACTCGGCTTGCTGCTCATTGATTGTAACACCAAAAAAGTGGGCACACTGTTTCTCCACCTGCAGCAAATCAGAAAATAAGTAAAGATGCACTAAATTTAGATTCTTGCATTATGTTACAAACAAAGAAGCACCTTTCCACTAACTGATGTCCCAATTGGGAGAGGTCTGACTGTTACTGTACCACTAAGAGCTTCTTCAAGTACATTAGCGGAAATTGTAGTCTTGATAGGCACACCCAACTTGCTATAAACAAATAAAATGATTATCATAAGACAAAATGATCCTAAACCCACAAATATGTAATGATATATTACCTGAATAAAGCGGCAAACATTGTATTGACAGTCCCCAGATTTGACAAGTCAATTTCCATGTCCATGGCATCAGCATCAATTGCCTGAAACAAAATTAAAACCGATAAGAAAATATTTATAACAGAATATAGCACATTAGAAAGTGGAATATCTAAGGAAGGGATCTATATTTTCTTCTCTTTTTCAAATGAAAAAAGGAACATAATGAATTAAAATCAGAAACTCTTGCTCATTAAATTGTTACACATATGATACAAACAAACAGAGCAGATCTGTGTAGACAAATGACATGGACATTTAGAGTGATCAAATCTGAATAAAATTATCGACTAACACATTCCCTAAAATGCACACAGCGGATCCAACCAAATGGAATCAAGAATCCACTCAGCAGCACTAGTTCAATTTTTTCCCATCTACATAAGCAGGTATGCATTTTTTGTGTGGGGAGGAGAGGGAGGGGAATAGTGAGCAGAATTAGAAAAGCACCTCAAACCCTGCATTGTCATACTGCCTCCTCTTCTCGGGGTCAGACAAGATACTATAAGAAAATGCAACCTCCTTGAAATGCTCTGAAGCTTCAGGATTGCTAGCATTCTTGTCTGGATGATACCTTTCCATAATTTGGTTCAAAACACGATTGTATGTGAAAATATGTCTCAGAATAGCATTGTAATTATTATCATCTACTGAATCAATAGTCATGTGAACTCAAATGATATTATATACAAATTGCAATAAACAAGAAAATAGTGCCATCTCTGTAGAGATCTATCCCACAGAAATGGATTTAAAACACATCAAGGCAGCTCAATTCCCAATTTTCATGGCACGATCAATTCTCTATGAAAAATGCATAATATTCAATCAGCTAGAATGGTGAAGATTTAGTCAAAGCACAATGGCTTATAAGACAAGAACGTTAAGACCTTAAAACCAATTAGAAATTCAAGAATTAATTATACTCACAACAAACAAATGCAATATAAGACTAACGCCGCCAACAATACACATTTTCCACACATCTCTGAAAACTCAACTTTGTAATATACGTGTTGCTATATTCTTGCTCCTAATCAAGCTCAACAGTGAACCTCGTGGCTAGTGATTTACAATCGTCAGGTATAAAGCTAGATTCTTTTGAAAAAAAATATATCAACCCCTAGCAGGAATTCATCCAATGCAAACCAAATATTGAAATCTCAAATCAACGGCGAAGATGGTGAATTCTGAAGAAGAGAAAAAATTGAACTTACTTGAGAGCAAGCTTTCTATAAGCGGTTTTAATTTCCTGATCATTTGAATCCCTCGAAACGCACAAAACCTCGTAGGGGTCTCGCCTTGTTGCCGGTGCCGATGTCCCTTCCAATTTCGAACCCGTCCCCATCTCTCTCTGCTTCCTTCTCTATCTCCAAAGAAAAGTCTACTTTACAATCCGGAAAACTACAGTACTCTCCTCTGAACCAGCTCAGTTGCTCTAATCATGAAAAATCAAACTCTAGAAGAATAAAATTCTAAATTTTGCTCACCAAAGCACGCAATTCAAAGCTTTATTGGATCGCTCTCTTTTCAAATCTCGGGAAATAAACAGTGATGAGAATTCCTATAATGAACAAGTCAAGGCCTTGAAAAGCTTTCTCTTGATCTAATCAAACGACGCCTAACTGAAAGAGAGGACAGCTTAGGGTTTAAAATTTCGGAGAGAGACGCGTGAGTTTGAGCTGGAGAAGACCCAAAGCCAAAACCCCTTTTCTTCCCTTCTACTCTTTTTTTTTCTTTTTTCTTGGTTATCTTTAAAATAACGGGCTCTTCACTAAAATGGTTTTGGTTTCAACCGTTCCGTTAACCTTACGTCGTCTTTTAAATCTTTTATTTTTTTATTTCTAGCAATCCATTTTTATTTTTAATAAATCGCTGAAGAAGACTAAAATAAATTTTGTTTTGGCCTCAGAAGACGACCTTTTTTCTTATCTATGCTTTGAACCCTCTTTCTCAACAGAGTAAAATGATCATTTCCCCCTTTTTCTTATTTAAAATGAATTTAATCATAACTTTAACAATTAATTGTGATATAGTAATTCCATCAGCACATGCATAATATGTAGGAAGATTCAGACCCAAAAAAAATATATATGTAGGAAGATGTCTTCAAATTAAGGCATTTTTTTATTGAGTTAGACCATGTTGGTGGCGATAGTCTAAATTAGAGGGGAGGAGAATTTCTCACGCACACACACAACTATTATGTCATGGGGGTTTGAACTTGAGATCTCTAGTCTGCAAGTCAATATCCTTTTTCACTGGGTTAGCCTCCGTTAGCAGTTTGGCTTAAACTTTAAAGTACTACATGGTTGAAATCTCAGACCAAAAAGAAAGTAACACATGGTTGTAATCTCTGGCGACATGGCTATATACACTCCAGATGGTTGATACAACGTGACCCCGATGAAAGTATACCAACCTTTCTCATTCTTCAGTTTTCTCTTTAAAGAAATTTCATGGGAGCGAGGGGAAGGGATCATCTATAATACAACTTTCTACGTGTTCTCATCGTTTTCTTCAATTTTGTCGACCATCCCTATCATGCATAATGATCGTCAATTAACAAAAGACACATACAAATGTGAGAAGATAGAACATTGGGAAAACTGAATTAGGCAGCTTAGCTATATAGTAGTGCATGTAATTTACAAAGCCGTGTGAAGGTTGTGGTAATGCCTCCAGCTCCATGGAAGTCTATTTACACACGAGACGAAACTAAAGCATGGCAAGTCCATATGGCCCTCAGTCGGTTGTCTTATGTTAAGCAGTGGGTGTTGGAATCAACTCTGATGACCTTGGTGTTATAGGATCCACAAGACACGCACTTATGGTACAGCCAGTGGAAGGGTGCCGTTCCCTTCGTATCACAGTCGTTGCACAGTATGTCCTGGAGCGTAACAAAATGAACCGCTTTTCAGCTAATGAAATTGAAGATAAGGGGACAAACCATCTCGGGAGAACAAGCTTTATGATAGTTTACCTGACACCGATCCCTGTATTCTTCTGGTAGTTCCTCTGAAGACAGTAGTGCATCAAGCATGCCAAAGTAAACCTACAAAGTAGTCAAAGTCGAATAAATTATTATCAGACTTAGAATTCGGATTCTCAATATGATAACAGAATGAAATATCATTACCGCCATATCTCCCAAAGATTTGCTACAGATTGGGCAGACGTAGTGACTGCAAGTGTATGCCTGGCACAATGGATTAGAGAACGCTATTACATATTGATCTTTCCTCAAACCAATTTTCCTTTAATTACATATAAATTTGGAGCAAAACATGAGCAGGAACAAAAAGAAAAGAGAAGTAGAAAGAAAGAAAAAAGAACAAAACATCAAACCTGGAAGCAAGCTGAATGCATGTAATGGCCACAAGGAAGAGCTCTCACAGTTGCACTTGATGTGAACAAAAAGTCACAGCAGATGGGGCAGTTTATTTCTAGACCCTTCTCCCTACATTTGTGATCCAGTAACTTCATCCCCAGGCAACAATTGCACGTCATGCAATGAAAGAAGTCGATACCAAGTCCCTTCCCAACACGACATAAATTGCAGGAAGGACAATGATAAACTGTCCTGATATAACCAAAAAGATGTGTGAGAAATCTAAATTTGCAATCAAAGGTCTAGATTCATAAATAAGATGTAGCATCGAGAACGCTAAATGATAAAGGTGTATAGTATCCATCTATGATTGACTCAAACCCAGACTTCCCCACCAGCAAAGTTAGCACTCCATTAGGTTTTATCTCAAAATGCTGAATCAAAGGTGAATCCAAGTTAATAGAACCTAGTTTCATTTGGAGGAAAAGTTCTTACGAAGTATGTACCTTTCATCATCAAAAAACTTGCAAATACTACAATAGTAATTTGCCATCGAGAAGCCACCACATGAAGGTGTTGTGCAGACTGGTCCCACGGGCTGTATTTTCAAGCAGCGCATGCACATCATCTCAGATGTAGCCTTCCTGCAAATTAATTAATATAAACATGAATAATCAATATCCAATCACAATATGTCCTATAAATGAAAAAGAAATCAAGAGTTTATAGCACTAAGTTACCGATCCATTGAATGGTCGCTCACGTTATCATGGCAGAACCTACATGTAAATAACTTGCCACAGCACACGGCACGGACTTTGCAATTTCTTTTGTAATGCTCACATCCAAACACTTGTTTCTCTGAATCACAAAATGATGGTGAACATCCAAGCAAATCTTCACCATTTGAACCTTCGACTGCAGATGCTTGAGGTGACTTCTGCTGAGAAGCTATCCAGCGACTATCACAACCCATTACTTAATCAGAACAAGTGAAATGCGAAACTGATCTAAAATGGCTAACGATAAGGTTCATGAAATTGATAAAACATGAACATACCTGGTCATTAGATTTTGAATAAGATAAGCTTTTCTTCTAGGATCAAGAGTTGAATCCCGAGAAACTTTTCTTATTTCTGATTCAAGCTCATTCTGATTCATCCTAAATATATCTTTCCATCCAGGTTTAAATGTATCATCACTGTGCCCCAAGCTTTCACAGGCATCGACACCTGAAACTGTAGATTTAAAGTTCATGAGAAAGGTTTACAAAATGTAAAATCTATTACACAATAGAATGTTTTGGATTTCACGGAGCAATGGCTACGTATTTGTAGCTCAGGAATTTCTTTTTAATAACCACAATAGTAAATTATGGATAATTTATAACTATGCAGCAGTAGAAAAAGTATCATACATACCTAGAGAACTGCAATTTTCCAGTGTTTCTGTATGTGAAGATGCAGCAGGAGTTCCATCCCACCATTCATTAAGCCACTCACTGAACATCGTATTTTTGGTTGCCTGCTTCCATGTGTCCATTAATTTATTTTGCTCTTCCTGAGTAAGAACATCAGTTACCCACGGCAACATTGATTGAAGAACCTCTGCACCTGTAGTACCAATTATTCTACCCACAATTTTATCTTGTTCTTCCACAGAAAAATGCTTGTCAAACAATGGCCACAGTTCAAGTTCTTCGCGGAAAACATGTTGATCCAGTGTCACTCTAATGGATTTGCACATGCCCTGAAGCTTTGTGGCTAGCTCATTGTACTTCCTCAGAGTATCATTATGCTCGAAAGAGTTAAAGCCGCTTCGAGTTGAATCATCAGAAAAACTTCCAGTGCTTATGAATTCACTAAGTTGTGAAAGCTCTGAAAGAACAGAAGAAATATCCTCAAACAGTTTCTCTTCCTGCTTGTGATCCAGAGTGTAAGCATGGCTGACGTTATGAAGAGTCTCTTTTGATTCTAATGCTGGAAATACAATATCATCCTCTGCATTACTATGAGCTCTGTATAGACCCCACAACAACCGAAATCTACCAGTAAAATGCCTAATAAAAGTCTCATTACAATCATTAAGCTTTCCAGATTCAACATCCAAATACTCCAAGTCTTTACGTATAGCTTTATGGAACTTAAATATGTTATCAATGGGTCGTGGTGCACTATTGGTGTCAGTAAAGCTGGCATCTGTTTCCCAGTTAAAAAGACTGGAGTTGAGCGAAGGGGCAGAAGGATTAAAAGATAAGGCGCGCAGAGATTTTGCTGCGGTAAGAGAACCCACTCCTAAATTACTGTCATTTACTCCTAACCCTGGGACACAGCATGTCCGGTTACCACAAGAACTTTGAAGGGTATTTACGCTTTCCATAGCCTGGCAAGCAGCAGCTTCTGATATCAAGCTTACACTCTTCACTGGCCTTTGATTATCATCTGCTCCATCTGTTTGAATGCATGAAGACAAACATATGTTCGCAGAACGACCTTTGCATGCCCATCCAGAAAAAAGAGTAACCAATGCTGAATCTGATGCTGGAGCTGCATTAATTGAACTCTGTAAGTTATAACATACATAGAAGGGTATGCAAATAGAATGCAGACCACACCATTTGTTGAAATAGAAATAACAATAGTAATAAGTCGACAACTGATACTGAACCTGCTATACGAATATTTTGAAGAAAGGAACTTGCTTGCTCTTCACTAAGTGATCCTACGAGCCATGGCAGGACACACTCAATCAACTTCAAGGGCATCAGACATAAGCTTTGATACAGAAGTTTTCGCTGTATTTTGGGGCTAAAATGCTTACGAGCAAGTGGAAGAACCTTTGAATATGATGCCAAGAAAAGTGGAAAATACAAAATAGGTAAGTTACTCTCTCCCTCGCATAGGCAGGACAGCACCTTGTCATATTGGAAGTGGCAACAGCACTCACCTGAAGTTCCTCATTCTGGAAATGCTTCAGTATGCTATCTATTATCTGATCAGCATGAGAGCACAACTTCATATAAAATTCAGAAGTAGATGAGTTAGCTCCTGCCCTCTGGATGCTTTCCATGAGGTGCCTAAGCTTGTCAAATTGAATTTCTTCTTCTGCATGCTCCTGAGCAAAAGTGAGTTCTGCATCTAGAGCAGGGAATATAACTTTGTCCTCAGCAATGCTGCAGGCAAAGAGGAGAACATAATATGTACGTAACCATAAGATACCTAGAATGGAAAGCATATGATTCCTACAACTCTTTCTATAGTACTGATAATTAGTTCTCCTTCGTAAATATGAACCCAAAAAATATCCAATTGCACACAACCCATAAAGACAAAGACCAAGCAAAAAAAAATTATAAGATACTAAAGCATACACTACAAGGAAGTTATCTTCTCAAAGCCTTGCATAACTCATGGAATTGAACATTTAAGTAATACAAACTATTTGATTCAAATAGACACCTGAGGAGGCAAAACACAGTTCATGCATTAGGCCATTATACAGACTGACTGATGGTCCACTACTAATTGTCCTTGTTTACAAGGATGACAATATTATCAATTGAAGCAAGGAACTCAATGCATTAGGAGTATGTCTGAAAGAAGAAGAAGAAAATCAAAGGAAAGAGAAACCACACCTATGGAAAATACAAACTTCTGCAATGAATTGCAACCTCTTGTTGAATGCAGACAAGTCAGAAAAATCCCCAGAAAGTTGTATCCTCCTAGATGCCTCAACTATGTCATTTAACTCTCTTTTTATAGCATTGTGCCAAAGAAGTATTTCATCTATAGGATTTGAAACAATAGTACTGGAATGATCAGATTTTATCTCCACGCGCTTCCTTTTACTAGTCTTGGAAGATTGACACGCACACTGCCCCTTCTTTGCAGAATCTTGAAATTGGCCGTTGGAATTATTTTTGGACTCAGAAACTTTTGCCCCTTCCATCCAGGCAAATACAACCTTCGTATCATAAAACTTGAAGTCAGTGTAACGTATATTTTTCTTTTTCCAAGTAACCATCCTAAAACAATATGCCATGAAAAGCAACCCTCACCTGCTGCAGAAGCTTCTCTTCTGGTATCACCTTGCTCAAGTACTTGTGCATATCCTGATGTTCATCAGATGATATGGAAGAAGAGAGCCACGGAAGAAATTCTGCCATCATGTTAACAGGAATACTGCACAGAAACTGCCACACCAAGGAAGCTTGCTCTTCAAATGTAAACTTCTCAATAAGCAACGGGAAGACCTGCCAAATTCAAAATAACAAGCTTAACCCAGAACACTGAACTCCCACTGAAGAATCGATGATATATGAAGAGCAATTGGGGAAATAAACGAATATCCACTGAAAAAGCTCATCATTCGTTAGAACTGATGATAATCATGTAAAATTATCAATGCATGAGTAGGTGAAACAAATACCTGTTCCTCTTCCTTGGACATATGCTGGCTAATTGATGTTTGAAGGGCTCCAGTGCAAGAAGCCAACTCTCTCCGGTAGGTCTCCTCATTTTGCATATTGGAATTTAGAAGCTCAAACAATTGATCAAAAAGAACACTCTCTCCCTCGTGTTCAAGAGAATAAGTTCGAGCTACATTCTTCACGCGTATATCTAGAGCCGGAAATATGACCTGCAAAGCCCAATCCATAAATCGTGCATAATTTACAGCCTCAAAATTGAGAAAGCAAAGCATCACCCTCATTTAATGTAAGTTAATAGTTAAACGATATAAAAAATTCAAAACAATCGTATTATAGCGTAATAAACGAAAACTAATCATCAAATTCTCTGAAATTTGAAACAACTGGAATGTTAAAGCTACAATGCCGCAGAGCAGAGTGAAACCAGAAACACACCTCGTCCTCGGCATTGCAGTGGTGCTTATAAATAGCGCGAAGGAAGTGGTAGCGCTCTAACAAGGGCTCGATGTCGGCGGAAGAGGCTTGGCTGGTGGCGAAGGCCATGGCGGCTCGGTGGAGGCCATCGAGCTCGGAGCGAATAGCTTTGTGAAACAGCAAGAATATGAGAATTGGAGACTTGAGCGCCGAATTCTTCAAGCAAGTCTTGGAAGGCGAGGGATCGAGCGGCGTCAGAGGCCCAGCCATTACCGCCACGCCTCCTCCTCCACCGCCAGGAAATGGTGCCGCCATTTATAGAAAGCGAAAAGTCAAGAATTGGAAATGTGATTGCAGATTCAGATTTCCAAAAACCCTAAGGTTGCCTATGGTGCAAGATTTGAGCAATCTGGTGTTGTTGGCCAGAATGCAGACACACACGCGCGCTCGTTCTTCTGTGGTTGTTTGTTGTATGTTGTTGGATGTGTGTGTTGCTGAATTCTAATTGTGCTGCAAAGGAGACCGGAACGGGCAAAAAGCACGAGAACGTTTCAATGGTTTTGCAATATAGATAAGGGAGGGGACATTTTGTAGTTGTCCACGTGTCGCAAACTGGCCACGCTGTACAAAGCGAAACGACCCTATACTTTGTTTGGCCTTCTTTAAAAAATTGAAAAAATAATATTTTTGGTGGCCGGTAAAATAGTTTTCGGTAGGACAATAATATATAGTACACGTGCCCTCCACGCGTGAGAAGCCCACCACCACGGCGTTTTTGGACTGTTTGGTTTTGTCGTTTGAGCACGTAAGCATCCACTGCGTAAGGATAGAATCAGGTAGCCGAGGTGGACCTTTAGCGGAATAAGTGACGAATGATGGTGACAAGCAGAAATGAGACTTTTCTCAGGAGGATAGAGTTATTATCCGAAGTTATAATTTTAAAAATTTTACATTTGAACTTTTTCTTAACTATGTTACGAAAGGATTTCCACTTCCGTCTCCAGTCACGTCATTGCTTCCTCATGGTGCTACCAAAGATAAAGTTGGATAAGAAGAAAGGTTAAAAGTTATCAATTTAAACCCTACTACTTTTGGGTTTTAATATAGGATACTTCTTAATTAGCTCTTCTCATGAGAAATTTGCTAGTGTACATGTGACATTCTTATTAAATACAACATGGGACAAGATGTTTGGTAAAATACATCGAGGGAGGTATAACAAGGAATAAGGTTCCAAGAGTGAATGGACACAAAGTTGGCATTTTCATTATCTCTTCCTTTATAAACATACGTATTAATTTGTTTACATCTGTACTGTCTGTAAAGTCAATATGGTAACGTATGAGAGCTGGCTCCTTTCGATGTTTGGGGTACATGAAAAGGAAACGGACGTAAAGGATGTGCCAATCTTTGGGTGGCACGTGATATGCCCGTGGTCGCAAGTTCCATATCCAGATTAGATATTCTTCTTTCTCCCCCAGCTTTGGAGATTCCAAAATTAGTATAGCCTTTTATGGCCACCGATAGAAGATGACATGTATGTTAATGTCATCGGGTGTGTATAATTATAATTCCAGGCCAGGGCCCAGGGATAATTATTAGTTTTAGTCTCTCTGGTTGGACCCAATTGTTATATAGGGCCGGACTGTGGCGTGCAGTGGTTTACATAGTATGATATGAATCATGATGCCTCACGAAACTTTGTACACAACACAGCAACGGAACAGAGTCATTGGCCAGAGAGAAAGTGGCCAATAATGCAGGCCAAATGAAATGGAATGGCTATCCAAATTCATCACCATCCTACCTAGCCCCTATACACCATATGTAATTTATATTTTTAGGTCTAAGCATGCACATGCAGTTACTTAGTATTTTTTGGAAGGTCAATAATATTCCCCCACAAACACACGATGATCAGTCTGTCTTTGCATGGTTGTTGAGGAACAGGGATATTAATCTTATATATGTTATTAGGGTTTTAAGAACTTCAAATCCATTCTTTAAACTCGCGCTTACGTACGGTATAGGGTGGGTGGACTCTGGGAATGTTTATATCCAGACAGGGCAATACATATATACCTTTCCCCACCCACCAACCTTGCCTTTGACGTGGGCCAAGTGAGATTCACAAAGTTTTTATTCTGCTTAATTATTTATATGTATATATATATATATATAATATATTAACTGTTCTCCTTAATCTGGCGGCTATTTTTTGGCATCGATAAACAAGGAACATATTATGAAGGAATATTCAGAAATAAAACTACGGAAGAAAAGAAAAACAAACAGAGATAAGATCATAATCATTAATCACCCACGGTGGCCAACCTCAACCTAATGATGAACGCGCATAATTATAATTAATAATCTTAACACAATTAATTGCGTGAGTGGAATGGAGGATTATATATATAAATAAATATAATAATTCTGTTTGAGCGTGTGTAATGCTTATGTTTGCCACACAGTCTTCAATTATATAACTAGTGTGAGTGCGGATATTGGATAACCCACCAAAACCAATACCGCAAGAAATCTGCAATTAGATTGTAAAGCACTTGGTCTCACTTTCATTTATATAAAATTCTCAAAACAAAAAGGACACAGAAAAGCATATCCTTATTTTACGTCTTGGTGCTTTGAATGTCCTGTGAATAAATATTGATGAAGACTAATTAAAGTTGTGATCATAAAACTGATAAGTAAGTGAGCGTATTTATATGCAGATTGCAGAATATTCCCAATGCTTTCATAAGTGCTTAGGACAGGGTTAACTTAAGAGATTGACCTTTCTTTCAAATTTCAATAATGCATGGGTCCACTACACTACCTACCGGCAGCGCATATACAACCCTCCAATGCAATATTATTAATATATACCTATATATACAACCCTCCAATGCCATCCACGTCTGCCCTGTCAGTAAATATACAGTCACGAGTCAAATTTAGGGTTAGTGGAACTTGGAAGAAGCTTTTGGACGTGATCATTCATATGCGCCTGTAGCCGTTTTTCTAGTGGCAAAAGACATTGTCTGCATTATATAAAGTAAATGTAGGTTTAGCTTCTATCGTGAATTGAACCTGTTCTCCTTCAACTTAATCTTCAAATTGACAATTAAGGAAAGCCGATAAGAAGATCACTACACACGCGTGACGCATCCACATATATGTTAGTTTTATAGCCCAACCCAACCCACCATTGAAGATAATTTCCAGTCTCCAATACAATCACATCGTGCTCTTTAGTTTAGTGGCTCACCCTTGGACATTTCATTCAACGTCCATCATGACATTGCCCCAAATGTTTCTTGTTATCTTGTTGGTTGGGTGCAACAACACTCATATACCATTCTCCTCATCCCCAACGACCATGCCATGTGATTGCTTTATATAAAACAACGCATTACTCTTCGAACAATAACCGACTTCTTACAGGTAAATCGCATTGTACAAAAGGTTTTTTTAATGCTTTTGATGAGTCAATTATACATACGTATTTGACATATAATGAAGAATTGACTCATTATCTACAAGGAGCCAAACAATGTTCTTACTCTATAGTCTATCATGATGATTCATTTTTTGTTGTTTATTAAGGCTATTTGAAATTTAGACAAAAAAAAGAAGAAGAGGCCATATGAAATGAGGAGGCCTATTATAATTTATACCTAAAAGGTTAATACAAAGTGGGGTGGATAAAGCCCAATTTTTGGCCCAACACATAAGTGGGCCTATCTAATTAATATAAGCTCCGCCCCTTTTGACTTGTTATTCTTGCAACACCAACGGCTACCTAAACGTCCAAAACCCCCATTAACGGTCAAATCAAAGTATCTCTTCCAGCATCACCTACTTCAACAACCTCAGTCGATCCAAAACCCTCACTCTAAAACCCAGTAAACCGGGGTTTGGTGCAACTACCTCCAAATTGAAAACCCTTGCCCTTCCCTCTCTTCCTTCTTCAACATTTCCATCTCATTTTGTTCGAATCTCAATAATGGCGGTGCATCATAAGCTCGCTTTGATTCTCGAGAACCCTCTAAACGACGCCGAATTTCTCCTCGTGAAACAGACGCGACCCCCGAAATTCAACGACGAAGAGTACGACTCGTACGTGGATTCCGACCTCTGGGACTTACCCTCCACGCAACTGAACCTTCTAGAAGTCAAATCGGAGCCCTCAATTGCAGTGGGAGGCGCAGAATCATGGTCAGGGAAGATCGAGCTGAAAAAATTCAATGTGGATTCGGCTCTCAATCGGGTAATTGAGAATTTTATTGTTGAATTGTAGAATTTGATTGGGGTGCTTTACTTGGGAAACCAGTATCTTCAGTTCTCTGGCATCAGAGGTTTGGTCATGTGTCCAACGAAGTTCTTACTCAGATGTTGAAGCAGTCTCAAATTTCTAGTGTTTCAGATTCCTCTCAGAGTTTATGTAGTTTTTGTTTGAGTGGTAAAATGCACCGTCTTCCTTTTGCTAGTTCACAGTCTCATTCTTCATTACCTTTTCAGCGATTACACTCTGATGTATGGGGTCCTTCCTCCTCTGTAGCATTTGGTGGATATAGATATTATGTGTCAATCATCGATGACTGTACTCGATTCCTCTGGATTTTTCCATTAATCAATAAATCTGAGGTTTTTCCCACATTTGTGAAATTTCATGCTTATATTACTAAGCACTTTCAAGCTTCTGTGCAATATTTTCAATCTGATGGTGGTGGGGAGTATAATAGTAAAGCTTTTAAAGATTTCTTGGCTTCAAATGGCATTCTCCATCAGATTTCATGTCCTTATACCCCTCAGCAAAATGGGGTTGCTGAGAGGAAGAATAGGCATATTATTGAAACCACAATTACATTACTTGCTACTGCTGCGTTGAATGACAAGTTTTGGTACTATGCTGCAGCTCATGCTGCCTTTCTCATAAATCGTATGCCATGTCAGCTTCTTCAAATGACATCTCCATACTTCAAATTGTTTGGTCATAATCCTGAGCTTCAATCATTAAAGGTTTTTGGATCTGCAGTATATCCACTTCTTCGACCCTATAATTCTCACAAGTTGGAGCCACGATCAGTAGAGCATGTGTTCCTTGGATATTCTCTTGGTTATAAGGGTGTTATTTGTTTTCATCCTGACACTTATAAAGTGGTTATTTCAAGACATGTGATTCATGATGAAACTCAGTTTCCAATGAAGAATTGTTCAGTATCTTCAACCCAGTCTTCTTCTGTCATGACACAATTGTCTCCTTCAGCTATAGCAGTTTCATTGCCTCATAGATATGTTACTACCACAGAGGCTGATCACTCTCATCTCCCATGGTCAAATGAGAATTCATCTTCTTTAGTATCTACATCTGAGGCTCAAGAGGTCTTAGGTTCTGCTCAGGCTATGCAACCTATTTTGGATCCTGATCAATTACAGGTTTTACTTCCTCTCTCTGTCACAGATACCTCTAGTTCTTCTTCTCATATTTCCATTCCACAGCATGGTCATTCTATGCAAACTCGTCTTAAAAGTGGTATTAGCAAGAAGAAAGATTTTGGTGATTTTCAATGTTTTTCCACTTGTTTATCTACAATTACTGCTCTTGATGAGCCTCATACTTTTCGAGAAGCTAGTACAAAGTCTGAGTGGCAGCAGGCTATGACAGAGGAAATTCAAGCATTACAAACTCAAGGTACATGGGATTTAGTTCCTCCACCCTCTGATAAGAATATTGTTGGTTGTCGTTGGATTTACAAAATTAAAAGACATGCTGATGGACGTATTGCCCGATATAAAGCTCGTTTAGTTGCACAAGGATTTAGTCAAGAACAAGGTATAGATTTTGACGAAACCTTTAGTCCTGTAGTTCGTCATACCACAGTTCGATTGATTTTAAGTTTGGCTGCAACTCATAGATGGTGTTTGCGTCAATTGGACGTTAAAAACGCCTTTCTTCATGGTGACCTACAGGAAGAAGTGTACATGAAACAGCCTTTGGGATTCATTGATGATCATTATCCAGATTATGTGTGTCGGCTTCGAAAGTCTCTTTACGGTCTTAAACAGGCACCACGTGCTTGGAATGCCAAGTTCACTGGATATCTTCCAGCTTTGGGTTTTGTTTCTTCACACTCCGATCCTAGTCTCTTTGTGAAGCATGATGGTCGTAATGTGGTTATTCTTTTGCTGTATGTGGATGACATTATCATCACTGGGTCAAGTTCTACCTTAGTGCAATCTGTGATTGATGATTTGGGACTAGTGTTTGATATGAAAGATATTGGCAAGCTTACTTATTTCTTGGGCTTGGAGGTTTCTTATCAATCCAATGGTGATTTGTTTGTCAACCAAGCTAAATATGCTCGTGATTTACTTAAGAGAGCTGGCATGGAAACTTGTAAACCATCAATTACACCTTGTAAACCTCATTGTCATGTTCTGACCACTGATGGTACATTACTTCATGATCCTACAATGTTTCGCAGCTTGGTTGGAGCTCTTCAATACCTCACATTCACACGCCCAGATCTGGCATATGCTGTGAACACCGTATGCCAGTTTATGACTGCTCCTACTGATATTCATATGACTTTAGTTAAGCGTATATTGAGATATGTGCAAGGCACTTTATCTTATGGTTTGACATTTACATCTGGTTCTTCTGTTTTGGTTGGCTATAGTGACGCAGATTGGGCTGGGGATCCCAATACTCGTCGCTCTACTACAGGGTACGTTGTATTTCTTGGACAGAATCCTATCTCTTGGTCCTCTCGTAAGCAATCTTCTGTCTCTCGTAGTTCTACAGAGGCAGAGTATCGAGCTCTTGCCAATTGTGCTGCTGATATCTCTTGGATCAGATATGTTCTTCAAGACTTACATATTGTTGTTCCTGAAGCTCCAGTCTTACATAGTGACAATTTATCAGCATTGGCCTTGAGTAGTAATCCAGTTTTGCACTCTCGCATAAAGCATTTAGAACTTGATTTTCACTTTATCAGAGAACGGGTTCAGCGTCATGATTTGGTGGTTCGATATGTCAATACTGAAGACCAAGTTGCCGACATTTTCACAAAGGGCCTGCATAGTCCATTGTTTTTGAAACACTCTCACAATCTTAGTGTTGGTCCAGCCACCACTGCGATTGAGGGGGGATGATTGGCAAAAGACATGTGTATAATGCTGACATGGCATGCTGAATTGTTTAGTTAGTTAGAAGTTCACGTGGGTTCACGTGTTTGTTAAGTCGTAGCTGAGAAGCTAAGTGCTTCTGTCATATAAATATTAGATACTGTTCATTGTAAAGCAGATCGGAAAAAGAGAGAAAATTAATAAAAGAAATTGCAAGCTTCTTCTCAAAGTTTCTTCCTATGTTTTCATTGAACTTTGTTATCAGTTTTATTATTACTTATATCATATGTATTGCTTTAATAGGTTCTGGAACAAGTAGGGTTTAAGGCAGCTGATGTTGGAGATTGGAGCTTGTTGAAGTATGTGGAGGAAGCTCAATTTGGACCTGGGCCGCCTATTAATTCGGTTTTTGTTAGGGGGAAATTGGTAGCTTCGCATCCAAATTTACCAGGTATGCTCACTGTCACTTAAGCATTTATTTGTTTTTCTTCACGTACATTAAACTCATCAGGAAATTCAAATTGGAATAAATATGTTATTTTAGTGAGATATATGCGACTTATATAAACGTACACACATGCAGAGTCGTGTAAATGGCTGTCTGTCCCAAGCTGTTTAAACTGGCTTCTTGAAGTGAAACCAGGCAATGATCGTGTGGGGCCTTTGATAGTTGCTGGTCTTCTAAACGAGTTTGTGCAATCAAGAAAGTTGAAAATCCCATCCACCTTATCTTACCAGGTTTGCTGTGAATTGCGTGTACCACAATAAGCCTCATTCTTTATTGCCATTATATACACCGTATTATCATGTTTTTGCAGAGTAAATATTCATTCTCAATTTCAGGAGTACCCTCCTGGTGTTGTGCTTGTACCGATGGGAAGCAAGACAGGAAAACCTTTTTATACGACAAACCTGGTTGTTTTTGCACCTCAAAATGCTTCTAGTGACTCTGAGAAGAATGGTTTTATCGCTTCTGGAGATGCATTGATAGTGGATCCTGGGTGCCGATCTGAATTTCATGAAGAGGTATGACGTGTTAGTTTGCTCTTATAAAGGACTCTTAATCTTTTAGGATAAATTATTTTTCAACTTATACTGTTACTCATTACCGCAGATAGTGTGCTCAGTTTTTATTATTGCATTCTCAACTCTTTTTTTCTTGGAAACCTGATAACTAGTTTTTTCCTTATAATTTATGATCAGCTCGCACAAATTGTAGCTTCTTTGCCAAGAAAGTTAGTTGTATTTGTTACTCATCATCATCACGATCATGTGGATGGTAAGTTTTCATAAAACTAGCAAAACTTCTAATAAGCCATCTTCTTATATTATTTTTGTGTTTGGTCAAACTAAATTGATGTGTAGACATTTGGTCTTTTTTACTTTCCCAGGTCTTTCAGTTATTCAACGTTGCAACCCTGATGCTACTTTATTAGCACATGAAAATACCATGCGACGCATTGGAAAAGGTTGTGATTGTAACATTTTGCATTTCTAGTGACTGATGCCTAGGGATAAAGATCTTAGCACAATTATGTGATTGCACTACACTGCTTCATCTGATTTTTAAATGAGGTTTAATTGGAAACTAACTCTAGATGAAGAGGATATGACTTTACTTCCTAGCCCTTGATATCCTAGTGTTACTGCCCCCTTGTACACTTTCAGATTGTACATCAGGGACGTTGTTAAATTTTAAGAAAAATAGAATGACTGGTAATTTTTAGTAAGATGGAAGAGGGATTCTGTTTGGGGATCTAGGGATATGAGTTGCTAAT